>CM046659.1:154345279-155040279 GCA_025594165.1 Tamias sibiricus
CACCATAGGACCTGTAGAGAATTTCAGCATCACTAGTAATATCCCAATTTAGTGCTCTTCTGTTTTTGCTTTCATTCATTAATTCCCTCCAGCTATTTGATAATTCAACACCAATTTATTCATTTTTATGATTGATATATAATACACCAAAGTCATTTGTAATTGTGGATCATGTCAGTTAAGACCTATAGACACTAACACCTCCCCACAACTTACCCCAGCCCAAGAGATTCTGACTTAATTCATCTGCAGTATGTCCTGAAACTCAGGGTTGTTTTAAAGCTCTCCAGAAGATTCTAAAGTGAAGCCAAGATTATGAACTACTGTTTTAGCCAGGAAATGGGACCAGAGGTCCCCAGGAATTATCTCAAATGTTACCTCAAAATGAGAGACCCTTCCTCAGGAATCAGTAGCTAACCAGGAGTGAATTAGAAGGCTAGGGATAAATGGCAGAGCCCAGGCCTATGCTCTGGCTCATTCTGAAGGTCGAATCAAGCATATCAACAACTGGTACCTCAGGAGGAATCAGCTATCAATGCCTGAAGCCCTGGAAGTAATTTTGATATGAATCTTTGAGAATGAGTAGTTATTTTCCAGGTAGCAAACAATCCCCAGTGAAGAGAACAGCACACATAGACATCCTTAACATTGTACCCAGTGTGCTAGGTGGAGAGCAGTGTGAATCCTGGGGCTGGAGGACTATTGCTATTAGCAGTAGTAGCATAGATTAAAAAGGTTTTTGTGCTTTTCTCCTCTAAGAACCGTAAAAGCTAGAGGGATAGGAAAACTGGCTTTTCCTCCCCACCATGCCTGAGGAAAAAGGCCCCAGAAATGGAGCAAGTGGGGCAGCACAGAAAAACAAAAGAGAAGGGTCAATGCCTTGAAGAAAGGAGCCCTGGGAGTAGCTCAGCCTTGAGCTGAAGGACACCAGCAGCCCACACTTGGTTCTTCACGGTCCCCTTGTAGTAGCAGTGGGACCAACTTGAAGATCATGCTGTATAAAATAAGCATTATTTTAAACTGCAGCTATTCAGTAAGGATAATGGCTATTTGTTCATCTACATTTTCAGTGTTAGTGATAGATTACCAAAATTGCTGTTTGTCAGGAAGAGCCACAGCAATGCGCAGCTTCTCTCCTTTTGAGCTATTGTCTAGCCATTCTCCTCATGTTCTATACTAGAACCAGTGTTTTACAACACTTACATAGCAATGTGTGTTATTGTGCCTGACTTGCAACAGCTCTTGACTTTGAATCATTCCTCAAAGAACAAAAAACAAAATTGGTTTTTAGACAATTATGAAATAATTCTCATGGGTACTTTCTAGCCTATAAATCAGACCCCAGAAGATAACATCCAGAATTGAACTGTGTAATGCCTGTGGGATATGATTGGTAGAGTTAGGGAGAACTACCCAGTCTCAAGTTAAGCAGAAACTCAGAGTACCTAAGAGGTGAGAGATGACCAGACCTGGGAGAGGACTTGACCAGCCTTCATCCATGTCAGAAAGCAGGACTTTTAATTATGAAGTTGGAATGGGTGCTGTGACCCTGAAGATTTCTAAATCCCCAAATCAAAATGCTTGGGGAACTGATGATACCAATCTGATAACATAATTTTACTAGAGAAGAGAAAGTATTTCAACAACAATTGGGATAATTCTCTAGATGGCCATAGCCTTGTATTTGGAGACACTTCTGGATATGGCATCACTGATGAATAGTTCTTCATATCAAAAAAGCATAGGTAATATATTGCCAAGAAAGGACAAAAGGTTATGCAGCTAACTCAAAAGAGGAACCCTCCTTTTGAAACTGACTATGTGGTACAGATTGACCCTGTAGTTGAAGAGTACATACATTTTTTCTTCTTCTTCTTCTTCTTCTTCTTCTTCTTCTTCTTCTTCTTCTTCTTCTTCTTCTTCTTCTTCTTCTTCTTCCTTCTTCCTTCTTCCTTCTTCCTTCTTCCTTCTTCTCCTTCTTCTCCTTCTCCTTCTTCTCCTTCTTCTCCTCCTCCTCCTCCTCCTCCTCCTCCTCCTCCTCCTCCTCCTCCTCCTCCTCCACCCCTCCTCCTCCTCCTTCTCTTCTTCTTCTTTTCTTTTTCCTGGGGATTGAACCCAGGGTGCTCTACCACTAAGCCACGTCCCCAGCCCTTTTTATTTTTTATTTTGAGACAGGATTTCTCTTAAGTTGCTTAAGGACTCACTAAGTTGTCCAGGCTGGCCCTGAATTTACAATCCTCTTGCCTCAACCTCTGGAGCCACTGGGATTACAGGAGTACACCACCATGCCTGAGAAGAGTACATTCTTTATCCTAGTAGCTTTAAGGTAATTTGCCCTGACACTGAAACCTTGAACTCTTGTTTGTTTATCTTATTTGTTAGTGACAGCTCCTTTTGTGGTTTGCCTACACTGTGTTCAATTCACTGCTTATCTTATAAATTGGCCACATCATTTCTTCATGATTCCTTGGAGGTAATTAATGGCAACTTCAATCTTTTGTATATGGGGGAAAATGCAGAATATTGTCTGAGTGTTGAGTAGCTGGAGGAAACAAACAAATAAACAAGAACATATAGGGATAATATATATTTATATAAAGATCCAGCATTTTAAAGTAGTCTGAATAGGCCAAGGATTTTATAGTGTGGAATATTTCATAGGCTTTCAAGGATGAAGGAAATTTGATTTTAAACACTGAGTATTTTAAAGACACCCTAGAGGTGCAGACTTTTTGCAGCACATGTTTCATGGCCCCTTCAGATCTGATTTTTTTTTTCCATAACATTTGCTTTCCAAAAACGATTTCAGCATTGTGAAAACAGAACGTTGAATATTTCAGAGCCATAAGTCTTGCGGGAAATAGCCTGTCTTTGAGGTTAGATAAATAAGTCTAAACTATTTCTGACATTTTATAGCTGTTTCAACAGAGTAAACATTTGTAGTTTTGAAAGATGGCAAAGAGCAATAGTACAGAGAATCTTGTCTGAGTTTCCTTTGGCCTTGTCAGTTCTTCGACAGTGGTCACACATGTAATGATGCTTCTCTGTGTTGGGTCCCAGGGTCAGCTTCTCCCTTCAGCATTGGGAATTTGTCTCCCTTTTGCATCTAAAACCTTGCCATGTTCTGTTTTGCTCTCTGAAATTCTGAGTATATGCAAAATATCACTAACTGTGCAAACTCAGTCTCATCTCCTCACACTGAGACTTATATTCAAGTGTGATTGCCTCTGACGCCTGTCCCTTCCAGATTTTGCACATTCCAGAGCCTTCTGGAGCTGTATTCTGACAGTTTTCTGAGGCTTGCCCTGGCCTGAGCCCTCTTACCTTTGGCTCTTGCATTAAACTGTCTTAGCTCTCTTTTGCCCTTCATTGATCAGGAAGAAGAACTCAGCTCCTTGACTGGTTTCCATTCATAGCAAAACATCATTAATAACAAGCAAGAATTTGGAAATTAAGCAAGTGTGAAAATTCAGGGATCATGGCAAAGGCATCCTATCATCCAGGCTTTTCCTGCTCCCAATCCTCCTTGCCTCCACTCCATACCTCTGATCCCTCAGATGGCTATAGGAACTCCACATGCTTCTCTTTCTATTATGCAGCTCTTGCCTACAAAGGCATGCTTCCAAATCTTCCAAGATGTTCTGAAGGGAAAGGTTTCACCTTCTTTAGAAAGCAACTGGAATTATATAGCTCAAAACAACTTCCCTGACCTTTGGTTTGTTCTACTCAATTTACTTTAACAAGCCTCCTGTGTATACAACATTGCTCTGGGACTCCCAAGGTGAGTCTGGCTGATTTTTGCCTGGGGCTTTGTACCAAGTCAGAGGCTCTTAGGTTGTCTTATTAGATTGCTGGAGAAGGAATCAGATTCCTGAGAGGAATCTCATTCTCTCTTATTCTCCTGAAAGCCAAGCAGCAGGAAAAGCTGATGTTCAGCATTCAGGAAAAGCTATGATCCAAGCACCTAAAACAGTGCTGACATTCAGTGACTACAAAATATTTGCTGGTGGGATGAATGCTTGATTACTTAGAAATGTCAGGGGCTTGGGAGTTGGTGGGTGGTCTAAGCAGCCTTTATGTTGTCTCTATTGCTCAGTGATGTAAGGAAAGACATAGGGGATATAAAGCAACTAGAAAGTAATAGAACATCAGAATAATTCAGGAACAAAATGGACCCATTAAAAATACCTTTGAGGAGTTTTTGTTTTCAATTCTGCTGAGCATTAAGGTCTACTGAGATGAAAGCCAGGCTCCTGGTGTGCAGTGTTCACATGACAATCTTCGCCAGCCCAGCACTGCATTTCAAAACTATTGAAATGAGGGTGCCTGAAGGGAACATCCTGATGTGGGAGCCAGTCCCACTTATGTAGTTACATGGGGCTCAGGCATCTGGTGAACTGAGTTCCAGAGAAGATTTGGAGGTTCCTCTTAGTCAGGGGAAGCCAGGCCACTCTGGTCTACAGTTGCCAGAGCAAAGCAAAGTTGTGCGACTGGATACTTTATTATGACCTCCTTCACTTGAGATTCTTGCTTTGATTTATCACAACACCTTAACCAGCCATGGGTGTAAATGTAGCAGAACATTTCCTGAGACCTGGAGGGCAGGTGAACCTCAGGACAGGCAGTTCCTCCTTTAGAGCTGAGAGCACTTGTAATTCAACAAACTTTTACTGAGCATGTCCAGCCCTGACAACAAGCAACTTCCAGAAAGATGGGATCCTATGCTGGTCATGACATAATGTTATAAATATACTTGTGTCAGTGTGAGCAAAGCACAAGAAGAGTCACAAGGGGTATTTAACAAACTCAATGTCTTAAGGGACTTCCCACAAGGTACAAATACAGCCACAAATAGGAGAGTCGCAAACTGAGAAAGCAGAGTCAAAGACAGATGGCAGGCTTGTTGACAGCAGTGACTTGAGTATACTGTGAGGTCTATGACAGGAGGGACATGGCAGTGGGTTTGAAGTTAGAGCTAAGGGGTGCAGAACAGGGAATATCAGGCTCCATGCATCTGTGGGCAGCCAGGGCCAGCAGGGGTTCCTAAGCACCTTATTCCTGCTGGCTTTGTATGAGGATAGTTTGGACATAGGGAACTCAGTAAGATGTTGTTTCAGTAAGATGAGAACTGTGCTCAATGCTACAGCAGTGACTATGAAAAATGGAGAAAAGGGAGAAGTCCAAGAGAGCGTTCAGAAATTATTTCTCTTTAAATTTTATGGCAAATTAGACAGGGAGGATGAAAAGAAGGTGAGGGCCAAGAATGGGGGTGAGGCAGGATGACTGGAGTAGATGGGGCACTGTGATGATAAAAGGGAACAAACATGGGGTTAGAGGAGACCAGATGAGATTGACTATGAGATTTACAGAGTTTGAGACCCCTCAGGAATGTTCATATCTAGGAGGCTTGACCTCCAGGGAAAAGTTAATATTGGACAGGTAGACATGGGTGTTTTCAGCATAAGAATTACCATTGTAGGGCTGGGTTTGTGGCTCAGTGGTAGAGCACTTGCCTAGCATGTGTAAGGTACTGGGTTTGATCCTCAGCACCACATATAAATAAATAGATAGATAGATAGATAGATAGATAAATGTATTTTGTCCATCTAAAATGAAAAAAAAAAGTTTTAAAAACTTGTATCTCTCAAGATTTTGTAATCTTCCTCAAAGATGGATGTTTCATTGCATCTGTGCAGCAAAGCACTTAAGATCTATCTGCATTTTTTTCCCCAAAAGCGTCTTTGTGACAGCTCACCACTTGGGATTTCTCTCTTTGGCTCTTCCTCCATATTCCCCCAGCTTCACCAGCTGCTTTTCAATCACTCTCCCACTATCCCAGACAACTTCAAAATTCCCTCCCTTCCCCATACAGAGCAATACCTCTCATTCTGGCTCCTGTTCCTTAACATTACATAAACCATCCAGGTGCTCAGCAGACCCAGCATTTTGCTTTGACAGGATTCCCATAGACTTGCCATAGAAAAGCTGTATAAGTAGAAATAGCCATTTTTCCTTTTATGTATTTTAAACCATTTGCTCACTTGTAGACAAAACACTCAATGGTATTTGTCACATGGTTCTGTGGCCCTATTCTTAAGGAATTGCCTTTGTCATATTTGTTTTTGTTCCAAAGGTGTCCCTCAGCCTCATGTAACTTGGTTGAAGAGAGGAGGATCTCTGAGTGACAATATTTCCTTGCTTTTCAATGGATCCCTATTGTTGCAGAATGTTTCCCTTGAAAATGAAGGAACCTATGTTTGCACAGCCACGAATGCTCTTGGAAAGGCAGTGGCAACATCGGTACTCCACTTGCTGGGTAAGTGTCAAATTCTGATTATTCCTTCAGTGCTTTCTGTAATATGTACAAAACAGAGCCTGGTTTTATTGATGCTGGAGTTGAGTGAATGAGATGGAACTAGATGGTTTTAATCATTGCTGCCATTGCCTACCTTAAAAGAAGCATTAAATTCTAACACCTGTCATACTATTTCTTTCACAAGGTTGTGACATTATTTTGGGGTGCCTTATAATTATACATAATAGTGGAATTCATTTTGCCATATTCATATATGCACATACCATAATTTGATCTGTCTCAAAGTTTCTAGTTCCTCCCCTATTGCACTAGAATATGAACTCTCCTGCCCAGAACCAAGAGCCCTCATTTCTTGCCTCTACATCTGTTTAACTTCTAATTCCTATTCTTCTTTGCTTGTTTTTACAGTACTGGGGATTAAACCCAAGGGGTACCCACTTATCCCCTGGGCTATTTTGAGACAGTGAGGCTGTCTAAATTTCTGAGGCTGACTTGAACTTGTGGTTCTCCTACCTTGGCCTCCCCAGTAGCTGGGATTATAGGTGTGTGCCAAGGAACCCAGTTCTGATCCCTGTTCTAAGCTAACACTGAGTTCTCCAGGCAAGATGATTTTCAGTCCTGTGATCCAACACACATGCACACACGCACACACACACACACACACACACACACACACACACCTCTTTAAAGTATCAGGTATACTGCTCTATCAGTAGGAAATATCCTTCACTAACATTCTCACATTGTCCCAATCTCCCTTATCCTGTGGACCAAATGAATTACTACCTCCTTTGTGTCCTCTGATTTTGTTTGCCCTCTCCTTTCTCTGACCCCATAACTCCATACCTCATTAAGTACTAATACACATTGCTCTACCGTTGTTCCTTCCTTTATCTCTGTTTCCTCAATTAAATTGTAGGTCCCTCAAAGGTCGAGACCATATCTGATATTTCTTCTGCAATCATGAGGAAATAATAGAGTCACATGCCAATCTGTTGAGTCGTAAAATACCACACAGTTAGGTCAGTGTGTGACTTGGAGAAGGCCATCACAATGTGTCCCTGGCATAGGGTATTAAGCGAATTCTTCCCTTCTCTTGGGGGTGCTATCTAGAGCTCATCCAGCTTTTATCAACAAAACAAGCTTTAAGTTGCTAGAGTTTTAGGGTCTAATAACTAACACACCCTTCTTTTCCTCCAGCTTGGTATCAGTTAATCACAAAAATTAATCAGATGGACACCAGAGATCATTTATTATTCCCTTCCACACATATCCCCAATACCAAACACAGGTTTAAGTGATAAATATGTGTTTCATGTATGTATGAAGTTGAATCATTGGAAGCAATAGTATGAGATTTCATGTTTTTTTCTTTGTGGCTGTTAGAAGGGCTCAGAGATGTGAATAGATGGGAGGTGCCTGTGCCAGGAGTTAGAACAGCTGTCATGCACAGAGTGCTTTGATGTTCATTAATTCTTTGGGAACTTACAATAGTACAGGGTGGAGGACAGTAATTTTTAATCTGGTGCAGATTTGAGGCTCATAGAGAGATTGGACTAAAGCCCAAATATGTAGTCTCTACTGTCAGTGTTCATTCTATCCCTCATAGCTTTTGAGCATTGATCAGAAAAGCAGTAGTGTACCTCCACATGGCTTTTCTCTGTGATCTTCTAAACTCTTAGAACAGAGGAGTGTGGACAGGTTGGCTGGGCCCAAGCTGTCTGGTTCTTAAATACCTTCTCCATGCTCCCTGTGAAGTCCCAACCTGATTCTTTATTTCTGCCCATACCCACTCCTGAATTCAGTTCTGCACTGCATTCCTCTTCTTTTAGGAACCTCCTCAATCAAGCTAAGCAGCTCATAACTTTGGCCACTTTTCTGAGGGGATCAGGTCACAACACTCCCAATACTCCCACATCCTTCTGCTCTTATGCTTCAGCTTCATGACATTACCAAAAGCCTGCACTTTTCTCCATGCACAGCCCTCTATGGAACATTGCCTGTTCTGCTCCCAAGACTCCTCTTGAGGGGTGGAGTGCTATCTGACCAATTTGCTTCCTCTAGTCCCTTTTGTCATTCTCATGAAAACAATTTTTTCCCATCTTGCAAGTTAGGCTAGAGGCCCTGGAAGGCCCTGGAAATGCCAAATGTTAGCATAGTGGTTATCTCTAACTAAACCTCCACAGCACTGTCCAAACCCATACTATGTACACCTCTAGGCCCAGGAGAGGCTGAGCATCCAGGAACACAGCTTTCCATTAGGAAGGGTGTATGCCCTAAAGTTGACTGGGATAATGTCTTCCTTTTCTTTCTTTCTTTTTTTTTTTAGATGTTGATGGGCATTTATTTTATTGATTTGTTTTTATGTGGTGCTGAGACTCGAACCCAAGGCCTCACACATACTAGGCAAGTGCTCTACCACTGAGCCACAACCCCAGCCCTGGGATAATTTCTTAATGGTAAAAAGTGTTACTTTTTATTTTCTTAGAAAGAAGATGGCCAGGAAGTAAAATTGTATTTCCCAAGCAACAAAAAAATCGCGTTCTCCAGGCATCTAACACCAGAACCAACAGCAGTGGCTCATCAGGAGAATCTCTGCCCCCAGGTCTGAGATTGTGACTTTTTCAAGATTTCCTATTTGTGAGGTTTGTGTAGGAAAAAGATTTAGCTAAAAGACTCTCTCCATGTTTTTCACTTTGCAATATGTAAAATTATTCCTAGGCATTTGGCCAGCTTTTTTTCTTGCCCCTTAGTGTTCGGTGGCTCACCTAATTGCTACCATATTGAAACATTTTTTAGAAAAATCTACTTCTGAGGAAGGCCTATGGAGTTCATATCCCCAATGTGCATCATTATTTGTGATAATGTAGATATTGATTTTCCAGCTGCAAAAATGTAGCCAACTCAGTAAATATTAATAGAGGGAAGGTTTGTTAAGATTTCTGGAATCAATTCTTCCATTCTCCTCTTTTCACAAAAAATTTTCCCCATACATATTAATTTTGTTGCAAATCAGTGCATGATCAGGAGAAATTAATCTAAGTATTATAAGCTTGCAGATTTTTCAGAGCACCAAGGGCAGAAAGTAGAATTAAGAAAATCAGAGATATTAGGATCAAGTTAAACCATTAGTGATGATTTCACCTTTTTGTAGGTCAAAAGTCAGTAAATCACAGAGGAACATGCAGAATCTACTTGAAAGCTCATGTTATCAGTCATATATGAACAATAGCATCTTGTCATTTCCATATTATATAATGTATTTTGTTAGTATACTATAGTTACAAATAATAGTGGAGTTCATTTGATGTTTTCATACATGCATATATAATTTGCTCCATTTTGATTTCCATGTTTTAAATTTTGAGTAATATCTCTGATTCGCAAAGTGTACCAGGCAAAATATAACTCTTAAGGGAGGGATTCTGGGACATGTAATTTCTAGGCTTTCATCTCCTGAGATGCAAGGGATAAGGTGAAAGAGGAAAACAGTGTTAAGCTATTCATCAACAACTCATCACATAATTACTTAGGACATCAATATCTAGAGGTATTGATATGACATAGTTCTCTTCTTTCAGACACAATACTAACATTATTATATGCATGATTATTCATTTGACATTCAGTAATATTTGCTGAGTGCTTATCTTCCCAGAGCTGAGGATACAGAAATAACCTAATTCTTGAGAAGCTCCCAGTCTAACAGGGAGGAAGTCATGTAAACATATTTTGAAGCAGTATTAAAAATGCCATAATAGAATGATGACCAAAGAATAGTGCACTGAAGGAGGATCCCTATCTCTTTCTGGAGAAGTCAACTAAGAGAGAGTTATTCCAAAAATGTGGGAAGCTAATGAAGAATCTGATATGGGAATGTATGATGTGTTCTACTTTTCAAATGTGTTTGTGTCTTGTCTGGGACAAGAGAGGGCATTTTAGTCGGAGAAACAAGGATGTACAAAGGCACAGAGAAGATGCACATGTTGAAGAATGTTAAGATCAAAAGAACTCCCTCAAATCAATTCAAAATTGAAAAAAACTGAATATTCATGAGGCTGAGGTTACTGGTGAAGGCCAAACCTTTGCAATAGTCAAATTTGGTTTACTGGGACTACTACATCAATCTACCACCTCCTACTCCCCCCACACACATGCATGCACAGATGTAAGCTGCCTGTTGCGGCCAGCCACGGCGCCGCCACGGGAGGAAAATTCTCGGAGGCAGAGTATAGCTTTTGCTACTTTTACTTCTACTTTCTTAGAGAGGGAAAGAAAGATTTTAGCTTAGAGCTTAAAGAAAGATCTCTTCTTTCTTCCTTCTTCTGTCTTCTGTCTTCCTCGGGAGCCTCGGCCTTACTCTGACCAGTCCTCTGGAGCCTCGGCCTAACTCTGGCCAGTCATTACTTCTTCTATCTGGTTTCTCTTCTGTAACCGCTCTGCCTACGTTCTGGCCGCTCTGATTCTTCTGACCGACCGAGTGACTGCCCGGCTGACTGAATTCTCCGTTCTCCTAACTCGGACCGCTTTCACCCGGTTATATACCTTCAGGTTTGCGGGTGCCTACAGGTGCGTCACATACATATCAGGTGGAACCCATGGCTTCCAGCTAGCTACAACAGCCCTTCCTAATTAGGGCTCCTTCATATTCCTTCCCTTTAGTTTAAAAAGGTGCTTTAATTCTATTTTCTCTATTTTATTTTCTCTATTTTCTTTTGTTTTCTTGTCCCTACCTAGCTTTTCACCTTTTATTTTTGAAAGGGTGGATATTTGAGCCCTTTTTGAGAAGGTGCTGTGGCTTTAAGGAAGCCTAATGCTGAGGAGCAGCTAACGCACCTAGTTAAGCACAATTGCATAAGCGGCTTTGACTTTTTTTTTTTTTTTTTTTTTTCCTCCTCTTCTTTATTTTTCTTTATGGCTTTCTTGCCAAAGCTCAATGGCTTTTTTTTTTTTTTTTCCTGCATGGTTTTTACCATGCTATTTAACTCTCTATTTTCTTTTAAGCTCATGGCTTTTTTCTTTATCTCAACTGAGTCTGGCTTCTTCATTTTTTATGGCTTTTGGCCGGCTCGGCTTTTCACCGGCTACTCTGCTTCAGCTTAATTCTTAACTGGCCTCAACTGAGTCAGAGGCTCTGCTCTCTTGTTTCTACTCTTTTTGCTGGTCTCAACTGAGTCTGAGGCTATGCTTTTTCATTGCTCTTATTTCTTAGCTTTTCTTCTCTGCCTGCCGAGCCCCGGACGGACCACCATTTGTAGGCTGCCTGTCATGGCCAGCCACGGCGCCGCCACGGGAGGAAAATTCTCGGAGGCAGAGTATAGCTTTTACTACTTTTACTTCTACTTTCTTAGAGCTTAGAGAGAGAAAGAAAGATTTTTAGAGAGAAAGATTAGAACGAGCTTTTAAAGAAAGATAGAGATTAGCTTAGAGAAAGATTAGAGCTTCTTTCTTCTCTCTTCTTCTGTCTTCTGTCTTCCTCGGGAGCCTCGGCCTTACTCTGACCAGTCCTCTGGAGCCTCGGCCTAACTCTGGCCAGTCATTACTTCTTCTATCTGGTTTCTCTTCTGTAACCGCTCTGCCTACGTTCTGGCCGCTCTGATTCTTCTGACCGACCGAGTGACTGCCCGGCTGACTGAATTCTCCGTTCTCCTAACTCGGACCGCTTTCACCCGGTTATATACCTTCAGGTTTGCGGGTGCCTACAGGTGCGTCACATACATATCAGGTGGAACCCATGGCTTCCAGCTAGCTACAACAGCCCTTCCTAATTAGGGCTCCTTCACACAGATATATGTGCACACACATGTACACATTATGGAATATGCCAGCCCTTCAATGGATTCTTACCTTAACACTTCAAAGAGACTAATTTTATGAGTTTAACATAAAATGACTAATATCTAACAAGTTATGCCCTAGTGTTGAACAGGACAGTGTTAATGGACTTGCTATTCCAGTAGGAAAGATGGACAAGAAACAAGTGAACAGATAAATACATGTAAAATATTTCTCTGTGGTAAATGCTACAAAAACATTAAATGATGAGATGCATAGTGCTTGTGGGTAAAGGTAGTCATGTGAGGCCTTCTGAGTAGGTGGTTTGTGAGTTCATACCAAATGATGAAATGTAGCCATCTACACAGAAAGGTAAGGAAGGAGTGTTTCTGGAATAGAGCAGAGTAAGTGCTCGGACTGTAAAATGGGAATAAGCCTAACATGCTACTGTTGTGTCAAGGAAAAGAAATAAGATTCATGTTACTAGGGTACTATCAGAGGAGAGAAGGAGGTGACATGAAGTTGGAGATTTGTTGTGGACCACATCAATCATGAATTTGAGGGTCAAGGCAAAGACTCAAGAGTTATTCCAAAAATGTGGGAGGCTAATGAGGAATCTTATATGGGAATGTATGATGTGATCTACTTTTCAAATGTGTTTGTGTCAAAAAAATCATTAGCCATAAAACAAAACATTATCAAAATTTGGATGTCATCAAAATTTTAAAGATCTCATCAAAGACACCATTAAACATACAAATAGAAGACAGGTGCAGTAGTGCATGTTTGTATTCCCAACTACTGGGGAGACTGAGGCAGGAGAATTAAAAGTTTGAGGCTAGCATGAGCAATTTGGTGAAATCCTGTCTCAAACAAAAATATAAAAAGGGCTGGAAATATAGCACAATGGTAGAACATGCCTGTGTTCAATCCTCTGTACTAAAAAAAAGAAAAAGATTATGAATAGATAAACCAAAATCTGGAAGAAATATTGGCAGAACATATTTCTGATAAAGAACTTATATCTAGATCTGTAAAGAACTCCTACAAGTTAACAGTGAACACCCTCACCCACCCCTAAAACAGCATGCAAAAGACTTGAACAGATGTAATATTTTAAAAGGGATACAGATGGCATGAGGGGAATGAAGACTAAAATCACAATAAGATAGAATTTCACACCTACTAGAGTAGCTAAAAACAAAAAGACTGACAATTCCAAATTTTGGTAAGAACATAAAAGCAACTGAAACTCTCACTTAGTGTGTAAAATGACAAGACCACTTTGGAAAACTTGTGTAGTTTGTAATAAAATTAAGCATACACCTGCCCTGGACCCAGAAATTCCATTCCCAGGTGTTTACCCCCCAAAAATGATAACATACTCACAAAAATATTTATGCAATAACATTCAGCCTTATTCACAATAGCCCTACACAGGACAGTGAATTTTTTTAAAAACTATGATATATTTATAAACAGAATTATTCAGTAGTAAAAGAGAATGAACTGCCAATGTGCACAATGATAGAGTGAATTTCAGAAAACATTATACTACGTGAAAGAAGCCAAATGCAAAAGAGTAAATATTGCATGAAGTCCAGGAATATGTAAAGCCAATGTATACTGATTATAAATAAACCTGGGAAGGGAGGGAGTTGATTGGAAAGGGACAAAAGGGAGCTTTGGGGGGTGATAAAAATATTATATACCTTCCTTCAGATCACAGTTGTACAAATTCACACAGTTGTGAAAACTCATAAAACTGCACATCTGAGACCTAAGCATTTCATTGTACATGAATTACATGTCAGTGAAAAGCACACACAATTTTAAAAGAAATGCAACGTGTCCTGCCTTGAACTGTCAAGGTTTCTTTGTGAAATGGGGTATAGTAGAAAAAGATCCAGAGTCGGACCCTTGTGGGTTCCAGTGACAGACCTTGGGCAGGTTCCTTAGCTTCACTCAGGTTCCACCTCTGCAAATAAAAATATCTACTTCACAAGATGACCAGAAAGATTGATTGTAAAGTTTCTACCCCAGTACCTGTCACCTGGGAGTTTCTCAACAAATAGTTGTTTTCAAAAAAATCTTTTTAAGTAAACTGTGATCCTGAGGGTCCAACTCAAAATATATTTTTATGGTTCTGCTCTGTGAATGATGCCATGTGCAATTTAAGAGAAAAATTCAAAACTCAGAAGGAAAAACTGGAAAACAATAAGTTAAAGAAATCACTCTGGTGTGTCAGAGAGCCTGTGGACACAGCTGGTAGCTATCAATTACTTCTGGTTATTACAGGAAAATCTGGCACTTTCTGTGATCATACACAAATCTGTCATCGTCATGTCCTACCTCATCTTTTACTAAGTGTCAGCAGGGAAGAGAAAGGCCATTTGGAATGGAGTCTAAAACAAAAAAGCTGTGATTGTTCGAGGTGCTTAGCTTCTACTTTTTAAAGGAAACACCCATTTTTTTTACCTTTCCAGATGTCTCCACGACAAATTATTTATGCAGTTTCAGGACTAATATGAAGTTTTGATTAAAAATTAATGGAAAAAGAAGACTGGAATTCAAATGCATCTTTAACTTTACTGTTTAATCCTCAGTCCCTGTTCCTTGTACTAAATCGTCCTTCATTTCTCTGCCTGAACCACTTCTGGAAAATCGAGTGCATTAGAGCGCCTCCTGGAAGTTGCCCTTCTCTGGTTCTGTTGGCTGGGCTTGAATGTGGAGGAGGCAGCCCACTGCTCAGGGTAGCTCCTCCTTCTCCCTGGAGTTTTCTAGAAGATCTACCTAGCCTACAATAGCCCTTCTCACAGCCTGTGATCCAAGGACCCCATCTGGGCCACCATGCACATTAGTTGTTGCAGTAAGTTAGTTGAGGGAAAATAAGATTTAAAGGACACCCCCCCCCCCAACGATGGCTTTCTCTGAGTGTCCTGCTTGAAAAACCAGACTGGCAGCTGATGGAGATCAGCTTAGGATGGTCTTTGGTTATGCCCTCTCCTATTTGGGGCTATCGTGACATTTTTGGGGGGTGGAGGGTACCAGCAATTGAACTCAGGCATGCTCAACCACTGAGCCACATCCCCAGCCTTATTTTGTATTTTATTTAGAGACAGTGTCTCACTGAGTTGCTTAGTGCCTCGCTTTTGCTGAAGCTGGCTTTGAACCTGGGATCCTCCTGTCTCAGCTTCCGGAGCCACAGGGATTACATGCATGCGCCACCACACCCAGCTGGGGCTGTCATGACATTTTATTTCCTTTCTGCAGAGCCTTTTTGGGAGCCTGGTAACTGGACACATTGTTCTGCCTCCTGTGGCCACTTGGGATCCCGTATTCAGAGACCCCAGTGTGTGATGGCTGATGGGCAGAAAGTGAGTGAAGCCCTTTGTGATCATCTCCAGAAACCACTGACAGGGTTTCAGCCCTGTAACATGCAGGACTGCCCTGCAAGGTATGTGAAGAACTCTCTTATCTCATATGTACCCATGCTTTTCTTGTTTTAAAACACACAGCAATTTGGACATAATAGCTCAATAGCTAAGATTTATTTAGCACTTACTCTGTACCAGACATTCTGCTAAGTGCTTGACAGGGATTGCCTCACAGTAGCCTGTGAGGTAGATTTTAGTGTCCTGTTTGATAGATGGGAAAACTCCCTAGGCCCTATGATTTTAAGGACCGGAATTTAAACTGAAATGGTCTGGTGGTCTGATGGTCTGATTTCAGAGCCTTTTTATTTTTACTTTTTCCAAGTATTAGGGATATAACCAAGGGGCACTTTAGCCCTGAGCTACATTAAAAATTTTGAGACAGGGTCTTTCTAAGTTGCCCAGACTGCCCTCAAACTTGTAGTCCTCTTGCCTCAGCCTCAAAAGTCCTTGGGATTACAGGTGTGCACCACCATACCCACCTCAGAGCCTTTACTCTTAATCACTACACAAATCTGCTTCCTGCACTCCCAGTGCTTTCTACATCTTCAGTCTGCAGTGAGGCTGAGTGTATGGCCTTACCTAGCAGATAAGGCTAGATCAATAGTAAAATATAAATTAGCAAATAAAAAAGCTGTTTATTGAGTACAAGTCCGTGGTTGACACAGTCATAAACCCCGTTTTTCTTTTCCTCTATTTTTTCTTTTTCTTTTTTCGTGGTACTGGGTATTGAACCCAGGTTGCTCTACCACTGAGCTCTACCTGCAGCCCTTTTTATGTTTCATTTTGTGATAGAACCTTAATAAGTTGCCCAGGCTGGCCTGGAACTTGCAATCCTCCTGCCTTAGCCTCCTCAGTAGCTGGATTACAGGCATGTGCCACTGGATCTGACTTCAACCCTATTATTTAAGGAGAAAATCAAGAGAACTTAATGTTACTTACCTCAGTGCCCTGTGAAAATGCCCACACCATATCCAAATACCTGTGCCTTGGAGGGGTGTGGGAGGCAGAGTCACACTATAAAACCAAAAAGTTACCTTAGGGTAACTTTATAACTTTATAAGTGCTATCAGTGTTTCAGGCACCCTAACTAACTTCCATGGTTAGGACCCACTGTAATTCTTAAAAGGAAGATCTATGCTAAGAGTCACCCCTCAAAAAACCACTAGTTCAAGATACAATAACTAAGGGAAATTTGAGGACTAGTTAAAAAACAGAGTTCCCTAGGCTTAACCCCTGGACCTAAAACCATGAAAATCTTTCTAAGTGGTAAATGATACAAGTCAGTAATTAGAAAAATCCCCCAATCAAACTTGTAATCTACACTAAACCTGATCTGTCTTAGTCCTTCAGATCTCAGTGGCTACCTCCTACACTCCCCCACCTCTCTCACCTTCACCCATTCTTATCAATTTCCATGGTTACCACTAGAGTCCAAGCCATTCTCGTTTCTCACAGGGACTACTCCAGGAGTCCCTTGATTTTTATCTCCCTCCCTAGGACACTCTTTTCACTCTATAAGAATATTTTTTAGCCCAATGTGATGGCACATACCTGTAAATCCCAGCAACTGGGGAGTCTGAGGCAGGAGGATCCCAATTTTAAGGCCAGCCTCAGCAACTTAGCAAGACCATAAGCAACGTAGTGAGACCTTGTCTCAAAATCAAAAATAAAAAGCTCAGTGGTAGAGTGTCCCTGGGTTCAATCCCCATGACTATATCAACAACAACAAAAAATCTTTTAAAACAAATTCATGATGGTGCTCATTGTTCTTAGGGAAAAGACCAAAATTCCTAGCACTGGGGTCATGACTATTTTTTAAAAATATTTATTTGTTTGTTTTAGTTGTACACAATGTATTTATTCTTTACATGGTGCTGAGGATTGAACCCGGTCCGCACATGTGCTAGGCGAGCGCTCTACCACTGAGCCACAATCCCAGCCCGGGTCATGTCTATTTTATATGAGTTTGTAGCTCCAGTATCTAAAATAGCATCTAGCATACAGTAGGTGGCTTAGTGAATTTTTTTTTTTTTTTTTTTTTTTTTTTGGTACCAGGGATTGACTCAGGGGCACTCGACCACTGGGCCACATCCCCAGCCCTTTTTTGTATTTTATTTAGAGACAGGGTCTCACTGAGTTGCTAAGTGCCTCGCCATTGCTGAGGCTGGCTTTGAACTCTCGATCCTCCTGCCTCGGCCTCCCAAAGTGCTGGGATTATAGGTGTGCGCCACCGCGCCCGGCTTTAGTGAATATTTGCTGACTGACTGAAGAATTGATTTTCCTTTATGTCTGAGTTTGGGTTACTATTTTTTCTCATTGCTCCTATCTCCCACCCTGGTTATCTGAGCTCAATGTGATACTACCGGTTATCGGTGACAAGCTCTGCTCCCTCACATGTTGAAGTTTGAACATTAGAGAAGCACTTAGAGGCAAGCATATAAAACAGGGTTTATTTAAAAATGGGTAACATAGACTTCTCCTGGGAGAAAGAAGGGGGCCATAGCTGGTATCCTGGCATTCTAAAAAGCGAGGTGTTCTGTGTGTTTATATGTCTTAGGCTTCCTTTGTTCTCCTGCCCTCTTTCCCTTATCTTTCTCCTTTTGGTATATGTGACTAGGCCCAGGAAATGCTCCATGGGATGGCCAAAAGGTGGGAACCAGGCGGGCTGAAGAGGAAGGGCAGGATGGAGCAGCCCAGTACACATTAATTAACAACTTTATAGCTCCCTATAGGGAGGGGCAATTCCTGGGACAGGTTACCTTAGCAACAGGTTGGAGAAGGGCAGGTTATCGTGATAGGGTGGAGGAAGGCATTTCAATCCCTCAGGGGGCAGTCTCCCACTTCCCTGACTCACTGAAATTGCCCTCCTTGATCTGACCTGACTCAATTTACCTATCTATACTGACTACCTGTCTAATTCTGGCTTCACCTCCATACTTTTTTTTTTTTTTGACCCTTGGTTGTGCTATTCTCTTTTCTGACTCAGAGCCTTTGCACATAACTGTTCCCTCTCTCTTCACTTAATTATTCCTTAATATAATATTTTCATAAATCTTCAGGGAAACTTTTCCTGACAGTAGCTCTCCAAAGTAAGTCAGAATGTTTTTTATATTTCTTTATCATTTTTCATATCTCTTACCACAATGTCTTGATCTCCATTAGACTGCAAATTTTATGAAATCTGATCACAGAACGCCACTTTATGACAATTTTTTATTTTTACAAAGTAGAGAGAATCCACATTGAGAAACTTATGAGAAGCCTTGTTTATTAAATATACCTGAGCTGATTGGGGTGGTAGCTCAGTGGTAGAACACTTGCCTAATACATGTGAGCCACTGGGTTCTATCCTCAGCACCACAAAAAAATAAATAAATAAAATAAATGTATTGTGTACATATACAACTAAAAACAATTTTAAATAAACAAATAAATATGCCTGAGCCTTTGCACACTTCTAGAATAGAGTACTATGCTTCATACCTATTGGAGACCACAGATCCTCTAATCCCCCAGAACCATTTATGTCAAGGATTCTTAACATTTATTTTGTTCTTTTTAGATATGCATGACAGTAGAGTGTATTTTGACATATTATACATGCATGCAGTAAAACTTATTCTAATTTGGATCCCATTGTGGTTGAACATGATGCGGAGTTTCACTGGTCATGTATGAACATACGAAAGTTATATCCGATTCATTCTACTGTCTTTGAGGATTATTAATCTTAACCTTCCTGTGCCATGACTTCCTCTGTTAGTCTGGACAAGCCTATGAATACCTTCTCAGAACAATGTTCTTAAATATATAAAACAGAATACAACTGATTATAAAGGAAGCTAATTATACTGATATACATTTATTGAAGTTTTTAAAAATGTATGATATGGCAGTAGATTTGCTTCTGTGTTAACACATTAAGTAATAAAAGCTGGCTATAATAAAGCTAGCTTTTGAAGTGGTGATAAATATAAAAGATGTTTTGAAATACCTACCACAGTTGTAATGTGATATGGAGATACCTATGGCTTCTAATAACAAAACCACTGGCATTACTAATACTACTGTAGCTTGTGGCCTATGCTTATATCATTGAAGGAAATACTAAATATTAGTTATATGTAGTAACCAAGCACATGGTCCTCTGGTAACCGTGGACCTCAGGTTAGAAACCTCTGCTTCATAGTATCCAAATAGCTTAGACATCTTCCCTGTCAAAGCACTCAATATCTCAAAGGAGTCCATGTCCCCGTTTCATCTCCTATAATCATTAAAGCATGATCCTTAGGGTCAGATATATCTATAATCCAGTCCCAGCTCTGTTATTGGTTTAGTTACGATGTGACCCTAGCCAATTTACTTAAAATAATGGGAAGCATATGAAAGTCAAATAGGATAGCATGTAAATATCTAAAAGAGCAAACAGCACATAGGTGATTTAGAAGTATTTTCCTCCCATTGGTTTCAATGAATTCAAATCTACCTTTTTGAAATTTCCACCAATTTTGCTCTAGCTTCACTGTCTAGTACCACACAAGGGACAGCTTTTTCTAAACTTGAAGATGGCTTTGTCCCACCCTCATGTTGGTCATCTCCACATGGTGACTCTGTTGCTCCCCTGTATAAAAGAAAATCTGAGAAGGTTGGGAGTTTCCTATACTGCTGTCCTTCCCATAGGCACATGTGACAGCCCTGAAACAGTGTTAGGTTTGACTTTTATTTTGGCAAGACTATCTGTAAGGTCTGACATTCTAGTCCTTACTAAGGTCCTGTAGTTTTTGTTCCTAGGTGGTTCACAAGTGTGTGGTCAGAGTGCTCTTCATCTTGTGGTGAAGGATTCCACAGTCGGCAAGTGACATGTAAAAGGACAAAAGCCAATGGAACTGTGCAGACAGTGTCTCCTAGGGCATGCGCCCCTGAAGACCGGCCTCTGGGAAGAAAACCATGTCATAGGCATCCATGTGTTCAAAGGATCATCGAGCCAGGGAGCCAGGTAGTCTAGTGTGTGGACAGTACTATCTATAATCACCTCCTTCTTTCTAATAATTTGGGGACAGGGGTAGAAGCTGGTGTTTAAATGAATGTATTTCTCTCATCTCAGTGTCTGTTAGAGAAATTTGCAGGAGGGACGGATGCTGGAACTGTCGTATAGGAAAAGGAAAGGGGTTTATTGAATTACCAAAGAAACATGTGGAGGGGATGGGGACAAACCGCGGGGAACGAACGGGAGCTGGAACACGCGGGAACAGAGAGCAGGAACAGAGAGCGGCAGGAACAGAGAGCGAGCTCAGTCCGGTCCTGGTTTAAATAGAGTAGGGGCCATAAAACCCCCTTGGAGTGAGTCCTTGTCCTATAGGCCAGCAGAGGTCGGGGGGGGGGGGGGGAGGGTAGTGAACAGGGGACTTGCTGGTCAGGTTTTTTGGTCACGCTGAGGATCCTGGGAGCTGTAGTTTTTCACAAAGCACCTGGGGAGGTGTGGCCTTCTGCCTGGGAGGCGCAGCCTTGTGCCTGGAATCCAACATTCCCCCCTTTTTGATTTCTTAGGAAGCGGGGCGTCGTGTTTCGATCTGGCTGCTTCAGAGCTGAAATGGGGCGACGTGGGGTAGATTTGGGGGGAGGGAGGAATGCAGGCAGGCAGGTCAGGCTTGAGGGTTAAAAATATTCCCAGGAGGCAGGCACCATAAAGATGGATCTCTGCAGGAGTGAATTGGATGAAGGTTCCTTGAAGCCATAAATCGGTGAGGGTGTCAAACCAGGCTTCTGCAGAGGTCACCGGGGGAATCAACCAACTATCTTCTTGGAGAGCATGTAGGAATTGTAGGCATCTCGAGTTTACAGGTGGCATCTTAACACTATTATGGAAACAACAAAGAAAAGAAGGTGAGAGGGATGATTGTCCGGCTGCTTATTCCACCGGGCAGGACTTACAGCAAAAAAAACAATCGAGGGAGTCAGGATGTAGCTGATCTCTCTAGAGATTGGCAACTCTGTCCCGAGGTGCAGGGAAGTCATCTTTGGTTGGAAGGTCATCTGTGGTTGTTAGCAGTTGATAATCCCTGAGGAGAAGCTGGTTAACGGTTTGGTTAGAAATTTGAGAACTATGATTTTGAAGGCATCGTATGAGGCAAGGAACTATCATCAGGACAAGACATATAGTTATAAGTGGGCCTAGGAGAGGGAGGACCCAGGGGGCCACACCTTCCCATAGTTCCCATGAGGATCTCTGCTGCCACCGGATCTTCTTGTCCCCTAAACCTTGCACTACCTCTTTTAAGCGTTGTACGTTGTGGTCAACTTTGCCTGACTGGTTGACATAATAGCAGCATTCCTCACCCAAGAAAATACAGGTACCCCCTTTTTCTGCTGTGATGAGGTCCAAGGCTCATCTGTTTTGGAGCACAACCTCCGCTAGTGATGAGAGTTGTTGCTGGAGGGCCTGGATGGAGTAGGCGGAGGCTTTAGCTGTGGTGGTGAGCTTATCTGTGAGGTCAGAGAGCTCCTGTTCAAAGGATTGGGCCATTACAAGTGAATGAGCCAGTTCTCCAACTGAGAGGCCTGTGGAGGCAATCGCGGTGACTAGGCTAACACCCACTAAGGCTGCCAGAGTGGCCGCTCGCTTAGAGCACCCCCCTTGAGACTGTAGGGAGGAAAGAAGGTCCTCAACTTCAGCCTCTGTATATAGAGTCAAGCCTGGAATTAAGACAACAGGATAGCAGGGACCTGGGGTTTTAGCATCAACACATCGGAACACGTGGGTGGAGCACCAAAATAGGGAGAGGGGGAGGGAAAGTCAAATTACCCGTTATTGGATGCCAGGTGCGTTCTGGGCAAGAGTCTTTGGCGGCGCCCCCCAACAAGAAGTAACATTAAGGAAGGGGGGGATAGTCGGAAGTGGGAGAGAGAGAGATGATCGATTGTGGCATGAGGAGGTTGGGGTGACATTGGCTCGAACTGGGACCGGGACTAATAAAGACTTGCGAAGCGGTGCACAGAGGAAACAGGTTGAAGCGTTAAAGGTAGAATAGCTTGCTAATAAGGAAAGAGATAAAGAGAGAGTGGAGTCCCAGGAGAAGGAGAGAGAGTCGTTCAAGTTTCGAAGATGGGTTCGAGTCTGTTGTCTGGTGGCACTAAGTTTCTCGAAAGCCCTGGCAGCAAAAGAGTCTTTTATAGTTTTTTCTATAATGATTTTTCCTCGACCATGGATCCAGTTGCAATTAGCAAACCCTACTGCAGCAACACGACTCTGCCAGGAAAAAGGGTCAGTAATCTTGAAGGTTACATTATTATTATACTTCCAGGATTGGAGTTGGGATGGCATGATTCCCCAGGAGTTTGTTGTTCCCATTACAGGATGGGACCGATGATATCTACAGCTCCAGGATGGACATCCAACCCATCCATTAGGGTCGTTATTGCACCAATTTTCTGTCTGGTCCTCTTTAAAACAAAGATACTTTGGTAATTTTGACATGTCAGGAAAACATCGGTGAGTACATGTGGAAACTGCATCAAAAGTAAGCAGAATGGAGGGACAATTATCAAAAGGGCAGGATGATTGATTGAGAAGGCGGGTTTTTTGCCCATCATTATCTAGTTGCCAAACCTCGAAAAAGTAACGGCATGGAGGAGCAGAGCAATAGGACACAGAACCTGTAGGGACAAATGGAAAGAGAGCCAGAGATAGAATGAAAATTACAGAAAGGGTCATTTTACATCAGTATTAGAAACACGAGAGAAGCGGTTCTTCAGGGGATCGGTGGGGAGGGGGAGCAGGTATACTGAGGTAGTTGTTTGTCCTCCTTTTGTAGATCCTCAGTTGGTTGAGCAGCTGGGTTTAGTCTGGAAATATGAATCCAAGAAGTCAAATTTCCTGAAGTTTCACGAAGCTTAGCAGCCGTGGGTGTGCACAGCACAACCTGGAAAGGGCCTGTCCACTTTGGGGCAAGGGAGGTTGCTCCTGTGTCCTGGGGAGGGGAGAAATATACCCAAGAACCGGGTGTCAATGGAAATGAAGTAGTGAGTCTATTTGGGTCAGGCAGAATGAAATCTTGGCACTTCCATAACTGATGTCTAATGAAGGACAAGATGGGAAGAGAAAGATCTTTGGGTAGGGGTCCCTGAGTTGGGGAAACTCCGGGTGGAAGGGCTGGTCGCCCAAACATAACCTCAAAAGGGGATAGTAAGGAGGGCTTTTTTGGGAGGACTCTGAGCCTAAAAAGGGCAAGAGGAAGTAACTTGACCCAGTCTAAGTGGAGTTCTAGGGAGAGTTTAGTCAGGACATCCTTAAGAGTCCTATTAGTCCTCTCTACCTTCCCTGAGGACTTGGGGTGATATGGGATGTGAAAATGCCAAGGGATATTAAGGGAAGTAGAAACACTTTGGGTAACCTGGGAAACAAATTCAGGCCCATTGTCAGACTGGATGGACGTGGGCAATCCGAAACGGGGAAGGATTTCTGAGACTAGAATGGAGGCTACTGTGGAGGCCCTTTTATTGGAAGTAGGGAAGGCCTCCACCCATCCAGAGAAGGTGTCTACCAAAACCAGGAGATATTTGTGTCTCCGGGCAAATGGCATGTTGGTGAAGTCTGTCTGCCAATCAGCTCCTGGAAGCTGGCCTCGAGCTTGGTGAGAGGGAAATGTTCCTGGTTTAAGGGGGGTATATGGGTTAGTGCGCTGACATGCAGTGCACGCTGAGGTGAGCTGATGGAGAAACTGTGTGTCTTCTGGAGTCAAGGTGAGGAATGAGGTAGCGAAAGTCTTGAGGGCCTGAGGGTTAAGATGGAAAAGGGAATGGAGATAGGAGAGGATTGATTGTGTGGAAGGGGATGTGGGGGTCTGGGTAGTAGGTAGGACTGGAGCCAGAAGAGAAGGAGAAGATAGTGCTGCCTCCCTTGCTGCCCTGTCAGCCTTCGTGTTTCCCTGAACTATGGGAGAGTCTCCGCTTTGATGTGAAGGACAATGGGAAATCCCTATTAGCTTGGGCAGGAGAGAGACTTGCAAAAGTTTTGATATTAATTTAGAATTAGTAACTGCAGAACCTTTTGTGGTCAGCAGCCCTCGCTCTTTCCATACTGCTGAATGGGAAAGCAAAATATGGTAGACATATTTTGAGTCTGTGTAAAGGTTGAGGTTTTGATCAGCAGCTAATTCGAAGGCACGAATGACAGCTATTAATTCAGCCCGTTGGTTTGTGGTGTTGGGGGGTAGGGGTGCTGCCTCAATAACCTCTGATAGGGAAATGATAGCGTATCCAGCAAAACGTTGCCCATCCCTAAAGAAAGAGCTGCCATCTGTGAACCAAATTAAGGAAGGATCAGGAAGTGGTCCCTCTTTAATATGGGAGGGATGGGGGATTAAAGCCTCGAGTGTCTCTATACAATCATGTTCTGGGGGCTCTGAGGAGACTGGGAGAAGGGAAGCTGGGTGTAAAGAGGAGCAGGGTTGGAAGGTGATTGAGGAGTCATGCAAAAAGGAAACAAGGAGAGAAAGAACGCGACAGGGTGGGAGAGTTTGAAGGCTCTTATAGGTTAGTAAGTCTTTTAAATGATGAGGAGAGGCAACAGTAACCTGGGCACCAAAGGTCAACTTTTTTGATTCCTGCAGAAGTAGGTAAGCAGCAGCCAAAGCCCTAAGGCAGGGGGCCTATCCACGAACGGTGGGGTCAAGTTGTTTAGAGAGGTAGGCAACTGGAGCAAAGGTGGTGCCCTTGTATTGGCCTAGAACACCGAGAGCCAAACCCTTCGTTTCATGGACATAAAGGGTAAATGGCTGGAGGAGGTCTGGGAGATGAAGGGCTGGGGCCTGTGACAGTGCCTGCTGCAAATGTTTAAACTCGGCCTGAATGTTGTCAGGAAGGAATTTTCCCTCAATCTCCTTAGCTGCCTCATATAGGGGCTTTGCATAAAGAGAGAAATTAGGAATCCAGGCACGGAAATATCCTGCTAGCCCTAGGAAAGAGAGAATCTCTTCCTTTGTCTTGTGACATGGGAGCTCCTTGATGAGGGCTTTTCTGTCTACAGTAATGGCCTTTGATTGATGGGAAATCTGAACTCCGAGATATACTACCTGGGTCTGGGCAAGCTGCACCTTAGATGAGGAAACACGATACCCACGAGAAGCAAGAAAATTTAAAAGGGTGTAAGAGTCTTCACGAGCTGTGAAGAGGGAAGGGCTGCAGAGGAGGAGGTCATCTACATATTGTAAGAGAGTGGAGTTAGGGAATTTAAGATCTTTGAGGTCTGCAGCCAATGTCTGACCAAAGATATGGGGGCTGTCTCGAAAACCTTGAGGGAGGACTGTCCAGGTCAACTGTTGGGAACACCGGGTATCTGGATCTGTCCAAGTAAAGGCAAAGAGGTCTTGAGATTCTGGGCCTAAGGGTACAGTGAAGAAGGCATCTTTCAGGTCAATTACTGAGAAATGGGTGGATAAGGAAGGAATTAGGGAAAGAATAGTATGAGGATTTGGAACCACGGGATGTATAGGCCTGACAGCCTCGTTGATGAGACGAAGATCTTGGACTAGCCGATAGGACCCGTTGGACTTCTGAACTGCCAATATAGGGGTGTTATAAGGAGAATGGGTGGGTCTGAGAAAGCATTTCCGCAAAAGATCTGAAATGATGGGTTGAAGACCTCTGGGGCTCGCGGCTGGAAGTGGATATTGGGCTTTATTGGGGAAACGTTGGGGATCTTTAAGGTAGATTTGTACGGGATCACACTGCGCAAGGGAGGGAGTCTGAGTATCCCAGACTTTGGGGTCCACTAAATCGGCGGGGACAGGGTAATGAAAGGTTTCTGTGTCGATAGAAAGTTGGGGGGTTTCTGCCTCGGTAGGGGGCTGAGGGGATCTTACATCATTAGGGGGCGATGGGGTTTCCTCATCAGCATCAGTAGGGGGTGATGGGTCAGTGGCCTTTGAAACGGTAAGAAGAAAAATGGGGGAGGAGACGGAGCAAGATGAACCAGGAAGCATAACTGAGCTAGGCAGATTGGAGAACATGATTGAGGCCTGAAATTTGGCCAATATGTCCCTGCCCAATAGGGGCACAGGACACTGAGGCATTACCAGAAACTGGTGGGTGAAGGGATGGTGGTGAAGACAGCAAGACAGCATAGGAGTCTTGCACGGGCGAATAGCATTTCCCTCTACCCCGACAATAGGGGATGGTGCTATGGTGGTAGGGCCCCAAAACTCCCTCAAGACTGAGGAGGTGGCTCCTGTATCTAGCAGGAAATTCACGGGGCGTCCATCAACGAGGAGAGTAACCCTGGGCTCCTTCAATGCGATGTCAATGGTCGGGAGAGGACCCCCTGGGCCCCTTCAGTCTTCCGTGGCCAGTGCGAGCAGGCTGGGGTTTGTGACCAGTCCAGCCCCCCTGCGGGAGCTGGGGCAGTCAATGCCCCAATGGCCCATCTTGGAACACTTTGGGCACAGGCGCTTAGGGGGCTTGGGATTAGGGCATTCTCTAGCCCAGTGTCCATCTTTCATGCACCTAAAGCAAGGCCCTGGGGGTTCCTCCTGTGTGGACTTATATGCCCCTTTTCTTGAGGCCTGAGCGTCAGGGCCCCTAAGGGCCTGAGCTAACATTTGGAACCTTGATCGCTCAGCCTTCTCATGCTTTAGAAACCTGCGACGTTCAGCGTCTTCTTCACGGTTATGATAGACTTTAAAAGCCATGGCCAAAATCTCAGTCTGGGGGGTCACAGGGCCCAATTCTAACTTCCTTAACTTAGCTCAAATGTCGGGGTAGCTCTGAGACAGGAAATATGTCATAAGGACTTGACGGCCCCCCTGGGACTCAGGATCTAAGTTTGTGTATTTTTGGAGGGCCTTCGTGAGCCCATCTAAAAATTCAGAGGGGGTCTCTTCTCTCTTTTGAATAATGTCCTGTAGCTTATCAAAATTAACAGGTTTCTGAGCTGCTCGTTTCAGACCATCTACTATACACGTTAAAAACTGGTCCCTTAAGACCACGTCCCCTGGGGCATTGTAATCCCAGTGTGGGTCTCTGTCTGGGACCGCCTCAGGACCAATGGGGAAATTTGGGTTCATTCTGTGAGTCTCATCTGCATATGCTCTGGCTTGCTCCCAGACTCACCTACGCTCTTCAGGAAGTAAAGTATTTGACAAAATAAAGTATGCGTCATGAAATGTAAGGCTGTATGCTTGGGTGACCCATTGGAATTCTTTTATATATGTTGTAGGGTCTGTTGTAAAGGAACCCAAGCGGCACTCAATTTGGGAAAGATCAGACATGGAGAATAGGATATGAACCTTTACAACCCCCTCTGTCCCAGCTACCTCCCTTAACGGCGCGATTATCTGAGCTGCCTGCTTTTTCGAGCGAGTCATAGGAGGACTGAACGCAGGGGGCGGCAGAGTGTTAGGCGGGTCTGGGAGGGATGGTATTGGAACGGCTGGGGCCAGGAGTAGTTCTGCGGAAGACACTGGGGGAGAAACGCGGGCTACGCAATGCTCTCCCTGTGCCGCTGCCGGAGCCGTTGGGGAAAGAACCGGGGAGGGGGCCAGAGCCTGAGGCAGCGCGTTTGGTAAGAGACGAGTCTCAGAATCCGAGGGAGTATGGACTGGAGTCTGGGACTGAGGCAGTGTGCTCGGCAACGGCTGCATGGCTGGAGAGGGCGGGGGGGAGCCGTGGCCGGAGATGACTCGGAACCAACCGGCGGGAGCTGAGCGGGCGGGGATAACGGCGGAAGTAGCGCGGAGCTGGGAACCGGAAATTGAGAGGGGGGGGGTAGCGGCGGGAGTGGCACCGAGCTGGAAACAGGAAATTGAGTGGGCGGGGGGTAGCAGCGGTGAAGGCACCGGAAATGACGTGGACAGAGAAGGCGGGTCTACAGAGGAGGGTTCTGATGGAGTGGAAGGCAGGGGCGGGCAAAGGATGAAGACAAAGGAGGGGGAGGATCTAAGCTCGGAAGCCCGCCAATTTCAAAATCCAAAGCCTGAGCTGGGGGAGGGGAAACAGTCTGGGGCAGCCTCCCAGACTGCCAGTACGGGGGAGGTGGAGCCTCTAATCCTGGATCGAAATCGGGGTCAATGGAAGATGGGGGGGAATCTGCAAGCCTATAGGCGAGAAATACCGTCTCGGGATTGCACCTGGTGCACAAAGAAGGATTCGAATGTAGAAGGGAGAAGGCGTCGACATACGGCAATTCTGTCCATCTCTTTGTTTGTTGACAAAAGCTGGAGAGTTCCCGTAAAAGCCGGGAATCCAGGGATCCTGACTCTGGCCACTTATTGGATAGCGGGTAAGAAGGCCAAATTTTTGTACATAGCTTTATTAATTTGTTTTTGTTAATTTGGGGTTTTAAGCCTAAATGTGCTCGATTTCTTAGGAGACAGTTGAGAGGCATGTCGGCTGGAGCTGATAGGGAAGTTCCCATATTTCCCATTAACGGGGAGAGGCTGATACAATATTGTGGAAGGCGTCCCTCCCAGAATGTGTATCAGAGTGAGATCCAAGTTCGCTCGCCCAGTCGTCACCAGGTGAAACGAGCCTGGGACATCTGACCACCTTCCGTCCCGGACGGCAGGTTTAGAAGATGCCGGGGGGGGGGGGGGCTATGAGCTTACTCCATGGAGGTTTTCGGATTATTTCCGTTCCGAACGGAAAAATGGAAGCTCAAGCCCGGAGTGCGGAGGGGAACTTTCCTAGCCACTCACAGCCAAGAGCCGTAGTCTTACAGCTGGAAATTTTAAAGTGGGCGGATAAAGGTGGGCGGGCAGACAAAGGGGGGGAGGGGGGGAGTTCCCAGGGTCCACCGTCGCCCTGAAGGCTTGGGTGGGGTGTCGCCCCCCCTGTATAGGCCGCGGGCGAGATTGCCGGACACTCGACGGTCAATTTTCGCCGCGCAGTGGCCAAACAGGTTTAGGAACTCGGGGTGGACGGGGGCTTACCGAAGTCCAGCGATGCTGTGGAGAAGGTGAACAGACAAATGGAGACGTGTTGGACTCTCGTCTCCTTTCCCGGCCAACGCACCAAATGTTAGAGAAATTTGCAGGAGGGACGGACGCTGGAACTGTCGTATAGGAAAAGGAAAGGGGTTTATTGAATTACCAAAGAAACATGTGGAGGGGATGGGGACAAACCGCGGGGAACGAACGGGAGCTCGAACACGTGGGAACAGAGAGCAGGAACAGAGAGTGGCAGGAACAGAGAGCGAGCTCAGTCCGGTCCTGGTTTAAATAGAGTAGGGGCCATAAAACCCCCTTGGAGTGAGTCCTTGTCCTATAGGCCAGCAGAGGTCGAGGGGGGGAGTAGTGGACAGGGGACTTGCTGGTCAGGTTTTTTGGTCACGCTGAGGATCCTGGGAGCTGTAGTTTTTCACAAAGCACCTGGGGAGGTGTGGCCTTCTGC
Source organism: Tamias sibiricus (assembly GCA_025594165.1). Lineage (NCBI taxonomy): Eukaryota > Metazoa > Chordata > Mammalia > Rodentia > Sciuridae > Tamias > Tamias sibiricus. The sequence continues at coordinate 154,375,190 of CM046659.1, forward strand.
CTGGGAGGCCCAGCCTTCTGCCTGGAATCCAACAGTGTCTGCATTTGGAAATTGGTGTCTCTGTCTTCCAGTAGAAAAGTGAACCTTAAAGTAGTGGTGCAATAACAGAACCTCCAAAATAGATCAGTTTAGAGCAGTAGGAATAAGAGCAGCCTTCCAGGAAGGAAGAAGAGGAACATGAGTGCTATCTGCACGAAATCTCAGAACTCAGATTCCAAGTGCCACTGTTAATAAATTTATAAATAAAATGCTTAGGAAAAATTGTTTTTAATGTACAGGAACTCATGAAGAACACATTACTAAAACATAAAGGAAAAGCTGAACCAATGAAAGGCCTATTATATTCCTGAATGGAATATGTCAGTACTGTAAAGACTCCCATTTCCTTAAATGAATTTGTGCGTGTAATACAATTCTAATTAAAATAACAGAATCTTTTTGTGGAATAATTCTGGCATTCATGTAAGAGAATAAATAAGAACAATAATTTTTTTTAAAAAACAAATTACTGGAGGTATAGAGAGTCTTTTCTCATGCTGTGTCCAGGCAAGATGCAAATTTGTTGTGAGTATAATTGGCCATCATTGGGGCAAGAACAGATACAGGGCACATAGTGTAACCACAGCACAGCAGACCCATGTGAGGTGACTTAAAAGTTCAAAGGCAATTTATCGTAGGGGAAGGAATGGTTTTATAAAATTGAGGGTTTAAGACTACAAGAGTTTTTTAATAAATTAAAGAAAATCTAAATAAATAAAAAAAAGATATCCTATAGTCATACATCAGAAGACTTAATATTGCTAAGAATACAACACTTCCCAAATTTATCTACAAAGTCAACAGAATCCCTATCAGAAATTGGCAAAGTGATCTTAAAATTCATATATATAGAGAAGAGAAGGCTATGGAATAGTTAGAGGATTCAAAATCCTAATTTTGAAACTTACTTCCAAACTGCAGTATTCAAGACAGTGTGCTTTTTATACACACACACACAAACACACACACAATTAAATAAAGAATAAATCAATGTATCTGTGTTAATTGATTTCCTACAAGATTAATAAGACTATTCAATGGGGAAAGAATACTTTTGAACAAATGGTGCAAGACAACTAGATATCCATGTACAAAAGAATGAAGTTGGACCTCCTACTTTACACCACATATAAAAAGTTAACTTAAATCAATCAAAGAACTAAATTTAAGAGTTAAACAACAAAATTCTTGGAGGAAGCCATAGGCATACATCTTCACAACTTAAATTAGGAAATTATTTCTTAGACATAACACCAAAAGCATAAGCAACAATAACAGAAGTAGATAAATTGAACTACATCAAAAATAAAACTTGCTGCAAAGGACACTATCACAAAAGTAAGCAGACAACTCACAGAATAGCAGAAAATATTTAAATCGCATATATCTGAAAAGGCACTTGTATCTAAAAGCTATTTTACAAACCACAACTCAATGATGAAAACATAAATAACCTTACTAAAATGTGAACAAAGGTCCAGAACACATTTCTTAATTAAAGATATACAAATGGCCAACAAGTGCATAAAAGGATACTTGCCACAGATAACTAAGGAAATACAAAGCAAAACCACAATGAGATAGGATTGCATTAGCATGAAATATAGTAAGAATATAGGGAAACTAGAACCTTCAGATGCTGCTTGTTGGAATGTAAAACGTACAGGCACTTTGGAAAGTAGTCTAGCAGTTCCTCAAAAGGTTAAACATATAACTCCCATATGACCCAGAAATTCCACCCCTGGATATAAGAGAAATGAAAATGTATTTTCACACAAAAATGTATACATGAATGTTCATAGCAGAATTATTCATAATAACTAGAAAGTAGAAACAACCCAAATAATAACCCATAATTAACAAAAAGAGTAAGCAACTGATGAGTTAGATAAACCATGTTGTGTTTGTACAATGGAATGTTACTTGGCTATTAAAAAGAATAAAGTACTGATATATGCTACAACATGGATGAAACTTGAAAATAAAATGAAGACAGACATAAGGACCACCTATTGTACAGTTCCATTTATCTGAAATGTCCAGAATAGGTGAATCTATAGAATATATAGATAAAAGATAGATTCATGGTTTCCTAGGCCTGGGCAAAGAAGTGGTGGGATAATTTGGCAATGAGTGCTAAAAGACTGTTAAGTTTCTCTGAGAGATGATGATAATGCTCTAAAATCAACTGTGGTAAGGCCACTCTAAAAACCATTAAATTGTGCAAATTAAATGGTGAAGTATGTGGCATGTGAATTATATTTCAATAAAGCTATTAACTAAAAAAAGAAAAAAAATGGAATGGTATGAGAAAAATTGGACTAAAGTCAGTACATATAACAAAATAAATTTTGAATTGACCAAGGAGCTAAATGTAAAATTAATCAAATGCAAATAGGACTATTAGTATGGGTAAGGCCGTTTCAAGCATAAAACAAATTACAAGGAAAAATTAATAGGCATTATGGTTATATAAAAATTTAAGAACTACACATCCATTTTAATATTTTTTCCTATATTTAAATCAGCTTAGCGCAAGTCTTCATTTTTGCTCAGAGTGGGAAAAACCCAAACTTGGCAGTCTCTCACGCTTTAAGTGTAGTCATTTCCGGACTTAAGTCCAATCAATTTAAGTTTCCCTGTCCTTTTCCCTTCTCCTCAGAGGTGGTCTAAGTTTCAGTGGGCAAAGGAAGGGAAGGCAAAACTCAGTTGTCTTCCTGGCTCTGAGGGAGGGGTCTGTTCTGCAGAGCTGTGCTCTGCTCCTCTCTAACTCACCTTGTAACTGGTCTGTGACTGTCCCGCTCAGTACGTCTTGGTACACACGGCCTACATGAGCTTACAGGGTTCATACTGTGTTGTGCTTTTATTCCAGTGTCCTGGACGTTGCATGGGTAGTGCCGTGAGGATGCTGCAGCATCACACAGCTTGCGGACACCACAACAGCTCTGACTCTGACTGTGATGACAGAAGGTACTGTCCCCACCCCTAGGAAGCACAGTCTTCTCTGCCTCACTCAGTGACTAAAACTATGAAAATTGAATTGCTTCTAGTTTCTACCACCACTCATAGTTAACAATTCCTGTTAAGTTATGGTTTTTTTTCATCCTTAATAGAATATATTATACTGAAATATTTGTTAATATGTACTATTTGGAATTACAAGTTATTTGAATGTTGACCACAGAGAAGCACCTTAAAGGGAAGAATGGGTAGCATTGAGAATAGACAGATATCTTTCTCTTTATATACAAAGTTGGTCAAGTCTAATAATGTTTAATTTAGGTTTACAGATTAAATCCTCCTGATGTTTTCAATGAACTACTTTGTTCCTCTGTTTAGAAACTGTTTTGATTAGGATGTTGGCCCAATGGTTCAGCAGAGAATAAAATAAATTTTATCTTGTGGAAGAGCTTAAACAAGAGAGGAGTTTGTTTTGCTCTTGTATAAAAGTCTGAGCTGGTAGTGGTGTAGCAGTAGAAGAGCTTTGATCATGAGGTCATCTGGAGACCCAGGCCCCTTCCATCTGGCAGCTCCACCATCCCAGGGAGTAGCACCCTAGCCAGCAGCCTGGAAGGCACACTAATCAGGGGCTTGGCATCCTATCATTCTCTTCCTGTGTGACCTTGGACTATTTAACTTCCTTTATCTACCAGGTGGGGAACTTGTGGTTAGAAAGTTTTAATTAGTTACCCTGGTGTCAGCACCCAGGCAGCCTGGGTCATTGAAGATAATCATATCTAACTCTTTTCTCCCTTCTTCACGTTTTGAGACTTGCTGGAGAAAATGGGCTGACCTTGACAGTTGGCTTGGTTACCATTTTGAGCTTTCAGTCAGGTTTGGCAATGTGGAGTCAGCTGTATTTCCTATTCATCACAACACAGTTTCAAGCCAGAACTCCTCAAATGGAAAATGTTTGGAACAGCTGCCCTCATTTCAACAGACAACCTAGTTTCCTATTTTGCTGAGAAGATAGAGGCCACACACAGATTGATATGCATTGTCCCAGATGTTTCACTTTGCAATCAGAAAAATATATTTGCAATACAAATAAGTACTCCCTACATGGATTGAACCTTTTATCATTTTTATGAAATTTGTGTTTTCTATTTCAGAATGTATTATAGACTTTTCCCCCATCCTGGTTCATAAAGATTGAACTTATCCTTTTTAATTGTTGCATTTAATATCCCATTATTCCAATGCTGATGGACATTTGACTGTTTTAATTTTTCTACTTTTACAAATAGATGCTGCAGTAAACATTCTGGAACATATATCTTTATACAAAATTGGTAATATTTTTACAAAGTAAGTTTTTAGATATGGGATTGAATTAGTAGACATGATCATTTGGATACTACCAAATAACCATCAAAATACCCAGACCAACAATATCTGAGACCCCCCCCTTTTCATCCACATTGGATACATTTTCAGTATTTCAAAAAAAAATTTTCCAATCCAAGAGATAAAAAAAATTATGTCTCTTTGTAATCTGTACTTTGATGATTACTTTTCACATGCATTTTTAGCTCCTTAGATTTTTTCTTGAACCCATGTTCTTTTTGTTCCATTTCTCTCACTATTTCCCTTGGGTAGGCTACCATCATCTTACCTGGTCCACTGCCATAGCCATCCAGCTGGTCTCCCTCCATCTAACCATGCTTCTTCTCAAACCAGTCTCCATGCTACAGCTTGAGTGAATTTTCCAGAATACAGATCTGATCATACCACCACCACCTCCACCCAGCTCACTGTTAGCTTAAAATCATGTTACAGCTGTTCTTGCTCCTAAGAAGAAAATTAACCCAAATCCTTAATGTGGACTATAAGATACCACATGCTCAAGTCCTACACCCCCTTCACACCTGTATCCAAACCTCATTCTTCTCTGTCTCACTCCTTGTGTTCCAACCATACTGTTCTTCTTTTTTCCTGGATGTTCTTGGATATTTCTAATCAAAGACAGCAAAAACAAGGTCTGGGGTGTGGCTCAGTGGTAGAGTGATCACTTAGCATGCAGGAGGCACTGGGTTAGATTCTCAGTACCACATAGAAAATAAGTAAATAAAATAAAGGTATTGTGTCTATCTATAACTAAAAAAATACTTTAAAAAGACTGCAAAAAACAAAAAGCAAAGAATATGAAAAGAAAAAAAGCATAGAATGATCTACAACTCCATCTACAACTAAAATAAAAAAGGTTCAAAAAATGATTAAATAGGGCTTTAGACAAAAGATATGGAAGCAAAATAAAAGGGTGGATATTTTTCTAAATAACAGAAGAAAAATTCTGAGAACTGATGATTGGGAATCATGTTACCTTTCATTTTCTTTTGTCTGTTTCCTGCAGGACTGGTTGTTTTGCTTTTACAACCTGGTGCTTTTCTTTCATGCTGTTATTATCCCTTGAATATCTGGTGGTTTGTAGATAAAGGACTATGTTGATTAATGGTCTCATTTTCCCCATTGCTAAATTGGCGTGTTGACTGTGGGCTTGCCCAAGATAGGTGCAGTGTTAGTTAGATTTCCTTTTTAAGTGCCTAGTAGGAAACAATGGGCAGGCTGGAGAGGCATCCCCCAGTAGCCACAGTGTTACAGGATGTCTTGCAGAGAGTGGCATAGTCTGTGAGTGGAGGCTCAGTGTGAACAGGCTGTCTGCTAGAGACTTCTATAGGCCCAGGGAATGGGAGGTGTGACCTCCATTCAAAAAGATTGTAGAGGGTGTGGGAATTGTCAGGGTAAAGCCAGTCCTGACTTGTATTAAGAAGACAACATGGGGACCTAAGGAAGCACTGAGGACGTGGTTGCCCAAAGTGGTGATTACTCATCTCAGCCAAGAGTTATAATCAACCCGGGAAGTTTCTCTAAAATAAAGATTCTTGTTCCTTACCTCAGACTTAATGAATCAGAACATCCAGGAAACTGCGAGCCAATCTATGTCTTTTCAAAGCTGCCCACTTCTGCCTACTTCTCACAACCCACCAGGCTTGGGGTTTGCTGCACTCAGAATCACCAGCTCCATCTGGCTGGTGATGCAGGCAATTTTTTGAAGTAGGGGTGGAACAGGACTGAATAGAAATGAGAAAGTGAGAAAAGCTAGGGTTGCTTTATAATTTTTGCTGCCATTTCTACATTCATGTTTTATGTAGAAAAACACATGACCCCCAATTTGTGCACAGTGCTAGTACCCAACCTGTGTCTACCTGGTTCAGGTATTCCCATCCCTGGAAATCCTATCTCTGGGTCAGGAGGAAGTGACCCACCCCTCTTTTGGCCCAGCCTGCCATTTGTTTTACTCTGACCTGCATGACCAGTCTCTGAGCTGCTCTGGGCTTCCACTTCTGGGTTTGTCTATAGCTTCCTGTGCCTCTTATCCTTTATATTCGGGATGCCCTTGCCTCCCATCAAAGCAAAAGTAATGGTTGTATCAGTTAAGACCTTTTGGGCTAGAAATGACAAAAGTAAAGTTGGAATGATTTATACAAAGAGGGAAAGAGATTTTTTAATAAGACAAGACCACCTAACGTGTATCTTCTTAAATGTATTTTTTGAATATTTGTTGAAACTTGTTCAGTAGAAAAGCTGATCTCTACATAGGGAGATGGCTGAGGAGTATTCAATCTCTGCTTTGTTATTCAAAGTGACTCAACTTTGGTCCCCTAAGAGTCATATCCACCAGGGAAAACAAGCAGTTAAAGGGATAACCTCCCCTTTCTCCTTCCCTAAACCTTATGAACCATTGGGACAGTATGGTTTCTTTAGTTAAACCCTTTGATGGAGACTCCCCCTACTGGCAAATTAAAGTATTGCTTCCCACTATATGTTAAGCTCTCCGTTAGAGAAATTCTGGTTATCGAGGTTTTCTCTGTTTTGTTACATTTCCGGTGGTTGTTTCAACACTCCTTACAGATTTTTATGTCTTAATAAGGAGGCTGTAATGTGGATACAAAAACGTCTCAAACCTGGCTGCCGTGGTGCATGCCTGTAATCCTAGCAACTTGGAAGGCTGAGGCAGGAAGATACCAAGTTTGAGGCTAGCCTCCACAGCGTAGTGAGAACCTGTTTCAAAATAAAATATAAAAAGGACTGGGGGTGTAGCTCAGTGCTTTCCTAGCATGTGCGAGGCCCTGGGTTCAATCCCCAGTACTTAAAATTCTCAAATAATCCAAAGAGAAATGCAGTCAGACCTCAGAAAGGACCATAACCAAGAAATGGAAAGCCATCGTCTTTTTTTTTGGTTTTCTCCTCTCATCTCTACTGCTCTGTGTGTATTTGCTTTATTCTTTGCTGTTTCTTGAAATTTCTTTCCTATCTCTCTGGCCCGTGTGGCAGAATGTGGCAATCACTACTCCAGGCTTCAAGTTTGTATGTCTTGTCCAGCAACCTCCAAATTCCTAAGAGAAAGACAACTATTGACCAGTTCAAGTAAGCACCCCTTCCTATCATCTTTGCAGTAGAGAGACATTCTCATATAGTACAAATATATCTTCCAAAAGCCCTGCCCTATGGAACCAGGATACATAACCCAAAGTGGATTTATTAAGGTGGCTCTCTCCTCCAGGATAAACATCTTCTCAAAAATCAGAAAGTATTGAGTTTCAGTTCTGTTTTAAAAGGCAGGGGGATCAGAAATAGATTCCTCTTCCCAAATAAATGGTCTTTTGTAGTTTCTGATTAGACATCTTGGTGTGGCCTAAATGTAAACATAAGAGCACTTCTCTTAGCAGGATTGCTCACATATAAATTCAGACTCATACTGAAATATGCTTCAAGTGCTTATAAACAGAAAACTCAAGGCTTGTTAACAAATCTGAAGTGTTTTACTGTTGTCATTATAGTAAGTAATTCTCTTCCTAAACTGAACTGCTCCAGCTTAATAGCAATAGCCTCTCTTCTGATGTGCCCTGGTGTTGGAAGTCAGTGCAAATGCTTGCTGTGCTTTCTTTGTGAGAGCACATTTAAGCAGGGACTCTCAAGCCCCAGGGAGTAGGGGATATTGTCACTGTCATTCTAGATTGTATGGCGTAGAAGCAGGGGGATGTCTCAGTTTTAGATGGAGGATACCCAGAGACCTTCCACCTGCCAACAATGGGAAGAAAATCCCTTCCCAGTGGCGGTGATGCCTTGCAGTAATCCCATGTCCTCTCAGTGATCTCTTCTGTGTAAACTTGAGTGTGAGCTCTCAACTTTGGATTTTAGCGGCACTGATTTCATCCTGCCTCATACTGTGAAAATGTGCTTGCTTGTTGATTCCGCCACATATTTTTGAACTTCATTTTGGCACTGGGATTATATGTCACCAATTTCTACTTCCTCATAGCCATGTGCTTGACACACAGAAAGTATTAAATGTTTATTGAATTTTTCTAAAATAGTTCTTCCCCTTTTTCTTCTATTGTATATCTGTGTTGATTTTCAGAATCTTCCTAATATACCTTGGGCTAACTTATATGGACGATAGGGTCATTCTCAATGGCTTGAAAACTGTCCATATTCTGAAATAGTCTAATTATCTTTTCTGTGGTCACAGTTTTACCACTGCTTTGCTTAGCCAACCATGAACAGTGAGAATTGGTTTCCTGGTAAATTGGGTCCTAATTGTCAAAGCCTTAGTACATAGAATATATAGTAGGATAAAAGACTTGGTCCCATCAAGAAAGTGACACCCAGCCTCTCCTGTTGCACATTCTTTTCCTATTTCAGGCCCACCTTTAAGAGGAATTGCACATCAGGGGCCTGCAATGTATGTTGGCGCACAGGCCCTTGGAAGCCCTGTACAGCAGCCTGTGGCAGGGGTTTCCAGTCTCGGAAAGTTGACTGTGTCCACACAAGGAGCTGCAAACCCGTGGCCGAGAGATACTGTGTGCAGAATAAGAAACCAGCTTCCTGGAGGCACTGTCTTGGGCCTTCCTGCAATAGTATGTACCCCTCCCAGGTGTCACCACAGCCCCAGAGATCTTGTCCAAACCTGACTTGATGGTATCCACCTCATCAGAGTCACTTCTGAGAGGCCACTCAGAACAGATGTGGTGGCTTGGGACAATAGATGAGCTCTTTGATGTGCACACAGCTCAGGGTTCTCTGGAGAAGAAACAATAGGATTATAGAGTGCCAGCAGCATTGGTTACTGCCTTTCCAACAAGCACTGGCAAACTCTCCACTTGCTTCCTTCTACGAAGAAGAAATGTCCTGAAATTATGTGTCAAATTTAATTGTATGTTATTTTTCTAGAAAGCAGGGGTCCATGACTCTGCCAAAGCTAAGTGCTTCTCTGAGCCCTGAGAGCAGCAGCATGGACCAGAGGGGCTGTGAGGTCCCAGGGCACAGAGGCCACTAGGCTGAGCTGAGAAGTAAGTCTGCACTTCTGACTCCAGCACAAAGCAGTGGCCCAAGCCTAAGGCTAGTTTCTTCTCCTCACTCTGCGATCTTAATTTATGGCTTTTCACAAAATCCAATGACTTTTAGTCAGCCTTTAATGAGCCATGTGTTACTGATTCTTTCTCTTTTTTGCAGGCGACTGTGCAGACACAACTCACTACTGTATGTTCATAAAGCACCTTAATTTGTGTTCGCTGGACCTCCACAAACGAAGGTGCTGCCAGTCATGCCAAGAAGGGTAAACCTATGGAGGGGTTGTGATGCTGCTGTGACTATTAAAAAAAAAAATCAAAGCTCTTTTCCCCATGTCTCTGGTTCAAAAACATATTTTTCCTAAAGACTCTGGATTCCTTGATCAAACAGAGGTTGAAGCAAAAACATCGCTGTTAAAATTTTGTAAAGTGAAATTTGCCCATGGTCGGTTTTTAATTCCACTTCCTGTAAATGATGTATTCCAGGATTAATGTAGCACATGTGTCAGTGCACTTGGGACTTCATCATGTCTGTCTAATCAGGAAGTCACCAAGATCATGAGCACATCCTCACATCCTGTGATTTGTAAACAAGCACAGAGTGGTACATCCTAAAGACTTAGGAAGCACAGCAACTGGTAACTTCCTTTTCTCTCAAGTTGTAGAGTTTCGACAGGTTTGTGAGGTATCTACAACTGGCCAGTAGTCATTCAGATGTTGTCATTAATGGCATTTTCAAAGATGCTTAAGTTCAGTCTGTGAAAAAGAGATAATCTCCTGGGCAGGCTTATGACACCGACTGAGGATTCATGAGGAGATGGCATCCTGTCCTTGCTCTGAGAGCACCCATGGAAGAAAACACAGAGGAAACATTGCTGCCATTTTCACAACTACAGAAATCCATCTGTGACCAAATGAGGCATCTTGGAAATCAAAGGAGAGGGAAAGTTAACCTTTTCTACTGATTTTGAAGTATATGCAACGCTTTAAGAACTGTGAATGGAACTTTTTCTAAGCACTATTCTCTTGCACACAGAAAATCAAAGCCTTTTAGACCTAATTTATGCATAAAATAGTATTCCTGAGTATTTTTGTTTTGGAAAGTTTATAAGAAAATAATCTAAATAAAAAACATGATAATTAAAAAGAATTGTTTATAGAAAATAACTGTTTGAGCTGAGTTTTCAGTAAATCCAAAGTGAATTAGTGGTTATCTGAAAGTTACACTTTTAGCATTAGAAATTGGAATTAGGATATATTTTAGGCTTTGGAGAAGAAAGGTTAGGGCTAGTTTTCAGCTAGGATTGAGTTAGGTGAGAAAGGAAGTTAAATTAGGGCTAAGGCTGGGCTTGGTTTTAGGAGTTGGGCTCAGGGCCAGGTTGGGTTGGGTTTAGATTGGGCCCATGCTGGTGTTAGTGACAGTGTCAGGGTGAAAGTTAAGTTTGGAGCAAGTGTTGCCCCTGAAGCAGGCTCAGGCTAGCATTAAATTGTAAATTCTAGAGCTAATTTGGTTGTGGCAATCTTTTCCTGGTATTCCTCCAGTTATGGTTTTAGATGGCACACAACCCCAAATAAATGATTAGACTTCTTAATGCAGGGTCCTGTCTGCCTACAGCCTGTTGGCAACAAAGTTTCCCAAAGCAGGTTGTGCTAGATCTCATTCCTGATCAATAATTGAACTGTGCACTTTGGCTTTGGATTTGTCTGTGGATGAGCTTGCTGAGTCTTTCTACCATATTCTAAGCACCAGATCTGTTTTATTCTAACTTCAGCCTCACTGACACTGGGATGAGCACTACTGTATGTGGAGGGTTTAGTGGCTGGAAATGGACAGGAGAAAATGAAGAGGACACACCAGCCCATGAGTTGTTAATCATCAGTCACATTTGATTGTTGAAGGTTATTAAATTAAAAGAAAGATAACCTGTAAGATACTCTTTGTATATATTTATTATATGAATTAAAGGTGCAATATTTTATTTTGTACAGTATGTAATAAAGACATGGGACATATATTTTTCTTACTAACAAAGTTTCTTATTAAATTGCTTCACCTTTGTATTTAAAGTTAAAAGATACTGTTTTTCATTTGCTATTGTACTTTTATCACTCAAACGACATTCCTGTGTACTGTATTTTACTACTGTTTTTATGAGAGTTAATGTTTCTCTTCTATGATCCTTAAGCAAGTCAGAAATAAATTTACTTTGATTATTCAGTAGCATCATTATACATGTGTTGTTATTTGTATTGTTTTGAGTAGCTTTCAATATTGTCACCTTAGCTGCCTTCTTGTTATTCTAGTAACTATCTTAATGAGTTCAATGCCCTGGTCTGTCCTTGAAAGTGTGAATTACAGAATTCAGATCAGATCACACAAAAATTCACTTTAATTCCTTCATTCCAATAATTTGTATCTATTGATATGATCAGTGATTTTTTCTTTTTTTTAATTCAATGTGAAATGCAAAATTTATTTTCACATATTTTTCACTTTAAACATTAATGCTATAAACAAAAATACTTTAAAAACAATGGAGAATCCATGCTCATATTTTTTTTTAATCTGGAATATAGATTTTATTTTTTTTTCAAGTTCATCATCATTTTCTTTTTTTAATTCTAATTTGTTATACATGTTTGCAGAGTACATTTCATTTCATATTACATATAAAGAGAACAATTTTTAAGTTGCTGGCTTTATATAAAGTATTTTTACAACAATTGTGTCTTCATACATGTATTTAGGGTAATCATGGATAACTCAGTCTGCCATTATTCCTATCCCCTTGCCCCCACCCCTCCCCCCTCTTTGTTCTATTTAAAGTTCTTTCATTCCTCTCATCCCCACTCCCTTGCCTTTATAAGTTAGTATCTTCATATCAAAGAGATCATTTGACCTTTGGTTTTGGGGGATTGGCTAACTTCACTTAGCATTATTTTCTCCAACTCCATCCATTTACCTGCAAATGCCATGATTTTATTCTCTTTTAGTGCTGAGTAGTGTTCCATTGTGTATATATACCAAAGTTTCCCTATCCATTCACCTGCTGATGGGCATCAGGGTTGGTTCCACAATCTAGCTATTGTGAATTGTAAACATTGTAAAGATTGTAAACATTGATGTGGCTGTGTCCCTGTAGTAAGCTATTTTTAAGTCCTTTGGGAATAGACCAACGAGTGGGATAGATGGGTCAAATGGTGGTTCCATTCCAAGTTTTCCTAGGAATCTCCATACTGCTTTCCAGATTGGCTTCACCAATTTGCAGTTCCACCAGCAATGTAAGAGTGTGCCTTTTTCCCCCCATCCTTGCCAGCATTTATTGTTTGTTTTTTTGATAGCTGCCATTCTGACTGGAGTAAGATGAAATCTTAGTTTTGACTTGCATTTCTCTAATTGCTAGAGATGTTGAACATTTTTTTCATATATTTGTTGATTGTTTGCATATCATCTTCTGAGAAGTGTCTGTTTAGTTCCTTGGCACATTTGTTGATTAGGTTATTATTATTATTATTATTATTATTATTTTGGTGTTAAGGCTTTTGAGAGCTTTATAAATCCTTGAGGTTAGTGTTCTGATGTGCTTGTGGTAAAGATTTGCTCCCATTCTGTAGGTTCTCTGTTCACCTCACTGATGGTTTCTTTTGATTTCTGGTGGAATTTTTTGGATCTTCTATGTATAGAATCATATCGTCTGCAAATAGTGATAATTTGAGTTCTTCTTTTCCCATCTGTATCTCTTTAATTTCTTTTGTATGTCTAATTGCTCTGGCTAGGGCTTCAAGAACTATGTTAAATAGGAGTGGTGAAAGAGGGCATCCCTGTCTTGTTCCAGTTTTTAGAGGGAATGCTTTCAATTTTTCTCCATTTAGGATGATGTTGGCCTGGGGCTTAGCATACATGACCTTTATGATGTTGAGGTATGTTCCTGTTATCCCTATTTTTTTCTAGAATTTTGAACATGAAGGGCTGTTGTATTTTGTCAAATGCTTTCTCTGCATCTATTGAGATGATCATATGATTTTTATCTTTGAGCCTGTTGATGTGATGAATTACATTTATTGATTTTCTTATATTGAACCAACCTTGCATCCCTGGAATGAAGCCCACTTGATCGTGGTGTACTATCTTTTTTATGTGGTTTTGTATTTGATTTGCCAGAATTTTATTAAGAATTTTTGTATCTATATTTATTAGAGATATTGGTCTGAAGTTTTCTTTCTTTGATTTGTCTCTGTCTGGTTGTAGAATCAGGGTGATATTGGCCTCATAGAATGAGTCTGAGAGTGTTCCCTCTTTTTCTATTTCATGAAATAGTTTGAGAACTTCTTTAAAGAAGAAGTTCTTTAAAGGTCTTGTAGAACTCAGGTGTGTATCCATCCAGTCCTAGACTTTTCTTGGTTGGTAAGTTTTTTATGGCATCCTCTATTTCTTTGGTTGAAATTGATCTATTTAAATTGTGTATATCCTCCTGATTTAGTTTGGGCATATTATATGTCTCTAGAAATTTGTCAATACCTTCATTATTTTCTATCTTATTTGAGTATAAATTTTCAAAATAATTTCTAATTATCTTCTGTATTTCTATAGTGTCCGTAGTGATATTTCCTTTTTCATCGTAGATATTGGTAATTTGTGTTTTCTCTCTTCTTTTCTTCGTTAGCATAACTAATGGTTTATCAATTTTATTTATTTTTTCAAAGAACCAACCTTTTGTTCTGTCATTTTTTTCAATTGTTTTTTTTTTTGTTTGTTTCAATTTCATTAATTTCAGCTCTGATTTTAATTATTTCCTGTCTTCTACTTCTTTCGGGGTTGATTTGTTCTTCTTTTTCTAGGGCTTTGAGATGTAATGTTAGTTCATTTATTTGTTGACTTTTTCTTTTTTGAAGGAATGAGCTCCATACAATGAACTTTCCTCTTAGCACTGCCTTCATAGTGTCCCAGAGATTTTGATATGTTGTATCATTGTTCTCATTTACCTCTAAGAATTTCTTAATCTCCTTCTTGATGTCTTCTACAACCCATTGATCATTCAATAGCATATTGTTTAGTCTCCAGGTAGCTTTTCTTTCTTTTTTATCATTGATTTCTAATTTCATTCCATTATGATCTGATAGGATGCAGGGTACTATCTCTACTTTTTTATATTTGCTTAGAGTTGCTTTGTGGCATAATATATGGTCTATTTTAGAGAAGGATCCATGTGCTGCTGAGAAGAAAGTGTATTGGCTCATTGATGGATGATGCATTCTATATATGTCAGTTAAGTCTAAGTTATTAATTGTATTATTGAGATCTATAGTTTCTTTGTTTAACTTTTGTTTGGAAGATCTATCCAGTGGTGAAAGAGGTGTGTTAAAATCACCTAGAATAATGGTGTTGTGGTCTATTTGATTCTTGAACTTGAGAAGAGTTTGATTGATGAATGTAGATGCTCCATTATTTGGGGCCTATATATTTATAACAGTTATATCTTTTTTTTTTTAAATATTTATTTATTTACTTTAGTTGTACACAATGCAATGCATTTATGTTTACGTGGTGCTGAGGATCGAACCCGGGCCGCGCACGTGCGAGGCGAGCGCTCTGCCGCTGAGCCACAACCCCAGCCCCAACAGTTATATCTTGATCTATGATTCCCTTAAGCAGTATGAAATGTCCATCTTTATCTCTTTTGATTAACTTTGGCTTGAAGTCTACTTTATTTGATATGAGGATAGAGACCCCTGCTTGTTTACATAGACCATGTGAGTGATATATTTTATCCCATCCTTTCACCTTCAGTCTGTGGGCGCCTTTTCCTATGAGATGTGTCTCTTGAAGGCAATCCAATCTATTAGCCTATGTCTTTTAATTGGTGAGTTTAGGCCATTAACATTCAGGGTTATTATTGAGACATAATTTGTATTACCAGTAATTTTTATTTATTTATTTATTGTTATTTTGGTATTTAGCTTGACTTGGTTTCTCCTTTGATTGGTTTGTTCCTTTATTGTAGTTCTTCCCTTTGCAGATTTTCATTATTATTATTCATTTCCTCCTCGTGGAATATTTTACCAAGAATGTTCTGTAGAGCAGGCTTTCTTATTGTAAATTCTTTTAGCTTTTGTTTATCGTGGAAGGTTTTTATTTCATCCTCAAATCTAAAGCTTAATTTTTCTGGATATAAAATTCTTGGTTGGCATCCTTTATCTTTTAGAACCTGGTATATGTTGTTCCAGGTTCTCCTGGCTTTGAGGGTCTGGGTTGAAAAATCTGCTGAGATGTGATTTGGTTTTCCCTGGTAGGTAATCTGTGTTTTCTCTCTTGCAGCCTTTAAAATTCTATCTTTATTTTTTATGTTAGGCATTTTCATTATAATGTGACTTGGTGTGGGTCTGTTGTAATTTTGTACATTTGGCATCCTATAGGCCTCTTGTATTTGATTTTCACATTCATTCTTTGTGCTTGGGAAATTTTCTGATTTCATTGAAGAGATTGTGCATTCCTTTGGTTTGAATCTCTGCATCTTCCTCTATTCCAAAAATCTTAAATTTGGTCTTTTGATGGTATCCCATAATTCTTGGATATTCTGTTCATGGTTTTTTACCATCTTCACTGTGAGGTCAACTTTATTTTCAAGATTACATATTTTGTCCTCATTGTCTGAGGTCCTATCTTCCAAGTGGTCCAATCTGTTGGTGATGCTTTCTATTGAATTTTTTAAGTGGCTTACTGTTTCTTTCATTTCAGGGATTTCTGTTTGGTTTTTTTCTCAAACTCTTTCTTTCTTGAAGTAATCTTTTGCTACCTGGATTTGTTCTCTTATTTCTTTGTTGGTGTGATCGATGGTTGCCTGTATTTGATTTCTTATCTCTTTGTTGGATAGATCAATTTTTGCCTGTATCTGTTCACTTAGGTCTTTTTGCAAATCTCTTATCATTTTAATTATGTATATCCGGAACTCCTTTTCCGACATTTCACTTACTGTGCTTTCTATGGCTTCTATTGTTGTAGTGTCTTGGTTTGTTTGGGGCATTTTCCTCCCTTGTTTTTTCAGGATGACTATGTATTTCCCTCTCTTGCAAGGTAAGCCTGGAGTATTACAGCTTCTGCCCTTTTGTCTTAAACGTTCCCTCCAGGTTACCCAAAACCTCACTTTTTAGGGAAATATCATTTTAGAGCTTTCAATGTACCCAATGTGTATCCATGTATCAGTTAGTTTCTATTTTTATATTTACAGTTTTGTCGCTGTGGCTCCTCAGTAGGTGGGCCGAGCTAGAGTGGATGCAGGCGGGTGGGGCTTGTTCCCCTGGCTGTCCTCAGCGGTAATGGCCTCTCTAAGGTGGGCAGGCAGAGCTGGAAAGCCTGCAGGCGGGCCCAGCTGGAACTCACTCCGGGAGGTCTACCTGGGAACTCCTGCCAGCAGGCCAAACTGGGAACTCATGCTAGCAGGCCAACTGGGAACCCATGCCAGCAGGTCTAACTGGGAGCTCCCAGCTGGCTCACTGGGAACCCATGCAGGTAGGCCAAACTGAGAACGCAGGCTGGCTGGCAGAACTGGGAGCTTCCACTTGCAGGCCGAACTGGGAACTCACACTGGCAGGCCAAACTGGGAACACAGGCTGCTAGTCTGAACTGGGAGCTCCCACCCTCAGGCTGAACTGGGAATTTAAGCTGGCAGTCCAAACTGGGAGGTCCACCCGCAGGCCGCAGGGCTGGCAGGCCGAACTGGGATCTCACGCGGGGAAGCCGAACTGGGAACTTAAGCCAGCAGGCCGAACTGGGATCTCGTGATTTTTCTTTTTTACCTTGTTGATGCAATGGATTATATTGATTTTTGAATGTTGACCAGCTTTGCATAGCTGGAATAAATCCCATTTAGTCATGTGCAAATTATTTTTGTAAGTTGTTGGATTTGATTTGCTAGTGTTTTGTTGAGAATTTTTGTATCTATGATCATGAGAGGTTATGTCTGTAATTTTCTTTTCTTGTAGTATCTTTGTCTGGCTTTGGTATTAGGATGATGCTGGCCTCATAGAATGACTTTGGAAGTATTACCTGAAGTATTTGGAAGCACTCTAGCCTCTAAATGTCAGTGTAGAGAACTGGCATAATTTCTTCCTTAAATATTTTTCAGAATTAACCAGTGAACATATCTGTGCCTAGTGCTTTCTGGTTTTGAAGATTTTCAATCATTGGGTTAATTGATCTAATATAGGCCAATAAGATTGTTTGTTTCTTCCTGTGTTAGTTTTCAGATTTCTTCTTTAGGCTTGCATGGTTTCTGAGGAGAAGCTGGATGTCATTCATATCTTTGCCTTTGTATAGGTAAGCCTTTTCTCCCCCCCCAGGATTGTTTCTTAAATCTTTGATTTTTCTATAGCTTGAAAATGATGCATGTAGGTACAGTTATTTTTTTATGTTTTTGTTTTTGCATTTATTCTCCTTAGTGTTCTCTGAACTTCCTGGATCTGTGATTTGTCTTACATTAATTTTAGGAAATTCTCAGACATTATTTTTTTCAAATATTCCTCTTCCTCCCTCTGTGCTCTTTCTGCTATCCCCATTATGAACATGTTACATCTTTTGTAATTGTCTCCAGTCTTGTAAATTCTGTTTCTTTTCAGTCTTTTTCCTCTTATTTTTCAGTTTTTGTGATTTCCATGAGATATTTTCAAGTTCAGAGATTCTTTCCTCAGCTGAGTCCAATTTACTAATGAGCCCATCAAAAGCATTCTTCATTTTTTGTGTTAATTTTTTTTCATCTCTAGCATTTTTTGGGTTCTTAGAATTTCCATTTCTCTGATTAAATTGCCCATCTGTTCTTGCATGCTACTTTATCCATTATAGCCCTGAGCATAGTAATCAGTTATTTCAAATTCTTAGTTTGATTATTCCAATATCCCTGCCATTGTCGCGAAGTTATATAAGAGGTTGGGGTCTTTAGCCCCCCCGTACCCAGGATGGACCTCTCTTGTCCAGCAAAAGAGGCTGGAGAGGCCTACCCCAACGAAGATGCTAGATTGGGAAAGCGAAGGCCGCCGATATTCCCTCCACCCGCCTTTAGAAGGCCCAGGAACATACTGGGGAGTCCAGTCAGTCAATGCAGGAGCTCCTTTATTGAAAAGGTGTGCAATGCTTTATAATGGGCCATAGCCAATCAGTGACCAGCAGCAGGGCGGTTCTGGTTCTCATAGCCATGCCCCCCTTAGCCTAGGTCAGGTAACAGGGCGTGGTAATGTGGCAAGCAGCCAGAAATCCAGAGCCTTTCCATCCCCTAGGCAGACAGTGTAAGGTCCCGACATTTCCCCGTTTTGTTTTGTTTTTTTTTCAAAATGGGGCTCCCCCGTTTTGTTTAGACCTCCGCATCCTGTTAAGGACCATGGCCAAGTCTGTAGGGCTCTCGCTCAGCATTGCTGAAGGCATTATTGGCAGACCACCAAGCTGTACACAGGGCCCAAAAGTGAACACAAGGAAAATGACAGCCAGGGATTTCACAAAAAAGGGAGAAGGTAGGGATTAGACAGATATAAAGTCCATCTTGAGGAAGTAACGGCTTGAGCTAAAGCCGACCCATTTAGTTCAGTACAAAGGAAGCTGTCTAGAACAAAGTCTGGACAGTTGGCACCAAAATAGCACTTTTCTCTCAGGAATAGGCATAGTCCCTCTTCTCTTGTCACAGAGAGTTGAAATACTGACAAAGGGAGAGTCCAAGGCAACAGTGCTCATGATGAACATCAGGATAGAGATGATGAGAAGTCTAATCACAACAAGACAGAGGATCCATCATGGTTTTTTCATTCCTGTGGAAAAAGGGAAAAGATCACCCCTCAAGAGCGTGTGCTCTTGGGTAGTCATTTTGTTCTAATTGGCACTATTTGAGTTCCCTAACAGGTACCCAAATAGGGCTTGGTTCTCCAGTTGGAAAGAAACATAGGTAGGGCATCTGGTTGTACCAATGTCTCTGAAAGACAATCAAAGGCTGATGCTTGGAAAAATTTAAGCATCGCTGTTTTTAACTGATGATGGGGGCTGCTTCCCCCTTTTTGTTTTATTAATTGGTCTTTTAGGGTATTATTGTTCCTCTCTATGATGGCTTGTTTAATGTGTCATCTTTTGAAAAATTTTTGTAATGATTTGCTCATAAAACAGGGTCTATTATTTGTTTTAACCTGGGTAAAAGCACCTTTAAGCCCTCAGGTGGACAGGGTTTAATGGGCCATTGAGTGAAGACAGATATCAACTATCTATAAGATTTTGGCTTCTTTACCCTTCTAATTTTAGGAACTCCTTACTACTGTAAGGGAATAGGATGATGAATGAATCTGGCTTCTTCGAGCTAAAAGTGATGGGAGAAGTAGTTTGGAGTTCCCTTATTAGAAGTCAGGTCAGATTGAAGCCTGGGGAAGGTTGTAAAGTCATCAGGGACTGGAGCTTCTATTAGAGAAACAAAAAACATGAGTATTGAATAAATGTTGTAGCATCTGAAACATGTAACAGTCAATACTTTTTTACTAGGAGGTGTGAGGGCTGAGAAGTTATCTCCAATAATAAGGCAAGAGTGGATATGGCCTTTGTTTGGGAATATAATTTTTTAACATGCACAATTATCAGGAATGTAAACACAATATTTAATGTTATAGATGTCTATCTAGATAAGATGGTAGTTAAGCTACTTAATGTCATCTGATCCTATAAAATCTTTCTATTGGTATGACCTCTGTGTAGAGAACTCTTTATCTCTGTCACTTAGGGCTAGATAATCATACTACTGAATATTAAGCCTACCTGTGTAGGTTAGGAAGATCTGTAGGCCCTAAACTGACTAAAAACTTTTGACTTGGCAGTTACTTAGTTGTTAAACTGTTTCTTTTATACAAGTATATATCTGAAGTTACTTTTACTTCTAAAATGCCCAGGAATGGTTGTGTATCTGTTTCAATTGTTTACTAGATGTTTAGGATGAAGTCTGTCAAATTGACTTTTGCTTTTAACTTTTGCTAAGAGTCAGCTGATTTCTGATGGGGATCTTGGGGAAACTTGAGAGCAGCTTTTCTGCTCGGTGCCTTCTGTAAGAATGGGTCCAGGTCTTGCTTCACCTTGTGGCTTCCCTCAGAAGCATTAGGGATGTTTCTCCCTTTTTATGGACCCTACTTTTAGCAAGTGCACTGATTGGCTTTTTATTTTCTATAGGTCTCATTTATCTCCCTGATCAGGAAATCATGTGGCCCAGAGATGCAAAGCTCTTTAGAGAAGTTTCCTGTTCCCAAACAGGCAGACTCTGGGACAAGAACCAAATATTGGTTTTCTTGGCCCTTTTCAATTAATTTAAGGTCTTGATCTTAGACATCTAGTAAGTTAATCTTAAATTGAGATTACTGGGCTTTAACTTTAATGCTTATAAACTTACAGTTGTCATTTACCCTTTATTAGCTGGGGTCTGTGGTACAAAACATTAACAGGCAAACTTAAAAACACATTTAGTTTATATAATAACCATCTTGGATTCTGAGTTATATACTATAATCCCTGTTTGTGAACAACAAGAATCACTCTTTAGACGATACATTCTGGCATGTAAGACCAGAGCCTTATCTTATCTCAGGTATGGTGGGGTTCTTTAATCTTAGGTGTTTTAATTTTGAGGTTGATCTCTGCTTCTTAAATAAAATTTCACAGTGTTTACATACATTGTTGCTTGAGCTCTCATGAACTTTAGCTGACAAAATATCACATTTAGAAGGGATTAAAGACATTTTAAGAGTATTTAACCTTTTTTAGAAAAGTAGCAAAATGCTTTTATAATATACAATTACATTGATGTCTTTATAAATCAAGTTTAGCTTCTAAAGAAATAACCTTATAATATTTTAAAATAATAGTTGTTGTTTAATTATAGCTGTATAATTTTTTAATTTCTTTTAGATTACTTGTTCAAAAAAAAAAAAAAAACCCAAAACTTAATAAATATAATGGTATAGGTAAATTAATGTTAAGAAATTTTTGTCTTCTTTATAGATTAAGCTTTGGTTTATATCAGTACATTAACATTTGACCTTAGGAAAAAACCTTAAATAGCATTTCCTGATTGTTCTATATTCTTATTTAATTAACATTTATAGAGCTTTTATATAATACCTTTTTGTTCATAATTTTAAATAATTTTTGTAATAATTTTAATTTAGGTAACCCTTTTATCTCAATAAAATATTGTTACTTGCAATACTCCCAACGGAAACAGCCGAATCCTTTGAGCCTCTGCATATACAGAAATTTTTTATAAACCTTTATATAGAATCATACACATCTGTTAACCACTTCATAAGAACATAACATTCATGCATATAGAATTAGACCTGTTGAAATTTTAATCTGTTTCATTGATGATAAAGACTAATTTATGAAAACAATCAATAATGTTACTCGATGTGTTAGAATTTGTTAGGACAAGAAGTTACCCTGGAACACTGTGTTGAAAAGGGATGGTTTATTGGGGTGCCACGTGGCATGGTAGGGGACAAAAGTGGCATGGAGGGCAGGGAAGGTGATGGCCAGGGCACCTGCTAGCCAGGTTTGCAGGCCAGGCTGAGGCACCTGGGAAATGTAGTCTTTTTACAAAGTATCTGGGAGGTGTGGCCTTCCACCTAGGAGGCACAGCCTCCTGCCTGGAACCCAACACAATGGAATTTAACAGTTAGTATTTTAACCTTGAAAATTAATGTCTAATAAACAAAGTTACTTATAAATTTACTTTTCTTACATTTACTCCAGAGAAGAGACACAATAAAAATGTTAGAAAAATGCTGAAACATAGATAACTTAGCCGGGAACACTGTGTTAGTGAAATAAAAGGGTTTATTGGGGTGCCACGTGGGCAAGGGTAGGGAAAGGAAGGGAAGGGATGGATGGGAATAGGGACAGGCAGGAACCAAGGCAAGCGCGAACAGAGAGCGATTTCAGTCCGGGGCTGGTTTAAATAGAGTAGGGGTCATAAAACCCCCTTGGAGTGAGTCCTTGCCCTATTGGCCAGCAGAGGTCAAGGAGGGGTAGTGGACAGGGGACTTGCTGGTCAGGTTTTTTGGTCACGCTGAGGATCTTGGGAGGTGTAGTTTTTAACAAAGCACCTGGGGAGGTGTGGCCTCCTGCCTGGGAGGCGCAGCCTCCTGCCTGGAATCCAACATTCCCCCCTTTTTGATTTCTTAGGAAGAGGGGCGTCGTGTTTCAATCTGGCTGCTTCAGAGCTGAAATGGGGCGACGTGGGGTAGTTTTGGGGGGGGGAATGCGGGCAGGCAGGTCAGGCTTGAGGGCAAAAAATTCCCAGGAGGTAGGCGTGGAAAAGATGAATCTGTCCAGGTATGGGATGGATGAAGTTTCCTTGAAGCCAAATATTGGTGAGGGTGTCAAACCAGGCTTCTGCAGAAAGTCACTGAGGGAGTCAGCCGGAGAGCATGTAGAAATTGTGGGTCTTGCGAGTTTGCAGGTAACACTATTATGGAAGCAACAAAGGGAAAGAAGGTGAGATGGATTATTGTCTGTAGGCCTGTGTTCAACCAGGTGGGACTTACGGTGAAGAGGCCAATGGAGAGTGCGAAGCACATCATAATGAGCATCAGGTGGCAGCATAAGGGCAGGACTCAGCAGGGTCTCTGGTTGGAAAGTCATTCATTGGTTTTTTAACAGTTGATAGTCCCTGGGAAAAACTGGTTAAAGGTTCAAAACGAGAAAAAACAGAAAGATTATTTTGAGTCAGTATCAGGAACACAAGAGAAACGAATTTTTAGGGGACCGGTGGGAATGGGAGAGCAAGTATACTGAAGTAGTTGTCTTTTTGTGGATCTTCAGTTGGTTGATCAGCTGGTTTCAGTCTGGAAATATGAATCTAAGAAGTCAAATTTTCTGAGGTTTCACGAAGTTTAGCAGCTGTGGGTGTGCACAGCACAACGTGGAAAGGTCTTGTCCACTTTGGGACAAAGGAGATTGTTCCTGTGTCCTGGGGAGGGGAGAAATATACCCAAGAACCGGGTATTAATGGGAATGAAGCAGTGAGTCTACCTGGGTCAGGCAGAATGAAATCTTGGCACTTCCATATCTGATGTCTGATGAAGGATAAGAGAGGAGAAGAGAGATCTTTGGGTAAGGGTCCCTGAGTTGGGGAAACTCCGGGTGGAAGGGCTGGTCACCCAAACATAACCTCAAAAGGGGATACTAAGGAGGGCTTTTTGGGAGGACTCTGAGCCTAAAGAGGGCGAGGGGAAGTAAGAGTTCTATTACTCTCTACCTTCCCTGAAGACATGGGGTGATACGGGATGTAAAAATGCCGAGGAATGTTAAGGGAAGTAGATATATTCTGGGTAACTAGTGCAACGAGCACAACTGAATCGGATTTGATCAGAGGAGGAAGAAAGCTTGGATATTCCAGAAGGTTTATGCCCTTGGAATAGGATGGAAAAGTGAATGGAGATAGGAGACGATTGATTGTATGGCAGGGAATGTGGGGGCCTGGGTAGTAGATTGGACTGAAGCCAGAAGAGAAGGAGAAGACAGTGCTGCTTCAGCCTTCATGTTTCCCTGAACTATGGGAGAGTCTCCACTTTGTTGTGAAGGACAATGGGAGATCCCTATTAGTTTGGGCAGAAGAGAGGCTTGCAGGAGTTTAAGCCTGAAGCATCTCTATACAATCATGTTCTGGGGGCTCTGAGGAGACTGGGAGAAGGAAAACTGGGTGTAAAGAGGAGCAGGACTGGAACGAGGTTGAGGAGCCGAGCGCGACAGGGCAGGAGAGTTTGAAGGCTTTTATACGTTAGTCTTTAAATGGTGAGGAGAGGCAATAGTGACATGAGCACCAAATTTAGCTTTTTAGATTTCTGTAGAAGTAGATAAGCAGCGGCCAGAGCCCGAAGACAGGGGGCTCATCAATCCCTCAGGGGACAGTTTCCCAACTTCCCAAAATTGGCTCACTCAAATTGGCTTTCAACCTGACACGATTTACCTATATATGCTGACTGCCTATGAGATTTTGGCTTCATTTCCCTTCTAACCTTAGGAACTCCTTACTACTGTAAGGGAATGGGTTGATGACCGAATCTGGCTTCTTCAGGCTGAACGGGGGGGGCGAAGTGATGGGGGCAGTAGTTTGGAGTTCCTTTTGTAGAAGTTAGGTCAGATTGAAGCCTGGGGAAGGTTGTAAAGTCATCAGGGACGGAAGCTTCTATTAGAGAAACAAAAAACATGAGTACCGAAGAAATGTTGCAGCATCTGAAACGTCAATGTATACCATGAAGATGATAATTTCTCACCAAGAGGTGTGAGGGCTGAGAAGTTGTCCCTATAATACAGCCAGAGTAGATATGGCCTTTATTTGGGAATACAAATCTTTAACATTTCCAGAATAAATCCTGACCCAATAAAGGGGTGGGGCACTCTGGAACTATCAGGAATGCATGAGAAAACATCATCCCGTCCCACTCACAACTCAGTGGGGGAGTGAACTTTCTAGTTATACACCTTCCAGACACTCCTTGCACCATCATGGTTTTAGAGGAAAGGGGTCCAGAATACGTCGTGAGAACAGAATAACTGGCACCAGTATCTAAGAGGAAGTTGACCTCTTGGCTCCCTACGGAGAAGCAAACCCAGGGTTCATGTGTGGTGATAGGAGTTACGGGAGCCAGAATCGAGCCCGGGCCCTGTCAGGCCTGTGTGGAAGAGTCTGACTCAAGGACCTACGTACCTCAGGACAATCACTCTTCCAGTGGTTGCCTTGACACTTAGGGCAGGGCTTCGGAGGTGGCCGCTTTGCTTGTGGGCACTCCCGCTTGAAATGTCATACTCCTTTTCCACCCTGGGAGCTTACTCCTTTAAGAGCTAATACCAGCGCCTCAGTCTTTTTCTGTCTCTGCATTCTTTCACCCTTATTTCCTCCAGGTCTCTATTATAAAAGACGGAAGTAGCAAGTCGGAGGATATCATCTAAAGACTGATCAGGGCCATATGCCAATTTTTGTAACTTCCTCCGAATGTCTGGGGCCGACTGGGTGATAAATTTGTCCTTTAAAATTATGTGGCCCTCTGCGGATTAGGATCCACCGTGGTGTGTTTTCTCAGTGCCTCCCTGAGTTTCTCCACGAAGATAGCATGACTTTCAAGAAGTTTTTGAAGAAGCAGGACTTTCCTGCGGGCCCTGAATAATTTCTGACATCTTAAAATAGTTAATGGGCCTTTGCTTAACTTTTCTAAGGGCCTCAAGAATTAGCATTTGAAAGTGACCAAGTTTCCAAGCATTTTGAGTTTTGACTGAGTTATATATTATAATCTCTGTTTTTGAACAACAAGAATTACTCTTTAGACCATACATTCTGGCATGTAAGACCAGAGCCTTACCTTAGGTAAGGTAGGATTTTTAATCTTAGGTCAGTTGTTTTAATTTTGAAGTTGATCTCTGCTTCTTAAATAAAATTTTACAGTGTTTACATATATTGCTATTTGAGCTCTCATGAACTTTTAAAGAAATTTTGAGAGTATTTAACCTTTTTGGAAAAATGGCAAAATGTTGCTGATTGTTTCACACACTTATTCAACCAACTTAGACGGGCCTTTACATCACTTACATAAACCCTCTTATTTACTTCACTATAAGACATTCTTATCTTGAAACATTTCCTTTTCCTTCTATTGAGTATGGTTTCCACACCTATAACTTTCTAATTTATTTCTTTCATGTGTTAACTCCTTTCTCTGTTCATCCTTTGAAACAATCTTTATAATGATTTGAATTTAGACAAATTATTTTATCTTAATAAAAATATTTTGTTATTTATACTACTCTTAGTTGGAATAGAAACCTTTGAGCCTCTGCATACATAGCAATCTTTTATAAACCTTTGTATATAAAATTACACACATCTGGTAACCCTTTCATGAGAACACAATGTTTAAGTATGTAGAATCATACCTGTTGAAGCATATAAATTAATCAGACGTTTAACAAACAAAGTTAGTTACAAATGAATAATCTCATGTCAAATACGAAAAATATGAGGCTGAACAGTATTAGTCATTTGTGTGTGTGTGTGTGTGTGTGTACTTTGGAAGGGGAAGCGAGGAGCTGAAGAGGCAAAGGTGAGGTATAAGGCCTGAAGAGATTTTAGGGAGAACTGAGCAAAAGCTACCCACGTCCGCAGGCGGCTCTGGAAGGCTGCGGTTGCCGCCGGTGCTGCTATAAGGCAGGGCACAGGCTGGCCCGCGGAGTACAGAAGCGAAGGCGCGCGGTAAAGCTGTACCTGGAAGGCAGTCGGAAGGAACCACGTGGGTTGGGATAGAAGATGGCGGATCAAGGAAGGGCGGAAGTGGAGTGGAAGTGGAGACAGATTTGGGCAGAAGAACATGGCGGATCGGGATAGAAGATGGCGGATCAAGGAAGGGCGGAAGTGGAGCGGAAGTGGAGACAGATTTGGGCGAAGAAAATGGCGGATCTGAGGGAGGGGAGGGAGCTAAGTAGCAGAGCCGGCCGATCGGAAAGTGACCGCGAGGCCCAAGAAGCCACGAAATACATCTGAGGGTGGAACGGGCTGTCGGGTGCCAGATGCAAGAGAGCAGAGGAAGCGAGCAAGGGGTGCGCCGCGGCTGCAGTGGCAGCAGGCTGGGGGCGCGCTGTGGCTGCAGCGGCAGCGGGCTGGGGGCGCGCCACGGAGCGGGCTAGGAGCGCGGACAGGGAGCACACCGCTGCGTGGGCTCGAGGGAGCATGGACGGGAAGCGCGCCGCTGAGCGGTGGCAGCTTGATGAATGGCGAACACGTGGTCACCATTCGCTGGCGGGGAGAGGGGGAAAGCGCGCAGAGTTGAGGATGGAAGACGCTGGGGAAGAAGCGCGGGGAGGGGGCCAAAGCCAGAGGCGGCGTGTCTGGTAAAGGACACATCGCAGAAATCCACGGAAGTGGGGGCTAAAGTCTGGGGCAATGCATCCAGTAATGCCCGCATGGGCCGAAGAGGGCGGGGGAGCTGTGGAGAACCAAGAGGCGGAAGCTGGGGGGGGGCGCTGGGGGATAACTGCGGGAGAGGCGTGGAGCTAGGAAAGGGAGGTTGAGTGGGCGGGGGTAACGGCGGAAGGCACCGGAAATGGACGTGAAAGAAAGGGAGGGTTACAGAGGAGGATTCTGACGGAGCGGAAGGAGGGGGCAGGGCGAAGGATGAAGACAAAGGGAGGAGGGTCTAAGCACAAAGGCGCGGCAATTTTTGGAAGTCAGAGCCTGAGCGGGAGAGGGGGAAGGGCGGAAGATCTGGACTGCTGGTACGGGGGCTGTGGGGCTTCTAATCCTGGGTCAATCAAGGATGGAAGCCGGTCACTGGGTCTGCATGCTAGTGAAACGGTTTCAGGACTACACCGGGTGCACAAGGAAGGATTTGAACAGAGAAGGGAAAAGGCATAGGAGGGAATTGAGGGGTGAGTCGGCTGGAGCTGATAGGGAAGTTTCCCATATTTTCCCGTTAACGGGGAGAGGCTGATACAGTATTTTGAAAGGCGTCCCTCTCAAAGTATGTATCAGAGCGAGATCCAAGTCCGCTCGCCCAGTCGTCACCGGGTCAAACGAACATGGGACATCTGAGGAAACTGCGTCCTGTCCCAGATGGGGGTTTTCTCTCAAGATGCCGGGGGACTATGACGCTTACTCACACGGAGATGATTTTCGTGTTTTTTCCGTTCCGAACGGGAAAAAAAAGAAGCTCAAGCCCGGAGTGCGGATGGGGAACTTTTCTAGCCACTCACAGCCGAGAGCCCTAATCTTACACAGCTGGAAATTTTAGAGCAGAGCGGAATAAAGGTGAGCGGGCAGACAAAGGAGGGGGAGGGGAGTTCCTGGGTCCCACCGTCGCCTTTAAGACTTGGGTGGGGTGCTCTCCCACCTATAAGGCCACGGGCGAGATTGCCGGAAACTCAACGGTCAAATTTTCACCACCGCATTGGCCAGACAGGTTTAGGAACTCGGGGTGGATTGGGGGGGCTTAACCGAAGTCCGGCGATGCCGTGGAAAGGTGGACAGACGAACGGAGTACGGGTTAGGCTGCGTGCTCCTCCCTTCCCGGGTTTCGGCACCAAATGTTAGAAAAAATGCTGAAACATAGATAACTTAGCCGGGAACACTGTGTTAGTGAAATAAAAGGGTTTATTGGGGTGCCACGTGGGCAAGGGTAGGGAAAGGAAGGGAAAGGGAAGGGATGGACGGGGAATAGGGACAGGCAGGAACCAAGGCAAGCGCGAACAGAGAGCGATTTCAGTCCGGGGCTGGTTTAAATAGAGTAGGGGTCATAAAACCCCCTTGGAGTGAGTCCTTGCCCTATTGGCCAGCAGAGGTCAAGGGGGGGGTAGTGGACAGGGGACTTGCTGGTCAGGTTTTTTGGTCACGCTGAGGATCTTGGGAGGTGTAGTTTTTAACAAAGCACCTGGGGAGGTGTGGCCTCCTGCCTGGGAGGCGCAGCCTCCTGCCTGGAATCCAACATTCCCCCCTTTTTGATTTCTTAGGAAGAGGGGCGTCGTGTTTCAATCTGGCTGCTTCAGAGCTGAAATGGGGCGACGTGGGGTAGTTTTGGGGGGGGAATGCGGGCAGGCAGGTCAGGCTTGAGGGCAAAAAATTCCCAGGAGGTAGGCGTGGAAAAGATGAATCTGTCCAGGTATGGGATGGATGAAGTTTCCTTGAAGCCAAATATTGGTGAGGGTGTCAAACCAGGCTTCTGCAGAAAGTCACTGAGGGAGTCAGCGGAGAGCATGTAGAAATTGTGGGTCTTGCGAGTTTGCAGGTAACACTATTATGGAAGCAACAAAGGGAAAGAAGGTGAGATGGATTATTGTCTGTAGGCCTGTGTTCAACCAGGTGGGACTTACGGTGAAGAGGCCAATGGAGAGTGCGAAGCACATCATAATGAGCATCAGGTGGCAGCATAAGGGCAGGACTCAGCAGGGGTCTCTGGTTGGAAAGTCATTCATTGGTTTTTTAACAGTTGATAGTCCCTGGGAAAAACTGGTTAAAGGTTCAAAACGAGAAAAAACAGAAAAGATTATTTTGAGTCAGTATCAGGAACACAAGAGAAACGAATTTTTAGGGGACCGGTGGGAATGGGAGAGCAAGTAATACTGAAGTAGTTGTCTTTTTGTGGATCTTCAGTTGGTTGATCAGCTGGTTTCAGTCTGGAAATATGAATCTAAGAAGTCAAATTTTCTGAGGTTTCACGAAGTTTAGCAGCTGTGGGGTGTGCACAGCACAACGTGGAAAGGTCTTGTCCACTTTGGGACAAAGGAGATTGTTCCTGTGTCCTGGGGAGGGGAGAAATATACCCAAGAACCGGGTATTAATGGGAATGAAGCAGTGAGTCTACCTGGGTCAGGCAGAATGAAATCTTGGCACTTCCATATCTGATGTCTGATGAAGGATAAGAGAGGAGAAGAGAGATCTTTGGGTAAGGGTCCCTGAGTTGGGGAAACTCCGGGTGGAAGGGCTGGTCACCCAAACATAACCTCAAAAGGGGATACTAAGGAGGGCGGGTTTTTGGGAGGGACTCTGAGCCTAAAGAGGGCGAGGGGAAGTAAGAGTCTATTACTCTCTACCTTCCCTGAAGACATGGGGTGATACGGATGTAAAAATGCCGAGGAATGTTAAGGGAAGTAGATATATTCTGGGTAACTAGTGCAACGAGCACAACTGAATCGGATTTGATCAGAGGAGGAAGAAAGCTTGGATATTCCAGAAGGTTTATGCCCTTGGAATAGGATGGAAAAGTGAATGGAGATAGGAGACGATTGATTGTATGGCAGGGAATGTGGGGGCCTGGGTAGTAGATTGGACTGAAGCCAGAAGAGAAGGAGAAGACAGTGCTGCTTCAGCCTTCATGTTTCCCTGAACTATGGGAGAGTCTCCACTTTGTTGTGAAGGACAATGGGAGATCCCTATTAGTTTGGGCAGAAGAGAGGCTTGCAGGAGTTTAAGCCTGAAGCATCTCTATACAATCATGTTCTGGGGGCTCTGAGGAGACTGGGAGAAGGAAAACTGGGTGTAAAGAGGAGCAGGACTGGAACGAGGTTGAGGAGCCGAGCGCGACAGGGCAGGAGAGTTTGAAGGCTTTTTATACGTTAGTCTTTTAAATGGTGAGGAGAGGCAATAGTGACATGAGCACCAAATTTAGCTTTTTAGATTTCTGTAGAAGTAGATAAGCAGCGGCCAGAGCCCGAAGACAGGGGGCTCATCAATCCCTCAGGGGACAGTTTCCCAACTTCCCAAAATTGGCTCACTCAAATTGGCTTTCAACCTGACACGATTTACCTATATATGCTGACTGCCTATGAGATTTTGGCTTCATTTCCCTTCTAACCTTAGGAACTCCTTACTACTGTAAGGGAATGGGTTGATGACCGAATCTGGCTTCTTCAGCTGAACGGGGGCGAAGTGTATGGGGGCAGTAGTTTGGAGTTCCTTTTGTAGAAGTTAGGTCAGATTGAAGCCTGGGGAAGGTTGTAAAGTCATCAGGGACGGAAGCTTCTATTAGAGAAACAAAAAACATGAGTACCGAAGAAATGTTGCAGCATTCTGAAACGTCAATGTATACCATGAAGATGATAATTTCTCACAAGAGGTGTGAGGGCTGAGAAGTTGTCCCTATAATACAGCCAGAGTAGATATGGCCTTTATTTGGGAATACAAATCTTTAACATTTCCAGAATAAATCCTGACCCAATAAAGGGGTGGGGCACTCTGGAACTATCAGGAATGCATGAGAAAACATCATCCCGTCCCACTCACAACTCAGTGGGGGAGTGAACTTTCTAGTTATACACCTTCCAGACACTCCTTGCACCATCATGGTTTTAGAGGAAAGGGGTCCAGAATATCGTCGTGAGAACAGAATAACTGGCACCAGTATCTAAGAGGAAGTTGACCTCTTGGCTCCCTACGGAGAAGCAAACCCAGGGTTTCATGTGTGGTGATAGGAGTTACGGGAGCCAGAAAATCGAGCCCGGGCCCTGTCAGGCCTGTGTGGAAGAGTCTGACCTCAAGGACCTACGTACCTCAGGACAATCACTCTTCCAGTGGTTGCCTTGACACTTAGGGCAGGGCTTCGGAGGTGGCCGCTTTGCTTGTGGGCACTCCCGCTTGAAATGTCATACTCCTTTTCCACCCTGGGAGCTTACTCCTTTAAGAGCTAATACCAGCGCCTCAGTCTTTTTCTGTCTCTGCATTCTTTCACCCTTATTTCCTCCAGGTCTCTATTATAAAAGACGGAAGTAGCAAGTCGGAGGATATCATCTAAAGACTGATCAGGGCCATATGCCAATTTTTGTAACTTCCTCCGAATGTCTGGGGCCGACTCTGGGTGATAAATTTGTCCTTTAAAATTATGTGGCCCTCTGCGGATTAGGATCCACCGTGGTGTGTTTTCTCAGTGCCTCCCTGAGTTTCTCCACGAAGATAGCATGACTTTCAAGAAGTTTTTGAAGAAGCAGGACTTTCCTGCGGGCCCTGAATAATTTCTGACATCTTAAAATAGTTAATGGGCCTTTGCTTAACTTTTCTAAGGGCCTCAAGAATTAGCATTTGAAAGTGACCAAGTTTCCAAGCATTTTGAGTTTTGACTGAGTTATATATTATAATCTCTGTTTTTGAACAACAAGAATTACTCTTTAGACCATACATTCTGGCATGTAAGACCAGAGCCTTACCTTAGGTAAGGTAGGATTTTTAATCTTAGGTCAGTTGTTTTAATTTTGAAGTTGATCTCTGCTTCTTAAATAAAATTTTACAGTGTTTACATATATTGCTATTTGAGCTCTCATGAACTTTTAAAGAAATTTTGAGAGAGTATTTAACCTTTTTGGAAAAATGGCAAAATGTTGCTGATTGTTTCACACACTTATTCAACCAACTTAGACGGGCCTTTACATCACTTACATAAACCCTCTTATTTACTTCACTATAAGACATTCTTATCTTGAAACATTTCCTTTTCCTTCTATTGAGTATGGTTTCCACACCTATAACTTTCTAATTTATTTCTTTCATGTGTTAACTCCTTTCTCTGTTCATCCTTTGAAACAATCTTTATAATGATTTGAATTTAGACAAATTATTTTATCTTAATAAAAATATTTTGTTATTTATACTACTCTTAGTTGGAATAGAAACCTTTGAGCCTCTGCATACATAGCAATCTTTTATAAACCTTTGTATATAAAATTACACACATCTGGTAACCCTTTCATGAGAACACAATGTTTAAGTATGTAGAATCATACCTGTTGAAGCATATAAATTAATCAGACGTTTAACAAACAAAGTTAGTTACAAATGAATAATCTCATGTCAAATACGAAAAATATGAGGCTGAACAGTATTAGTCATTTGTGTGTGTGTGTGTGTGTGTGTACTTTGGAAGGGGAAGCGAGGAGCTGAAGAGGCAAAGGTGAGGTATAAGGCCTGAAGAGATTTTAGGGAGAACTGAGCAAAAGCTACCCACGTCCGCAGGCGGCTCTGGAAGGCTGCGGTTGCCGCCGGTGCTGCTATAAGGCAGGGCACAGGCTGGCCCGCGGAGTACAGAAGCGAAGGCGCGCGGTAAAGCTGTACCTGGAAGGCAGTCGGAAGGAACCACGTGGGTTGGGATAGAAGATGGCGGATCAAGGAAGGGCGGAAGTGGAGTGGAAGTGGAGACAGATTTGGGCAGAAGAACATGGCGGATCGGGATAGAAGATGGCGGATCAAGGAAGGGCGGAAGTGGAGCGGAAGTGGAGACAGATTTGGGCGGAAGAAAATGGCGGATCTGAGGGAGGGGAGGGAGCTAAGTAGCAGAGCCGGCCGATCGGAAAGTGACCGCGAGGCCAAGAAGCCACGAAATACATCTGAGGGTGGAACGGGCTGTCGGGTGCCAGATGCAAGAGAGCAGAGGAAGCGAGCAAGGGTGCGCCGCGGCTGCAGTGGCAGCAGGCTGGGGGGCGCGCTGTGGCTGCAGCGGCAGCGGGCTGGGGGCGCGCCACGGAGCGGGCTAGGAGCGCGGACAGGGAGCACACCGCTGCGTGGGCTGGGAGCATGGACGGGAAGCGCGCCGCTGAGCGGTGGCAGCTTGGATGAATGGCGAACACGTGGTCACCATTCGCTGGCGGGGAGAGGGGGAAAGCGCGCAGAGTTGAGGATGGAAGACGCTGGGGAAGAAGCGCGGGGGAGGGGGCCAAAGCCAGAGGCGGCGTGTCTGGTAAAGGACACATCGCAGAATCCACGGAAGTGGGGGCTAAAGTCTGGGGCAATGCATCCAGTAATGCCCGCATGGCCGAAGAGGGCGGGGGGAGCTGTGGAGAACCAAGAGGCGGAAGCTGGGGGCGGGGATAACTGCGGGAGAGGCGTGGAGCTAGGAACGGGAGGTTGAGTGGCGGGGGGTAACGGCGGAAGGCACCGGAAATGACGTGGAAAGAAAGGGAGGGTTTACAGAGGAGGATTCTGACGGAGCGGAAGGAGGGGGCAGGGCGAAGGATGAAGACAAAGGGAGGAGGGTCTAAGCACAAAGGCGCGGCAATTTTGGAAGTCAGAGCCTGAGCCGGGAGAGGGGGAAGGGCGGAAGATCTGGACTGCTGGTACGGGGGCTGTGGGGCTTCTAATCCTGGGTCAATCAAGGATGGAAGCCGGTCACTGGGTCTGCATGCTAGTGAAACGGTTTCAGGACTACACCGGGTGCACAAGGAAGGATTTGAACAGAGAAGGGAAAAGGCATAGGAGGGAATTGAGGGGTGAGTCGGCTGGAGCTGATAGGGAAGTTCCCATATTTCCCGTTAACGGGGAGAGGCTGATACAGTATTTTGAAAGGCGTCCCTCTCAAAGTATGTATCAGAGCGAGATCCAAGTCCGCTCGCCCAGTCGTCACCGGGTCAAACGAACATGGGACATCTGAGGAACTGCGTCCTGTCCCAGATGGGGGTTTTCTCAAGATGCCGGGGGACTATGAGCTTACTCCACGGAGATTTTCGTGTTTTTCCGTTCCGAACGGAAAAAAAAGAAGCTCAAGCCCGGAGTGCGGAGGGGAACTTTTCTAGCCACTCACAGCCGAGAGCCCTAATCTTACACAGCTGGAAATTTTAGAGCAGGCGGATAAAGGTGAGCGGGCAGACAAAGGAGGGGGAGGGGAGTTCCTGGGGTCCACCGTCGCCTTTAAGACTTGGGTGGGGTGCTCTCCCACCTATAAGGCCACGGGCGAGATTGCCGGAAACTCAACGGTCAATTTTCACCACGCATTGGCCAGACAGGTTTAGGAACTCGGGGTGGATGGGGGGCTTACCGAAGTCCGGCGATGCCGTGGAAAAGGTGGACAGACGAACGGAGACGGGTTAGGCGTGCTCCTCCCTTCCCGGGTTTCGGCACCAAATGTTAGAAAAATGCTGAAACATAGTTAACTTAGCCGGGAACACTGTTAGTGAAATAAAAGGGTTTATTGGGGTGCCACGTGGGCAAGGGTAGGGAAAGGAAGGGAAGGGGGGTAGGGAAGGGATGGACGGGAATAGGGACAGGCAGGAACCGAGGCAAGCACGAACAGAGAGCAATTTCAGTCCGGGGCTGGTTTAAATAGAGTAGGGGTCATAAAACCCCCTTGGAGTGAGTCCTTGCCCTATTGGCCAGCAGAGGTCAAGGGGGGGGGGGGGTAGTGGACAGGGGACTTGCTGGTCAGGTTTTTTGGTCACGCTGAGGATCTTGGGAGGTGTAGTTTTTAACAAAGCACCTGGGGAGGTGTGGCCTCCTGCCTGGAATCCAACAAAAAAGGCAGAAAAAACGTAGAATACAAGACAAGACATGACATAAGACGGCAAGAACTAGGAATTATTATTATTATTATTATTTTCTTTTGGATGTGGCAGTTCACTCTAGTAATCCAAAAAACAGAAGGCACATCTTGGGGCCTTGGAACTTTTCCCAGGTGCGTATCCCCTTGGATGGCATTCTATCTTGGAGTTCCAGAGCGAAAGTCCAGCATTAGAATTTGTGATGGTAAAGAACTTTAAATCACGTGAGTTAAAGGTATTTGGATCCATATTTAAAATTTTCATGAGTGCTCAGTCCACACACACATAAGCACATAAATGGAACATAAGTGTACACACAACATAACCAAAACATCAGAATCATGAGCTCAAAAAAAAAATCTTAGAAAAATGAGAGGCTGGTAAAAAGACATTTTAACTTTTTTTTTTTCTCTCTCTCTTTCTTTGGGGCTTGAGCTTACTTCTCCATTTGCATTTCAATGTGAGTCCCTGGGTAAGTCCTGGCTGAGGTAACCCTTTTTCCCCCCCTCTGGAGCTTAAGCTTAGTTCTCCATTTGCATTTTAATGTAAGTCCTGGCTCAGGTCTGGAAGGGTGGGGGACTGCTATTGTGAGCAGATGCCTTCGCCTAAGGCATTTTTTAACTAGTTGAGCTCTCCTAAGAGCTTTTGCAGCTCTACCAAAGAGTAAGAGGACAGACAGAATCCAATTTAAGTTCAGCTCCTAAGATTTTAAAAGGAGGTTTAGTTTGAACCTTGTTGATAGAAGGCTTGGCTATCGGCATGCATCCCCAGGGCATGGTCACATATGTGCCTCCTCCATCGGCAGGAGCCCCAACCCAGAGGCGGCTCACAGGCTCACTGGAGGCACTGTGGGGGATGGCCATGTGCGGAGGAGACAGGCTCTGGTTGTTAGAAAACTGCTGAAACATAGTTAACTTAGCTGGGAACACCGTGTTAGTGAAATAAAAGGGTTTATTGGGGTGCCACATGGGCAAGGGTAGGGAAGGGAAGGGGGGGGGGTAGGGAAGGGATGGAGGGGAATAGGGACAGGCAGGAACAGAGAGCAAGAACAAAAGGCGGCAGGAACAAGAAAAGGGCACAGTTCAGTCCGGGGCTGGCTTAAATAGAGTAGGGGCCATAAAACCCCCTTGGAGTGAGTCCTTGTCCTATAGGCCAGCAGAGGTCATGGGGGGAGGTAGTGGTAGTGGACAAGGGTCTTGCTGGTCAGGTTTTGGTCACGCTGAGGATCTCGGGAGCCGTAGTTTTTCACAAGGCACCTGGAAAGGTGTGGCCTTCTGCCTGGGAGGCGCGGCCTTCTGCCTAGAACCAACATTCCCCCCTTTTTGATTTCTTAGGAAGTGGGGCGTCGTGTTTCGATCTGGCTGCTTCGGAGCTGAAATGGGGCGACGTGGGGTAGTTTTGAGGGGGGGGGAGATGTGGGCAGGCAGGTCCAGCTGGAGGGTGAAAAAATTCCAGGAGGTAGGCGTGGAAAAGATGAATCTGTCCAGGTATGGGATGGGTGAAGTTTCTTTGAAGCCATATGTCGGTGAGGGTGTCAAACCAGGCTTCTGAAGAAAGTCACTGAGGGAGTCAGCCGGAGAGCATGTAGAAATTGTGGGTCTTGCGAGTTTGCAGGTAACACTATTATGGAAGCAACAAAGGGAAAGAAGGTGAGATGGATTATTTTCCATAGGCCTGTGTTCCACCAGGTGGGACTTACGGTGAAGAGGCCAATGGAGAGTGCGAGGCACATCATAATGAGCGTCTGGTGGCAGCATAAGGGCAGGACTCAGCAGGGGTCTCTGGTTGGAAGGTCATTCGTTGGTTTTTTTAACAGTTGATAGTCCCTGGGAAAAACTGGTTAAAGGTTCAAAACGAGAAAAACAGAAAAGATTATTTTGAGTCAGTATCAGGAACACAAGAGAAACGAATTTTTAGGGGACCGGTGGGAATGGGAGAGCAAGTACACTGAAGTAGTTGTCTTTTGTGGATCTTCAGTTGGTTGATCAGCTGGTTTCAGTCTGGAAATATGAATCTAAGAAGTTCTGAGGTTTCACGAAGTTTAGCAACTGTGGGTGTGCACAGCACAACGTGGAAAGGTCTTGTCCACTTTGGGACAAAGGAGATTGTTCCTGTGTCTTGGGGAAGGGAGAAATATACCCAAGAACCGGGTTTTAATGGGAATGAAGCAGTGAGTCTACCTGGGTCAGGCAGAATGAAATCTTGGCACTTTCATAGCTGATGTCTGACGAAGGACAAGAGAGGAGAAGAGAGATCTTTGGGTAAGGGTCCCTGAGTTGGGAAAACTCCGGGTGGAAGGGCTGGTCACCCAAACATAACCTCAAAGGGGATAGTAAGGAGGGCTTTTTGGGAGGACTCTGAGCCTAAAGAGGGCGAGGGGAAGTAAGAGTTCTATTACTCTCTACCTTCCCTGAAGACATGGGGTGATACGGGATGTAAAAATGCCAAGGGATATTAAGGGAAGTAGAAACACTCTGGGTAACCTGGGAAACAAATTCAGGCCCGTTGTCAGACTGGATGGACGTGGGCAATCCGAAACGGGGAAGGATTTCTGAGACTAGAATGGAGGCTACTGTGGAGGCCCTTTTATTGGAAGTAGGGAAGGCCTCCACCCATCCAGAGAAGGTGTCTACCAAAACCAGGAGATATTTGTGCCTCGGGCAACTGGCATGTTGGTGAAGTCTATCTGCCAATCAGCTCCCGGAAGCTGGCCTCGAGCTTGGTGAGAGGGAAATGTCCCTGGTTTAAGGGGAGTATATGGGTTGGTGCGCTGACATGCAGTGCATGCTGAGGTGAGCTGATGGAGAAACTGTGTGTCTTCCGGAGTCAGGGTGAGGAAGGAGGTAGCGAAAGTCTTGAGGGCCTGAGGATTAGGATGGAAAAGGGAATGGAGATAGGAGAGGATTGATTGTGTGGAAGGGGATGTGGGGGTCTGGGTAGTAGGTAGGACTGGAGCCAGAAGAGAAGGAGAAGATAGTGCTGCCTCCCTTGCTGCCCTGTCAGCCTTCGTGTTTCCCTGAACTATGGGAGAGTCTCCACTTTGGTGTGAAGGACAATGGGAAATCCCTATTAACTTGGGCAGGAGAGAGACTTGCAAAAGTTTTGATATTAATTTAGAATTAGTAACTGCAGAACCTTTTGTGGTCAGCAGCCCTCGCTCTTTCCATACTGCTGAATGGGAAAGCAAAATATGGTAGACATATTTTGAGTCTGTGTAAAGGGTGAGGTTTTGATCAGCAGCTAATTCGAAGGCACGAATGACAGCTATTAATTCAGCCCGTTGGTTTGTAGTGTTGGGGGGTAGGGGTGCTGCCTCAATAACCTCTGATAGGGAAACGATAGCGTATCCAGCAAAACGTTGCCCATCTCTAAGGAAAGAGCTGCCATCTGTGAACCAAATTAAGGAAGGATCAGTAAGTGGTCCATCTTTAATATGGGAGGGATGGGGGATTAAAGCCTCGAGTGTCTCTATACAATCATGTTCTGGGGGCTCTGGGGAGATTGGGAGAAGGGAAGCTGGGTGTAAAGAG
This sequence comes from Tamias sibiricus, assembly GCA_025594165.1. Taxonomy (NCBI): domain Eukaryota; kingdom Metazoa; phylum Chordata; class Mammalia; order Rodentia; family Sciuridae; genus Tamias; species Tamias sibiricus. Next base: position 154,413,895 of record CM046659.1, read on the forward strand.
GAGCAGGGTTGGAAGGTGATTGAGGAGTCATGCAAAAAGGAAACAAGGAGAGAAAGAACGTGACAGGGTGGGAGAATTTGAAGGCTCTTATAGGTTAGTAAGTCTTTTAAATGATGAGGAGAGGCAACAGTAACCTGGGCACCAAAGGTCAACTTTTTTGATTCCTGCAGAAGTAAGTAAGCAGCAGCCAAAGCCCTAAGGCAGGGGGCCCATCCACGAACGGTGGGGTCAAGTTGTTTAGAGAGGTAGGCAACTGGAGCAAAGGTAGTGGCTTTGTATTGGCCTAGAACGCCAAGAGCCAAACCCTTCGTTTCATGGACATAAAGGGTAAATGGCTGAAGGAGGTCTGGGAGGTGAAGGGCTGGGGCCTGTGACAGTGCCTGCTGCAAATGTTTAAACTCGGCCTGAATGTTGTCAGGAAGGAATTTTCCCTCAATCTCCTTAGCTGCCTCGTATAGGGGCTTTGCATAAAGGGAGAAATTAGGAATCCAGGCACGGAAATATCCTGCTAGCCCTAGGAAAGAGAGAATCTCTTCCTTTGTCTTGGGGCATGGGAGCTCCTTGATGAGGGCTTTTCTGTCTACAGTAATGGCCTTTGATTGATGGGAAATCTGAACTCCTAAATATACCACCTGGGTCTGGGCAAGCTGTACCTTAGACAAGGAGACACGATACCCACGAGAAGCAAGAAAATTTAAAAGGGTGTAAGAGTCTTCACGAGCTGTGAAGAGGGAAGGACTGCAGAGGAGGAGGTCATCTACATATTGCAAGAGGGTGGAATTAGGGAATTTAAGGTCTTTGAGGTCTGCAGCCAATGTCTGACCAAAGATATGGGGGCTGTCTCGAAAACCCTGAGGGAGGACTGTCCAGGTCAACTGTTGGGAACACCGGGTATCTGGATCTGTCCAAGTAAAGGCAAAGAGGTCTTGAGATTCTGGGGCTAAGGGTACAGTGAAGAAGGCATCTTTCAGGTCAATTACTGAGAAATGGGTGGATAAGGAAGGAATTAGGGAAAGAATAGTATAAGGATTTGGGACCACGGGGTGTATAGGCCTGACAGCCTCGTTGATGAGACGAAGATCTTGGACTAGCCGATAGGACCCATTGGACTTCTGAACTGCCAATATAGGGGTGTTATAAGGAGAATGGGTGGGTCTGAGAAAGCGTTTCCGCAAAAGATCTGAGATGATGGGTTGAAGACCTCTGAGGCTCGCGGCTGGAAGTGGATATTGGGCTTTATTGGGGAAACGTTGGGGATCTTTAAGGTAGATTTGTACAGGGTCACACTGCGCGAGGGAGGGAGTCTGAGTATCCCAGACTTTGGGGTCTACTAAGTCGGCAGGGACAGGGTAATGAAAGGTTTCTGTGTCGATAGAAGGTTGGGGGGTTTCCGCCTCGATAGGGGGCTGAGGGGATCTTACATCACTAGGGGGCGATAGGGTTTCCTCATCAGCATCAGTAAGGGGTGATGGGTCAGTGGCTTTTGAAATGGTAAGAAGAAAAATGGGGGAGGAGACGGAGCAAGACGAACCAGAAAGCATGACCGAGCTAGGCAGATTGGAGAATATGATTGAGGCCTGGAATTTGACCAATATGTCCCTGCCCAATAGGGGCACAGGACATTGAGGCATTACCAGAAACTGGTGGGTGAAGGGATGGTGGTGAAGACAGCAAGACAGCATAGGAGTCTTGCGGGGGCGAATAGCATTTCCCTCTACCCCGACAATAGGGGATGGTGCTATGGTGGTGGGGCCCCAAAACTCCCTCAAGACTGAGGAGGTGGCTCCTGTATCTAGCAGAAAATTTACGGGGCGTCCATCAACGAGGAGAGTAACCCTGGGCTCCTTTAATGCGATGTCAACGGTCGGGAGAGGAGCCCCTGGGCCCCTTCAGTCTTCCGTGGCCAGTGCCAGCAGGCTGGGGTTTGTGACTGGTCCAGCCCCCCTGCGGGAGCTGGGGCAGTCAATGCCCCAATGGCCCATCTTGGAACACTTTGGGCACGGGCGCCTAGGGGGCTTGGGATTAGGGCATTCTCTAGCCCAGTGTCCCTCTTTCCCGCACCTAAAGCAAGGCCCTGGGGGTTCCTCCTGTGTGGACTTATATGCCCCTTTTCTTGAGGCCTGAGCGTCAGGGCCCTAAGGGCCTGAGCTAACATTTGAAACCTTGATCGCTCAGCCTTGTCATGTTTTAGAAACCTGCGACGTTCAGCGTCCTCTTCACGGTTATGATAGACTTTAAAAGCCGTGGCCAAAATCTCAGTCTGGGGAGTCACAGGGCCCAATTCTAATTTCCTTAACTTAGCTCGAATGTCGGGGTAGCTCTGAGACAGGAAATATGTCATAAGGACTTGACGGCCCCCCTGGGACTCAGGATCTAAGTTTGTGTATTTTTGAAGGGCCTTCGTGAGCCGATCTAAAAATTCAGAGGGGGTCTCTTCTCTCTTTTGAATAATGTCCTGTAGCTTATCAAAATTAACAGGTTTCTGAGCCGCTCGTTTCAGACCATCCACTATACACGTAAGAAACTGGTCCCTTAAGACCACGTCCCCTGGGGCGTTGTAGTCCCAACGGGGGTCCCTCTCCGGCACTGCCTCGGGACCTATAGGGAAATTAGGGTTCATTCTGTGAGTCTCATCTGCATATGCTCTGGCTTGCTCCCAGACTCGCCTACGCTCCTCAGGAAGTAAGGTATTTGACAAAATAAAGTATGTGTCATGAAAGGTAAGGCTATAGGCTTGAGTGACCCACTGGAATTCTTTTATGTACGTCGTAGGGTCAGTTGTAAAAGAACCCAAGCGAAGCTCAATTTTGGAAAGATCAGACATGGAAAACGGGACGTGGACCCTTACAATTCCCTCCGCCCCAGCGACCTCCCTTAACGGCGCGATTATCTGAGCTGCCTGTTTTCTCGAACGCGTCATAGGAGGGCTGAACTGCGAAGACGGTAGAGTGGTAGGCGGGTCTGGGAGGGATGGTGCTGGGCCGATTAGGGCCGGGAGTTGTACGGGAGACGCTGGGGGAGAAACGCGGGCCACGCAATGTTCTCCCGGAGCTGTTGGAGAAAGAACCGAGGAGGGGGCCAGAGCCTGAGGCACCGCGTCTGGTAAGAGACGAGTCTCAGAATCTAAGGGAGTACGGACCGGAGTTTGGGACTGAGGCAGCGTGCTCGCGCTCTGCGACGGCTGCATGGCTGGAGAGGGCGGGGGAGCCGCGGCTGCAGACTCGGAACCGAGCGGCGGCGCGGGCGCGCGGGCGGGGGTGGCAGCGGAAGCAACGCAGAGCTGGGAACCGGAAATTGAGAGGGCGGGGATAGCGGCGGGTGTAGTTATAGCGGCGGAGTGGCGCCGGGAATGACGTAAGCAGAGAAGGCGGGTCTACAGAGGGGGGAGGTTCTGGCAGAGCGGAAGGCGGGGGCGGGGCGAAGGATGAAGACAACGGAGGGGGAGGATCTAAGCTCGGAAGCCCGCCAATTTCAAAATCTAAAGCCTGAGCTGGGGGAGGGGAAATGCTTCGGAGCGGCCTTCCAGACTGCCGATACGGGGGAGGTGGAGCCTCTAGTCCCGGATCGAACTCGGGGTCAGTGGAAGATGGGGGGGAATCTGGAAATCTATAAGCAAGAAAGACCGTCTCAGGATTGCACCTGGTGCACAAAGAAGGATTGGAACGGAGGAGGAAGAAGGCATCGACATACGGCAACTCTGTCCATCTCTTTGTTTGTTGACAAAAGCTGGAGAGTTCCCGTAAAAGCCGGGAATCTAGGGATCCTGATTCTGGCCACTTATTGGATAGCGGGTAAGAAGGCCAAATTTTTGTACATAGCTTTATTAATTTGGTTTTGTTAATTTGGGGTTTTAAGCCTAAACGTGCTCGATTTCTTAGGAGACAGTCGAGAGGCGTGTCGGCCTGAGTGGACAGGGAGGTTCCCATATTTCCCGATAACGGGGAGGGGCTGATAGAATACTTTGGAAGGCGTCCCTTTCAAAGTATGAATCAGCGTAAGATCCAAGCTCTCTCTCCTAGTCGTCACCAGGTGAGACGAGCCTTGGGACACCTAAGCACCTTTCGTCCCGGACGGCAGGTTTAAAGGTGTCGGGGAGCTGTGAGCTTTACTCCATGGAGACTATGGGAATGTTCCGTTCCGAACGGAAAAACGGAAGCTCAAGCCCGGAGTGCGGAGGGGAACCTTTCCTAGAAAGCCGAGAGCCGTAGAGGACAGGTGGAAATTTTTAAAGTGGGCGAATAAAGATGGGGAGGGCGGGGGGGGGGCGGGGGAGAGTTCTCGGGGTCCACCGTCGCCCTGAAGGCTTGGGTGGGGTGTGGTCCCCCCTAGAATGGCCCCCAGTGAGATTGCCGGACGATCAACGGTCAATTCTCGCCGCGCAGTGGCCAAACAGGTTTACGAACTCAGGGTGGACGGGGGGCTTACCAAATTCCAGCGACGGTGAAGGAAGACAGACGGCCAAGGAGACGCGTGGTGGACGCTCGTCTCCTTTCCCGGTCAGGGAACCAAATGTTAGAAAACTGCTGAAACATAGTTAACTTAGCTGGGAACACCGTGTTAGTGAAATAAAAGGGTTTATTGGGGTGCCACATGGGCAAGGGTAGGGAAGGGAAGGGGGGGTAGGGAAGGGATGGAGGGGAATAGGGACAGGCAGGAACAGAGAGCAAGAACAAAAGGCGGCAGGAACAAGAAAAGGGCACAGTTCAGTCCGGGGCTGGCTTAAATAGAGTAGGGGCCATAAAACCCCCTTGGAGTGAGTCCTTGTCCTATAGGCCAGCAGAGGTCATGGGGGGAGGTAGTGGTAGTGGACAAGGGTCTTGCTGGTCAGGTTTTGGTCACGCTGAGGATCTCGGGAGCCGTAGTTTTTCACAAGGCACCTGGAAAGGTGTGGCCTTCTGCCTGGGAGGCGCGGCCTTCTGCCTAGAACCAACACTGGTCATACCTGTCACTGAGTGTGCCTTCCCCAGACATCCACCCTTTCCCCATGCCAGGTGCATTCGAAAACTGCAGGTTTCCCTGTGCAGAGGTTTCAGACATAAGTCCGAAGACTGAAGTTCCCAGAAAAGGGAGAGGAAGAAAGAGAGTGAACTAGAAAGAGAGAGAGAGAGATGTATGGTTGCCACATTTTCTAGAGGATGCCTCCACTCGTAAGGCCATGTCTGGCTTAAACGATTAGCCCAATCTTCTGAGAAGTTCTGCCCCGTGCTTGGCGCCACTTTGTCGTGAAGTAATATAAGGGGTTGGTGTTGGATTGCAGGCAGAAGGCTGTGCCTCCCAGGCAGAAGGCCATACCTCCCCAGGTGCTTCCTGAAAAACTACACTTCCCAAGATCCTCAGCATTGACCAGCAAACCTAGCCAGCAGGTGCCCTGGCCACTACCTCCTGACCTCTGGTAGCCTATAGGGCAAGGACTCACTCCAGGGGTCTTTCTGACCCCCACTCTATTTAAGCCAGCCCTGGACTAAGATCACTCTCTGTTTGTGCTTGCCCCTGTTTCCGTCCGTCCCCTATTTTCCCTTTTTCTCCCCCTTCCACGCGTGGCCCCTAATAAACTTCCCTTTTATTAAAATGGCATTCCCTGCGTAAGAGACTTTTTGCCCAAATTCTAACATTTTGGCGCCTTCAACGTGGGGCAATTCTAAAAGGCAAAATTTCTCGGGAATTGCTATTTTTTCTTTCTTTTGCTGACGCTCTGCTCTCGGACACCGCTGTTCTCAGGATGGGTAAGAGTTGCGAAATTTTTTCTCTCTCTTTTTCTCTTCCTCTCTGTTAGCGAAATTTGCAGGAAGGGACGGACGCTCGAACTGTCGTATAGGAAAAGGAAAGGGGTTTATTGAATTACCAAAAAAACACGTGGAGGGGATGGGGACAAACTGCGGGGAACGAACGGGAGCTGGAGCACGCGGGAACGGAGAGCAGGAACAGAGAGCGATTTCAGTCCGGGGCTGGCTTAAATAGATTAGGGGTCATAAAACACCCTTGGAGTGAGTCCTTGTCCCATAGGCTAGCAGAGGTCAGGGGGGTGGTAGGGGTAGTGGACAAGGGACTTGCTGGTCAGGTTTTCTGGTCACGCTGAGGATCCTGGGAGCTGTAGTTTTTCACAAGGCACCTGGGGAGGTGTGGCCTTCTGCCTGGGAGGTGCAGCCTTCTGCCTAGAATCCAACATTCCCCCCTTTTTGATTTCTTAGGAAGTGGGGTGTCGTGTTTCGATCTGGCTGCTTCAGAGCTGAAATGGGGCGACGTGGGGTAGTTTTGGGGGGAGGGAGGAATGTGGGCAGGCAGGTCAGGCTTGAGGGTTAAAAAAATTCCCAGGAGGCAGGCACCATAAAGATGGATCTCTGCAGGAGTGAATTGGATGAAGGTTCCTTGAAGCCATAAATCGGTGAGGGTGTTAAACCAGGCTTCTGCAGAGGTCACCAGGGGAATCAACCAACTATCTTCTTGGAGAGCATGTAGGAATTGTAGGCATCTCGAGTTTACAGGTGGCATCTTAACACTATTATGGAAACAACAAAGAAAAGAAGGTGAGAGGGATGATTGTCCGGCTGCTTATTCCACCGGGCAGGACTTACAGCAAAAAAAAAAAACAATCGAGGGAGTCAGGATGTAGCTGATCTCTCTAGAGATTGGCAACTCTGTCCCGAGGTGCAGGGAAGTCATCTTTGGTTGGAAGGTCATCTGTGGTTGTTAGCAGTTGATAATCCCTGAGGAGAAGCTGGTTAACGGTTTGGTTAGAAATTTGAGAACTATGATTTTGAAGGCATCGTATGAGGCAAGGAACTATCATCAGGACAAGACATATAGTTATAGGTGGGCCTAGGAGAGGGAGGACCCAGGGGGCCACCCCTTCCCATAGTTCCCATGAGGATCTCTGCTGCCACCGGATCTTCTTGTCCCCTAAACCTTGCACTATCTCTTTTAAGCGTTGTACGTTGTGGTCAACTTTGCCTGACTGGTTGACATAATAGCAGCATTCCTCACCCAAGAAAATACAGGTACCCCCTTTTTCTGCTGTGATGAGGTCCAAGGCTCACCTCTTTTGGAGCACAACCTCCGCTAGTGATGAGAGTTGTTGCTGGAGGGCCTGGATGGAGTAGGCGGAGGTTTCAGCTGTGGTGGCGAGCTTATCTGTGAGGTCAGAGAGCTCCTGTTCAAAGGATTGGGCCATTACAAGTGAATGAGCCAGTCCTCCAACTAAGAGGCCTGTGGAGGCAATCGCGGTGACTAAGCTAACACCCACTAAGGCTGCCAGAGTGGCCGCCCTTGAGACTGTAGGGAGGAAAGAAGGTCCTCAACTTCAGCCTCTGTATATAGAGTCAAGCCTGGAATTAAGACAACAGGATAGCAGGGACCTGGGGTTTTAGCATCAATGCATCGGAACACGTGGGTGGAGCACCAAAACAGGAGAGGGGAAGAGAGAGTCAAATCACCCGTTATGGAATGCCAGGTGCGTTCTGGGCAAGAGTCTTTGGCGGCGGCCCAACAAGAAGTAACGTTAAGGAATGGGGGGATAGTCGGAAGTGGGAGAGAGAGAGAGGATTGATTGTGGCATGAGGAGGTTGGGGTGACATTGGCTCGGACTGGGACCAGGACTAATAAAGACCTGCGAAGCGGCGCACAGAGGAAACAGGTTGAAGTATTAAAGGTGGAATAGCTTGCTAATAAGGAAAGAGATAAAGAGAGAATGGAGTCCCAGGAGAAGGAGAGAGAGTCGTTTAAGTTTCGAAGATGGGTTTGAGTCTGCTGTCTGGTGGCACTAAGTTTCTTGAAAGCCCTGACAGCAGAAGAGTCTTTTATAATTTTTTCTATAATGATTTTCCCTCGACCATGCATCCAGTTGCGATTAGCAAACCCTACTGCAGCAATACGACTCTGCCAGGAAAAGGGGTCAGTAATCTTGAAGGTTACATTATTATTATACTTCCAGGATTGGAGTTGGGATGGCATGATTCCCCAGGAGTTTGTTGTTCCCATAACAGGATGGGACCAATGATATTTACAGCTCCAGGATGGACATCCAACCCATCCATTAGGGTCGTTATTGCACCAATTTTCTGTCTGGTCCTCTATAAAACAAAGATACTTTGGTAATTTTGACATGTCAGGAAAACATCGGTGAGTACATGTGGAAACTGCATCAAAAGTAAGCAGAATGGAGGGACAATTATCAAAAGGGCAGGATGATTGATTGAGAAGGCGGGTTTTTTGCCCATCATTATCTAGTTGCCAAACCTCGAAAAAGTAACGGCATGGAGGAGCAGAGCAATAGGACACAGAACCTGCAGGGACAAATGGAAAGAGAGCCAGAGATAGAATGAAAATTACAGAAAGGGTCATTTTACATCAGTATTAGAAACACGAGAGAAGCGGTTCTTCAGGGGATCGGTGGGGAGGGGGGAGCAGGTATACTGAGGTAGTTGTTTGTCGTCCTTTTGTAGATCCTCAGTTGGTTGAGCAGCTGGGTTTAGTCTGGAAATATGAATCCAAGAAGTCAAATTTCCTGAAGTTTCACGAAGCTTAGCAGCCGTGGGTGTGCACAGCACAACCTGGAAAGGGCCTGTCCACTTCGGGGCAAGGGAGGTTGCTCCTGTGTCCTGGGGAGGGGAGAAATATACCCAAGAACCGGGTGTCAATGGAAATGAAGTAGTGAGTCTATTTGGGTCAGGCAGAATGAAATCTTGGCACTTCCATAACTGATGTCTAATGAAGGACAAGATGGGAAGAGAAAGATCTTTGGGTAGGGGTCCCTGAGTTGGGGAAACTCCGGGTGGAAGGGCTGGTCACCCAAACATAACCTCAAAAGGGGATAGTAAGGAGGGCTTTTTTGGGAGGACTCTGAGCCTAAAAAGGGCGAGGGGAAGTAAGAGTTCTATTACTCTCTACCTTCCTTGAAGACATGGGGTGATACGGGATGTAAAAATGCCGAGGAATGTTAAGGGAAGTAGATATATTTTGGGTAACTAGTGCAACGAGCACAACTGAATTGGGTTTGATCAGAGGAGGAAGAAAGCTTGGATATAAAAGAATCTTTGCCCATACTTTCGACCGTTAGTAGAAATTGAAAACAAATTTTCTAAGGGACTTTGAGAGGCAAATGTTGCCAGAATGACACCAAATTTTATGATATCGCGGTCGAAAAGGTGAGCGGAGGCTGAGTCAGGTGATTCCAGAAGGTTTATGCCCTTGGAATAGGATGGAAAAGTGAATGGAGATAGGAGACGATTGATTGTATGGCAGGGAATGTGGGGGCCTGGGTATTGGATTGGACTGAAGCCAGAAGAGAAGGAGAAGACAGTGCTGCTTCAGCCTTCATGTTTCCCTGAACTATGGGAGAGTCTCCACTTTGTTGTGAAGGACAATGGGAGATCCCTATTAGTTTGGGCAGAAGAGAAGCTTGCAGGAGTTTAAGCCTGAAGCGCTCTATACAATCATGTTCTGGGGGCTCTGAGGAGACTGGGAGAAGGAAAACTGGGTGTAAAGAGAAGCAGGACTGGAACGAGGTTGAGGAGCTGAGCCTGACAGGGCAGGAGAGTTTGAAGGCTTTTATACATTAGTCTTTAAATGGTGAGGAGAGGCAATAGTGACATGAGCACCAAATTAAACTCAGCCTGAATGCCTTCGGGGAGGAACTTTTCCTCAATCCATTTAGCTGCCTCATATAAGGGCTTTACATAAAGAGAAAAATTGAGAATCCAGGCATGGAAATATCCCACTAGGCCTAGGAAGAGAAGAATCTCTTCTTTTTTCTTGGGACATGGAAGGGCCTTGATGAGGGCCTTTCTGTCCACAGTAATGGCCTTCGATTGATGGGAAATCTGAACTCCTAAATATACTACCTGGGTCTGGGCAAGCCGTACCTTAGATGAGGAGACATGATACCCACGAGAAGCAAGAAAATTTAAAAGGGTGTAAGAGTCTTCACGAGCTGTGAAGAGGGAAGGGCTGCAGAGGAGGAGGTCATCTACACATTGTAAGAGAGTGGAATTAGGGAATTTAAGATCTTTGAAGTCTGCAGCCAATGTCTGACCAAAGATATGGGGGCTGTCTCGAAAACCCTGAGGGAGGACTGTCCAGGTCAACTGTTGGGAACACAGGGTATCTGGATCTGTCCAAGTAAAGGCAAAGAGGTCTTGAGATTCTGGGGCTAAGGGTACAGTGAAGAAGGCATCTTTCAGGTCAATTACTGAGAAATGGGTGGATAAGGAAGGAATTAGGGAAAGAATAGTATAAGGATTTGGAACCACGGGGTGTATAGGCCTGACAGCCTCGTTGATGAGACGAAGATCTTGGACTAGCCGATAGGACCCGTTGGACTTCTGAACTGCCAATATAGGGGTGTTATAAGGAGAATGGGTGGGTCTGAGAAAGCGTTTCCGCAAAAGATCTGAGATGATGGGTTGAAGACCTCTGAGGCTCACAGCTGGAAGTGGATATTGGGCTTTATTGGGGAAACGTTGGGGATCTTTAAGGTAGATTTGTTCGGGGTCACACTGCGCAAGGGAGGGAGTCTGAGTGTCCCAGACTTTGGGGTCTACTAAATCGGCAGGGACAGGGTAATGCAAGGTTTCTGTGTCGATAGAAGGTTGGGGGGTTTCTGCCTCGGTAGGGGGCTGAGGGGATCTTACATCACTAGGGGGTGATGGGGTTTCCTCATCAGCATAAGTAAGGGGTGATGGGTCAGTGGCCTTTGAAACGGTAAGAAGAAGAATGGGGGAGGAGATGGAGCAAGACGAACCAGGAAGCATAACTGAGCTAGGCAGATTGGAGAACACGATTGAGGCCTGGAATTTGGCCAATATGTCCCTTCCCAATAGGGGCACAGGACACTGAGGCATTACCAGAAACTGGTGGGTGAAGGGATGGTGGTGAAGACGGCAAGACAGCATAGGAGTCTTGCGCGGGCGAATAGCATTTCCCTCTACCCCGACAATAGGGGATTGTGCTATGGTGGTGGGGCCCCAAAACTCCCTCAAGACTGAGGAGGTGGCTCCTGTATCTAGCAGGAAATTCACAGGGTGTCCATCAACGAGGAAAGTAACCCTGGGCTCCTTCAATGCGATGTCAACGGTCGGGAGAGGAGCCCCTGGGCCCCTTCAGTCTTCCGTGGCCAGTGCCAGCAGGCTGGGTTTTGTGACCGGTCCAGCCCCCCTGCGGGAGCTGGGGCAGTCAATGCCCCAATTGCCCATCTTGGAACACTTTGGGCACGGGCGCTTAGGGGGCTTGGGATTAGGGCATTCTCTAGCCCAGTGTCCATCTTTCCCGCACCTAAAGCAAGGCCCTGGGGGTTCCTCCTGTGTGGACTTATATGCCCCTTTTCTTGAGGCCTGAGTGTCAGGGCCCCTAAGGGCCTGAGCTAACATTTGGAACCTTGATCGCTCAGCCTTCTCCTGCTTTAGAAACCTGCGACGTTCAGCGTCTTCTTCACGGTTATGACAGACTTTAAAAGCCGTGGCCAAAATCTCAGTCTGGGGAGTCACAGGGCCCAATTCTAACTTTCTTAACTTAGCTCGAATGTCGGGGTAGCTCTGAGACAGGAAATATGTCATAAGGACTTGACGGCCCCCCTGGGACTCAGGATCTAAGTTTGTGTATTTTTGGAGGGCCTTCGTGAGCCCATCTAAAAATTCAGAGGGGGTCTCTTCTCTCTTTTGAATAATGTCCTGTAGCTTATCAAAATTAACAGGTTTCTGAGCTGCTCGTTTCAGACCATCTACTATACACGTTAAAAACTGGTCCCTTAAGACCAGGTCCCCTGGGGCATTGTAATCCCAGTGCGGGTCTCTATCTGGCACCGCCTCAGGACCTATGGGAATATTTGGGTTCATTCTGTGAGTCTCATCTGCATATGCTCTGGCTTGCTCCCAGACTTGCCTACGCTCTTCAGGAAGTAAAGTATTTGACAAAATAAAGTATGCGTCATGAAATGTAAGGCTATATGCTTGAGTGACCCACTGGATTTCTTTTATGTACGTCGTAGTGTCTGTTGTAAAGGAACCCAAGTGGGACTCAATTTGGGAAAGATTAGACATGGAGAATGGGATATGGACCCTTACAACCCCCTCCATCCCAGCTACCTCCCTTAACGGCGCGATTATCTGAGCTGCCTGTTTCCTCAAGTGCGTCATAGGAGGACTGAACAGTGGGGGCGGTAGAGTGTTAGGCGGGTCTGGGAGGGATGGTGCTGGAACGGCTGGGGCCGGGAGTTCTACAGGAGACGCTGGGGGAGAAACGTGGGCTACGCAATGTTCTCCCTGCGCCACCGCCGGAGCCGTTGGGGAAAGAACCGAGGAGGGTGCCAGAGCCTGGGGCAGCGCGTCTGGTAAGAGACAAGTCTCAGAATCCGAAGGAGTACGGACTGGAGTCTGGGACTGAGGCAGCGCGCTCGGCGACGGCTGCATGGCTGGAGAGGGTGGGGGAGCTGTGGCCAGAGATGACTTGGAACCGAGTGGCGGGAGCTGAGCGGGCGGGGATAACGGCGGAAGCAGCGCGGAGCTGGGAACCGGAAATTGAGAGGACGGGGGTAGCGGCGGGAGTGGCGCCGAGCTGGAAACAGGAAATTGAGTGGGCGGGGGTAGCGGCGGTGAGCGCACCGGAAATGACGTGGACAGAGAAGGCGGGTCTACAGAGGAGGGTTCTGACGGAGCGGAAGGCGGGGGCGGGGCGAAGGATGAAGACAAAGGAGGGGGAGGATCTAAGCTCGGAAGCCCGCCAATTTCAAAATTTATAGCCTGAGCTGGGGGAGGGGAAACACTCTGGAGCAGCCTCCGAGGCTGCCGGTACGGGGGAGGTGGAGCCTCTAATCCCGGATCGAAATCGGCGTCAATGGAAGATGGGGGGAATCTGGAAGCCTATGGATGAGCAATGCCATTTCGGGATTGCACCTGGTGCACAAAGAAGGATTCGAATGTAGGAGGAAGAAGGCATCGACATACGGCAATTCTATCCATCTCTTTGTTTGTTGACAAAAGCTGGAGACTTCCCGTAAAAGCCGGGAATCCAGGGATCCTGACTCTGGCCACTTATTGGATAGCGGGTAAGAAGGCCAAATTTTTGTACATAGCTTTATTAATTTGTTTTTGTTAATTTGGGGTATTAAGCCTAAATGTGCTCGATTTCTTAGGAGACAGTTGAGAGGCATGTCGGCTGGAGCTGATAGGGAAGTTCCCATATTTCCCGTTAACGGGGAGGGGCTGATGCAATACTTTGGAAGGCGTCCCTTTTAAAGTACATATCAGAGTAAAATCCAAGTCCGCTCGCCCAGTCGTCACCAGGTGAGACGAGCCTTGGGACATCTAACCACCTTCCATCCCGGACGGCAGGTTTAAAGATGCTGGGGAGCTATGAGCTTACTTCATGGAGGTTTTCGGATTTTTTCCGTTCCGAACGGAAAAACGGAAGCTCAAGCCCGGAGTGCGGAGGGGAACTTTCCTAGCTACAGACAGCAGAGAGCCGTAGTCTTACAGCTGGAAATTTTAAAGCGGGCGGATAAAGGTGGGGGAGGGGGGGAGAGTTCCCGGGGTCCACCGTCGCCCTGAAGGCTTGGGTGGGGTGTGGCCCTCCTTGTAAAGGCCGCGGGCGAGATTGCCGGACACTCGACGGTCAATTCTCGCCGCACAGTGGCCAAGCAGGTTTAGGAACTCGGGGTGGACGGGGGCTTACCGAAGTCCAGCGATGGTGTGGAGAAGGTGGACAGACAAACGGAGACGTGTGCTGGACGCTCGTCTCCTTCCCGGCCAACGCACCAAATGTTAGCGAAATTTGCAGGAAGGGACGGATGCTCGAACTGTCGTATAGGAAAAGGAAAGGGGTTTATTGAATTACCAAAGAAACACGTGGAGGGGATGGGGACAAACTGCGGGGAACGAATGGGAGCTGGAGCACGCGGGAACAGAGAGCAGGAACAGAGAGCGATTTCAGTCCGGGGCTGGCTTAAATAGAGTAGGGGTCATAAAACCCCCTTGGAGTGAGTCCTTGTCCTATAGGCCAGCAGAGGTCGGGGGGGTAGGGGTAGTGGACAAGGGACTTTCTGGTCTGGTTTTTTGGTCACGCTGAGGATCCTGGGAGCTGTCGTTTTTCACAAGACACCTGGGGAGGTGTGGCCTTCTGCCTGGGAGGTGCAGCCTTCTGCCTAGAATCCAACACTCTCCCTTCTCTGGGAACCTCAGCTTTCAGATCTGAAACCTGCATTTCTCCAGTCCATCGGCACCCACCGTGCGTTCGTGCCCCGAGCTCCTCAGTCTATCCTCAACTCTGCGAGCCTTCCCCTCCCCCGCCAGCGAACAGCGACCATGTGTTCGCCATTCGTCCATGCCACAGAAATTTCGTTTTTGCTTAGTCTGTGCTCCCGGGTACATTCTCTCAGCATGTTTGCACAGGTTCATCTCTTCTCCCCTCTGTTCTCTTCCCCCTGCTGCCGCCGCTGCAGCGGCGCGCTCCCTATCTGTGCTCCCAGCCCGCTGCCACTACAGCAGCAGCACGCTCCTTTCCGGCCTTCTCTGCTAGACATGTGACACCCGGCAACCCGTTCCACCCTCCAATCTATCTTAGCCAAGCGTTTCTTCGCGCACAGTCCAAATCCCCCCGCAGCCGACAACATGGGTGCACTTCTTCCTTTGTTTCAACATCACAACTTCTTAGCCTCGCAGTCACTTGCTATCAACCGGCTCTGCTACTTAGCTCCCTCCCCCTTCCTCAGATCCGCCATGTTCTTCCGCCCAAGTCTGTCTCCACTTCTGCTCCACTTCCGCCCTTCCTTGATCCGCCATCTTCTATCCCAACCCACGTGGTTCCCTCCAACTGCCTTCCAAGCACTGCCTTCACTGCTACACCTGGCGGGCCAGCCCTTGCCCTGCCTTGTGGCAACAGCAGCGGCGGCAACCGCGAGACTCTTCCATCCCTTTTGCCTGCACTGGTGGCAAACCCTCTCTCCAGCCTTCCAGAGCCGCCTGCGGACGTGGGCAGCTTCTGCTCAGTTCTCCCTAAAATCTCTTCAGGCCTTGTGCCTAGTCCAGACTTGAGTCTCTCTTTCCCGTTCATATGGGACAGAACACATAGAACCCCTATCCTCCCATTAAGACTTCATGTCTATTTGGCTCTGGTGAGCCAGACCCCGCCACAGCCGGGGAGACTGAAAGTCTTCATTCCTAGCAGCCACTGGTTTGTGCGACCTTCCCTCCAACTTCCTGCCCTAGTGCAGCTGGCCTTTTCCTTCAGCAAACTCCCTCTGTCCTCTGCTCTCTTAATTTCTCACCCACTTCTTCCTTTGTTTAATCCCTTCAGTCCTTTGGCTGTCTCTCTCTTTCTCATTCACGTGGGACACAGTCCCTCAGTTCCCATTCACAATGGGAACATCAGTCAATCCGCGCACCTGCGCAAATACTCCTCCTCACTTCCCCTTCCAAAGTGTGCACAATTGTATTTTTTTATGTTTTTATGTCCGTACGTCTGTCCAAATTTCATGTAAATGTGATGTCAAAAATAACAAACCGAGCACTCATAAAAATTAAAATAATGGATCCAAATATCTTTAATTCATTTAAGTAAAAAATGTTCAATTCAAATTGGGTAAACAAATAAGTAAAGGTGCCTTCAAACTTCAAACTTAATTCGCAAGTTTCTCCAGGACTTCTCTTCAGAAAAAAAAAAAAATGACTAATACTGTTCAGACATGAGATTATTCATTTGTAACTAACTTTGTTTATTAAACAGCTAATTAATTTACAAGGTTAAATTGCTCACTGTTAAATATGCCATCAGATATTAATTATTTTCATAAGTTGGTCTTTGTCATCAGTGAAACAGGTTAAAGTTCCAATAGGTATAAATAGATGTGTGAAATTCCTAGAAGACCTGTGCAACAGCCTCTTGAAGACCAAATCTTCATTCCTACTGTCTCAGCAGTCTACAGCACGGTAACACAAGTAACAAGACATCGGAAACCTCCCAACCCCCTACCGATGCAGCCTCGACTGATGAAGAAACCTCCCAGTACCCTGCCCCCACTGACCTGGTAGACCCTAAAGTCTGGGATACTCAGACTCCCTCCCTTGCTCAGTGTGACCCCATAAAAATTTTTTTCCTAAATTCAAGTTATTACTTTTCCACAAAAAGTTAAATGCTCTCAGCCTTTCTTTAATCCGTTCTAATTGTAATATTTTGTCAGCTAAATGCTCTCAGCCTTTCTTTAATCTGTTCTAAATGTGATATTTTGTCAGCTAATGTTCTTGGAAGTTCAAACAGCAATATATGTTAACAGAGATCAACTTCAGAACTAAAACACCTGACCTTCAAGAACCATCAAGACAGATAGGTACCATAGACCCCAGCTACTGTAAGTTTATAAACATTAAAGTTAAAGCCCAATGTTCTCAATTTAAGATTAGCTTACTGGGTGTCTAAGATCAGAACTTTAAATTAATCAGAAAGGGCCAAGAAGACCAGTATTTGGTTCTTGTCCCAGAGTCTGCCTGTGAGGGAAGAGGAAACATCTCTACAGAGCTTTGCATCTCTGGGTCACATGATCTCCCGATAAGAGAGATAAATGAGACCTATAGAGAAAAAAAGCCAATCAGTGCACTTGCTAAAAGGAGGGTCCATAAAAAGGGAGAAACATCCCTAATGCTTCTGAGGGAAGCCACAAGGTCAAGCAAGACCTGGACCCATCCTTACAGAAGGCACCGAGCAGAAAAGCTGCTCTCAAGTTTCCCCAAGATTCCCATCAGAAACAGCTGACTCTTATCAATAGTCAAAAGCAAAAAGTCAATTTGACAAACTTCATCCTAAACATCCAGTAACAGTTAAAACAGATGCACAACCATTTCTGGGCATTTCAGAAGTAAAGGTAACTTCAAATATACACCATTTCTGGGCATTTCAGAAGTAAAGGTAACTTCAAATATACACTTGTAACATTAAAGGTTGTGTTTACATCCCTGATAACTCTGTACATGTTAAAAAATTTTAAATTATCTCCATGGTATACATTGACATGTTCCAGATGCTGCAACATTTATTCAGTACTCATGTTTTTTGTGTTCTCTCATAAAGCTCTCATCCCTATTGACTTTACAATCTTCCCCAGACTTCAAAGTAAAGTCTATCCTTCATCAGACATAGCTACGGTCGTGCCAAGATTACATCCTGCCTGACCCAAGTAGACTCACTGCTTCATTTCCATTGGCACCCAGTTCTTGGGTATATTTCTCCCCTCCCCAGGACACAGGAACAGTCTCCCTTGTCCCAATGTGGACAGGACCTTTCCAGGTTGTGCTGTGCACACCCACGGCTGCTAAGCTTTGTGAAACCTCAGAGAATTTGACTTCTTGGACACATATTTCCAGACTGAAACCAGCTGCTCAACCAACTGAAGATCCACAAAAAGATGACAAACAACTACCTCAATATACTTGCTCTTCCAGTCCCACTGATCCCTTAAAAATTCGTTTCTCTCGTGTCCCCGATACCAACTCAAAATAATCTTCTCTGTTCTTCTTGTTTTAAACCTTTAACCAGTTTTTCTCAGGGACTAGCAACTGTTAAAAAACCAACGGATGACTTTCCAACCAGAGAGCCCTGCTGAGTCCTGCCCTTATGCTGCCACCTGATGCTCATTATGATGTGCTTCACACTCTCCATTGGCCTCTTCACATGTTACCTACAAACTCACAAGACCCACAATTTCTACATGCTCTTCGAGAAGATAGCCGGCTGACTCCCTCAGTGACTTTCTGCAGAAGCCTGGTTTGACACACTCACCGACCTATGGCTTCAAGGAAACTTCATCCATCCCATACCTGGACAGATTCATCTTTACCACGCCTACCTCCTGGGAATTTTTTTCACCCTCCAGCTGGACCTGCCTGCCCACATCTCCTCCCCTCATAGCACCCCACGTCGCCCCACTTCAGCTTTGAAGCAGTCAGATTGAAACACGATGCCCCGCTTCCTAAGAAAACAAAAAGGGGGGAATGTTGGATTCCAGGCAGGAGGCTGCGCCTCCCAGGCAGAAGGCCACACCTCCCCAGGTGCTTCCTGAAAAACTACACTTCCCAAGATCCTCAGCATTGACCAGCAAACCTGGAAAGCAGGTGCCCTGGCCACTACCTCCTGACCTCTGGTAGCCTATAGGGCAAGGACTCACTCCAGGGGTCTTTCTGACCCCCACTCTATTTAAGCCAGCCCCGGACTAAAATCGCTGTCTGTTTGTGCTTGCCCCTGTTCCCGTCCATCCCCTATTTTCCCTTTTTCTCCCCCTTCCATGCATGGCCCCTAATAAACTTCCCTTTTATTAAAATGGCATTCCCTGCGTAAGAGACTTTTTGCCCAAATTCTAACAGTTGGGGTCTTTAGCCCCCCCCCCCCGTACCCAGGATGGACCTCTCTTGTCCAGCAAAAGAGGCTGGAGAGGCCTACCCCAACGAAGATGCTAGATTGGGAAAGTGAAGGCCGCTGATATTCCCTCCACCCGCCTTTAGAAGGCCCAGGAACATACCGGGGAGTCCAGTCAGTCAATGCAGGAGCTCCTTTATTGAAAAGGTGGGCAATGCTTTATAATGGGCCATAGCCAATCAGTGACCAGCAGGGCGGTTCTGGTTCTCATAGCCACGCCCCCTCCTTAGCCTAGGTCAGGTAACAGGGCGTGGTAATGTGGCAAGCAGCCAGAAATCCAGAGCCTTTCCATCCCCTAGGCAGACAGTGTAAGGTCCCGACATGCAATGTCTAGTTTTGTTGCTTATTCCATGTTTTCAAATTTTGGGGGTTTTTTAAACCTTTTTTTTTCTTTTTGCCTTTTAGTATGTCTTATAATTTTTTCTTGGTAGTCAGATATGATGTTCTAGATAAAAATACCTTGTGTAAGCAGGCCTTTAGTAGTATGGTGCTAAGTTGTGGGGAAAGGGTAAGCATTCTGTTCTCTTATGAGTGGGTCTCAGTCTTTTTGTGAGCCTGTGTTTCTGGACTGTGAATTTTCTATAGGTTTCTGAGAGGGTTTTTTTTTTTTTTTTTTTTTTTTCCTTTAGGATGGATCAGGTTGGATAGGGTGAGCTGGAGTTAACTATTTACCTTCCCTCATATGGAAAACTAGAGTAGACTGGAGTTGGTCAGCTAGGTCAATTAGATTCTGATAATCTCAGCTGGTTAATCTCTGGTTGACTACTCCTGAGGGCAGGCATTGTTAAGGAGAACAAAATGTTCAGAATGCTCAGGAGCCATTTTATAATGGCTCCTTACTCCTCGGCTGGAAACACCAGGGGATTTTTCTCTGACATTTACTTTGAGAAACTGGTCAAGCTCCTGAAGGTATATCTCCCAGTACTGTGTGCCCCTTCACACAATTGGGTCCCTTGACACTTTTCAAATTCTTGAACTTATTCATTCTGAGCTTCCAGCAATTTATTAATTATACTTCAGATTTTCCTACCCAGCACCTATTCCTTTGGTAGTTCCCCTATCTCTGCTGTGACAAGCCATGACTGTGGAGCAGGGGGTTTGTTCTGTGTCCTCTTCTCTTATTCTTATCCAAGAAAACTTGATTTTCAGTCTATCCAGCTTGCTATTTGTTAGGATGGTGTCAGGCATGATGGTCTCCAAGTTCAGGAACCAGAACCAGAAACTGCATGACACCCTTCTCTTTGGGGCCATTGTAAGGAGTTTAGAGATGAAGTTTAGATGTCTACAGCTACCTCCTATCAGAAATTGGTAGAGTGACACCTTTCTCTATCATCTTGATATAATCATGAGAAAATATCAGATAACTCCAAATTGAGGGACATCCTACAAAATTCTAGTACTCTTCAGGAGTGTCAAGGTCATGAATGATTCCACTTCTGTGACATCCTTAGAGTAGTCAAATCAGAGGCAGAAAGTAGAATCATGGCTTCCAGCAGCTGGGAGGAGAGATAAAAGGGGACTTATTGTTTAATAATCAGAGACTCAGTTTTACATGATGAAAAGTTATGGAGATGGATAGTCATCATGGTTATACACTATTAATGCATTTAATACTACTGAATTGTACACTTAAAAATATATGTAAATGTGTTAAGTTATATGCTGTATTTTACTACAGTAAAAAAAAAAACTAGAAAAATAATCCAAAACTATCATTATTTATATCATCACACAAATTGTTCCATCTTAATCATTGGAAACATTTTTAGGTTTAATGCATATACACCAACCTGTGAATGCACATCTACATGTATTTTTATTTCTATGAATTCATACTTAAACCTTGCATACTAATTCAGCACTGTGGGCTTTATTACAGTTTACATATTTTTCTTGTCTGTAGCTTTTTCCTCTGAGAATGAGAAGCCAGGCTGTCATTATCTATAATATATTTTCTCGATTCAACCTCAACATTCCCTTAAAGTGGTTTAGAATCACTAGCAAATACCCTTGTATTGCCAACTGGATTATGATGTTTGTATACAATTATTTTTGTCTTTAGCTTTACAGTGTCCAGTATGAACAGTTTGCCAAGTTCCTGGAATCATTTCTTTTCTTCCTAATCCATCAGTGTGATTATATGATTAATTTGTAGTGCAACGATATACATTTGTCACAGTCTGCACCCCTTATTTAGTTTACCTTATTGTAGGTGATGGTTTTTATTATTTACATACAATATGATTCACTCTATGGTGTTCTAATGGTTTTGAAAAATTCAGAGTTGTGTATCACACATAATAGTCTTATTACCCATAAAATTCCCTTGTCCTGCCACTTTGTTGTAATTTCTCCCCTACTTACCACCCTTAGGCAATATTCATCTATTTTATGTCCCTGTAGTTTGGCCTTTTCCAGGAATTCATACAAATGGATCATACAACAGATAACATTTGGAGTTTAGCTTCTTTCACTGATTAAAACATGTTTATATTTCATGTATGCTGTTGGGTGAATCAATAGTTTGTTTCTTGAATTGTCTTTATATGAATAGATGTTTATCCTTTTACTGGTTAAATCTGTTAAGTCTAATATACCTGTATCCTTAAAAGAGTGGAATTTGCATGCAGGCAGGAAGAATGCCATGCATCCTTAAGGCAGAGCTGTTAACCCTAAGGAACTCCAAAGATTGCCAGAAAATGCATTAGGAAGTAGGACGAAGGACTAGGTCAGATTTTTCCTCACAGCCTTCAGAAAGATCTAGGGACTTCTAGCCTCTGGAACTAAAAGACAACTTTCTATTATCTAAGCCACCCAGTTTGATATAGTATCCCTAGCAATTTCATACTCTGTGTTTAGTTATGTGTCTATTTACAACTTTTATCTTTTTGTGTTTGTTTTGTTTTGTTTTTCCTACTACTTGCTTACTATCTTGAGCATCTCCCAGCCACATTTTATTGTTATCCATTATAGCCCCATGAGGGCCACAATTAAAATGTCTTAATAGGGAGGGATATTGGAGGGAAGGGTGAAATACCCCAGTCACCCTAGAGAGCAGCTGTCAAACTGTATGCTATGTTCATGGGCAGGTTGGGAAGAGTGACACTGATAAAAGTACTATGTCTATCACATAGAGTAGAAATCTGCCTTCCATTTTGTGCACCAAGGAATAAAAACTACAGCCTTAACAAAATGGAAGAATCTTCATGCGTTATTGGACACTGGAACCCTTCAAAAGTGTATTATCAGCACACTTTTTAAATAGCCTTTTTGAAGTTTGCTGACTTGTTATTTCAAGGCTCATTTTCCCCTTCTTTGCTGGGTTTTAAGAGGTTTCCTCTCCCTTTGGTAAGTGTCTTGAGTAATTCTGAGAGAGCCTTCAGTTATAGTTTTCCATAAAAGAAAGCCTAAGGATTGATATATTAAGAAGATGGGGTGTAACTGGTGAATACTCCCTTCTGTTCCTCCTGACATGAAATTGTTTTATTTTAAATTAGACTTCAGTTTTTTAAAAATATGTTTTAGTTATCAGTGGACCTTTATTTTGTTTATTTGTATGTGGTGCTGAGAATTGAACCCAGTGCCTCACACATGCTAGGCAAGCACTCTGCCACTGAACACACACCCCAGCACTTAGACTTTATTTTTTCCTAGAGTTTTAGGTTCACAGCAAAAGTAAGTGGAAAGTACAGAGCTTTCCCATATACCCCATGAACCCACGTTTACAACCTCCCCAACTGTCAACAGCCTCCCTCAGAGAAGTACATTTGTTAAAATTAAAGAACTTGCATCAACACATCATCACCTAAAGTTCATAGTTGACATTAGGGTTCACTCTTGTGTGTGTATATATATATATATATATATATATATATATATATATATATATATATATATCACATTTTCTTTATCCATTCATCTATTGAAGGACACCTAAGTTAATTCCATAGTTTAGCTATTGTGAGTGAGCTGCTATAAACATTGACTGTAAAAAATCAACACTGTAGTATGCTGATTTTAAGTCTTTGGGTATAAACCAAGGAGTGGGATAGCTGGGTCAAATGGTGGTTTCATTCCCAGTTTTCTGAGGAATCTCCATACTGCTTTCCATAGCGATTGTACCAAATTGCAGTGCCACCAGCAATGTATGAGTGTACCTTTTTGCCACATCCTTGCAAACATATATTGTTGCCTGTATTCTCGATGATTGCCATTCTGACTGGAGTAAGATGAAATCTTAGAGTAGTTTTGATTTGCATTTCTCTAATTGCTAGAGATGTTGAACACTTTTTCATATATTTGTTGATTGAATGTATTTCTTCTTCTATGAAGTGTCTGTTCAGTTCCTTAGCCCATTTATTAATTGGGTTATTTGGGGGCTTTTTGGTGTTAAGTTTTTTGAGTTCTTTATATATCCTAGAGATTAATGGTTTATAGTAGGTGCATGTGGTAAAGATTTTCTCCCAATCTGCAGGCTCTCTCCTCACATTATTATTTCCTTTGCTGAGAAGAAGTTTTCTAGAATTAATCCATTCCATTTATTGATTCTGGATTGTACTTCTTGCACTTTAGGGGTCTTGTTAAGGAAGTCAGATCCTAGGCCAACATGGTGAAGATTTGGGCCTACTTTTTCTTCTATTAGGTACAGGGTCTCTGTTCTAGTGCCTAAGTCTTTGATCCACTTTGAGTTGGTTTTTGTGCAGAGTGAGAGATAGAGATAGGTGGATGTTTATTTTTATTTCACAATCTCTAAGTCTTTATCAAAGTGATCCTTCACTTTCTGTATTTTTTCTTTGATTTCACTTCTTATACCATCCTTTACTTCACATATCAATTTAACTATGCACAATCTGAATGCCTTCTTGGACATTTCTTCTACTGTGTTATCAGTGGCTTCTGTTGAATCATCTTGATTTGTTTGCGGCACATTATTCCCTCATTTTTTCATGTTGTTAGTGTGTTTTCCCATCTAGATGTATGGATCTAAGGCAGGATAAATTCTACCCTGTAGACATATAGTGTTCCTGAAGGTTTCTGGCACCTCACCTTTAATGGTGAGACCAATATCAACAGCAACTTGTGTAAACAATATATAGCCTTAACCCTAATAGCTCCCACTAAGGTGTCTACTGCTTTCTCACATTAAACCAAAATGATGAGTTCAATAACTATCAATAGTATAAAACAGAAAATTTGTTAAAATGGTTTACAATTTCAAATGGTGGATAAGAGAACAGAGGTAGTGTAGTACGTGATGTTCTTGAGGGGGTAAGAGAAGCTAAAAGTAAAAATTCACAGGAAAAATGGAAGAGGGGCTGACAGAGATTGGCTATTTTTGGAGAAAAATTGGAAAGAAAATCCAAGAAGAGACAAGAGAGAGGAAGAATACCAACAGAGAAAAAATTAATGACACAAGAATACAACAAAATGCAAAAGACCATTCATATATCATTGTCCTCCACATACTGATGCATAAAAAACACCCTGTTCCAAATATGGTAGAAATATTAGCAAATTGACAAATAAAATTAAAAAAATATCTCTGGAAAGTTGAACTGTCTCAGTGTTCAAAAGTTTCTTAACCCTGTCTCTTAGCATCACCAGACCCAAATCATCCCTCGCAGACCCAGTCACTATTACACCAATCTGAACTTCAGATACCTTGAGCTCAGCCACATTGCAGTCCAAAGATCTCAATGCTTCTCCTACTTGCAGAGAGACTGCTAGGGATACATTCATGCAATGAAGCATGATGCAGTAGCAAGACAAGGGCCACCAGCACTCTCAGCAGGAAGACCCCAGGCACCTTCAAACATGCAAGCACACCACCCCCCCCACTGGACCTGCAGGTTCTGGCAGGAGACCCCAGCCAGAGGCTCTTGTGGTGGTAAACCTGCTGGCATCCAGGCCCCAGTCCCTGGCTGGTGTCCCCAAATGGGTGCAGCCAAATGCAACCAAACCTGGAGTTTCCCCTGCTGTAGTCCTCTTGACGGTGGTAGCAGTGGTAGTGCAGTGGTTGTTAGCAGCAGGCAGTGGGTCAGTAACAGTGGTAGTTGTAGCAGTGGCTGCAATAGCAGCTGTGGGGGCAGCAGCAACAGGAAATCTCTGGGTGTTAATAATGGTATTGGGTCACTTGTGTCCTGGGAAGTGGGATCTAGTGTCATCTATGTCCTTCAATTGATGAGTTTGGGCCATTAACATTCAGGGTTCTTATTGAGACATAATTTGTTTTCCTTGTCATTTTTGTTTATTTTTGTATTTAACTTGACTTGGTTTCTCCTTTGATTGTTTTTTTTTTCTTTATTTAATATCTCCCTTTGCTTATTTTCATTGTTTTTCATTTCCTCCTCATGGAATATTTTGCTGAGTATGTTCTGAAGTGCAGGCTTTCTAGTTGTAAATTGTTTAAACTTTTGTTTATCATGGAAGGTATATATTTTGTCATCAAATCTAAAAGTTAATTTTGGTGGATATAAGATTCTTGGTTGGCATCCATTTTTATAGCTTGGTATA
The DNA here is from genome assembly GCA_025594165.1 of Tamias sibiricus. Classification (NCBI taxonomy): domain Eukaryota; kingdom Metazoa; phylum Chordata; class Mammalia; order Rodentia; family Sciuridae; genus Tamias; species Tamias sibiricus. The sequence goes on from CM046659.1 coordinate 154,438,795, forward strand.
TGTTGTTCCAGGATCTTCTAGGTTTTAGGGTCTGGGTTGAAAAATCTGAAGATATCCTAATTGGTTTCCCCCTATATATAATCTGATTCCTTTCTATTGTGGCTTTTAAAAATTTTTTCCTTATTCTTTATGCTAGGCATTTTCATTATAATGTGTCTTCTTGTGCCTCTGTTGTGATTTTGTACATTTGGTGTCCTGTAAGTCTCCTGTGTTTGATTTTTTGATTCATTCTTCATGTTTGAAAAATTTCCCAATATTATTTCATTGAATAGATTGTTTATTCCTTTTGCTTGGAACTCTATGCCTTCCTCTATCCCAATCATTCTTATATTTAATCTTTTTATGTTATCACTTAATTCTTCAATGTTCTGCTCATTGTTTCTTACCATCTTCACTGTGTGGTCAACATTATTTCATGATTACATACTTTTTCTTCATTATCTGAGGTCCTGTCTTCCAAGTGATCTAATTGATTAGTGGTGCTTTCTATTGAGTTCTTAATTTGGTTTATTGTTTCTTTCATTTCAAGGATTTTTTTTTTCAGAACCTCTATCTTCTTATTGAAGTAATCTTTTACTTCTTGTATTTGCTTATGTAGCTCTTTATCAAAATGATATTTTGCTGCCTGTATTTGCTCTCTTATATCATCCTTTAATACACAGAACATTTTAATTTTGTACATCCTGAACTCCTTCTCTGTCATTTCTTTTGTTGTGCTGGCCATGGATTCTAATAATGTAGTATCTTGGTTTGTTTGGGGCACTTTCTTCCCTTGTTTTTTTTTTTTTTTTTTTTTTTTTTTTTTTTTTTTTAATGTTATTCATGTGTCTTCCCTTCTAGTACTGTGGATCCAAAGCACTACAGTTTTTACCCTATAGGCTTGTAGTGTCCCTGCAGTGTTCCAATACCTCTCCTTTAAGGGAGAGAACAATGTTAAGAGATCCCAATACAAACAATATACAACCTTAAACCAAATAGCTGCTATTAAGAAGTTAATGGTTTTTTCACAATATACAGAAATGGTGAGTTCAATTATTATCTACAATATAAACAGTGCATTTGAAAAATGGTTTACAATTTATGATGGTGGACAAAGAACTAGGGGTGAAGTGTAGGATGAGATGTTGAGGGGGTAGGAGATGAGGGTATAGGGTTATTAGATCTTAGAAAGCATGAAAAAGGAGTCTAAAGAAGTTGGTTCATAGCAGGAGAAGAGAATGAAACTGATTTGGGGGATATAAGTAAGCGTGAAGACACTACAGTACAAAAACAAACAAACATAAATATTAAGAAAAATTTAAAATGTAAAAATATAAGATAAAAGGATATACAATACAACTGTAATGTACTATTCAGACACCCCAGTCCTCAGTAGCCTAATTCATTAAAAGTACTTGGTTTCACAAATGTTGGGGATGTGAGGGTGGGGGAGAAGACAGAAGGAGAGGGAGAGAGAGAGAGAGAGAGAGAGAGAGAGAGAGAGAGAGAAATCTCGAAGGTAGATACAAGGATTTTTTTTTGTTGGAAATCAGTGTATTTTCTGCTTCCCTTCTCATAGGTGGGGTTGTCTGTTGTTTGTTGATATTTCCACCCTCAGGATGGTGAAGATTACCAGGATGAGAAGGTTGGTCTTGGGGGCAGAGCTCCTGGAGATGGGGTATAGCACTTGCCCATTCTTGATGGGAGACTATCCCCCTAGGATCTCCTTTGGGTCCTGCTCATGTGATGTGGGTGCATGGTCTTATCTCCTTATATCACCTATAAACCTCACAATTCCTGGTCTCTAATTTAGTCTCTAGGCTGTATCTCATTCACCCCCTCCCTTTCTAATTCCCAATTAGGAACCTTTCTCCCCAAAGGTCTTGTGGGCTGTGCTTGGGGGCTGCGCACCTGTTGCAGAGAGTGGTTTTGTATTGGGCAGTTCAGGACCTGGTTTTGCGAGCTATGGACCAGCCATGTAGCTGCAGGCACTATGCCAGTTTAGTGGCTACTGGGGTGAGGGGGGGAGTTGGGACTAAGGATAACTTGATATTGCCTCTAAGCCCCAGCTGGTATTCCAAGCTGGGGTTTGCCCCAACTAAAGATGGCAATGAAGGTGACCTAAGATGGAAGTGGCAGCTTTCAGTGATGGGGTTTTGGGTCAGGTTGGGCTAAGAGGTGTCAGTGGGTGGTGTGTTCAGAGAAGCAGCTCTGTGGCATGCAGTGTTGTAGCTGGCAGCTGTCTCCAGACCCTGTGCAATGTTCCCAGGTGCAGGCTATGGTGTGTAGGGGACTATGGCATTGGTTGCAGTCTCTCAAGATGGAGGTGACTGGGGGAGCCCCACATTGGGAATCCACATGGGAATGGCAGCCAGAGTTCCTATGTGTGGGCAGTGGGCAGTTGTCCTATGTGGGAGCAGCAGCTGGGATTGTTATGCAGGTGGGTGGCCAGGAGTTCTCTGTGGGTGCTGATGCTGGTGGTTATTCTCAGGCACCTGGAGGTCGTGCATGGGAGTGGCAGCTGTGATTCCCCTGTGAGAGCATCTGTTGGGGGTCCTCTAATCACTTGCAGAGAAACAGCATTCCCACTACTTGATTCCCGGGTCAAGGAGTGACACAGAATGCAGCCACCCTCTAGCTCACCATTTTGAATCCTCACACATTGCTTTTTATATTAATTCTGTTGATATTTTTCAATTTGGATTTTGCTTGAATTTTTCTCAAATTTTAGACATTTTCTATGCATATACATTTTCTGGTGTAGTATTTGCTGGTTTGGATATTAGGTGTTCCCCAAAAGCTCATGGGTGAGACAATGCAAGGAAATGTAGAGGTTAAGTGATTGGTTTATGAGAGCCTTGGCCTGATCAGTGCATTAGTCCTCTTAAATGACTTAACTGGGCGGTAACTATGGGCACTTACGTTGCAACTGGAACAGGTGAGTCACTTGGAGTGTGCCTTAGGCCGTGGTGGGCAGAACACTCTGCCTGCTTCCTGTTTGTCATGTCCTGAACTGCTTTTATCTTCCACACTTTTCTACCCTGATATTCTGCCTCACTGCAGACCCAGAGCTATGCAGTTTAGTATCTATGAACTGTGACCCTGAAACTGTAAGACCGCAAAAGACTTTTCCTCTTCTAAAATTGTTTTTTTTTTTTTCAGATCTTTTGATCACAGTGGTGAAAAAGCTGACCAAACAATTTATTTTTTTAGATTCATGTTATATGTAAGATTTTGATCATGTTTATTGCTGAATGCTTTTGGACAGGACACAATGGTCATTTGCTAACTGATGGAAATACAAGTTGCTTCCAATTTGAGGTTACTATAATGCTAAATATAAATAGTTCATATAAATTTTTGTGTGCCCATTTCTCTTGGGTAAATGCCTAAGAGTAGAATTACACAGTGGATTCATATATGCTAGACTATATAAGGAGCTGCCACGTGGTTTCCAGAGAGACTTCATCACTTCATGTTATTATCTGCTCTATAATGGAGTGCTAATTTAAAAGAATATAAATATTCCAATATTGTATGCTTTGATTGCCAATACGTATATGTTGAGGGCCATGCCTGGCCTGTGTGTGGACTACATCAAGCATTGCAGCCTAATGAATAGAGAATATGGCGTCTGGGAACTTCCAGTGGACATTTCCTCAGGTTGATGGCCCAGACACATTGTTATGCCTATTCAGCTCTGCCAAAGTTCCCACATAGCAACAGAGCTGGGGTGACCTGCTGTAGCCACACAGCCCCTCTGAGGTGGGTATGACCTGCCAAGATGCCAATCAACCTGCTAACTGCAAGACATCATGAAGCAAGATTTCACCCCTGAAACTGTATCCCTGCCTTTGATGTACCCCCTTAAATAAACCACAGAAGCCATTTTCTTATTATCTAGCTCGAGCTCCTGTGTGGACTGGACCTATCAGGTGCTCCATCTCTTTAAAACTAATTCTCACTTTGTCTTTTGTTCTTCACTAATTATTCTAGACTTTAATTTCTTAGGTAGCTTATCTGTTCCTGAGCAGGAAGAAGACCCACCCAACAAGGCACTGGTTACCTCCTCATATGTATATCTACCTATTAGTCAATCACTCTATCCATTCATCTATATGGCCTATATAAACCAAAGAATCTTTGATCTTCAATGTTTTTTAGAGCTATAAAAATCTCAAGAACAAAAACTGTGAGGATCGCTGTTTTAGAAATTTTGACGTGGAAGGTGTCTATATTCTAGCAGCCCCAAGGGGACTCACTCTCTACTTAACTTGAGCTAAGTTTATTCTACAGGACACAAATTCTGAGACCAGAGACCCCAGGACACCAGGTCAAAATAGATATTGGAGATTATGAACTTCTGGATCATGACCTTTCCACAGGGCATTAACATAGACGCAGCAGGAGTTTAGTCATCAGCTATTAACTGTTTCAGGGGTTATTTTTGCTATTTTATATTTTTCGTCCACAACCCCTAAAATGCCCAAGACCTTCCATTCCAAAATATACTGCTGATGGCCCTATTGGAACTGAAAATGCAAATTTAGGATGTACTGAGTCACACAATTCTGTAGTGATGAGGTAAAAGCAAACGAATTGCTCTGTAGAAATACAAATCAATCACACTGAAGCAGGTTACCAGCTCAACCTGGGGCACTGCCCACAGCTCGACCCAGGATTGGGGCCAGGAGGAGTTGGTACCTCCACAACAGAGCGGCCTCACTCCGCAGCTCCACCCCTGACAGGCTGCACCCAATGGGTGCTGCTGGGAAGCCCATATCCCTGCATCTCCCTGCTCTCCTGCGTGCTCTGCACATGGACAAAAAGGGCCCCCTTCAGCATGAGCTGCCATCAAAATGGGGCGTATGTGAAGCAGGGAGTCTTTGGCAAAGGCCAAAAGTGGTCAATTCTCATCACAGGCACAGCCTGAAGGGCCGGTTCTCCTGCTTTCTCTCCCAGAGAGCTACAGGGCTCAAAGCCACAGTTAGCAGGTCAGGGCTTCAGACACCCTGTGGTGGGAGGGAAAGTGGATAAAGACCAAGGTTTGAGCAACAAACAGAACCAGGTGATGCAGGAGCATACAAAACCTCTGGTCCTATGTCGGCATCTGCCTGGAAAAAAACCCACACAGGCTCCCAGCTCATGGGTCAGTCCTAGGGACACTCACCAAATCACCAGGGTCATTGCTGAACCAAGGGGTTAAACAAAGGCAGGGTGTTTAAACAAATGTGGAGCTTTGTTCATCTGGACCATGTGAAAATGTGAACTTCCATTTTTATTTTGACACAATATGCAATATGAATCTTGTAAAGTTTCCAAGATTCTGAGAGATTCAGCCAGCATTACATGGCTGGCCATGCCCTGCACCCTCTGCTGGGTACCAGGCGCATTTCTTCTACCAGGTGCTGATCCAGGTTTGCCCAGCTCTGGGTCACAGTCCCTTCAGCAGCCACTTGAGGGAAACCTGATAGCCTCCAGGATTCAGCCTCTGCCAGAGGAGCTCACAGGTAGATATACACCTTTCTGGGGAAGTGTCACAGTCTCCCAAAAGTGAAGACTGGGAAAGAAACTGTGTTCCCTCCCCTAGCTCCACCATACAGTGCTCAACATTTACCCAATCTTGTTAAATCTGTCCCACCCGTTGTCACAGTTTAGTTAAGGAATCTTAAAGCAAATCTCAGACCTGGTAGGCAACCTCTTATAAATTATTCAGTGTGTACTCCCTCCAGAAAAGACTTTGTAAATAATCCCCCCAAAACCACAGCCACAACATCAAGCGAATAACATGACCACAAAACCCTAATGTCACTTAATAAATAGCCAGGCAGTTGAATAGCATCCAGGTGAATCACAAATGCTTTTTGGCTTGGGTCTGTTGAAACCCTCTTGTACACAATGCGTGCCTGATGCTATCTCTCTCCACAGGGTCTTCTGACTTCAGAGCACCCCGCACCAACCCGCCCCCCCTGGCTTGTGGATGTTTGCTTCCTTGTCAGGTTTTCTCTTTGTTTAACTTTTGGCAAAACATTGTTGGAGAAGTTGGATGCCTGCCATGTTGCAGAGACCAGAGACCCCAGGTGTGGTTCAATAGCTCTGGCACCCTGTGCTCCTGGGACCAGCTGTGGAGTCTCTTGTCTCCCACCCAGAGGCATGGAGCACAGGACATGTCACCCTCTGGCCTCTTCATCTTGTTGGTGAAATCAGATCCCTGATCATGAAGTTCACTGTCCCCTTCCATCTAATGGTGTCAACAGCCAGTCAGGAGCAAGGGTGAGATCTCCCTTCACTAGGAACTGCCAAAGGAGAATGTTCCCATTGTATCTTTCCTTGGGAATTGTGAGCTGGGATTTGCCTATTGGTAACAACAGTAAGAGCAACAGCATGCTGACCTGGAAGGTAGGTTGCATAGGAAAGTCAGAATTGGTGCTTTATTTTATCCACATCACTTTCCCTAATAAAGTGTTGGCCTCTCAGCACTTTGGGTTTTATTTGTTTGTTGGTGTGGCTGAGCTAAGAACTGAGCCCATCACCCTGTACATGCTAGGCCAACACTCTAATCCTGAGCTCTGCGCAGACACAGTATATGAGTCATTTTAATTCTTTCTTTTTCTCTATTGCAAACTGAAGGACTCTCGCAAGCTCCCTGTGCACCAGTGAAGCCTGACCATCCTTCTTGTGGGTGGGCCAAGGCTGCCCCAGGCAGTGGGAGCCTCCCCACAATGCCTCTTGCACCCCAGAGCATTCACTAGGGTCCTGGGAACACCCTCACCTCCTGGTGAGGAGAGGAGGTCCAGCTCAGCTCTGCATTTCCTGCCAGGAGTGGCAGAAACCCTTTGTCACAGGAGCCATGGTGCTGAGCATGGGTGTGCTGAGGAGGGTAGTTGTGTGAGGCCCCTGGTGCAGGGCAGACCTCCACAGTGGTCTCTGAGGTCCAGCAGCAGGACTGAGCTTCGCAGTGCATGAGAAAAGGGAGGAAAAGGGATGAGGAGAATCAGGATGGGGAGGCACTTCTGGGTTGCCTGGCACCTACAGATGCCTCTACCCTGGCCCTGAGCCCTCTGCCCCATAGCTCACCCCATGCACAGTTTTCTCAGGGATACTGCTGGCTCAGTTCCAAGGAGCACCATTTATATAAGTCCTCCCTGCTCAGGATATGTCCCCACCAGTGCTCAGTAACCCATGACATGGTGCATGCCAGGCCCAGGCCATCCTGTGCCCTCCTCACACTCCCTGGAGGGACATCACATGTCCACCTCAGGCCCCTTTCCCCTGGGCTCTCAGGTGCCCCAGGGTCCTCACTGTCACACCCATCCACTAGAGGGGGCTTCAAAATGAAGCTGCTGTTCTGTCCCCAGCATGTCACAGCTGTGTCCCTGCATCTTTCCATTCCTGCTTGATCACCCAGGAAAACCCCCTGTGGAGGAGGAGGGTCCAGCCTGGAGTAAGCCGCTCCACAGCAGTAACACAGGCATTCAGAACTTAGCTAAAGTGCAGGTGTGGTGCCTCCTCCTCTGGCCTCTGTCCCTCTGGTGGCAAACAGAAGAATTGCACAGGGACTTGGCTTCCACACCAAGGCTCACATAGGGGGAGTCCCTTCAGGTCCCTAGGGCTTAGGCCTGCATGGAGTGTCTCTCATTCAGGACCACAATGATGGCACCCTGGGTCCCTGAGGGGGTCCCATGTAAATGATTCCATATCACAAAACATTCAGATCTTGCTGCAATTCAAGTCTCAGATGGCCAGAATATGATAGTAGGGAATTGAGACTAACAAATGTGAGCAAAGAGGAAATCCTGAGGAAATGCCTTATTTTTAAAGTCAAAAGTCTTCACTAGTTTGCTGCCTCTGATTCCACTGCTGCCAGCCTGAGGTCGCCTGGAGGTCTTCTTTCTGGGCTGCCACAGAAGCTTCTGCCATGCCCAGAGATCTCTTTTCCAGGCACTGCCTCAGTTACCTCAGACACGAATTGCACTACCTCCGAGGTTGCTGCTGCAGAACCAGAAGTCTCCTGTCAATCAAATGCTGCCTGCACTATTACTGCCATTGCTGAGGCCTCTGATTCCACTGCTGCCAGCCTGAGATCACCTGGAGGTCTTCTTTCTTGGTGCTGCTGCCACAAATGAAACCACTTCCTTGGACGCAACTGAAGCCAACTCTACTGCTGACACCCAGAGATTGCCTGGTGACACTGCCCCCAAAGTTGCTGCTGCTGCTGCTGCTGCTGCAGCCGCTGCTACTGCTAACCTGCTGCCTGTAACCAACAACCACTGCCACTACCACTGCTACCACAGCCTAGAGGGCTGCTTTGGGTGAGACTACAGGTTTGGTTGCATGTGGCTGCACCCATTTTGGGACACCAGCCAGGGACAGGGGCCTGGGTGCTAGCAGGTTTACCACCACAGAGCCTCTGTCTGGGAACTCCAGCTGGGGCCTGCAGGTCCAGTGTGGGGGAGCCTGCAGGTTTGGATGAACCTGGGGTCTTCCTGCTGAGAATGCTGGTGGCCCTTATCTTGCTGCTACATCTCGGGGTTGCTCCTTTGCATAAGGGTATCCCAGGTGGTCTCTCTGCAAGTAGGAGCAGCACTGAGATCATGGGACTGCAGTGTGGCTAAGACTGAGGTATTTGAAGCCCAAATCAGTGGGATAGAGACTGGGTTTGTGAAGGCTGATCTGGGTTTGTTGATCCTATGAGATGACAGAGACAGGGCAGAGAAACTGTTGAACACTGACAAAGATAGTTCGACTTTCCAGCAAGATTTATTTTATTTTATTTTTTGATTCACTAATCTCTACCATATTTGGAACAAGATGGTTTTTATGCATCATTATGTGGAGGACAATGATATATGAATGGTATTTTGCTTTTTTTTTTATTTTGTGCCATTAATTTTGTTTCTTTTTTCATATTCTTCCTCTCTCATCTATTGTCTTGGATTTTCTTTCCAACTTTTCTCCAACAACAGCCAATCTCTGCCAGCTCCTTTTCCACTCTTCCTGAGAATTTTTTCTTCTAGCTTCTCTCTTCCTTCCTTGTGAATATTGCATACTACATTGTCTCTCATCCACCATTTGAAATTGTAAATTGTTTTAACAAATATTCTGTTTGTACTACAAATAATTATTGAACTCATCATTTTGGGTTAATGTGAGAAAGCAGTAGTTGTCTTAGTGGGAACAATTAGGTTTAAGGCTACATATTGTGTACACTGGATGCTGTTGATATTGGTCTCACCAGTAAAGGACAAGCACTGGAAACCCTCAGGGAAACTATAGGTCTACAGGGTAAAATTTATCCTGCCTTAGATCCATTCTTTTAGATGGGAAAATACGTTAAAGTCATGAAAAAACAAGGGAATAAATTGCCCCAAACAAACCAAGATGCTTCAACAACAGAAGCTACTGATAACACAGTAGAAGAAATGTCCAAGAAGGAGTTCAGATTGTACATAGTTAAATTGATATGTGAAGTAAAGGATAGTATAAGGAATGAAATCAAACAAAAAAATACAGGAAGTAAAAGACAACTTCAATAAAGAGAGATTGTGCAAAAAAAAAAAGCAGAAATCATTGAAATGAATGAATCAGTAAAGCACATTATAAATTCAATAGAAAGCATAACCAACAGAATAGACCACTGAAAAGACAGAACTTCAGACAATGAAGAGAAAATATATAATCTTGAAAGTAGATTTGAACATGTGGAGAAGATGGTAAGAAACCATGAATAGAACATCCAAGAATTATGGGATAACATGAAAAGACAAAATTTAAGAGTTATCAGAATAGATGAAGGAGCACGGATACAAACCAAGGAATGAACAATCATTTCAATGATATGATAGCAGAAAATTTCCCAAACCTAAAGAATGAAATGGAAAATGAAATAAAAGAGGCTTTCAGGACCCAAGTGTACAAAATTAGAGCAGACCCACACAAAGACACATTACAATGAGAATGACCAACACAGAGAATAAAGATGAAATCTTAAAGGCTGTGAGAGAAAGAAAAAATCAAATTATGTATAGGGGGAAACCAATTTGGATCTCAACTGATTTCTCAATGCAACCCTCAAAGCTAGGAGGTCCTGGAATAATATATCTCAATCTATGAAGGAAAACAGATGCCAATAATAAATTTTATATCCAGCAAAATTAAGTTTCAGATTTGAAGATAAAATTAAAACATTCCACAATAAAAAAAATTAAAAGAATTCACAACTAGAAAGCCAACACTATGTACAGCATTCTCAACAGAATCCATGAGGATGAGGTGAAAAAAAAAGTGAACACCAGCAGAGTGAGTTATCTACACTAAAGGGACATTCAACCAAATGAGAAACTAAGACAAATCAAAACCCAGAAATAAATCAAAATGATAGGGAATACAAATCATATCTCAATAATAACCTTGAATGTTAATGGCCTGCACTCATCAATCAAAAGACACAGATTAACAGATTGGATTAAAGATCAAGATCCAACAATATACTGTCTTTAAGAAACCCACCTCATGGGCAAAGTAATCCACAGGCTGAAGGTGAGATGATGAGAAAAAAACCTATCACTCATATGGATTGTGTAAACAAGCAGGGGTTTTCATTCTAACTTCAGATAATGTGGACTTCAAATTGAAACAGAAAAGGACATTTTGTACTTCTTAAGGGAAGTATATATAGGCAGGACATAACAATTATAAATATTGATGCCCCAAACAATGGAGCATCTAGGTACATCATAAAAACCCTTCTCAACGTCAACAGTCTATTTGACAACAATACAATAATTCTGGGTGACTGTAACCCATCTCTCTCACTACTGGACAGATCTACCAAACAAAAATTAAATAAGGAAACTATAGAATTAAATGATGCAATCAATAATTTAGACTTAACAGACATATATAGAATATTCCATCCATCAACGAGCAAATATACTTTCTTCTCAGCAGCACATGGATCCTTCTCTAAAACAGACCATATCTTAGGCTTAAAAGAAACTTTTAGTAAATACAAAAAACAAACAACAACAAAAAAGAGCCAATACCCTGCATTCTATCAGATCACAATGGAATGAAATTAAAAATCAATGATAAAATAAAAAATAGAAGCTATTGTAACAAATGGAGACTAAATAATACACAATTAAATGGTGAATGGATAGTATAAGAAATCAAGATTGAAATTTAAAAATTCTTAGAGGTAAGAAAACACTGATAAAACATCAAAATCTCTGGGACACTATGAAGGCAGTACTAAGAGGAAAGCTTATTCCATTGAGTGCATTCATTAAAAAAATAAAATGTCAACAAATAAGTGACCCAACACTACATATCAAAGCCCTAGAAAAAGAAGAAAAAAATCAACACTAAAAGCAGAAGATAGAAAATAATTAAAATCAGAGCTGAAATCAATGAAATTGAAACAAAAGAAACAACTGGAAAAAAATAACAAAACAAGAAGTTGGTTCTTTGAAAAAATAATAAAAAAATAGATAAATCCCTGGCCATGCTAATGAAGAGAAAAAGAGAGAAAAGTCAAATTAATAAAATATAAGATAAAGAAGGAAATATCACAACAGACATGTCTAAAATAATTAGAAACTATTTTTAGAGACATATGACCTACACAAACTGAATTAGGATTTCATACATGATTTAAACAGATCAATTTCAAGTAATAAAATAGAAAATGACATCAAATGCCTACCAACAAATAAAAGCTCAGTACCAGATGGATTTTCAGCTGAATTCTACAAGACTTTCAAAGAAGAATTAACACCAATACTCCTCAAAGTATTCCATGAAATAGAAAAAAAAGGCAACCCTTCCAAACTCATTCTATGAGGCTAATATCACCCTGATACCCGAACCAGATAAAGACACATCAAGAAAAGAAAACTTCAGACCAATATCTCTGATGAACATAGATGCAAAAATTCTCAATAAAATTCTGGAAAATCACATACAAAAACATATTAAAATGATAGTGAACCATGATCAGTGGGATTCATCCCAGGGACTCAGGGTTGGTTCAACATATGGAAATCAATAAATGTAATTTATCATATTAATAGACTTAAAAAAACAAGAATCATATGATCATATCAATAGATGAAGACAAAGCATTTGACAAAATATAACACCTCTCCATGTTCAAAACACTAGAAAAACTAGGGGTAGTAGGAATATACCTCAACATTGAAAAAACCATCTATGCTAAACCCAAGGCTAGCATCATTCTAAATGGAGAAAAATTGAAAGTATTCCCTCTAAAAACTGGAACAAGACAAGGATGTCCTTTTTCACCCCTTCTATTCAACATCATCCTTGAAACTCTAGCCAGAGCAATTAGACAGAGGAAATAAATTAAAGGGATACAAATAGGTAAAGAAGAACTCAAACTATCACTTTGTTGATAATGAAGATCCAAAAAATTCCACCAGAATACTTCTAGAACTAATAAATGAATTCAGCAAAGTAGCAGGATATAAAATCAACACCCATAAACCAAATTCATTCCTATACATCAGTGACAAATCCACTGAAAGAGAAATTAGGAAAACTACTCCATCCACGATAGCCTCGAATAAAATAAAATACCTGGGAATCAATCTAACAAAAGAGGTGAAAGATCTCTACAATGAAAACTACACAACACTAAAGAGAGAAATTAAAGAAAACCTCAGAAGATGGAAAAATCTCCCATGCTTCTGGAGAAGCAGAATTAATATTGTCAAAATGGCTGCACTACCAAAAGCATTATAGAGATTTAATGCAATTCTTATTAAAATCCCAATAACATTCTTCATAGAAATAGAAAAGGCAATCATGAAGTTTATTTGGAAAAATAAAGTGACCCAGAATAGCTAAAGCAATTCTTAGCAAGAAAAGTGAAGCAGGAGACATCACAATACCAGACCTTAAACCATACTACAGAGCTATATTAACAAAAACAGCATGGTATTGGCACCAAAATAGACTTGCAGAGCAATGGTACAGAATAGAGGACACAGAGACCAAACCCACATAAATGCACTTATCTCATACTAGACAAAGTGCCAAAAACATCCACTGGAGAAAAGATAGCCTATTCAAAACAATGATGCTGGCAAAACTTGAAATCCATATGTAGCAAAATGAAATTAAACCTCTATCTCTCACCCTGCACAAAAAGGAACTCAAAGTGGATCAAAGACTTAGGCACTAGAACAGAAACCCTGTGCCTAATAGGAGAAAAAATAGGCTCAAATCTGCACCATTTCAACCTAATGTATGCCTTCCTTAACAAGACTCCTAAAGCACAAGAAGTAAAATCAAGAATAAATGAATAGGATGGATTCAATTTAAAAATCTTCTTCTCAGCAAAGGAAACAATCAATAATGTGAGGAGAGAGCCTACAGATTGAGAGAAAATTTTTATCACATGAACCTCTGATAAAGCATTAATCTCTAGGATACATAAAGAACTCAAAAAACTTAACACCAAAAAACAACAACAACAACAACAAATAACCCAATCAATAAATGGGCTAAGGAACTGAACAGACACTTCACAGAAGAAGAAATACAATTGATTAACAAATATACGAAAAAGTGTTCAACATTTCAACAATTAGAGAAATGCAAATAAAAACTACACTAAGATTTCATCTCACTCCCGTCAGAATGGCAATCATCAAGAATACAGGCAACAGGGGCTGTCGCTCAGTGGTAAGAGGACTTGCCTAGCATGTGTGAGGCCCTGGGTTCAATTCTCAGCACCACACATAAATAAATGTATAAAATAAAGTTTCCTTAACATCTAAAAAATATTTTTAAAAAATACAGGCAACAATCAATGTTGGCAAGAAAGTGAGGAAAAAGGTACACTCATACATTGCTGGTGGGACGGCAAATTGGTGCAGTCCCAAAATGGAAAGCAGTATGGAGATTCCTCAGAAAACTTGGAATGGAACCACCATTTGTATCAGCTATCCCACTCTTTAGTTTATACACAAAGGACTTAAATTCAGCATACTATAGTTATGCAGCCACATCACTGTTTATACAGCTTAATTCACAATATTTAAACTATGGAACCAACCTAGGTGTCCCTCAATAGATGAATGGATAAAGAAAATGTGGTATATATACTCAGTGGAATATTACTCAGCTCTAAAGAAGAGTGAAATTACGGCATTTTCCAGTAAATGGTTGGAGTTGGAGAATGTCTTGCTAAACGAAATAAGCCAATCCCACAAAACCAAAGGCCAAATGTTTTCTCTAATATCTGGATGCTAATTCACAATAAGGCAGGGGGGTACTAGGGAAAAATAGCATTACCTTAGATTAGCTAGAATGATGTGATGGAAGGGGGAAAAGGGGATGTGTACATGGGAAAGATAATGGAATGGAACAGACATTATTACTGTATGTATATATGTGACTACATGACCAAAATGATTCTGCAACATATACACTTAGAAAAATGAGAAATTGTATCCCATCTATGTATGATATATCACAGCGTATAAATGCATTCTGCTGTCATGTATTAAAATAAAAAAAAAAAAATTTAAAAAGGCTTCACTCATACCCATGACAGGGCCTCTTGGGGAAGGATGAGGTGAGCCAGGAGAAGAGGTGGTAAACATTAAGTACAAGGTCATCTGCCCTGGCTGCAGGGCAGGAATTGACTATGGAGCAAGGAGGTCAGTGCCCTGTGTTGGACTCCCACCCAGTGCAGGCCTCCTGGCATTTCCTCAGGTGGCACCTGGAAACCTCAGTGTGGCCAACACTTTGTCATTCATCTATACATTCCCAGGTGCTCCTGATGCCCTCTGGCCTCTCTACTGCCATGGCTATCACCCTGATACCAGGCCCACCTATGGTCAGCCAGCCTGAGCTGAATCTGTTGTTGTCAGAGCACCCATGCCTGGCCCTGCCCAGCAGAGACAAGTGTCCAGAGGCTGTTTCAGACCCCAGCATGGGCTTTGCCAGCCTGGGGTCCAGTTTGTGAAGGCCAGGCTCTGCAGCCTCTGACTCTGTCCAGCACAAGGCCTCTCAAGGGTCATGCTCTTGGGATATCACCTGGATTTCCAGGGGAAAATCATACCTCCCTGGTTCTTAGGGTTCTGGTTTAATATTTTTATGCTAAAACAAGACAGAGAGCTTGAGAAGGTGCAGAAGATGGACAGTGGAAGAGAAAGATGCTAACCTTCAACATTAGCCAGAGCAAGAGCTGGAGGGGAAAATACTCAGCAGAAGTGATAATGGCCTTGATGTGCTATCTGTGGACTGGAAACACCAGAGGAAAGAAGCTCTGAACTTATGAGTCTTAATAGAAACCACCCAGAGAGAGAGAGCAAAGGGAACGATTGCTTCAAATACATCAGAACTCTGGACTCCTAGCACCAGTGTGACCAGCTCCTACTGGGATGTTCAAAGGAGAAGAAATACTTGAAATAATAAGTGAGGATTTCCCTGGAATCAGTGTTGAGGCACTAAAGCATAAGAAGCTTGGAGCACAACAGGCACAACATGCAACAGACCCAGAGCAGCTACACATTGCCACACATTTCCAAACCACAGCAATCAATGACAACAAAACACTGAAATGAGCCAGAGGAAATATCCCCTTCCTTAGAGAGGATTTGATCTGGCCCTCTCCTCAGAAACCATGTGAGCAGGTGTTGCTGCCTGAAGCGATTGCCGCTTGGAGCAATGACGCCACAGGAGAAAATTCGGAGGCAGGATGAAAATGAAAAAGAGTCTTTTATTCTTCTTCTCTCTCCAGCTTCAGCAACCTCTCCAACTCCAACCACAAACTCCAACAAACTCCTTCCACACTCCAACCAGCTCCAACTACTTCCAACCATCCACCATCTACTTCCAACCAACTCTAACCAACCTCACCCGGTTATATACATTTAGCTTTAACAAGGACATGTGCTTATAGCTCAAGCTTACAGGTGTGTCACACAATGTTCACGGGCATACAAAGATTCTTTGAATAATGTATGAATATCAGGTGGAACTTGAACATCTTTTATGGCTCTCAGCTAACCGCAATCTTAGCTATCTCCTTGATTAGGGCTCCTTCACATTGCAGGAGTCCTGTAACTCCAAACAGTATTCCCCAATGCAGCTGTGTAGTCCCTGAGCATCCACTGCACAGAGTCACTGTTGGAGTGCAAAGACAGCCATGGGGTGCTGAGTGTATCTTGCCCTGGTCCCCAGGTGCTGACTGCCCCATGCCCTCCTTAGATCCTGACAGCTACCACTTCTTTCATGGAGCCTGCTGCAGTGCTGACCTGGGTCTGCTGCGGGGGCACATCCCTATGCAGGCCTTGGGAACAGATGGGCACTGTACCTCTTGCTCTTCCAGCAGCACCTCACATGGCCAGGCTGCCAGAGTGGCCTTAGCATCATGCAGCCCACAGGACTGTGAGGCCCATCTGCTTCAGGAACACCTCACCAAGGTGCTGTGAATGCACTTCTCAGACAGAAAAAGAATAACAAGGAGCCTATGGGTCTCTTTGGTCACCATTTAGCAAAGACTTATTTATGTTACGGTTGATGAAGAAGGGAGAGGGGAATGATAGGACATAGCATCTGCTCCACAAGGTGTGTCTGAGGCCTTAGAAATATAAGTGATCATGACACCACCTGTATATAATTCCCTGACAAAAGTGGGACATGCAGGAGAAGATGCCTGAATTTCCAGAACAGTGCACCCTGCCCAGCTGAGGTTAGGAGCAGCAGGCTGCCTGAGCAAACCAGGGACAGACACAGGAGTCACATCATGGGTCAAAACCCAGGAAAAATAAGGCCAAGGGCAGGCGCCTGGAGCAACGGTACCGCGGGAGAAAACTCAGAGGCAGGATGAAAATGAAAAAGGTCTTTTATTCTTCTTCTCTCTCTGGATTCAGCAACCTCTCGAACTCTAACCGCTCTGACTCCTTTCAACCAGCAACCTTCTTCTTCTTCTAACTAACCAACCTCACCCGGTTGTATACATTTAGCTTTAACAAGGACAAGTGCTTACATCTCGAGCTTACAGGTGCGTCACACAGTGTTCACGGGCATACAAAGATTCTTTGAATAATGTATGAATATCAGGTGGAACTTGAACATCTTTTATGGTTTTCAGCCAACCGCAATCTTAGCTATCTCCTTGGTTAGGGCTCCTTCAAGCAGGAATGGCATGAAATGAAATATATGACCTGTGCAGAAGGAGCCCAGTGCCCTTTGATCCTGTGTCCTGCATCATAATCCCACCTGCCTGACCATGGTCCAGTGCACATGCTTGGCTCCTCCCACAGCACCTGCTCTGCACATGGTGCAGTACTTCTAAGGCCAAGCAGCTTTCTGCCCTGTTGCCAGAGTAGTGGAAGCTCTGCACATGCCTGAATGCCACACCATGGCTCCTGGTTGCCCACCAGTACCGTGCCTAGCTCACTAGTCTAGTGTAGCAACTGGGCTTGGTGCAGTGGTGCCACTGGAATTCTAGACCCTGAGCCACTGTGTCCATGTGCCAGGTCCCAGCTCTGTGGCCCTGCACAGGCACCACACTGTGGACTCTTATGCCTCCTCTACTCTGATGCCTCCCCAACCCAGGGCCAAGGGGCATCCTTTCAACCATGACTTCTCCACGGGGAGGAAAACAGATTCAGGGAACCCAGCAACCTTTATTACCAAACACTCCAGAGCCCTTACTACAGTTGTAGACACTCACAGCTGTGGCTACTGAGGACTTGTGAAATCTTTGTTGATTCTAGCCTCCTCTGACAGAGCCCACAGAAAGCACACCACCAAGCCCTTGGAGCAGTGGTAACCACTGCACCCAGTAAGCACCTTGCACCCAACTGCAGGAAAAGCTGGAGCCAGTCCCCTAAGTCTGGAAGGGGTGCCTGCTGCTGGAAGTGTGCAGACATCAGCCCAGGCAACAGACCAGAAAGACCAAGGCAGCATCACAATAACATGACAAAGGAAGGAGACCTATGAATTGCCTGACAGCAAATCTACATTTTTTTTGGTGATCCACACATCTGTTGATGAGACACACACACAACGCTATATTATTTAGCCTTCAAAAACCAAACATATCCTGCAGTACAGAAAAAAGTAGAAGACTATATACCAATTGAAATAAGCCAGATACAGAGAGACAAGCACTACATGATCTTACTTATATTTGGAATATGAAAAAGTTGAACTCACGGACGCAAAGGCCAGAATGGTGGTTGCCAAGGCCCAGGGTGGGAGTGTGCAAAGTTTTAGATAGATGGAGGTGTGATCTCTGGAGATGTGTTGTGCCTTGTGGTGACCACAGCTAATAAAATGTTCTGATGCCGTGTGATTCCTGCCACCTGCAGATGACCTCAACAGCAGCAAGGCACCTTCTTATCGTGCTCTCATGGGATGCTCACCAAGATCAACCATGTTCTGGACTGCAAAACTTTATGAATTCAGAGTTAGAAATCATGGTGTGATCCTTGTCCCTCCATGACTTGGGATTCAAGCAGATTCTTTCTGTGTAGGACGGCCATTGGCTCCCACTGATGCCTGCTGCTTGCCCCTCCTTTGCCCACTGTGATCACCCACCAGCTACCAGTACATCACCTGCCTTTTGAGCACAGATTGCTTGCTGGCTGCTGCCTATCATCCACCATTTGCCATTTACCCGCTTCTTGCCTGCCCTTTTCCCACTGCCCAATATCTACCCACAGATTGCTCACTATTACCCTGCAAGACTGCCCAAAGACCACAAGATTGCTCACTGCCCACTGCCCACTGCTACCTAGAAGTCCATTGTCATAGTACCCACAGGTTTGGTTACATGTAACTGCTCTTATCTTGGGACACCGTCCAGGGCCTGCAAGTTTGCTGCTGCCACTGCCGCCATCCCAGGGTGTGACCTCCTCAGTCTGGGGACACTGGCCAGGGCCTGTAGATATATTATTGGTGTACCTGCAGGTCTAGTTGCACCTGAGGTCTCCCTGCTGGGTGTGCTAGTGGCCACCATCTGGCTGCCTCTTTACAAGTTTACTCCTTGGTGTGAGCGCATTCCTGGTGGTCTCCCTGCAAGTTGAATTGGCATTGAAATCTTGGGACTGCAGTATGGCAGAGCCTGGGAAATCTGAAGTCCAGGTTTGTCAGATTGCAGCTGGGTTTGTATGGGCCAGTCTGGGTCTGGCAAGCCCGTGGAAAGCCAGAGACAAGGGGCAATTCCCCCGGGGGGCGAGAGGAGCTCAGAATGGAGAAACTGGGAGAAAACCGAGCTCTACAGCTCAGTGAGTCCTGAAGTGCACAGGGATGGAAAGGGCCTGCTATAACAAGTGCAAAGACTGGAAGAGGGTGTGAGGTCATCTTGCAATTGGCTCAACCACCCAACTGGCCCAGCACCCACCAGAAATTTCAAATGATCCCACCTATCAGTGGAGAAGGAAAGCTGAGATATTTTTTGAAGGCAACAGAAGCTATTGTTCAATTTTCCATTGAGACTCCCCCCAAACACACACATCTGTACCATCTTTGAATCCAAATATTTTTCATTCATCAATTTACTGAGGAATGGGATGTATCAATAGTATATTACAGTTTTTCTGTGTATCCTTATATTTTTGCTTATTTATTTATTTTTATTTTTTAAATCAGCATATATTTTTTCTTTCACATATCTGTCTCCCTGGATTCTCTTTCTCACTTCTGTCATGCTAACAGCCAACCTCTATTAATTCTTCCCTCACTCTTACCTCTTAATTTTTACCTCTATCCTCTCTCCTTTGCCCTCATAAACATGACATCTTACTCTACTTCTGTTCCCTCTTTGTTCAACATTAGAAATGGTAAACCCTTTTAGCAAACTTACTGTTTATATTGTAGACAATAATTGAAGACATCATTTCTTGTTTATTGTGACAAAACTGTAGTCACCTTAATAGGAGATATTTGGTTTAAAACTGTATGTTATTTGTATTGAGTACTGTTAATGTTGGTCTGTCCCTTAAAGGTGAGGTGCTGGAAGGCTTCAGGGACACTATGAGACTACAGGGTAGAAACTGTACTGCCTCAGATCCATACTGCCAAATGGGAAAACACATAAACAACATGAAAAAAAAAAAAACCAACAAGAGAATAAAGCACCTCAAACAAACCAAGATATTCCAACAATAGAATTCATAGAAAACACAGTAGAAGAAATGTTAGAGAAGGAATTTAGAATGTAGTTAAGCAGATCTGTGAAGTAAAGGATAGTGTAAGGAGTGAAATAAAAGAGAAAATACAGTAACTGAAAGATCACTACAATAAAAGAGTTAAAGATTGTGAAATAAAAAAAAAACACAGCAGAAATTCTCAAAATAAAGGAAACAATAAACCAAATTAAAGTTCCAATGGAAAGTATCACCAAGACTAGACCATTTAGAAGACAGAAACTCAGGCAATGAAGACACATATATAATCTTGAAAAGAGTTTGACCATACATAGAAGATGGTAAGAAACCATAAAGAGAACTTCCAATAAATATGGGATAACTTGAAGAGATCAAATTTAAGATTTATTGGAATAGGTGAAGGCATGGAGATACAAACCAAAGGAATGTACAATCTTTTTAAAGACATGATGTCAGAAAATTTCCCAAATCTAAAGAATAAAATGAAATCAACTACAACAGGCATGTAGGACCTCAAATGTACAAAATTACAGCAGACCTACACCAAGGCACATTATAATGAGAACAACTAACATACAGAATAAGGATAGAATTTTAAAGGCTTAGAGGGAGATTTTTAAAAATCCAAATTAAATATAGGGGGATAACAATTCAGATTTCAGCTGAATTTTCAACACAGACCTTCAATACCAGGAGGTCCTGGAAAAACATATCAAGCTGTAAAAAAAATGGATGCCAACCAAGAATTTTATATTCAGCAAAAGTAAGCTTCAGATTTGAAGATAAAATAAAAATCCTCATGATAAACAAAAGTTAAAAGAATTCATAACTAGAAAGCCTACATCACACAACATCTACAGCAAAATATTCCAAGAAGTGGAAAAGAAAAACAAAAAGTGTTGAAAACCAGCAAAGTGAGGAGCTACACTAAAGGAAAAGTCAATCAAAGGAGAAACTAAATCAAGTTAAAAATGAAAAAAATAAACTAAAATGACCAGGATTACAAATCTTATCTCAATAATAACCCTGAATTTTAATGGCCTGAACTCATCGATCAAAAGACAAAGACTGGCAGATAGGATTTTTTAAAAAGACACAACAATATGCTGTCTTCAAGAAACTCAACTCCTAGGAAAAGATGACCACAGTGCTGGGGTTTATAGCTCCCCTGAACCCGGGTTTGGCCTTCTCTGGCCGGCAGAGAAGGCTGGGGGAACATGCCCCAGTGGTGAGGTGGAATCGGGAAGAGGCAGAAGTTGACTGGTGGCCACACTCAGCCCTCACAATGGAAAACAATCAGGCATATACCAAGGAGTCTGGTCAAAGCACAAGCTCGGTTTATTGAGGAACTTGGACGGCCTTTATAGAAGACGGGCCAATCAGCAGAAAGATCATAGGGGCACATAGGGAGCATGAGCAAATCACATTGGCGGAGACATTAGCCTATCCTAGTGGCAGTCTGAACTCTCGGCATATGTCAGGGGAACGCCCCTTGGCTAGGCCAAGTTCCCGTATCAGGAAGTGGGAGACAGCCAGAGAGTTTCTATCTACTGGCGTGTTGTTAACGTCCCCAACACACAGACTGAAGGTGAAAGGATGGGAAAAAACATATCACTCACATGAACTGTGTAAACAAGCAGGGGTTTCTATCCTCATATCAAAGTGGAATTCAAGCCAAAGTTAGTCATCAGGAATAAAGAAGGACATTTCATACCATTTAAGGGAATCTTGCATCAACAAGACACAACAATCATAAATATTTATGCCCCAAACAATGGAGCATCTATGTACATCAAACAAACCCATCTCAATTTCAAGTGTCAAATAGACCACCATACAATAACACCTCTCTCACCACTGGATATATCTTCCAAACAAAAACTAAACAAAGAAATTACAGAACTAGATAATCCAATAAATGATTTAGACTTAATGGACATAGAGTATTTCATCCATCATCAAGTGAATACACCTTCTTGTCAGCAGCACACGGATCCTTTATAAAATAGACCATATGTTATGCCACGAAGCAACTCCCAGCAAATACAAAAAAAAAAAAAAAAAAAGAGAGAGAGAGAGAGAGATGTTACCCTGCATCCTATCACATCATAATGAAATAAAATTAGAAATCAATGATAAAATAAAAATAGAAGGTACTCCAACACATGGAGACTAAATAATATGCTATTGAATGAACAATGCATAAGAGAAGACATCAGGGAGGAGATAAAAATATTCTTAGAGATAAATGAGAACCACAATACAACATATCAAAATCTCTAGGACACTCTAAAGGCAATGCTAAGAGGAAAGTTCATTGCATTAATCTCATTTGTTAAAAGAATAAAAAGTCAACAAATAAATGACCTAACATTGAGGCCAGATAGGCAAGGGTCAGATCCAGAGAAAGGAGAAATTGGAATGCTAATGCCTTCAGAGTCCTTCCTCCACCCTTATCAAGAACCTTCCCCTGGGCTGGGGTTGTGGCTCAGCGGTAGAACGCTCGCCTTGCACGTGCGTGGCCCAGGTTCGATTCTCAGAACCATGTAAAAATAAAGGCATTGTGTACAACTAAAATAATAAATATTAAAAAAAAAAGAACCTTCCCCCACTCCAACCTGTTGCTAAGGTAACCTTTCCCAGGAACTTCTTCTCCATACAGGGAGTTATAAAGTTGTTAATGTGTCATGGGCTGCTCCATCCTGCCCTTCCTTCTTCAGCTCACCTGTTTTACACCTTTTGGCCAACCCATTGAGCATTTCCTAGGCCTAGTCACCTGTGCAGGAAGGAGAGAGATAAGGGGAAGAGAGCCGGGGAAACAAAGGAAGCCTAGGACATATAAAAAAGGCAGAACACCTCACCTTTTGGGATACCAGGATACCAGCTATGGCCCCCTTCTCCCTCCTGGGAGAAGTCTTTGTTACCCCTTTTAAAATAAACCCTGCTTTGTATGGTTGCCTCAGCATGCTTCTCTAATGTTATACTTCAACATGTGAAGAGGGAGGACTCATTACATGTAACCAGCAGTATCAACATTACTTCTGAAAGCACTAGAAAAAGGAAAACAAATCAACAGCAAAAGTAGTAGAAGACAGGAACTGATTAAAATCAGAGCTGAAATTAATGAAATTGAAACAAAAGAAACAATTGAAAGAATTGACAATGTTAAACGTTGGTTCTTTGAATAAATAAATAAAATTGATAAACCCTTAGCCACATTAACCAAGAGAAGGAAAGACAAAACTCAAATTACTAAAATTCATGATGAAAAGGAAATATCACAATGGATACTACTGAAATACAGAAGATAATTGGAAACTATTTAGAAAATTTATACTCCAATAAAATAGAAAATCTCAAAGACATTAACAAATTTCTAGACACATGGCTTACCCAAACTGTATCAGGAGGACATACACAATTTTAAACAGATCAATTTTAAGCAATAGAATAGAAGATGCCATCAAAAGCCTACCAACCAAGACAAGCCCAGGAGCAGATGAATTCTCAACTGAGTTCTACAAGTCCTTCAAAGAAGATTTAACAGCAATCCTCCTCAAATTATTCCATGAAACAGAAAAGGAGGGAACCCTTCCAAACTCTTTCTATTCAAAACCAGACAAAGACACACCAAGGAAAGAAAACTTCAGACCAATATCCCTAATGAATATAGATGCAAAAATGCCCAATAAAGCTGGGCATGGTGACACATGCCCATAATCCTAGGGGCCTGGGAGGCTGAGGCAGGAGGATTACAAGTTCAAAGCCTGTCTCAGTAAATTCGCAGGGCACTTAGCAACTCAGTGATACCTGTCTCTAATAAAATATTTTTTGAAAAAGGGCTTGGGATGAGGTTCAGTGGTTAATAACCCTAGGTACAATCCCCAGTTAAAAAATTTTTTCTCAATAAAATATGGCAAATCTCATACAAAAACATATTTGAAATATAGTGCAGATTTATGTCCTTTGGGTATAAACCAATGAGTGGGATAGCTGGGTCAAATGGTGGTTCCTTTCCCAGTTTTCTGAGGAAATCCATGTTGCTTTCCATAGTGGTTGCAGCAATTTTCAGTCCCTCCAGCAATGTATTAGTGTACCCTTTCCCCCACATTTCTTCCAACATTGATTGTTTCCTGTATTCTTGATGATTGCCATTCCAACAGGAGTGAGATGAAATCTTGGTGTAGTTTTGATTTGCATTTCTCTAATTGCCAGAGATATTGAACACTTTTTCATATTTTTGTTGATAAATTGTATTTCTTCTTCTGTTAAGTGTCTGTTCAGTTCCTTAGCCCATTAATGATTGGGTTATTATTATTATTAATGTTATTATTATTATTATTATTATTATTATTTTGGTGTTAAGTTTTTTGAGTTCCTTATATACCCCAGAGATTAATACATTATCAGAGGTGCAATTGGTAAAGATTTTCTCCCAATCTGTAGACTCTCTTCTCACATTATTAATTATTTCCTTTGCTAAGAAGAAGCTTTTTAACAGATACATCCCATTTACTGATTCTACTATACTATAGTGATGCAGCCACATCAATGTTTATAGAGGCTCAATTCACAATAGCTAGACTACAGAACAAACCTAGGTGTCCCTCAATAGGTGAATGGATAAGGAAAATGTGGTATATATACTCAATGGAATATTACTTAACTTTAAAGAAGAATGAAAATATGGCATTTGCCAGTAAGTCGTTGGAGTTGGAGAATATCATGCTAAATGAAATAAGCCAATCCCACAAAACCAAAGGCTGAATGTTTTCTCTAACATGTGAATGCTAATTCACAATAAGGCAGGGAAGACTAGGGAAGAATAGTATTATCTTAAATTAGGTAGAGTGAAGTGATGGGATGGGAGAGAGGGGATGTGGGGATAGTAGAATGGAAGATAGTAGAATGAAATGGACATTATTACTGTATGTATATAAGTGAGTGGGGATAGTAGAATGGAAGACAGTAGAATTAAACAGACATTACTACTGTATGTATATAAGTGACTACATGACCAATATGATTCTGCAACATGTACACTCAGAAAAATGAGAAATTATATCCCACCTATGTATGATATATCAAAGTGCATAAATGTATTCTACTGTTATGTACAACTAATTAAAACAAATAAAAAATTAAAACACACACACAAAAAGATAGTGCACCATGATCAAGTGGGGTTCATCCCAGGGATACAAGGATGTTACAACATACAGAAATCAATAAACATAATTCATCACATCGATAGACATAAAGACAAGAATAACATGATTGTCTCAATAGATGCAGAAAAACCATTTTACAAAACACATCATCTCTCCATATTCAAAATACTAGACAAACTAGGAATAGTAGGAACATACCTAAACAATGTAAAAGCTATCTATGCTAAGCCCCAGGAAAACATTGTTCTAAATGGAAAAAAAGTGAAATTATCTCTTCTAAAAACTGGAACAAGACAGGGATGCACTCTTTCACCACTTCTATTCAACATAGCTCTTAAATCTCTAGCCAGAGCAATCAGACTGAAGAAAGAAATTAAAGGCATACAAATAGGTAAAGAACTCAAACTATCACTATTTGCTGATGACATGATTCTATATATAGAAGATCCAAAGTATTACACCAGTAAATGTCTAGAGCTAATAAATGAATTCAGCAAAATAGCAGGATACAAAATCAACACCCATAAATCAAATGCATTTTTATCTATTAGTGATGAATAAACTGAAAGAGAAATTAGGAAAACTACCCCATTCACAATAGTCTCAAAAAATGCTTGGAAATTAATCTAACACAAAGAGGTGAAATACCTCTACAATGAAAACTATAGAACATTAAATAAAGAAATTGAAGAAGATCGTAGAAGATGTAAAGATCTCCCAAGCTCTTCAATAGGCAGAATTAATATTATCAAAATTGCCATACTACCAAAACTGTTATACAGATTTAATGCAATATCTATTAAAATTTCAATGATATTCTTCATAGAACTGGAAAAAGCAATCATAAGATTTATTCAGAAAAATAAGAGAACCAGAATAGCCAGCAATCCTTTACAAAAAGAGTGAAGCAGGAGCTATCACAATACCACACATTAAACTATACTACAGAGCAATAGTAACAAAAACAGCATGGTATTGACACCAAAATAGACTTGTAGACCAATGATACAAAATAGAAGACACAGAGACCAACCCATATAAATACAGTTATCTCATACTAGACAAAGTTGCAAAAAACATACATTGGAGAAAAAATAGCCTCTTCAACAAATGGTGCTGGCAAAACTGGAAATTCATATGTAGCAAAATAAAATTAAACCTCTATCTTCACTCTACACAAAAATCAACTCAGGATCATTTTTAGGAGGATCCAAGATGGTGGGCCATAAGGAGGCAGCATTCTGTGTTGCTCCATGACCTGGGACTCAAGTAGTGAGAATACTGCTTGTCTGTGATTGATATTCCCCCTCCCATGCAGGAACTGTTTGTCTGTGAATGATATTCCCCCTTCCATGCACCGGCAACAATGCCCGTGCATGGCTCCAGGCCTCAGCGTCAGAGTAGGTCTCCCAAACATTTGCCCATGCAGAACTACCAGGTGCCCAAGCAGGACCATAGACATCAGCGCCTGCACAGAACTTTCAGCCACCTACCTGAGCAGAAATCCCAGATGCTGCTCTCATGCAGGACACCTGGCAGCTTCCCACACACAGAAACTCTAGCCACCACTCACATGTGAACACTCATCTACCAATGTGGGGCTCCCCTGGTTGCCTCCATCCTGGAACTCTGCAGCAGCGGAGATAGCCCCCTAGCCACAGTAGAATGCCTGCACCTGGGACCTTCACACAGGCTGTGAAGTCAGCTGATAAGCCACATACTGCATGCCACAGATCTTCTCTCTGAACTCATTGTCCAATGCCATCACCCAACCCGACACCCCATTGCTGAAAGCAACTGCCTTCATCTTGGGTCACCTTCATCACTGGGGGCAACTCCCAGTTTGGAACTCTGGCTGGCCAGGTACACATTTTCTAACTCCCGTCTCTCCCCAGCAGTGACTAACCCAGCACAGTGAGTGCCCAACACAAAACAGCTCTCAGCGGGGCAGATGTGCAGCATGCCCAAAGTGCCACACTCAATAGCCCCAGAGAGAAAGGTCCCTCATTAGGAAGCAGTAAGGGAGAGGGTGAGTGTGATACAGTTTAAAGACTAACACAGAGAACAGGAACTGGGAGGTCTTCAGGTGAGTTAAGGAGAGAGACCAGGTGCTCACATCACAGGAGTGGACCCAAAAAGAAATCCTTGAGATGCAGTCTCCGTTTGGGGACCGGCGGGTCCCCACACCCCACTTCCAGGTGCCTTCAAACCAGGACCAACCCTCCCATCTTGATTATCTACACCATCCTTAGGGCGGAGATACCAGCTAATAATAGATGACACTACCTATAGGATAAGAAGGGAAGCAGGAAAGATACTGATCTCCAAAAAATCAATCCTTGTTTCTTCCATTGAGATTTTTTTTTCCTTCTCCCTCTATATTCTCCCGCCTCATATCCCCAAATATGTGAAACCAAGTAATTTGCATGAATTAGGTTTTTGAGGACTGGGATGTCTGAATGATATATTTCAGTTGTGTTGTATGTTCTTTATTTTTCCTCCAACTTTTACTATTTTAACATATTTTAGATTTTTCTTACTATATATGTGTGTTTGTTTTATGTACTCTACAGTCTTCCCACTTACTTGTCTGCCCAAAATTACTTCCTCTCTATTTTCCTGCTACTAATCTTCCTCTTTAGATTCCTCTTTCACACTTCATAAGATATAATAACTATATCCTCACATCCTACCTCCTAAGCATATCATCCTACTCCTCACTGATGGTCTTTGTCCACCATTAAAAACTGTAAACTCTTTTACAAATCTACTGATTATATTGTAGATAATGATTGAATTCACCATTTCTGTACATTGTAACCAAACTGCAAGTGTCTTAATAGCAAATATTTGTTTTTAGGGTGTATATTGTTTATACTGGGATCTGTTAACATTGTTTTTGAATGGCAAAAACCCACACCAGGACCACCATGTAGAAAAAGTGGGTTTATTAACCAGTCTCTATGGCTGGAAGAGATACCAAAGGGACGCATGAAGAGAGGGGAATCGGTAGTAGGAGATGAGCGCGGATGAGGTGAAGAAGGAAAAAAAGAGAAGAGTTCCTGCCTGGTGAGGGTTTAAATAATGACTTGGGTGAGCCAAAGGACCCCTGACTCCATAGGCTGCCGGGGGTCTGAAGTGAGACTTGTACGCTTGGGATTGGCTCAGAAAGGGAGAGCCCGCCCCATGGTGATTTCCCGCGAGTTGTGGGTACATTCAGGAAGGCAAAGCTCAGACTTACAGGATAACCCAATATACCTGGGGTGTGGCTAATTTAGAACACCTGGGCTATGGCCTGTCTGCCCAATTTTATCTAACATTTCCCCCTTTTTTTGTTTTTGTAGGGAGTAGGGTGTCGTGTATTGATCTGGCTGCTTCAAGCTGAAATGGGGCAACATGAGGTGTTATAGGTAGGGGAATGTGGGCATACAAGACAGGCAGGTCAGGCTTGAGGGCAAAAAAGATTCCCAGGTGGCAGGCACCAAAAAGATGAATCTCTGCAGGTGTGAAATGGATGAAGATTCTTTGAAGCCATAAATCGGTGAGGGGTGTCAAATCAGGCTTCTGTGGAGGTC
Source organism: Tamias sibiricus (assembly GCA_025594165.1). Taxonomy (NCBI): domain Eukaryota; kingdom Metazoa; phylum Chordata; class Mammalia; order Rodentia; family Sciuridae; genus Tamias; species Tamias sibiricus. Next base: position 154,467,676 of record CM046659.1, read on the forward strand.
ACGGGGGGATCAGCCAGCTATCCTCTTGAAGAGCATGTAAGAATTGTAGACCTTGAACATTTACAGATAGTATTTTAATGCTATTATGAAAACAACAAAGAGAAAGAAGGTGAGATGGATTATTGTCCATCAGCCTGTGTTCCACTGGATGGGACTTACGGTGAAGAAGTCAATAGAGAGTGGGAGGCTCGCAAGCAAGGTCATCATAATGGACATAGGGTGGCAGATTAAGGACCTTTTGGAGGTAGCCAGCGAGGAGTCATTCAGGGTGTAATTGATCCCTCTAGAGACTGGTAAGTCGTTCCAAGGTGGTGAGAAGTCATCTCTGGTTGGAAAGTAATCCCTGAGGAAAAGATCAGAAGGTTTGATTAGAAATCTGAGTAATCTGATTTTGAAAACATCTTATGACACAAGGGACTAACATCAGGATGAGACATATGGTTATAAATGGGCCTAAGAGAGGGAGGATACATGGGACCATCCCTTCCCATAATTCCCATGAAGACCTGCGCTTCCGCCAGGTCTTCTTATCCCCCAGATCTTTTACAACCTTCTTTAAGCAATGTACATTGTGGTCAACCTTGCCTGACTGGTTGACAAAATCTATTCTGGAGTACAACCTCCATTAACAAGGAGAGTTGTTGCAGGAGGGCCTGAATGGAATAGACAGAGGCTTCAGCTATGGTGGTAATACAATGAAAAGGACAGAAAAGATCATTTTGGGTCAGAGTAGAGACACAAGAAAATCAAATTTTTAGGGGGTTGGTGGGAAGGGAAGAGCAAGCATACTGAGGTAGGCGCTGTTGTCCTTTTGTGGATCCTCAGCTGGTTGAACAGCTGGTTTCAGCCTAGATATATGAATCCAAGATGTCAAATTCCCTGAGGTTTCATGACACTTAGCAGCCATGGGTGTGCACAGCACAACCTGGAAGGGGCCTGTCCACTTCGGGGCAAGGGAGACTACTCCCATGTCCTGGTGAGGGGAGAAATATACCCAAGAATCAGGTGTTAATGAGAATGAAACAGAGAGTCTACTTGGATCAGGCAGGATATAATCTTGGCACGTCCATAGCTCATGTCTGATAAAGGACAAGAGAGAGAGAAAGAGAGAGAGAGAGAGAGAGAGAGAGAGAGAGAGAGAGAGAGGGATATCTTTGGGCAAGGGTCCTTAAATTGGGGAAATTCCAGGTGGAAGAGCTGGCCTTCCAAACATAACCTCAAAAGTGGATAGTAAAGATGGTTTTTTTGGGAGGACTCAGAGCCTAAAGAGGGCAAGGGGAAGTAGCTTAACCCAGTCCAGATGCAGCTCCAGGGAGAGTTTAGTCAGATTATCCTTAAGGGTTCTATTAGTACTTTCTACTTTCCCTGAAGACTTGGGGTAATATGGAATGTGAAAATGCCAAGAAATATTAAGAGAAGTAGATATATTTTGGGTGACATGAGAAACAAATTCAGGCCCATTGTCAGACTGAATAGATGTGGGCAACCCAAAGTGGGGAAGAATTTTTGAGACTAAAATAGAAGCTACTGTGGAGGCCCTTTTGTTGGAAGTAGGGAAGGCCTTCACCCATCCAGAGAAGGTATCTACAAAGACAAGGAGATATTTATGTTTCCGTACAGTTGGCATGTTGGTGAAATCTATTTGCCAATTGGCTCCCAGAAACTGACCTCTTGCTTTGTGAGAGGGAAATGTTCCTGGTTTAAGGGGAGAATATGGGTTAGTGCACTGGCATACAGTGCACACGGAGATGAGTTGATAAAGAAACTGTGTTCTCTGAAGTCAGGGTGAGGAAGGATGTAGCGGACGTTTTGAGGGTCTGAGGGTTAGGGTGGAGAAGAGAATGGAGATAGGAGAGTGTTGATTGTATGGAAGGAGATGTGGGAATCTGGGTAGTGGATTGGACTGGAGCCAGAAGAGAAGGAGAAGATAGTGCTGCCTCCCTTGCTGCCCTATCAGCCTTTGTGTTTCCCTGAACTATGGGAGACTCACCATTTTGATTTGAAAGACAATGAGAAGTCCCTATTAGTTTGGGCAGAAGAGAGGCCTGCAGGAGCTTTGATATTAATTTGGAATTAGTAATGGCAGAGCCTTTTGTGATCAGGAGCCCCAGCTCTTTCCATATTGCCAAATGGGAAAGTAAAATATGATAGACATATTTTGAGTCTGTGTAGAGGATGAGGTTTTGATCAGCTGATAATTTGAAGGCACGAATAATGGCTGTTAGTTCAGCCTGTTGGTTTGTGATATTGGAGGAAAGGGGTTCCGCCTCCATAACCTCTGATAGGGAGACGACAGCATAGCCGGCAAAGCATTGCCTATCCTTAAGGAAAGAGCTGCCATCTATGAACCAAATTAGGGAAGCGTCAGAAAGTGGTTCCTCCTGAATGTGGGATGGGTGGGGGATTAAAGCCTCAAGCACCTTTACACAATCATGCTCTGGGGGCTCAGAAAAGACCAGAAGGAGGGTAGCTGGGTGTAAAGAGGAACAAGGTTGAAAAGAGATTGAGGCATCATGCAAAAAAAAAAAAAAAAAAAAAAAAAAAAAAAACAAGAAGAGAGAGAACGCAACAGGGCAGGAGAGTTTGAAGGCTCTTGTAGGTCAATAGATCTTTTAAATGGTGAGGAGAGGCAACAATGACATGGGCACCAAAGGTCAACTTTTTGGATTCCTGTAAAAATAGATAAGCAGCAGCCAGGGCCTGAAGACAGGGGACCCATCTGCAAACGGTGGGATCAAGCTGTTTAGAAAGATAGGCAACTGAAGCAAAAGTGGAGGCTTTGTTTTGGCCTAAAACACCTAGAGCCAGACCCATCATCTCATGGACATAAAGGGTGAATGGCTGAAGAAGGTCCTGGAGGTGAAGAGCTAGAGCCTGTAATAGTGCCTGCTGCAGATGCTTAAACTCAGCCCGAATGCCTTCAGGGAGGAACTTTTCCTCAAGCCCCTTAGCTGCCTTGTAAGGGGCTTTGCATAAAGAGAAAAATTGGGAATCCATGCACAGAAGTATCCTGCTAGCCCCAAGAAGGAAAGAATCTCTTCCTTTGTCTTGGGACACACAGGAGAGCCTGGATGAGGGCCTGTCAGTCTACAGTAATGGCCTTCAATTGATGGAAAATCTGAACTCCTAAATAAACTACCTGGGTCTGGGAAAGTTGTGCCTTAGATGGGGAAATGTGATACCCATGAGAAGCAAGAAAAATTTAAAGGGTGTAAGAGTCTATATGAGCTATAGAGAAGGAAGGGCTGCAAAGGAGAAGATCATCTACATATTGCAGAAGAGTGGAGTCAGAAAATTCAAGGTCTTTGAGGTCAGCAGCCAGTGTCTGTCCAAAGATATGAGGGCTGTCTCGAAAACCCTGAGGGAGGACTGTCCAGGTCAATTGTTGGGACCATTGAGTATCGGAGTCAGGCCAGGTAAAGGCAAAAAGGTCTTGTGATTCCCAAGCTAAAGGGACAGTAAAAAGGCATCCTTGAGGTCAATAACTGAGAAATGGGTGGATAAGGAGGGAATTAGGGAGAAAATGGTATAAGGTTTTGGGACCAAAGGGTGTATGGGCCTGACAGCCTCGTTAATGAGACGAAGATCTTGGACTAGCCGGTATGACCCATTAGACTTCTTAACTGCCAATATGGGAGTATTATAAGGGGAATGGGTGGGTTGAAGAAAGCGTTTCCGCAGAAGGTCTGAAATAATAGGTTGGAGACCCCTGAGGCTAGTGGCCGGAAGTGGGTACTGGGCTCTGTTGGGAAAATGCTGGGGATCTTTAAGGTGTATTTGTACAGGGTCACAGCAAGCAAGGAAGGGAGTCTGGGTATCCCAAACTTTGGGATCTACCAGATGAATGGGGGCAAGATAACAAAAGGTTTCCACATCAGTAGAGGATTGAGAGGTCTCTTCAGGGTCATCGGGCTCTAAAACAGTAAGAAGGAAGATGGAGGAAGAGACGGAGTGAAGCAAGCCATGGACCACAACTGAGCAAGGTGGATCAGAGAGCACAATTGAGGACTGAAATTTGGCCAGTATATCTCAGCCCAGTAAAGCCATGGGACATTGAGGCATTACTAGAAACTGGTGGGGGAAGGGATAAAGATGGAGTCAGCCAGACAGCATGGGAGTCTTGCGGGGGTGAATGGCGTGTCCCTCTACCCCAACAATAGGGGACAATGCTATGGTTGTGGGCCCCCAAAACTCCCTCAAGACTGAGAAAGTGGCTCCTGTATCTAGCAGGAAATTTATGGGGCAGCCATCAACAAGAAGGGTAACCCTAAGCTCCTGTAAGACAATGTCAACGGTCAGGAGAGGAACCCCTGGGTCCCATAAATCCTCTGTAGCCAGTCCCAGCAGACTGGCCCAGCCCCCCTGTGGGGACTGGGGCCATCGACACCCCAGTGGCCTATCTTGAAACATTTAGGGCATGGGCACGTAGGGGGCCTGGGGTTAGGGCAAGCTTCAGCCCAGTCCTTCATTCCTGCACCTGAAACAGGGCCCTGGAGTTTCTCTCTGTGTGGGTTATGACCCTCTGTTTGTGAGGCCTGAGCATCAGAGCCCCATAGGGCCTGGGCCAGCATTTGAAACTTTGTTCTTTTGGCCTTTTCATATTTCTGGAGTTTACAGTGCTCAGCATCCTCGTCTCTGTTATGATAGACCTTAAAGGCTATGGCCAAGATCTCGGTCTGAGGTGTTGCAGGTCTTTGCTCTAATTTTCTCAATTTAACCTATATGTCAGGTTAACTTTGGGACAAAAAGTAAGTCATAAGGACCTGACGTCCCCCTGGAGATTCAGGATCTAAATTGGTGTATTGTTGGAGAGCTTTTGTCAGCCAGTCAAGAAATTTGGAGGGGGTCTCTTCCCTTTTCTGTATAATTTCCTGTAATTTATCAAAATTAAAGGCTTTTTGTGCTGCACGTTTAAGGCCAGCTACTATACAAGTGACAAACTGATCTCTCAGGGCCACGTCCCCTGGGGATTTATAGTCCCAGTTATGGTCCCTTTCGGGGACGGCCTGAGGTCCAATGGGATAGTTAGGGTTGGTTCTCATCAGGATAGGCCCTTGCCTGCTCCCAGACTCACCTACACGCCTGAGGAAGCAGGGTATTTGCCAAAATCATATATATATCATGGAAGGTGAGGCTATAAGCTTGGAGGACCCATTGAAATTCCCTAAGGCATATAGTAGGTCAGTGGTATAAAAACCCAACCGTTTCTCGATTTGCACTACATCAGTCATCGAGAAAGGAACATGAGCACAGACAATTCCTTCTGCCCCTGCAACTTCCCAAAGTGGGGCCAGGATTTGGGCGGGAACATGTGAAGGAGGGCGAGCAGACATTGTGCGAGATCGCGTGGAGGGTGGGCTGAAGGAGGAGGTGGCAGGAGTGCGTAGAAGTGGGGCTGGAGGGGCCGAGGGAGGGGGAGAGGTTTCAGGTCAGTATGGGGGAAGCTCATCTGTGGGATCAAAATCAAGAAAGGAGGGAGATGGTAAGGGAACAGCTGGTTGACAGGCAAAGAGGATATTTTCGGGGTTGCAGCAGGTACAGAGTGAGGGATTTGAACGGAGGAGGGAGAAAGCCTAAATATCTACCCATTTCTTTGATTGCTTGCAAATGTGAGCCAATCTTGGGTACAAAACTAGATGAGTCTTTTTGGTTATATATCGAGAGTTAGGCCAACAGTGGCTAGATTGTTTAAAAGGCATTGTAGAGGGGAATCAGCTAGGAAGGATAAGAGTGGGTATGAAAGTGACAAAAAGTGAGTAATAGCAAAACCAAGGAAGAAAACAAAGACGAGAGCAAAGAAGAGAGTGATCTGAGGGTAGTCAGCCAGGAAGGATAGGAATGAGTCAACCGGGAGGGATGAAGAAGCCCCCATTTTCCTGTCCCAAATGAGAGAGATATATTATCCTGAATAGCGTCCCCCTCAAGATATATATCAGAGATCCAAGTCCATGAGACCCAGTCATCACTGGAGTCAAATAGACATGGGGTCCAAAGGGACCAGAGGACAATGGGCCACCCTGCACAGGGATTTCCGTGTCCCGTTCCAAATGGGAAGGATGAGATGCAAGTTCAGAGTAGGCCAGAGGCTGGAAAAGGGCTTTCTTCAACTGTTCCCAGGAAAGGAGAGAGAGAGAGAGAGAGAGAGAGAGAGAGAGAGAGAGAGAGAGAGGACTCCGTGAGGTCCACTGTGACTGTGAAGTGACGGTCTAGGTGGGGTGCGGTCCTCCCCGGACGGACCACACGGGGCTGCTGGACTATCGACAGTCAGTTCCAAATGTAAAAGGCCCGATGGGTTTAGGAGCTCTGGGAATGGGGAGCGTACCAATCCAATGGCTAGTGATGGATGTTTTGGAGTGGTGATCAAAAAAATGAGTGAAAGGCTGAGTCAGGTAGTTCTAGGAGAGTTATGCCCTCCGGAGAGACGATTCCCGGGTTTTAGCACCAAATGAAAAGCAAAAACCCACACCGGGACCACCGTGTAGAAAAAGCGGGTTTATTAACCAGCTTCTATGGCTGGAAGAGATACCAAAGGGACGCGTGAAGAGAGGGGAACTGGTAGTAGGAGACGAGCATGGACGAGGTGAAGAAGGAAAAAAAGAAATGAGTTCCTGCCTGGTGAGGGTTTAAATAATGACTTGGGTGAGCCAAAGGACCCCTGACTCCATAGGCTGCCGGGAGTCAGAAGTGAGACTTGTACGCTTGGGATTGGCTCAGAAAGGGAGAGCCCGCCCCATGGTGAATTCCCACGAGAGGTGGGTACTTCCGGGAAGGCAAAGCTCAGATTTGCGGGATAACCTAATACACCTGGTGCATGGCTAATTTAGAACACCTGGGGTATGGCCTGTCAGCCTGATTTTATCTAACAGTTTTTACCCTCAAAGGAGAGGTATTGGAATCCTACAGGGGCACTATAAGCCAATAGGGTAAAAACAGTAATGCCTCAGATCCACAGTGCAAGGGGGAAGACACACAAGAAATATGAAAAGACAAAGGAAGAAAGTGCCCCAAAGAAATCAAGATACCACATTATTAGAATCCATGGCCAGCACAACAGAAGAAATGACAGAGAAGGGGTTCAGGATGTACATAGTTATAATGTTCTGTGAATTAAAGGATGATATAAGAGAGCAAATACAGGTAGCAAAAGATCATTTTGACAAAGAGCTACATAAACAAATATAGGAAGCAAAAGATTACTTCAATAGGGAGATAGAGGTTCTTATTTAAAACAAACAAACAAACAAAAACAGAAATTCTTGAAATAAAAGAAACAATAACCAAATTAAAAGTTCCATTTGAAAGCATCACCAACACCCTGGCCCCTCACGTCACGTGGCAGCAGGACTTTAGTCCTCTGCTTTATTGCAATGTTCCCCCCAAATGAGAAGTTCCATCTGTGGCCTAAAACTTGACTTGACCCATAGGTTGGGGGCCGGTCTCTCCTGTCCTACAGTGAGTGACAGCCAGAGGCCACAAGTGGATGTGGTGCTGTCAGCTGATGAACCAGAGCCCATCATCCCAGAGATGGTGGGTTTTCCTAAAAGACTCCGTTTAGAAAAGTACTAATTATATATTTTTTCCATTTAACACATTCACACCAACCAAACTGCACTGGTAAAATATTGTGAAGTGTCTTTCTTAGTTTCCTGGTGAACAGTCAGCTGTTCACATTTGCTGACAGAGAGGCTTTCATTAGGTTGGGAGGCATGAGGGAGCTGAGTACTGAGACTCACTGGCTCAAGAGGAAAAGCAGGCAATGTGTGGTCAGGAGGGTTAGGAAGATTGATAATTATATTCCTAGAGAAATATGACTTTTAAAAATTGAGTGTCTAATAATGCTGCTTTTTACTGAATCTGGAACAAATTTAAAATTGTTCTGGAAATTCCAGGTGACTTGAGAGAGGTAGAAATGAATAGATGTGATATCTCAAATCAAGAATGGCAAGAAGTTGCTCTGAAGTTTTGGCGCTTATGCTCTTGGAGCAGGAATGCCCACTGCCCACTCTTGTGTGACAAGTCACTGTCCTTCAGATAACTTGTTTTTAAACAGGGCAAGCATTTGATATGGGGTTCCTGCAGATGGATGGCTGTGTATTTCATTTTGGAGTGCTAATAAAAGTCTCCTTTTGGTTTTAATCTCACACTCCACCTGTGCATTGCTGGTGTTCAGGAAAATGACTGACATCTGAAGTATGCCTGTCCATCTCCTCCCAGCAGCCTCAGTACCATCGCTTCAGAGAAATCATGTATTTTTATTGCTTATTTGGGTTTTCCTGCACAGACAGTCATGTCATCCTGGACAGCTTTATCTCTTCTTTATGGATCAGTAAACCTTTTCTTTCCTGGTGGTATTATTACCTTATCTATAATGAACAGCATGTTGATAAGAATGAGGAGAGGGGACATACTCACCTTGTTCCTGATCCTAGTGGGAAAGTTTTTAAATTTCTCTCTGTTAAGTAGAGTGTTAGTTTTCTTGTAAATGTTGTTCATCTAGTTAACGTAGTTCCCCTATCCTTGGTTTACTGAGATTTTTTGTTTGTTTGTTTTTATCAAGATGGGCATTGAATTTTGTCCCTTGATTTTTCTGCATCTGCTGACATGATTGTATGGTTTTCCCCTTTTGGCCTGTAGATAGAATTATTATGTTGATTTATTTTCTGATCTCAAGCCAGTTGTGTATACCTGGGGTAAACCCTGCCTTGGTCCTGCTGTATAGTCCTTTCTATGCACTGTCAGATTCAACTTGCTAATATTTTACTGACAATTTTTGCAACTATGTCCCTGAGAGATAGTGGTCTGTAGTTTTCTTGCAATGTCCTTATTTGGTTTTGTTGAACACCTTGTTGAATGGCTTAGGAAAGATTCCCTCAGCTTCTATCTTCTGAAAGAGGCCACAGAGAATTGGTGAAATTTCATCCTTAAATATTTGTTTAATTCGCCTGTGAACCCACCTGGGCCTGGTGCTTTCTGTTGGGGAAGGTTATTCATTCCTGGCTCAATTTCCTTCGTAGATATAAGCCTGTTCCCACTATTTCTTCTGGTGTGAGGCTTGGCAGGTGGTGTCTGTCAGGAACTGGTCCATTTCATCCAGATCATCCAGTTTGTGGGCATGGAGCTGCTCAGAGCATGTCCATCATGGGCCTCTTGAATTTCTGGTATCCCACAGATTTTATATGTTGTGTTGTTATTTTCATTTGGTTTACCTTGAGATGTATTATTTCTCTTGAGATTTCACTTTGACTTATATGTAATTTAGAAGTGTCATTTAATCTGCCTATATTTTGTATATCCCTATTACCTTTCTCCTATCAAATTCTAGTTTAATTTCATGTGGCTGAGAGCAGATGCCATATGATTTCTAATTCTTATTTTTTTTAATGTGTGCATTTTTCTTTTTTTAATTGGCTCATTATAATTATGCATAACAGTGGGATTTGTTATAATATATTCATATATGCACACAATAAAACATTATAATTTGATCAGTTTCATTTTCCAGTACTTCCCATTACCCTCCCCACCTTCCCCCTGTTCACTTTCCTCTATTCTATTGGTCTGCCTTCTATTTTTTTATTTGTTCTAATTAGCTAGTCATGACAGTAGAATGCATTTTGACACCTCTTACATAAATGAAGCACAACTTCTTATTCCTCTGGCTGTACATGATGCAGAGTCACAGAGTAGTGTAATAATACATATATAGGGTGACAATGACTGTCTCATTCTACTGTCTTTCCCATCCACACAGCCCCACACATTGACTCACTCCCCTCTGCGTAATCCAAAGTTCCTTCATTTTTCCCACCCCACCCACCTACTATGGATTAGTATCCACTTATCAGAGAAAACATTCTGCTGGGGTTTTTAGCTCCCCCGGACCCAGGATCAGCCCTGGCTGGCCAGCGGAGAAGGCGGGGGAGCACGCCCCAGCAGTGAGGCTGAGTCGGGAAGAGGCAGGAGTTGGCTGGTGGCCCACACTCAGCCCTGACGGCAGAGGACAATCAGAGACACCAGGGAGACCAGTCAAGCAGGAACTCGTTTATTGAGGAAGTCACACAGCATATATAGGGTGATTCAGCCAATCAGCTTTAAGATCAGCAAGCCATGGGAGGGGACACGAGCCGATCATGTTCATGGGACTGGCGTGAGCCAATCAGGGTGTTACACTCTCGGCTAGCCAAGTTCCCTCAACAGCTAGTGAGCCATTGTGCTGAGGTGTCCTTTTTTCCCCCACAACATTCATTTTTGGTTTTGGGGGATTGGCTTATTTTACTTAGCATGATATTCTCTAGTTCCCTCCATTTACCAGAAAATGCCATAATTTAATTTTTATTTAATATTGAGTAATATCCTTTTATTTATGTATACCACATTTTCTTTATCCATTCATCTGTTGAACGGCATCTAGGTTGGTGCTACAGTTTAGCTATTATAAATTGAACTGCTATTAATATTGATGTGGCTTCATCACTGTAGTATGCTGATTAAGTCCTTTGGGTATAAACCGAGGAGTGGGATAGCTGGGTCAAATGGTGGTTCCATTCCCAGTTTTCTGAGGAATGTCCATACTGCTTTCCAAAGTGTTTACACTAATTTGCAGTGCCACCAGCAATGTATGAGTGTGCCTTTTCCCTACATCCTCACCAACACTTACTATTGCTTTTATTCTTGATAATTGCTAACCTGACTATAGTGAGATAAAATCTTAGAGTAGTTTTGATTTGCATTTCTCTAATTGCTAGAGATGATGAACATTTTTCCATATGTTTGTTGATAGATTGTATTTCTTCTTCTGTGAAGTGTCTGTTTAGTTCCTTAGCCCATTTATTGATTGGGTTATTTATTTATTTATTTTTGATGTTAAGTTTTTTGAGTTCTTTATATATCCTAGAGATTAACACTCTATTGAGGTGCATGTGGTAAAATTTTTTTCCCCATTCTGTAGGTACTCTCTTCACATTATTGATTGTTTCCTTTGCTGAGAAGAAGCTTTTTAGTTTGAATCCATTCCATTTATTGATTATTGATTTTACTTCTTGAACTTTAGGAGTCTTGTTAAGGAAGTGAGGTCATAGGCCAATATCAAGAAGATTTTGGACTACTTTTTCTTCTATTAATAAGTGTACAGTCTCTGTTCTAGTGCCTAAGTCTTTGATCTACTTTGAGTTGATTTTTTTTGGGGGGGGAAGTACCAGGTATAGAATTCAGGGGCACTCAATCACTGAGCCGCATCCCCAGCCCTTTCTTGGTATTTTATTAGAGACAGGCTTTCACTTAGTTGCTTAGCACCTTGCCATTGCTGAGGCTGGCTTTGAACTCACAATCCTCTGCCTCAGCCTCTTGAGCTGCTGAGACTATAGTCATGAGCCACCATGCCTGACCTCAGTTGATTTTTGTGCAGGTTGAAGATAGAGTTTTAATTTCATTTTGTTACCCATGAATTTCCACTTTCCCCAGCACCATTTGTTGAAGAGGCTCTCTTTTTTCCAACGTATGTTGTTGGCACCTTTGTCTAATATGAGATAACTGCATTTATATGGGTTTTTCTCTGTGTCTTCTATTTTGTACCATTGGTCTACATGTCTATTTTGGCACAAATACCAGGCTGTTTTTGTCATTGTTACTATGTGTTATAGTTTAAGGTGTGGTATTGTGATGCTTCCTGCTTCACTCTTCTTGCTAAGAAATGCTGGCTGTTCTGGGTCTCTTATTTTTCCAAATGAATTTCATGATTGCTTTTTCTAGTTCTATGAATAATGTCATTGGAATTTTAATAGAAATTGCGTTAAATCTTTACAACAGTTTTTGGTAATATTTGGACAATATTAATTTGGACAATATTAATTCTGCCTATCCAAGATCATTGGAGAACTTTCCATATTCTAAGGTCTTCTTCATTTCTTTCTTCAGTGTTCTGTAGTTTTCATTGTAGAGATCTTTCACCTCTTTTGTTAGATTGATCCCATGAATTTTACTTACTTTTTTTGTGACTATAGTGAATGTGTTAGTTTTCCTAATTTCACTTTCAGTGAATTTATCACTAATGTATAGGAATGCATTTGATTTATGGGTATTGATTTTATATCCTGCTACTATGCTGAATTCATTTATTAGTTATAAGTTTTATTGTGGAATATTTTTGATCTTCTAAATATAGAATCATGACATTGCCAAATAGTGAGAGTATGAGTTCTTCTTTACCTATTTGTATTCTTTTAATTTCTTTCATGTGTCTAATTGCTCTGCTAGAGTTTCCAGGACTATGTTGAATAGAAGTGGCGAAAGAGGGCATTCCTGCCTTGTTTCAGTTTTTAGAGGGAATGATTTCAATTTTTCTCCATTTAGAATGAGTTTGGCCTTAGGCTTAGCATAGACAGTTTTTTACAATGTTGAAATATGTTTCTACTATCCCTCGTTTTTGTAGTGTTTTGAACATACAGAGGTTGTTGTATTTTGTCAAATGATTTTCCTGCATCTATTGAGATAATCATATGTTTTTTATTTAGGTCTATTGATATGATGTGTTGTTATATTTATTGATTTCCATATGATGAACCAACTTTTCATTCCTGGGATGAACCCAACTTTATCGGGGCGTACTATCTTTTAAATATAGTTTTGTATGAGATTTGCCAGAATTTTATTGAGAATTTTTTTTTTTTTTTTTTTTTTTTTTTTTGGCAGTGTGGATTGTGCCCTGGGGTGCTCAACCACTGAGCCACATCCAAAGTCCTTTTAAAATATCTTATTAGAGACAGGGTCTCGCTGAGTTGCTAAGTGCCTTGCCAATTTACTGAGACTGACTTTGAACTTGTGATTCCCTGCCTCAGACTACCAAGCCACTGGGATTATGGGCATTTGCTACCATGCCCAGCTTTATTGGGAATTTTTTTTTTTTTTGGTGTATATTCATCAGGAATATTGATCTGAAGTATTCTTTCCTTGATATGTCTTTGGTTTTGGTATCATGGTGAGCCTAGCCTTATAGAATGAGTTTGGAAGGGTTCCCTCATTTTCTATTTCATGGAATAATTTGAGCAGGATTGCTGTTAATTCTTCTTTGAATATCTTGTAGAACTCAGCTGAAAATTCATCTGATCCTCGGTTTTTCTTGATTGGTAGGCTTTTGATGGTATCTTCTATTTTATCACTAGATATTAATCTGTTTAAATTGTGTATGTCCTCCTGATATAGTATGGGTAAATCATATGTGTCTAGAAATTTGTTGATGTCTTTGATATTTCCTATTTTATTGGAGTATAAATTTTCCAAATATTTTCTAATTATATTCTGTATCTCAATACCGTTCATTGTGATATTTCCTTTTCATCATGAATTTATTAATTTGAGTCTTGCCTTTCCTTCTCTTCATTAGTGTGGCTAAGGGTTTATCAATTTTATTATTGCTTCAAGAACCAACTTTTCATTTTGTCAATTTTTAAAATTTTTTTGTTACAATTTCAGCTCTGATTTTAATTGTTAACTGTCTTCTACTATTTTTGGTGTTGATTTCTTCTTCTTTCTCTAGGGCTTTGAGATGTAAAGTTAGGTAATTTATTTGTTGACTTTTTATTATTAATGAATGAGCTCAATGCAATGAACTTTCCTCTTAGCCCTGCCTTCATAGTTTCCCAGAGATTTTGATGTTATATTGTGGTTCTCATTTACCTCTAAGAATTTTTTTATCTTCTTCCGGATATCTTCTCCTTTGCATTCTTCATTCAATAGCATATTGTTATTTTTGATGTGTTGGAGTAGATTCTATGTCTATTTTATCATTGATTTCTAATTTTCTTCCATTATGATTTGATAGAATGCAGGGTAGCATCTCTCTCTCTCTCTCTCTCTCTCTCTCTCTCTCTCTCTTCTTGCTGAGAGTTGCTTTGTGACATAACACATGGTGAATTTTAGAAAGGATCCATGTGCTGCTAAGAAGAAGGTGTATTCACTCAATGGTGGATGAAATACTCTATGTCCCTTAAGTAGAAATCATTGATTGTATTGTTTAGTTTTATCATTTCTTTTTTTAGTATTTGTTTGGAAGATTTATCCAGTGGTGAGAGAGGTGTGTTGAAATCACCCAATATTATTATGTGGTGGTCTATTTGATTCTTGAAATTGAAAAAAAATGTCATTTGATGTACATAGATGCTCCATTGTTTTGGGCATAAATATTTATGATTGTTATGTCTTATTTATATATGATTCTATTAAGATGAGATTGCAATAAATCACTCAGTTGATCTTAAAGCAGGAGACGGAAACTTTATTCACCAGGTGGCAGGCCAGATCTATCAGCTGGTGGGCCAAGGGGTAGGCTGCAAGTCTACACCCTTCAACTTCTTCCCAGTGTTTAAGTCCACCTTTTATAGTCCAAACCCATATTAAAACATAAGTGGCTGTTGCTATGATTTAAAATCAAAGCAAATGTCATGAGATCTAAAATCTTAAGCAGTAAAGAGAATGGGCAAAAACGTCTCTAGTTGTGTAAGTTAAAGAATGGTTACTACCATTTAGACAATCAATGTCTGACAGGGTACATTGTCCAAAAAGAGAGAGAGAGAGAGAGAGAGAACACCAAAGAGAGAAAAGTTTTACATTGTATAAGAATTTCCATTTTGTGTTGCCAAACATGCTATGCTAAGCAACTGTTGATGGGTATAGAGGTGGGGCTTTCCCTGGGAGAAGCATTTCTTACATGATGTAAAGCTTAGGAAAAATGGAGTCTGTTTGTTCCTTGCCCATATAACCTGGCCCATAACATTCCCCCCTTTTCTAGAAACAACCAAACCTTTGATTTATCTTAAAATAAATAAGGAGTTGCAATGGCCATGCCTATACATTAACTTGACTGACAAAATATGTTGTTTTAGCAGTTTGGGCCTTATAACATAGTTCAAGCAAGAGGAAAAAAAAACATGATTAATATTTTTTTGGACCCAAACTGGCCTCCATTTTGTAATTTAACACAATTATTGATTTATACTGACTGTAATTTCCCCCTATAATGTTAGGGAATTTCTACTGCTGTAGGGAAAAGGACAAAGACTGCTCTTGCTGCTTTGAGTTGAGAGGGGGTGACATGCAGTGGGGCAAGCAGTTTGGAGTCCCTTTTTAGAAATTTGATCAGTTGAGGGATCCATTGTGAAAGTCTGGTTCAGGAAGAGCAGGTTGTAGAGTCACCTGGGGGTGGTGCTTTTATGAGAGGAAACAAAAAGACATCAGTACTGAAATAAGATTAATACAAAATACAGTTGTAGCATTTGGAATCTGTCAATGAATATCATGAAAATGATAGAAATCAATAATTGTTTACCAGGAGGTGGAAGAACTGAGAAATTGTCCCCATAACAAGGCCTAACAAAGCCTAATTAGCCCCTTTTTGGGAAAGTAAATCTTTAACATTGTCAGAATTATTTGGAATGTAAACAACTACATTTAGTTAAGTTATTAATGTCATCTGATTTTTGTAAAATATCCTTTTTATTGTCGTGACCTCTGTGTTCAGTAGAGATCCCTTTATCTTTGTTACTTAGGGCTAGATAATTATACTAACAAAATTGATTGAGCCTACCTGTGTAGGGGGTTAGGAAGATCTGTAGGCCTTAAACTGACTAAAAACTTCTCATTCTGGCAGTTTCTCTTGGTAGCCATCAGGCATTTCTGCCTAAGAATCTCTCTTTTATAACTTCAGTCTTACTTATTCTTGGGGGCTAACCAAGTGCACATCTTAAATTACATTAAAATAACAACTGATTTTTTTTTTTAATGCCCTGGAATGGTTGTGTTTTGGTTTAACTGTTTTTGCTAGGTGTTTAAGATCAAGCTAGTCGAACTGACCTTGCTCTTATCTATTGTTAAGCGTAAGCTGAATTCCCTTGGGGGACACTTTTGGGGAACTTGTGAGCAGCCTTTAAGCTCTGCTAGTTCCATCTGTGCTAGAATGGGTCAAGGTCTTGCTGACCATTAGGCTTCCCTTAGAAGCATCAGGCATGTCTCCCCTTTTCAATGACCCTCCTCTTTTGCTGCATGTGCAGTGATTGGTTGTCAATTCTCTAGTGATCTCATTAATTTCCCTGATTGTGTGGTTATGTGGCCTACAATTGCAAAGTTCTTCCTTCCCTTTTTCCCTGGGTTCAGGCTGACTCAGAGGCAAGAGCCAAATAATGTATTCTTGGCCTCTTAATTTTAACCTTACTCTTTAAGCCTTTGTCTTAAATATCCAGCAAGCCAGAATTACCAGTCTTAAAGAAAGAGTACGGGGCTTTAACTTTAATGTTTATAACTTTACAGTTATTTTTATCCCTTTTAATTATTCTCTGTCTATAGATTATGGCATAATATTTCAAATTAACATAGGTTGTGTGTTCATGAAGCAGTACATCTGAAAAACATTAACAGGCAACAGTTACATGAAAAATAAAGAATGAAATTAACAAACCAAAAACATATTTAGTGTGTACATAAATATTGAACCTTAACTGTGTTGTATATTTATATCCCCTGTTTTAGATCACAGTAATCTTTACAACAAAATTGATCTTTTTTTTTTTTTTTAATGCTACCAAGGATTGATTTCAGGGGCAACTGACCACTGGGCCACCTCCCCAGCCCTTTTTTGTATTTTATTTTGAGAAACGGTCTCACTGAGTTGCTATGTGTCTCACCATTGCTGAGGCTGGCTTTGAACTCACGATCCTCCTGCCTCAACCTCCCAAATAATGGGATGACAGGAGTGTGCCACTGCACCCAGCTCATATTCAATCTTTTAAATACAACTTTAAATGAACTAAAGTCTAGCCTACATTGGAGTCATTCTGAAATGCAGTAAGGTGGGAGGCAGCCATATCTCAGGTAAAGAAGAGAAGTGCATAAATCTTAGGTAAAGTATTCTAGTTCTGAAGCCAATCTTCCTCTCTCTTTCTTTTTTACATATCATTTTATAAACTTTATATATATATATATTTTTTCTTCCTGAGTCAGTATGAATGTTAGCTAACACAATATGACATCACATCTAAAACATGAATCAAAGAAAGGCTAAGAGATTTTTAACATTCCTTTTGTGTGAAAAAGTGGCAAGATATTTTTTGTGTTTTACACTATTAACATAAGGTTTGGCTACAAAATATCAAATGAAATAAATAAATCTCCAATAAAATTTTCCATGTTTATAAGTCAAATATTACCATTACAGACAACTTTAGTTTGGATAACACCAGCTTGATAAAATGCTCCTGTAAACCTTTTACATTAAAGACATATATATCTGAAAGTTATGAACTTATTATGTAAAGAAGGGTAACAGTACCTCAATTACATTGATGTTTTTATATTAAGCAAGTCTAACTTTAATGAAAAAATCTAGATTCTGTAATGTAGTATAATACTCTAAAATAACAGTTGCTCTTTAACCACAGTTGTACAAACCTTAATTTATTTAAGACTAGTTGCTCTAGAGAATTAAAACTTGACACAATGCAAAGAGTAAATTGGTGTTTTAAATAATCCTTATTATTTTAACAGACAGATCAAACTTTGATTTATATCAGTACATTAATATTTGACCTGAGGGGAAAACCTTGAATAGCTTTAACTGTTTATGTTCCTTATACATTATAAACTTACTTACACAAATCTTTTTAAATTTTCCCTTCATTTACATACAGGCCAGAAGTGATCAGTTCTCATTACAAGACACCCTGAGGGGCCTGATACCCCTGCTTTCTCTCACAGAGAGCTCCAGGGCTCAGAGCCACATTCAGTGCTTCAGACAACCCTGGGGAGTAGGAAAAGACCAAGGTCTGAGCAATAAACAGAACCAGGCAAGGCAGGAGCATGCAGAATCCACTGGGTCCTGCTCGGCCTCGGTGTGTACAAACGCACACAGGCTCCCAGCTCCTGAGTCAGTCCTAGGGTCACACACCAAACACATGGGCCTTTGATGGACCTGAGGGTTAAATGAAATTGGAGCACAAACCTGGACCTTTGTTCACCTGGACCATGTGAAAATGTGAACTTTCATTTTTATCTTGACATAAGCACCCCTATGAAAGCAATTAACTTGGAATCACTAAGAAACAAATAAGCTTTAAGTTTCCAGGATTTTGAGTGATTCCTCAAGTGTCTCCAAGAAAGTCACCCGCCTATGCCCTCTGCTGGGCTCCAGGCGCAGTTCTTGTACCAGGTTTGTCCAGGTTGGTCACAGTGCCTCCCGCCACCACTAGAGGGAACCCTGATAGCTTCTGCAAAAGGAGCTCACATGTAGAGAGATATACCTGCAATCTGGGCAAGTGTCACAGTCTCCCAAAAGGGCAGACTGGGAAAGGAACTGTGTCCCCTGACCCAAGGTCCACCATGCAGTGGTCAACATTTACCCAAGCTTGTTAAATCCATCCCATCCATTGTCCCCCTATAGTTAAGGGATCTTTTTTTTAAAAAAATATTTATTTATTTACTTTAGTTGTACACAATGCAATGCATTTATGTTTTACGTGGTGCTGAGGATTGAACCCGGGCCGCGCACGTGCGAGGCGAGTGCTCTGCCGCTGAGCCACAACCCCAGCCCCCTAGTTAAGGGATCTTAAAGCAAATCTCAGACCTGGTATGCAGCATCCTATAAATTATTCAGTGTGACATTCCTCCAGAAAGGATTTTGTAAATATTTTCCCCAAAGCGCAACCACAACATCACACCTAATAACAAGACCACAAACCCTTAAAGTCACTTAATAGTCAGGTGGTTTAATAGCTTCAGGTGATCTTATAAAAGGTTCTTGACTCTGGGTATGTTGAAACCCACTTGCACACCAGGCACGCCTGATACTGTCTGTCTCCACAGGGTCTTCTGACTTCGGAGCATCCCCCTGTTCTCACAAATTGTTTGCTTCCTAGTCAGGTTCTTTCTTTGTTTAACTTTAGCAAAACATTTTGTTGGAGAAGTTGGATGCCTGCCATGTTGCAGAGACCCCAGGTGAGGTTCAATGGCTCTGGCACCTGTGCTCCTGGGACCAGCCATGGATTCTGTTGTCTCCCACCCAGAGGCATGGAGCACGGGATGTGACACCCTCCGGCCTCTTCATCTTGGTGGAATCGGATCCCTGATCATGAAGTTCATTGTCCCATTCCACCTAAAGGTGTGAGCAGCCAGTCAGGAGCAAAGGTGAGATTCCCCCTTTCTCTTGAAATGGCCAAAGGAGAGTGTTCCAATTGTATCTTTCCTTGGGAACTTATGAGCTGGGATTTGCCTATTGGTAAGAACAGTAAGACCAACAGCTTGCTGACCTGGAAGGCAGGTTACATCGTAAAGTCAGGATTAGTGCTTTATTTTATCCACATCACTTTCCCTAATAAAGTGATGGCCTCTCAACAGTTTGGGTTTTGTTTGTTTGCGTGGCTGAGCTGAGGATTGAGCCCAGCACCCTGCACATGCTAGGCCAGCACTCTAATCCTGAGCTCTGCACAGAATCATTTCAATCTGAGTAATTTCAGTACTTTCTTTTTTCTTGATTGCAAATTAAAGGACTCTCATGATCTCCCTGTGCATCAGTGAAGTCTGACCATTATTTCTGTGGGTGGTCCATGGCTACCCCAGGCAGTGGGACGCTCTCCACAATGCCTCCTCCACCTCTGTGCATTCACCAGGGTCCTGGAGGCACCCTCACCTCCTGGTGAGGAGAGGAGGTCCAGTTCAGCTCTGCATTTCCTGCCAGGAGTGGAAGCAACCATTTGTATCAGGAGCCCTGGTGCTGAGCATGGGTGTGCTACGGAGGGAGAGTGTGAGGCCCCTGGTGCAGGACTGACCTCTACAGTGGTCCCTGAGGTCCAGCAGCAAGACTGAGCTTTGCAGTACATGAGAAAGGGGAAGCAAGGGATTCAAAGTAAGTAAGGACAGGGAGGCACTCCTGGGGTGCCTGGCACCTACAGATGCCTCCGCCCTGGCCCTGAGCTCTCTGCCCCATAGCCTACCCCATGCACAGTCTTCTCAGGGACACTGCTGGCACAAATCCAATGAGCAGCATTTCTGTAAGTCCAACATGCCCAGGCTGTGTCCCCACCAGGGCTCTAACTCAGGACATGGTGCAGTCAAGGTCCAGACCATCCTGTGCCCTCCTCACACTCACCAGAGGGACATCACATGTCCACCTTAGAACCTTTTCCCCTGTCAGGTGCCCTAGGGTTCTCACTGCCATACTGCCATGCATTAGAGGGCCTTCAGAATGACATTGTATGCTCTGTCCCCAGCATGTCACACCTGCATCCCTGCATCTTTCCACTCCTGCTTGGTCACCCAGGAAAGCCCCCTGTGGAGGAGGAGGGTCCAGCCTGGAGCAGGCCTCTCCAGAGCCTTCACACAGGCATTCAGAGCTGAGCTAAGGTGTGGTGGCCTCCTCCACTGGCCTCTGTCCCTCTGGTGGCAAACTGAAGAATCGCAGGGGGATTTGACTTCCACACCAAGGCTCACACAGAGGGAGTCCCAGCAGGTCCCCAGAGCTGAGGCCTGGAGGGAGGGTCTCCCAGTCAGGACCACAGCCATGAAGCCCTGGGTCCCTGATGGAGCCCTGTGTAAACCCTTCCAAATATCTAAGCATTCAGATCTTGCTCCAGCTCAAATCTCAGTTGGCTGGAATGTGAAAGTAGGGAATTGAGGCTAACAAATGGGAGTAAAGTGGAAATCCTGAGGAAATGCCTGATTTCTAAATTCAAAAGGCTTTACTAACACCTGTGACCCCATTCAGTACTCTTGGTGGCTGACATGTCTTCCCTGGGAATGACGAGGTGAGCGAGGAGCAGGGGTGGTGGACATGAAGGACAAGGTCATTTGCCTGGACCACAGAGTAGGTACTGACTATGGAGCAAGGAGGTCAGTGCCCTGTGTTGGACCCCACCCCAGTGCAGGCCTACTGGCATTTCATGAGGCGACGCCTAGAAACCTCGGTGTGGCCAACACTCTCTCCTCAGTCTGCCCACTCCCTGGTGCTCCTGTGTCCTCTGGCCTACTGCCATGGCTGTCACTCTGCTACCAGGCACACATATGGTCACCCAGACTGAACCAAGTCTGTCAAGGTTATAGCACTCATTCCTGGCCCTGTCCAGCAGAGACAAGTGTCCAGAGGCAGTTTCAGACCCCAACATGGGCTTTTTCCAGTCTGGGGTCCAGTCTGTGTAGCCCAGGCTCTGCAGCCTCTGAATCTCTCCAGCAGAAGACCTCTCCAGAGTCATGCTCTTGGGACATCATCTGGATTTCCAGGGGGAAATCATACCCACCTCCCTGGATCTTAGGAGTACAAATTAATTTTTTTTTTTTTTTTTTTTTTGTGGTACCGGGGATTGAACTCAGGGGCACTTGACCACTGGGTCACATCCCCAGCCCTTTTTTGTATTTTATTTAGAGACAGGGTCTCACTGAGTTGCTAAGTGCCTCGCCATTGCTGAGGCTGGCTTTGAACTCGCGATCCTCCTGCCTCAGCCTCCCAAAGTGCTGGGATTACAGGCGTGCGCCACCGCGCCCGGCACAAATTAATATTTTTATGCTGAAACAAGACAGAAAGTTTGTGAAGGTGCACGAGAAGATAGACAGTGGGAGAGAGAGAGAGATGCTAACTCTCAGTGTGAGACAGAGCAAGAGCTTGAGGGAAAAATGCTCAGCAGAAGTGACGATGGCCTTGATGTGCTGTGTCAGTTGGACTGGACACAGCCGAGAAAAGAAGCTCTGAGCTTGATGAATCTCAAGAGTAACACCCAGACAGAGAGAGCAAAAGGAAACAGTGCTTCAAATACATCAGAACTCTGCACTCCTAGCACCAGTGTTACTGCACATGCTGGGACGCTCGAAGGAGAAGAAATACTTCAAATAATGAGAAGAGAGGATTTCCCTGGAATCAGTACTAAAGCACTAAAGCACAGGGAGCTCAGAGAAGAACAGAAACCAACATGCAACAGACCCAGAGCAGGTACACATTGACACTCATTTCCTAACGACAGTAATTGAGGACAATAAAACACCCTGAAATGTGATGAGGAAATATCCTCTTCCCTAGAAAGGATCAGAGATTGGAATTCCATATAATGTCAACCTTTCTTCAGACACTGCATTACGGTTTGGATATGAGCTGTGCCCCAGCGTCCCTTGTGCTACTAAAGGAATGTTCAGAGGTAAAAAGACTAGATGATGAAATCTGGAGCCTCATCAGTCTTTTCTTGTTAGAGTGGATGGCCTGGGTATTAACTCTATATACATGGGGTGTGTCTGGAGCAGGTGGTCACCAGGGCCAGGCCCAGGAATGTGCATCTTCCTTGCAGTGTCTTCTCCTTTCTTTATCTACTTCTTTATCCCACCATGAGTTGAGCAATTTTTCCCTCCATACCCTCCAGCCACGATGTGCTGCTCATTTGAGCACAAAGCAATAGAACCAGCCAAATGTGGACTGAACATCTGAAACCAGGAGCCAAAGAAACTTTGCATCCTCTAAATTGTTCTTGTCTGGAATTTTTGACCACAGCAAAAGCTGACTAACACAGAAAGTGGCAGTAAGGGTGGGATCCTTGCAGTAACACTACCTGACCATGTAGTTCAGGAGCAGTAGGTGGTAGTTGCAGGGAGAAGTTTGGTGAAGTTTGGTGTTGCAGGGCAGAGAAGCCTTAGAATGTTGTCAGCACAGCTTAATGGACAATTCTCAATGGCAGTTCGAAGAATACAACACTGACAGAACTGTGGCCAGTGCTTGGGAAGTTCCAGAGGGCCATGGGGACTCTGTTGGGAAATTCAGCTTCATGTCATTTGTGTTTATATTCTGGCAAAGAACTTGCCTCCTTTCTCCACATGCCCTGAGACTGTGTGAGGGTGAATTCAAAGGTGATGAACTAACTAACCTGGTAGAGGAAATTTGAAGGTAGCACAGCATTTAGTTAGTGGTTTGGATTTTACTAACAGATTTAAATCAGGCTTAGTGTGCAAATCAGGATGAGAAAGCAGAGCTCAAGTTTTGAAAAACTTGCATTTTGTCCAGAAAAGTGCATGTAAACCAAGGCCAAGAAAGTCTTGTTTTTGTTTTTATGAGATTATGGGAAACAGAGAGACAATAGGAAAGATGGATTGAGGGCATCTCAGGGTTGGCCAAGACAAGGGGTACTCAAAATATTGTTTCACCATGCCAGGCCCCCAGGCACGCAGAGGCTGCTGCAGTTGTGAAACCAGGGGCCCAGACACTATGCAAGATGGTGTTGAACCTTGGCATTATCCACGTGGAGACAGTTCTGCAGGAATGCATGACACTGGAAGAGTTAGGGGTTCATGGAGTCTTCCACTAACATTTTGAAGGAAGGCCTGGGAAACCCAGTGAAGTGTAGGAAGGTCAGAGTCCTGCAGTCTGCCCCTGAGAGTGATGTGGGAAGCTGTGAAGATAAAGCCAAAGGAATTCAGAGGTGCCAGTAGAGTGGGATGTCTCCTGAGAACAGGGCTGGTTGTGTGCAGAGCAGGCTAAAGGAGACACCATGTGCATGGCAACTGGCAAGGCCAAGGGTGCAGGGCTGCCCAAGTGCTTTGGAAATCACTTCTTCCTGCCATGTGCCCAAGACACTAGGGGTGGAGCTACACAGAACATTTGCCCAGCTGGGTTTAGGTCTTGTTTTGACATCATCCCTCTTTCCATGCTGCTATTCTTCCTTTTGGAAATGGGAATGTTTATTCTGTGTGAATGTTTATTGGATATATGGAATTTTATTTCAATTTTTACAGGATCTAACTGCTTCAAGTTGTCCTTGATTCTCAGAGGTGACTTTGGACTTGGACTTTTGGGAAATGCTGGAATTGTTATGACTATGAGGCTCTTTGAGATGAATGAAATGCAGCTTCACTGTGAGATGGACATGAGGGTTTGGGGACCAGGGGCACAATGTTATCATTTGGGTTTGAGCTGTCTTTCAAAAGCTCCTGTGTTAATGTAGGAATGTTCACAGGTAAAATGGTTATATTATGGGAACTGAAACTGAATGAGTCTGTCCTGGTTTGAATGGACTGAGTGGTAACTGTGTGCAGGTAGGTTGTCCTGGAGAAGGTCGGTCACTGTGGTCATGCCCTAGGGTTCATGGAGGGTTCATGGGGTCTTCCATGCATCTTCCCCGAAGCTTGTTCCCCATTCCCTCTCTCTGTTTAGTGATGCTGCCATGAGCTGGGCACCTTTCCTCTACCCATAACTGTTCTTTCCCCGGGGCTGCATGGCTCAGTATAGCTGGAAAAGAGGCCCAACCCATGGCTTCTCCCGAGGGTGCAGGGGGTGAAAAAAGAAATGTGCATCCAGTGATTTTAGTTTGGTAGGCGTGATCATGAGCTGCATGACCTCTTTTGACTCAGAGCATAGATGGGGATCCAGACTATTCTGGATGCCTGGAGGCTGCAACAAATATAAGAGAAAGCTTGTTGCTGCAGCCAAGAAGCTGCAGTACTGCACACAGACTGTAGAGGGAGCTCCTGAGAAGAAACAGAAATGCCTCTCTAGTTGAGAAATGACCCCAGAGAAGCCCCTCCTCAGGAAAGGCCTGATTCTGGGGTTGCGGGGCTGCTGAGAGGATCTTCCCCTGTAAATCAGTTCCTAAAGACTTGCCGAGGTGCCTGTGTTTTCAAAGGCTCCAATCCAGCCACACCCAACAAGGCATATAAAACAACAGGGCAGCAGGACCCCAATAAAAGGAAAAGACCAAACTCCAGAAAGTGACCATGGAGAAACAGATATCAGCGAATTAATTGGCAAAGTGTCCAAATGACCATCTTAAAGAAGTCAAAAAGGAATACAAACAGCTAAAGGAAATCGGAAAATGATGCCATTAAGAAAATGGCAGCAGCAAGTCAATTTCCATCAATAATGACTTTAAATGTGCATAGATGAAACTCTCCCCCAACAGAAGACAAAAATTGGCTAACTGAATTAGAAACAAGAACTAAGATTCAACCATGTACTTTCCACATGGACATACTTCAGGTGTACGAACAAAGTAAGCTAAAAAGAAAAGGCTGAAAAAGATGTTCCATGAAAATGACCACAGAGAGACCAGAGTGGCCATTCTTATGCCAGACACAGAAAACTGTAAGTCAAAAGCTCATACAGACAGATGAGGATGTTGCAAATGCTGCCAAGAAGACACAGGAGCAATGAATCAACAGGTGTCTAGAGCAGAGTTGGATGTGTGACGTGAAGGGACGAATCAGCAGTAGCACACAGCAGCATGATTGCTAGTGTCCCTGCAGGATGGAATGACCAGACACAAGATCAGTAAAAGACAGAGGACTTGAACAACCCTGCAGGCCAAGGAGACCAAGCAGGCACATGCAGGGGACTCCACCCCACAGCAGCATGATTCACTGTCTCCAAACACGTGAACCATTCCCTAGGAGAAATCTTAGGCTAGCCCCAAACGGGACTTATCCAAGAAGAGATGACTGAAATCATACAAATCTCTTTTCCAATAACAATGGAATGAAGCCAGAGATCGACAGCACAAGAAGACTGTAAAATACACGAATGGATTCAAGCGTGGAGGGCAATTTCACACAGAACAGAACTGGAGGTTTACTCTGTAGAGGTTGTGTAACTCAGCCCACCACTCTCTTTCTGTTTGCATAGTGTGTTAGCCAACTTTTCATCACTGCAACCAAAATTACTGACAAGAAAAACTGAGAGGGGGAAAATACTCATTTTGGGTCATAGTTTTAGAGGCTAGTCTCATTCCTTTGGGCCTAAGGTGAGACAGACATCAAGGCTGAAGGGCACAGTGGAGGAAAGATGCTCAGCTCATGGCTGGGTCAGAAAACACAGACAGGAAAGGGGGAATGGGCTTCAGGGAAGACGTATGGAAGACCCCATGAACCCTCCATGAACCCTAGGGCATGATCACAGTGACCAACCTTCTCCAGGACAACCTACCTGCACACAGTTACCACTCAGTCCATTCAAACCAGGACAGACTCATTGGGTTTCAGTTCCCATAATATAACCATTTTACCTGTGAACATTCCTACATTAACACAGGAGCTTTTGAAAGACAGCTCAAACCCAAATGATAACATTGTGTCCCTGGTCCCTAAACCCTCATGTCCATCTCACAGTGAAGCTGCATTTCATTCATCTCAAAGAGCCTCATAGTCATAACAATTCCAGCATTTCCCAAAAGTCCAAGTCCAAAGTCACCTCTGAGAATCAAGGCAAACTCGAAGCAGTGAAATCCTGTAAAAATTGAAAGAAAATTCCATATATCCAATAAACATTCACACAGAATAAACATTCCCATTTCCAAAAGGAAGAATAGCAGCATAGAAAGAGGGATGATGCCAAAGCAAGACCTAAACCCAGCTGGGCAAATGTTCTGTGTAGCTCCACCCCTAGTGTCTTGGGCACATGGCAGGAAGAAGTGATTTCCAAAGCACTTGGGCAGCCCTGCACCCTTGGCCTTGCCAGTTGCCATGCACATGGTGTCTCCTTTAGCCTGCTCTGCACACAACCAGCCCTATTCTCAGGAGACAGCCCACACTATTAGCACCTCTGAATTCCTTTGGCTTTATCTTCACAGCTTCCCGCATCACTCTCAGGGGCAGACTGCAGGACTCTGACCCTCCTACATGTCACCTGGCTTTCCAGGCCTTCCTTCAAAATGTTAGTGGAAGACTCCATGAACCCCTAACTCCTCCAGCATCCTGCATTCCTGCAGAACTGTCTCCACGTGGATAATGCCAAGGCTTAACACCGCCTTGTATCGTGCATGGGCCCCTTGAGGTCAGCATCCTGAGTGCCTGGGCGTACGAGCATGATGATACTATTTCCTGGGTTCCCCCTGTGTGAGCAGTGGACCCCCATTGTCTCAAAGAAATTTTACCTCTTATACCCTTTAGCCTGCACCTCATCTCTAGGGGTCTTGCCAATTCCTGAGATTCCCTCAAGCTATCTTTCCATTTGTCTCTGTGAAATTGTCTCCTTAGTTCCCATAATCTCAAAAAAAAAAAAAAAAAAAAAAAAAAAAAAAAAAAAAAAAAAAAACCAAGATTTCCTTGGCCTTGGTTTATATGCACATTTCTGGACAAAACCCAAGTTTTCAAAACCTTCAGCCCAACTTTCTGGTCCTGATTTGCACAGTAAACCTGATTTAAATCTCTCAGCAAAATCTAAGCCATTGACTAAATGCTGTGCTGCCCTGAAATTTCCTCTACCAGATTAGAGAGTCCATCACCTTTGAATTCAGTTTCACTGAAAGTTTCAGGACATGTGGAGAAAGGAGGCAAGTTCTTTGCCAGAATACAACACAAATGACATGCAGTTGAACTGCCAGTAGAGTCCCCATTGCTCTCTGAAAATTCCCAAGCATTGGCCACAGTTCTGTCAGCGTTCTAATTTTCAGACTGCCATTGAGAATTGCCCATTAAGCTGTGCTGACAACATTCTAAGCCTTCTCTGCCCTGCAACACCAAACTTCTCCAAACTTCTCCCTGCAACTATCACCTACTGCTCCTGAACTACATGTTCAGGTAGTGTTACCGCAAGGACCCCACCCTTACTGCCACTTTCTGTGTTAAACAGCTCTTGCACCACTGTGGCCAAAAATACCTGACAAGAACAATTTAGAGGATGCAAAGTTTCTTTGACTCATGGTTTCAGAAGTTCAGTCAATGCCTGGCTGGTTCCATTGTTTATGCTCAGTGTGAGACAGAACATCGTGGCTGGAAGTTATGGAGGGGAAAGCTGCTCAACTCATGGTGGGGTAAAGAAGCAGAGAAATAAAGGGGAAGAGACTGAAAGGAAGATGCGATTCCAGGGCCTGGCCCCAATGACCACCTGCTTGAGGTACACCCCATGTACCCACAGTTAATACCAGACCATTCACTCAAACAAGAAAGGACTGATGAGGCTCCAGATTTCACAATCCAGTCATTTCACCCCCAAACATTCCTTCATTAGCACAGGGAACTCGGGCACAGCTCATCTCCAAAACCATAATGCAATGTCTGAAGAAAGGTTGACCTCAGATGGAATTCCAATCTATGATCCTTTCTAGAGAAGGGGATAGTGCCTCTGTTCATTTCAGAGTGTCTCATTGTCATTGATTGTGGTGGTTTGGAAATGGGTGGCAATGTGTAGCTGCTCTGGGTCTGTTGCATGTTGGTGCCTGTTGTGCCCTGAGCTTCCTGTGATTTAGTGCCTCAGCACTGATTCCAGGGAAATCCTCACTTCTCATTATTTCAAGTATTTTTTCTCCTTCAAACATCCCAGCATGTGCATGTCACGATGGTGCTAGCAGTTCAGAGTTCTGAGGTATTTGAAGCACGGGTTCCCTTTGCTCTCTCTGGGTGGTTTCTATTAAGACTTATAAGCCCAGGGCTTCTTTCCTCTGCAGTTTCCAGTCCACTGATAGCACATCAAGGCTGTCCTCACTTCTGCTGAGTACTTTTCCCTCCAGCTCTTGCTCTGGCTGATCTCTCTCTCCCACTGCCCATCTTCTCCTGCACTTTCTCAAGCTCTCTGTCTTGTTTTAGCATAAAATATTAAACTGCACCCCTAAGATCCAGGAAATAAGGATTTTGCCCTGGAAATCCATATGATGTCCCGAGAGCATGACCCTGGAGAGGCCTTCTGCTGGACAGATTTGGAGGCTGCAGAGCCTGGCCTTCAAAGACTGGACGCCAGGCTGGCAAAGATTATGTTGCAGTCTAAAAGTGCCTCTGGACACTTGTCATGCCAGGCATGGGTGCTTTGACAATGACAGATTCTGCTCAGGGTGGCTGACTTATAGGTTGGCCTGGTATCAGGGTGACAGCCATGGCAGCACAGAGGCCAGAGAGCACAGGAACACCTGGGAGTGGATAGACCGAGGACAGAGTGTTGGCCACAACAAGGTTTTTCTGGTGTCACCTGAGGATATGCCATGAGGCCTGCCCTGGGGTGGGGTCCAACACAGGGCACTCACCTCCTTGCTCCATAGTCAACTCCTCCCCTGTGGTCAGAGCAGGTGACCTTGCCTTGATGTTCACCACCCCTGCTCCTGGCTCAGCTCCTCCGCAGGTGTTAGTGAAGACTTTTGACTTTAAAAATCAGGCATTTCCTCAGAATTTCCACTTTGTTCACATTTGTTAGGCTCGATTCCCTACTTTCACATTCCAGCCAACTGAGATATGAGCTACAGTGAGATCTGAATGGTTTGCGATTTATAAGGGTTTACACAAGGCCCTGTCAGAGACCCAAGAAACCGTGGCTGTGGTCCTGACTGGAGACCCTCCCTCCAGGCCTTAGCCCTGGGGACCTGCAGGGACTCCCACTGTGTCAGCCTTATTGTGGAAGTCAAGTCCCCATGCGATTTTTCAGCTTACCACCAGAGGGACACAGGCCATGGAGGAAGCCACCATACCTGCACCTTAGCTCTGAATGCCTGGGTGAATGCTTTGGAGCAACCTGCTCCAAGCTAGACCCTCCTCCTGCACAGGGGGCATTCTTGGGTGACCAAGCAGGAGTGGAAGGATGGATGGATGTAGCTGGGACAGAGCAGCAGCCTCATTCTGAAACCCTCTAGTGGATGACAGTGTGGCAGTGAGGACCCTGTGGCACCTGAGAGGGAAAAGGGGCCTGAGGTGGACACATTATGTCCCTCTGGTGAGTGTGAGGAGGGCACAGGATAGCCTAGGCCTGGCCTTCGCCATGTCCTGGGGTACTGTGCACAGGTGGGGACACAGCCTGGACATGGTGGACTTACAGAAAGCGCACTCCATCAGGCTGGGACAGAAGAGTCCCTGAGAAGACTGTGCATGGGGTAGGACACAGGGCAGAGGGTGCAGCGCCAGGGCAGAGGCATCTGTAAGTGCCAGGCATCCCAGGAGTGCCTCCCCATCCTGACTCATCACATCCACTGCAAAGCTCAGTCCTGCTGCTGGACCTCAGAGACCACTGCAGAGTTCTGCCCTGCACCAGGGGCCTCACACTCTCCCTCCTCAGCACACCCATGCTCAGCACCAGGGCTCCTGGGACAAACGGCTGCGGCCACTTCTGGCAGGAAATGCAGAGCTGAGCTGGACCTCCTCTCCTCACCAGGAGGTGAGGGTGCTCCTAGGACCCTAGTGAATGCTCAGGGGTACAGGAGGCATTGTGGGGAGGCTCCCCCTGCCTGGGGCAGCCATGGCCCACCCACAAGAATGATGGTCAGGCTCACTGATGCGCAGGGAGCTGGTGAGAGTCCTTCAATTTGAAATCAAGAAAAAAAGAAAGGATTGAAATGACACATACTCAGTCTGTGCAGAGCTCAGGATTACTGTGCTGGCCTCGCATGTGCTAGGTGTTAGGCTCAGTCTTTAGCTTAACCACACCAACAAACAAACAAAAACTCAAACTGCTGAGAGGCCAACACTTTATTAGGGAAAGTGATGCGGATAAAATAAAGTACTAATCCTGACTTTCTAATGTAACCTGCCTTCCAGGTCAGCATGCTGTTGGTTTTACGGACCTTACCAATAGGCAAGTCCCAGCTCTTAAGTTCCCAAGGAAAGATACAATGGGAACACTTTCCTTTGGCAGTTTCTAGTGAAAGGGGATCTCATCCATGCTCCTGAGATGCTGCACACAGCATTAAGTGGAGGGGCACAGTGACCTTCATGATGAGGGAGACAATTCCACCAATAAGATGAAGAGGCCAGAAGGTGACACGTCCTGTGCTCCATGCCCTTGTGTGGGAGACAAAAGAATCCATGGCTGGTCCCAGGAGCACAGGATTCCAGAGCCATTGAACCACACCTGGGGTCTCTGCAACATGGCAGGCATCCAACTTCTCCAACAAAATGTTTTGCCAAAGTTAAACAAAGAGAAAACCTGACTAGGAAGCAAATAATTTGTGAGAACAGGGGGATGCTCCAAAGTCAGAAGACCCTGTGGAGACAGACAGTATCAGGCGTGCCTGGTGTGCAAGTGGGTTTCAACATACCCAGAGTCAAGAACCTTTTATAAGATCACCTGAAGCTATTAAACCACCTATTAAGTGACTTTAAGGGTTTGTGGTCATATTAATAGGTGTGATGTTGTGGCTGTGCTTTGGGGAAAATATTTACAAAATCCTTTCTGGAGGAATGACACACTGAATAATTTATAGGATGTTGCATACCAGGTCTGAGATTTGCTTTAAGATCCCTTAACTATAGGGGGACAATGGATGGGATGGATTTAACAAGCTTGGGTAAATGTCGAGCACTGCATGGTGGACCTTGGGTCAGGGGACACAGTTCCTTTCCCAGTCTGCCCTTTTGGGAGACTGTGACACTTGCCCAGATTGCAGGTGTATCTCTGTACCTGTGAGCTACTTTTGCAGAAGCTGAGTCCTGGAGGCGATCAGGGTTCCCTCTAGTGGCGGCTAGAGGGACTGTGACCGATCTGTGCAAACCTGGTACAAGAAATGAGCCTGGCGCCCAGCAGAGGGCGCGGGTGGGTGGCTTTCCTGGAGAGGCTGGCTGAATATCTCAAAATCATGAAAACCTTACAGCTTATTTGTTTCTTAGTGATTCCAAGTTAATTGCTTTCATAGGGGTGCTTATATCAAAATAAAAATGAAAGTTCACATTTTCACATGGTCCAGGTGAACAAGGATTTCTTGAAACACCAATTTATTCTTTGCATTGTGTCTGTTAAGTTTTAAATCTCTAGAGCAACTAGTCTTAAATAAATTAATATTTGTACAACTGTGGTTAAATAGCAACTGTTATTTTAGAGTATTGTACTACATTACAGAATCTAGATTTTTCTTTGAAGTTAGACTTGGTTAATATAAAAACATCAATGTAATTGAGGTACTATTACTCTTCATTACATATTAATGAGTTCTTAACTTTCAGATATACATGTATTTAATATAAAAAGTTTAAAGGAGCATTTTATCAAGCTGGTGTTCTCCAAACTAAAGTTGTCTGTAGTGGTAATTTTTGACTTCTAAAGATGGCAAATTTTATTGGAGTTTTATTTATTTCATTTGATGTTTTGTAGCCAAACTTTATGTTAATAATGTAAAACATAAAAGTATTTTGCCACTTTTTCACACAAAAGACAAAGACACATCAAGGAATAGAAAAGTTCAGGCCAATATTCAAAAATTCCCAATAATGCTGGGCATGGTAGCACATGCCAATAATTCCAGTGGCTTGGGGGTCTGAGGCAGGAGGATCATAACTTCAAAGCCAGTCTCAGTAAATTAGGAAGGCACTTAGCAACTCAGCAAGACCCTGTCTCTAATAAGATATTAATAAAGGGCTTTGGATGTGGCTCAGGGGTTAAGCACTCCTGGGCACAATCCCCAGTAACCGAAAAAAAAAATTCTTAATAAAATCTCATAAATACCATATCTAAAAGATAATACACCATGATCAAGAGGGGTTCATTACAGTGATGCAAGGTTGGTTTGCCATATGGAAATCAATAAATGTAACATATCATATCGATAGACTTAAAACAAAATTCATATGATTATCTCAACAGATGCAGAAAAAAACATGTAACAAAATATATCACCTCTGCATGTTCAAAACACTAGAAAAACTAGGGATAGTAGAAACATACCTCAACAGTGTAAAAGCTATCTATGCTAAGCCCAATACCAACATCATTCTAAATGGAGAAAAATTGAAAGCATTCCCCCTAAAAACTGGAATAGGACAGGTATGCCCTTTTCATCACTTCTATTCAACATAGTCCTGGAAACTCTAGCAGAGCAATTAGACAGATGCAATAAATTAAAGGGATACAAATAAAGAAGAACTTAAACTATTACTATTTGCCAATGTCATGATTCTATATTTAGAAGATCCAATAAATTCTACAAGAAAACTTTTAGAACTAATAAATGAATTCAGCATAGTAGCAGGATATAAAATCAAAACCCATCAATCAAATGCATTCCTATACATTAGTGATGAATTCACTGAAAGAGAAATTAGGACAACTACCCCATTCACAATTGTCTCAAAAAGAATAAATAAAATTCTTTGAAATCAATCTAACAAAGGGTGAAAGGCCTCTACAGTGAAAACTACAGAACACTGAAGAAAGAAATGAAGAAGACCTTAGAAAATGGAAAGTTCTCCCATGATCTTGGGTAGGCAGAATTAATATTGTCAAAATGGCCATACTACCAAAACTGTTATACAGATTTAATGCAATTTCTATTAAAATTCCAATGACATTCTTCATATAACTAGAAAAAGCAATCATGAAATTTATTTGAAAAAATAAAAGACCCAGAATAGCCAGTATTCCTTAGCAAGAAGAGTGAAGCAGGTGCATCACAGTACCACACCTTAAACTATACTACAGAGCAATAGTAACAAAAACAGGATGGTAATGTAGCCAAAATAGACATGTAGACCAATGGCATAAAATATAAGACACAGAGACAAACCCATGTAAATGCAGTTATCTCATATTAGACAATGGTGCCAAAAAATACATTGGAGAAAAGAGAGCCTCTTCAACAAATGGTGCTGGGAAAAGTGGAAATTCATGTGTAACAAAATGAAATTAAAACTGTATCTTCAACCTGCATGAAAATCAACTCCAGCCAGGCATGGTGGCTCAGGACTATAATCCAAGCAGCTCAGAAAGCTGAGGTGGAGGATTGTTGAGTTCAAAACCAGCCTCAGCAATGGTAAGGTGCTAAGCAACTAAGTGAGACCCTGTCTCTAATAAAATACAAAAAAAGGGCCAGGGATGTGGCTCAGTGGTTGAATGCCCCTGAGTTCAATCCCTGGTACTCCCCTCAACTCCCCCCCAAAAAATCAACTGAAAGTAGATTAAAGGCTTAAGCACTAGAACCGAGACCATACACCTAATAATACAAGAAAAAGTAGGCCCAAATCTTCTTCATGTTGGCTCATGACCTGACTTCCTTAACAAGACTCCTAAAATGCAAGAAAATCCTAAAATCAAGAATCAATAAATGGAATGGATTAAAATAAAAAGCTTCTTCTCAGCAAAGGAAACAATTATGTGAAGAGAGAACTTACAGAATGGAAAAATAATCTTTGCCACACACATCTCAATAAAGCATTAATCTCCAGGATATATAAAGAACTCAAAAAAAAAATTAAAACCCAAAAAAACAAATAACCCAATCAATAAATGGACTAAGGAACTGAACAGTCACTTCAAGTAATACAATCTATCAACAAATATATGGAAAAATGTTCATCACCTCTAGCAATTAGAGAAATGCAAATCAAAACTACTCTAAGATTTCATCTCACTGTAGTCAGATTGTCAATTATCAAGAATACAAGCAATAATAAGTGTTGGTGAGGATGTGGGGAAAAGGTACACTCATACATTGCTGGTGTCAATGCAAATTGATGTAACCACTTTGGAAAGCAGTATGGAGATTCCTCAAAAAAACTAGGAATTGAACCACCATTTGACCCAGCTATCCCACTCTCAGTTTATAGCCAAAGGATTTAAAATCAGCATACTACAGTGATGCAGCCACATAAATGTTTATACCAGCTCAATTAATAATAGCTAAATTGTGGAACCAAACTAGATGCCCTTCAACAGATGAATGAATAAAGAAAATGTGGTATATATGAACAATGGGATATCACTCAGCATTAAATAAAAATGAAATTATGTCATTTGCTGGTAAATGGATGAAACTAGAGAATATCATGCTAAGTGAAATAAGCCAATCCCAAAAAACCAAAGGCTGAATGTTTTCTCTGATAAGTGGATGCTGACCCATAGTAGGTGGGGGGATGGGGAGGGAAAAAAATGAAGGAATTATGGATTACACAGAGGGGAGTGAGGGGAGGTGTGGGGCTGTGTTGATGGGAAGGATAGTAGAATGAGACATTCATTGTTACCCTATATATGTATTATTGTACTAATCTGTGACTCTAAATTCTGTAGAGCCAGAGGAATGAGAAGTTGTGCTACATTTATGTACAATGTGTCAAAATGCATTCTACTCTCATGACTAGCTAATTAGAACAATAACAACAACAAAACAAAAAACAGAAGGGAGACCAATAGAATAGAGGAAAGGGATGGGGGAGGGTGGGGAGAGAAATGAGAGGTACAAGAGAATTAAACTGATATATGAACATATTATAACAAATCTCACTGTTATGTATAATTACAATGTACCAATTAAAAAAAAAGAGAAAAAAATGCCCACATTTAAAAATAAGAACTAGAAATCATATGGCATCTGCTCTTAGGCCACATGAAATTAAACTAGAACTTGATACGAGAAAGGTAATTGTGATATACAAAACATATGAAGATTAAATGACACTTCTAAATTACACATGAGTCAAAAGTTAAACCTCAAGAGAAATTAATACATCTCAAGATAAACCAAATGAAAATAATAACACAACATATAAAATTTGTGGGATACCAGAAATTCAAGAGGGCCCATGATGGACATGCTCTGAGCAGCTCCATGCCCACAAACTGGATGACCTGGATGAAATGGACCAGTTCCTGACAGACACCACCTGCCAAGCCTCACACCAGAAGAAATAGTGGGAACAGGCTCATATCTACAAAGGAAATTGAGCCAGGATGAATAACCTTCCCCAACAGAAAGCACCAGGCGCAGGTAGGTTCCCAGGTGAATTCTATCAAACATTGAAGGATGAAATTTCACCAATTCTCTGTGGCCTCTTTCACAAGATAGAAGCAGAGGGAATCCCTCCTAACCCATTCAACAAGGTGTTCAACAAAACCAAACAAGGGCATTGTGAGAAACTACAGACCACTATCTCTCAGGGACATAGCTGCAAAAATCTTCAGTAAAATATCAGCAACTTGAATCTGACAGTGGATTGAAAGGATTATACACCAGGACCAAGGGGATTTACCCCAGGTATGCACAAATGGCTTGGGATCAAAAAATCAATTAACATAATAATTCTATCTACAGGCCTAAAGGAAAAAATCACACAGTCATGTCAGCAGATGGAGAAAAATCAAGGGACAAAATTCAATGCCCATCATGAAAAAAACAAAAACAAACAAACACTCAGTAAACCAGGGATAGAGAAGTACTACTTCAACTAGATAAACAACATCTACAAGAATACTAACACTCTACTTACAGAGGGAAATTGAAAAACTTACCCACTAGGATCCAGAACAAGGTGAGGATGTCCCTTTCTTCATTCTTACCAACATGCTGTTCGTCATCGATAAGGCAATGATGCCACCAGGAAAGAAAAGCTCTACTGATCCATAAAGAAGAGATAAAACTATCCAGGATGACATGATTGTCTGTGCAGGAAATCCCAAAGAAGCAATAAAGAAATGTGATTCTCTGAAGCGATGGTACCAAGGCTGCAGGGATGAGGTAGACAGACAGATGTCAGATGTCAGTCACTTTCTTGCACAGCAGCAATGCACAGGTGGAGTCTTGAGATTAAAACAAAAAAAGAGACTTATATTAGCACCCCAAAATGAAATCCATAGGCATCCATCTGTAGGAACTCTATATCAGATACTTCCCCTGTTTAAAACAAAGTTATCTGAAGGACAGTGACTTGTCTTGTCTGCTTCTCCTCTCATGCCTGGAGTCTCAATACTCAGCTCCCTCATCCCTCCAGACCCACTGACAGCTTCTCTATCAGCAAATGTGAACAGCTGACTGTTCACCAGGAAACTAAGAAAGAAAAGACACAACATTTTATCAGTGTATTTAGTTTGGTGTGCCTGTGTTAGATGAAAAAAAAATATGTAATTAATACTTTCCAAATGGAGTCTTTTAGGAAAACCCACCATGTCTGGGATTTGATGGGCTCTGGTTCATCAGTTGACAGCGCACATGTGCTTGTGGCCTCTGCCTGTCACTTGCTGTAGGAGGGGAGGGACCAGCCCCCAACCTGTGGATCAAGTCAAGTTTCAGGCCATAGATGGAACTTCTCATTTGGGGGGAACAGTACAGTAGAGAACTTTCCTTCCTGCTACGATGTGATGTGAGGGGCCAGGGTGAATGGGGAATGATCTGCAAATATAGGAAAAGATCTAAAATAGTGGCTGCCTCCGATAAGGCTCTATGATGTGTCCCTGAACACATCCAGAAGCCCTGCAGAAGCTGAGCTATTGTTGCCCCAAGCAGGGCCTTGTCACCGCAGAGCAGGGCAGAGAATCACCTCGGGCCTCCCTGCATTTACTGCAACTTCTGAGTTTTCTCAGAGCACTGTGGAGCTGAGGCCTCCTACGCAAAGGCCTGTGAGCCACACATCCAAAGTACCAGGCAAGGCTACCTCTGACTGGAGCTCTGGACAGCATCTGGACTCCACACTCTGCTGCCATGAGCTCTAGCCAGCTCCTGAAGGGCCAGCCCTGCTTCCACCTGTGCCCAAGCAGCCAGACGCTTCCTGTGGGTCTGTGAGGTGGGGCAGGACCATCACTGCTATTGACAGACACACATGTAGCCTGGCATATCTGCACAGCACAAACTCTACACTCACAGCACAGCCCCACTAGGGTAGCAGGGCTGGTTGAAGAGAGCTTATTGGGGAGAAAGGAGGAGCCAGAGCCTGAAGAAATGGGACCCATGTGATCACTGCAGAAGTCCTGATCTGTTGAGAAGCCTATGGTTCCTTTGCTAACCCCTGTGACCTGCAGATGGTTCTCTGCCTGCCCTCCTGAGGCCACAGTCTGTTCTACCCCTTTACCAGCAAACAAATCCATAGCTCCCAGTGCATGGACAGCAGAGTTCCCAACAGCTTCTGTCCATGTGGAAGTAGGAACTTCTGTGAAGGAGGCACTCTGGGGGGCCACAGGAATAATCATGCTGGAAATGACCAGACATGATACCTGTGACACCTTACATCAGAGCTACACCAGGAGGGGAACTATGCCAACTGGGAGGAGCATGTGAGGTTTAAGAGAGAGAAGTTGCTCCTCGCAGTTGTCACCAGGCAGTTGAGTCAAAAGCCTAGGTTCTCTGGCTTTCTGCAATGTGCAGTGTCTGAGTGTCTGCTACATTTCCTTATAGCAATTTTTTAGAAGAAGGACACAACAGGTAAGAAACAGAAGGATCCAGACAGGCAGGCCCAGGTCAGCCCTGCCAATGCCTGTGGAGCACAGGCAG
This sequence comes from Tamias sibiricus, assembly GCA_025594165.1. Classification (NCBI taxonomy): domain Eukaryota; kingdom Metazoa; phylum Chordata; class Mammalia; order Rodentia; family Sciuridae; genus Tamias; species Tamias sibiricus. Next base: position 154,505,769 of record CM046659.1, read on the forward strand.
GCTCAGGACAGCCCTGCAAGGCCCACAGGGCCCATCCTGGGTCTGAGCTGCATCTTTGAACATATTTCCCAACACCATGGCCTGGGGCCTCCCTCATACAACCTGACATTCCATTGCTGAAAGCGGCCACCACAATCTTGGGACACTGCCATTGCTATCTTTAGTTGTGTCACCTCCCAGCTAGGAACCCTGCAAAGGCACTGTAACCCTAAAGCAGATCCACAGTGCTAGAAGGAAAGACACATGAACAGCATGAAAAAACAAGGGGAAAAGATGCCCCAAACAAATCAAGATACTACATTATTAGAATCCATAGCCAGCACAGCAGAAGAAATGACAGAGAAGGAGTTCAGGATGATATAAGAGAACAAATACAGGCAGCAAAAGATCATTTTGATGAAGAGCTACATAAGAAAATACAGGAAGCAAAAGATTACTTCAATAAGGAGATAGAGGCTCTGAAAAAAACCAAGCATATATCCTTGAAAAGAAAGAAACAAAAAACCAAATTAAAAGCTCAATAGCAAGTACCACCAACAGATTGAACCACTTGGAAGACAAGACCACAGACAATGAACAGAATATATAATCTCAAAAAGAATGTAGATCACATAGTGAAGATGATAAGAAACCATGATCAGAACATTCAAGAAATATGGGATAGCATAAAAAGACCAAATTTAAGAGTTATTGAGATAGAGGAAGGCATAGAGTTCCAAACGAAAGGAATGAGCAAACTATTCAATGAAATAATATCAGAAAATTTTCCAAACATGAATAATGAATTGGAAAACTAAATAAAAGAGACTTACAGGATGCCAAATGTACAAAACCACAACAGATCCACACCAAGCCACATTATAATGAAAATGCCTAGCATGTAGAATAAGGAGAGAATATTAAAAGGCACAGAGGAAGGAATCAGATTACATATGGGGGAAACCAATTAGGATATCTGCAGATTTTTCAACCCAGGCCCTAAAAGGTAGAAGATCCTGGAACAACATGTACCAAGCTCTGAAAGAAAATGGATGCCAACCAAGAATCTTATATCAGCAAAAATTAAGCTTTAGATTTGATGATGAAATAAAAACCTTCCATGATAAACAAAAGTTTAAAAAAATTCATAGCTAGAAAGCTGGCACTACAGAACATACTCAGCAAAATGTTCCCCAAGAAGGAAATGAAAAACAATGATGAAAATTAGCAGAGGGAGGTATTACACTAAAGGAAAAACTAATCAGAGAAGAAATCAAGTGAAGTTAAATACCGAAAATAAACAAGAATGGGTGGGAATACAAATCATGTCTCAATAAAAACCCTGAATGTTAATGGCCTAAACTCAACAATCAAAAGACATAGACTGGCAGATTGGATATTAAAAAAGACACAACAATATGCTGCCTTCAAGATATTCATCAAATAAGAAAAGACATAAACAGACTGAAGGTGAAATGTTTGGAAAATCATACTACTCACATGGACTGTGGATACAAGTAGGGATTTCCATCCTCATATCAAATAAAATAGACTTTAAGCCAAAGATATTCAAAAGGGATAAAGAGGGATACTACATACTGCTCAAGGGAACCACACATCAACAAGACTTAACAATTATAATTATATATGTCCCAAATAATGGAGCATCTATGCTTATCAAAAAAACTTTTGTTGAGGACGGGGGGGGGGGGGGGGGGGAAGATGGCCGACAGGAGGGAGGTGTTCTCTGGACGCAGTTGCTGAAGGACGCGGAGTGGGAAGTTTGAGCGCTTTGCTGGTGGTTCTATTGCAACTGAAAGGGAGCCGAGACATTCCTGCACCTCTGGACAGCGAAATACAAAGTTCTCAGGACCACAACAACCAGGGACAGAGTCGCAGTGATCCACAGCCCGAAACAACGCTGTCGCTGTCGGTGCGGTGCTGCAGGCGCAGGGGCCAATACCATCTCGGCAAGGAGACGATCCACCCAGCGGCTTTGAAACCCATCTGCGAGGAGGGATAAAAAGAGGCCTAGAGGCGTGGGCGGTGTCCACGTGGAGCTCTTTCCCACTGCTTGCCAAGCCGACCCCGCACGATCTGGACTGACACAAGGGTCTGCGGAGCAGCTGTTGAATGGGAGGAGAACGCCGCCATCTTTGAGAAGTGCAGTGGCTGACCCAGACAAAGGGGAAAAGACGGAGGAGACAACAGCTGCAGACATCCAGGGAACCCCATCGCTCTGAAGGCAGCGCACACCTGGGTGAGACTTGGGTAACCACCAGGGGGGAGGGCGTGTCTGAGGCCAGCCCAGTGGCCACAAGAAGCTACAACTGTGGGTGGGCGTGGGGAAAGGGTGCATTCTGGAGGGTCCCCTTCCCGGAGCCATTCATCTGTTGACACACAACCACCCTGAGCCAATCTTCCCCCTGAGCGGCCGCTGGCATAGGGTGCAGACTTGACTCGCAGACTGTCTGGACGTGATCCAATGCAGTTGGCTTAAACTGGAAAGGGAAAAGAGAGGGGGGCTTCCCAGGGCCCGATTTGTTTGAGACTTGGGGTTCGACGTTTTTTTTTTTTGTTTTTTTTTTTTGGTTGGTTGGTCTGCTTGTGTTATTGGTTTTTGTTAGATTGTTTATTGTGCTTTCTCTTTTTTTGGCTTTGTTCTGTTTTGCTTTTTTTTGCATTGATTGTCAGTGTGTTTGATTGTTTGCTTCTGCTCCTTTTCTTGTTCCTTCTTCTCTTCCTTCTCACTTTGGCATCTCTTCTTCCTCCTTCATCTTTCATATTTGCACCCTGCCAGTGCATACTAAACAGAGGCAAAAAACAAGCTGTACACAGAATTTGGGATTTCTAGAAACAGCGCAATTGAACTGGATAGCAAAGAGGTGCTATATATAGTTTACTCTCCATTTTCTTGATTCTCTATCTCCTCTCTCTTACACCAATTTCTACTCTTTTATCATTTTTTTTCTTCTTTTCCATCTTACTTTACATATAAATTGGTCTCTCCACCTAAGTATCTACTCCATTCTCTATCTTCTCTCTTCTACTGATACTAAACCACTTCCAGTAAACCACGTCAATAGAACTCTCCTTTCATACTTTCCAAGAAAGAACAATTCAAGACACTTCCTTCTTCTTAAACATAATACCTCTGTATCCAATACTTGAAGCTATAAAACCCCATCAGAAGCATACAGAGTAAATTGGAAATAATATCTGGGTTAACAAAATCTGTACATTGTGATCAAAATTGAATTTTCTGAATAGAAAGTGTTAGGTTTTAAAGTGTAAAGGAATTATAAGGGGAGCTGATAGCTTCGTACTACAGGAACAACATAAGGAATTAAGGTAAAATCGAAACAGTCAAGGTCCCACAGTGCAGGAAGAAAAGACACACAAGCAACATGAAAAAACAAGGGAAGAAAGTGACACAATCAAATCAAGATTCCTCATCAGTAGATTTCATGGCAAACACAGTTGGTCAAATGCCAGAGATGGAATTTAGAAATTACATATGCGAAATGTTTAGGGAACTTAAGAATGAACTCAAAAATGAGATGAGGGAGCAAGTACAGGAGGCAAAAGATCATTTTGACAAAGAACTCCAAAAACAAATACAGGAAGTAAAAGATTACTTCAATAGGGAAATAGAGGCTCTAAAGAGAAACCAAATAGAAATTCCAGAAATGAAAGAAGCAATAAACCAAAATAAAAGTTCAATTGAAAGCATCTCCAACAGAGTAGACCACTTGGAGGAAAGAACCTCAGACAATGAAGACGAAATATATGTCCTAGAGAAGAATTTAAACCATACAGCAAAACTCGTTGGAAATCAAGAACATAACATCCAAGAATTATGGGACAGCATAAAAAGACCAAACTTAAGAGTGATTGGCGTAGAGGAAGGGGCAGAGTTTCAAGCCAAAGGAATGAGTAATCTATTTAACGAAATAATTACAGAAAATTTTCCAAACTTGAGGAATGAATGGGAAAACCAAGTTCAAGAGGCATACTGAACACCAAACAAACAAAATCTCAACAGATCCACACCAAGACACATTATAATGAAAATGCCTAATATTCTGAGCAAGGAGAGAATACCAAAAGCCACAAGAGAAAGGAAGCAGATCACATATAGGGGGAAACCAATCAGACTATGTTCAGATTTTTCAACCCAGACCTTAAAAGCAAGAAGATCCTGGAATAGCATATTTCAAGCTCTGAAAGAAAAGGGATGTCAACCAAGAATCTTATATCCAGCAAAATTGAGCTTTAGATTCGAAGATGAAATAAAAACCTTCCACGACAAGCAAAAGTTAAAAGATTTCACAACTCGAAAGCCAGCACTTCTGAACATCCTGGGCAACATTTTTCATGAAGAAGAAGAGAAAGATGATAATGAAAATCAACAAAGGGAGATATTAAACTAAAGGAAATACCAACCAGAAGAGAAACCAAATCAAGCTAAAGACCATAATTCAAATAAAAATGGATGGGAATAAAAATCACATCTCAATAATAACCCTGAATGTTAATGGCCTAAACTCGCCAATCAAAAGACACAGATTATCAGAATAGATTAAAAGAAATGACCCAACAATTTGCTGTCTCCAAGAAACACACCTCATAGAAAAAGACATCAACAGACTGAAAGTGAAAGGCTGGGAAAAGTCTTATCACTCACATGGCCGGCGGAAGCAAGCAGGGGTTTCCATTCTCATATCAAATAAGGTAGACTTCAAACCAAAACTAATCAAGAGGGACAAAGATGGATATTTCTTATTACTTAAGGGAACCATTCATCAACAGGATATAACAATCATAAATCTATATGCCCCAAATAATGGAGCACCTACATTCATCAAACAAACGCTTCTTAAGTTCAAGAGTAAAATAGACCACAACACAGTCATTCTAGGGGGCTTCAACACACCTCTCTCACCAATGGATAGATCATCCAAACAAAGGCTAAACAAACTTTAAGCCTCCTTAAAACAATTAACAATTTAGACCTAACGGACATATATAGAATATTTCATCCCTCAGTAAATGAATACACATTTTTCTCAGCAGCACATGGCTCCTTCTCCAAAATAGACCATATATTATGTCACAAGGCAACTCTCGGCAACTATAAAAAAAATAGAGATACTACCCTGCATGCTATCGGACCATAAAGGGATGAAATTGGAAATCAACGACAAAACAAGGAATAAGAAAAACTACTCCATCAACTGGAAGCTAAACAACATGCTACTGAATGAACAAGGGGTTGAAGAAGACATCAAAGAGGAGATCAAAAAATTCCTAGAGGTAAATGAGAACACAGATACTTCATATAGAAATCTCTGGGACACTATGAAGGCAGTAGTAAGAGGAAAATTCATTGCACTGAGTTCATTCCTTAAGAGGAAAAAAAACCAACAAATAAATGACTTAACATCACACCTCAAAGCATTAGAAAAAGAAGAACAGACCAACACCAAGAGCAGTAGAAGACAGGAAATAATTACAATCAGAGCAGAAATTAATGAAATCGAGACTAAGGAAACCATTCAAAGAATTGACAAAACTAAAAGTTGGTTCTTTGAAAAAAATAAACAAAATTGACAGACCCTTAGCGATGCTAACGAAAAGAAGAAGAGAAAAAACTCAAATTACTAACATTCGTGATGAAAAAGGGAATATCACAACAAACACCTCAGATATACAGAATATAATTAGAAATTACTTTGAAAACTTGTACTCTAATAAAATAGAAAATACTGAATGCATTGACAGATTTCTAGAGTCATATGATTTGCCTAAACTGGATGTGGAGGCTATACACAATTTAAACAGATCAATTACAAGCGAAGAAATAGAAGATGTCATCAAAAAGCTACCAACAAGGAAAAGTCCAGGACCTGATGGGTTTACAGCCGAGTTCTATAAGACTTTCAAAGAAGAACTAATACCAATGCTCTTCAAACTATTCCAAGAAATAGAAAAAGAGGGAGCTCTTCCAGACTCTTTCTATGAGGCCAATATCACATTAATTCCAAAGCCAGGCAAAGACACATCCAAAAAAGAAAACTTCAGGCCCATATCTTTAATGAACATAGATGCAAAAATCCTCAACAAAATCCTGGCAAATCGGATACAAAAACATATCAAAAAGATAGTGCACCATGATCAAGTGGGGTTTATCCCAGGGATGCAAGGCTGGTTCAACATTCGGAAATCAATAAACATAATACACCACATCAATAGACTTAAAGACAAAAATCATATGATCATCTCAATAGACGCAGAAAAAGCATTTGACAAAATACAACACCCCTTTATGTTCAAAACACTGGAAAAACTAGGAATATCAGGAACATATCTCAACACTATAAAAGATATATATGCAAGGCCCCGAGCTAACATTATCTTAAATGGAGAAAAATTGAAAGCATTCCCTCTAAAAACTGGAACAAGACAGGGATGCCCCCTTTCACCACTGTTATTTAACATAGTACTGGAAACTCTGGCCAGAGCAATTAGATAGACGAAAGAAATTAAAGGGATCCAGATAGGAAAAGAAGAGCTCAAATTAGCACTATTTGTTGATGACATGATAATCTTCCTAGAAGACCCAAAAAACTCTACCAGAAAACTTTTACAACTAGTAAATGAATTTGGCAAAGTTGCAGGATACAAAATCAACACACATAAGTCAAAGGCATTTTTGTACATCAGCAACAAAGACTCTGAAAGGGAAATGATGAAAACTACCCCATTTACAATAGCATCAAAAAAAGTAAAATACCTGGGAATCAACCTAACGAAAGAGGTGAAAGACCTCTATAACGAAAATTATAGAACACTAAAGAAAGAAATTATAGATGAACTCAGAAGATGGAAAGACCTACCTTGCTCTTGGATAGGTAGAATTAATATTGTCAAAATGTCCATACTACCAAAAGCACTATACAGATTTAATGCAATTCCAATCAAAATCCCAATGTCATTCTTCAAAGAAATAGAAATAGCAGTCATGAAATTCATCTGGAAAAATAAGAGACCCAGAATAGCCAAAGCGATCCTGAGCAAGAAAAGTGAAGCAGGGGGCATCACCATACCGGACCTTAAATTATACTATAGAGCAATAGTAACAAAAACAGCATGGTATTGGCACCAAAACAGACTGGTGGATCAATGGTACAGAATTGAGGACACAGAAACTAATACATATAATTTCAGCTATCTTATATTAGACAAAGGTGCCAAAAATGTACAGTGGAGAAAGGATAGCCTCTTCAACAAATGGTGCTGGGAAAACTGGAAATCCATATGTACCAAATTGAAATCAAATCCTTATCTCACACCATGCACAAAACTCAATTCAAAGTGGATCAAGGACCTAGGAATTAGACCAGAGACAATACGCCTAATAGAAGAAAAAGTAAGCTCCAATTTCCAACATGTCGGATTAGGCCCCAAGTTTCTTAATAAGAATCCTGTAGCGCAAGAATTACTACCAAGAATTAATGAATGGGATAGATTTAAACTAAAAAGCTTCTTCTCAGCAAAAGAAACAATCAGTGAGGTGAATAGAGAGCCAACTAATTGGGAACAAATATTTAGTACATGCACATCAGACAGAGCACTAATTTCTAGAATATATAAAGAACTCAAAAAACTTTACACCAAAAAAACAAATAACCCAATCAATAAATGGGCTAAGGAATTGAGAAGACACCTCTCAGAAGAAGATACACGATTAATTAACAAATACATGAAAAAATGTTCAACATCGCTGGCAATTAGAGAAATGCAAATCAAAACTACTCTAAGATTTCACTTCACTCCAGTCAGAATGGCAGCTGTCAAGAACACAAGCAACAATAAATGTTGGAGAGGATGTGGGGAAAAAGGCACACTCATACATTGCTGGTGGGACTGCAAAATGGTGCAACCATTATGGAAAGCAGTATGAAGATTTCTTGGAAAACTGGGAATGGAGCCACCCTATGACCCAGCCATCCCACTCCTGGGTCTATTCCCAAAGGACTTAAAAACAGCATATTACAGTGACACAGCTATCTCAATGTTTGTAGCTGTGCAATTCACAATAGCTAGGTTGTGGAACCAACCTAGATGTCCCTCAGTAAATGAGTGGATTAAGAAAATGTGGTATATACGCACAATGGAATTTTACTCAGCAATAAAAGAAAATAAATTAATGGCATTTGCAGGTAAATGGGTGAAGTTGGAAGACATAATGCTAAGTGAAGTTAGTCAGTCTCAAAAATCCAAGTACCAAATGTTCTCTCTGATATAAGGAGGCTAGTTCATAGTATTGTTGGATGGGAGGGTACATACGAGGACTAGAAGAGCACTAGAATGGTCAAAGGGAAGGGAGAGTAAGGGAGGGAGCAAGGGGGGAGGGAGAGGGAGAAAAGGAAAAAAGAAAAGAAAAGGTGTTTGAATGAGATGGATATCATTTTCCTAAATGCATGATTGAAGACCTGAATTGTACGAATATACTCTGTATACAAACAATTGTATGTTAAAAGATGCTAAATACATGCACTATGAGTTGTACATATTAAAAAAAAAACTTTTGTTAAGTTGAAGAGTTAAATAGACAACAAAATAATAAATCCGGGTGACTTTAACACACCTCCTTCACAAAAAAAAAAAAAAAAAAAAAAAAAAAAAAAAAAACAACTGAAAAAAAGAATAGGTCTTCCAAACAAAAGCTGAAAAAAGAAACTATGGAACACCAGCCTTTCCCAAACTTCTCCCAACAACTAGTGCCTACTACTCCTGAACCACATGGTCAGGTAGTGTTACTGTAAGGACCCCACCCTTACTGCCACTTTCTGTGTTAGTCAGCTTTTGCACTACTGTGTCCAAAAATACTTGATAGAACAATTTAGAGGATGAAAACTTTGCTTTGCTTCATGGTTTCAGAGGTTCAGTCCATGCTTGACCTGTTCCATTCCTTTGGCTCAATGTGAGACAGAATATCAAGACTGGAGGGTATGGAGGGGAAAGCTGCTCAACTCATGGTGGGGTAAATAAGCAGAGAAAGAAAGGGGAAAAGACTGCAAGGAAGATGCAATTCCAGGGCCTGCAATGTGTAGCTGCTCTGGTCTGTTGCATGTTGGTGCCTGTTGTGCTCTGAGCTTCCTGTGATTTAGTGCCTCAGCAATGATTCCAGGGAAATCTCCACTTTTTATTATTATTATCACTTCTTATTATTATTAATCTCCACTTCTTATTATTTCAAGTATTTCTTCTCCTTCGAGCATCCCAGCATGTGCAGGTCACACTGGTGCTATGAGTCCACCATCCTGATGTATTTGAACAACTGGTTCTCCTCTCTCTCTCTCTCTCTCTCTCTCTCTCTCTCTCTCTGATTTGTATTGAGACTCATCAAGATCAGAGCTTCTTTTTCAACTGTGTTCACTCCACTGACAGTACATCAAGGCCATCGTCACTTCTGCTGAGTATTTTCCCCTCCAGCTCTTGCTCTGGCTCACGCTGAGGGTTAGCATCTCTCTCTTCCATTGCCCATCTTCTCCTGCACGTTCTCAAGCTCTCTTTTTTTAGCATAAAAATATTAAACTGCACCCCTAAGATCCAGGAAGATATGATTTCCCCCTGGAAATCCAGATGATGTCCCAAGAGCATGGCCCTGGAGAGGACCCTGCACAAACTCAGAGGCTGCAGAGCCTGGCCTTCACAGAATGGACCCCAGGATGGAAAAGCACACATTGAGGCATTGAGGTCTGAAACTGCCTCTGGGCACTTATCTCTGCTTGGAAGGGCCAGGCTTGGGTGCTCTGACAAGGACAGATTCGGCTCTGGCTGGCTGACCATAGGTGGGCCTGGTAGCAGAGTGACAGCTATGGCACCAGAGAGGCCAGAGGGCACAGAAGCACACAGGAGTAGACAGACTGATGACAGAGTATTGGCCACACCAAGATTTCCAGGTGTCACCTGGGAAATGCCAGTGATCTGCACAGGGGTGGGGTCCAACATTCAGCATTGACCTCCATGATCCATAGTCAACTCCTCCCCTGTGGTCTGGGCCGGTGACATTGTCCTTGATGTTCACCACCCCTCCTCCTGGCTCACCTCATCCTTTCCAAGGAGGTCCTGTTAGTCACAAAGAGTGCTGAGCAGGGATGCAGTTGTTAGTGAAGACTTTCGACTTTAAAAATCAGGCTTTTCCTCAGGATTTCCACTTTGCTCACATTTGTTAGGCTCAATTCCCTACTTTCACATTCCAGTCAACTGAGACTTGAGTTGTAGCAAGGTCTGAATGCTTTGTGATTTGGGAGTGTGTACACAGTGCCCTGTCAGGGACCCAGGGCTCACGGTTGAGGTCCTGTCTGAGAACCTACCTCTAGACCTCAGCCCTGTGGAACTGTAGGGACTCCCCCTGTGTGAGCCTTGGTGTGGAAGTGAAAGTCCCCATGCAATTCCTCAGTTGGCCACCAGAGGGACACAGGCCAGAGGAGGAGGCACCACACCTGCACTTTAGCTGAGCTCTGAGTGCCTGTGTTACTGCTGTGGAGTGGCCTGCTCCAGGCTGGACCATCCTCCTCCACAGGGGGCTTTCCTGGGTTACCAAGCAGGAGTGGAAAAATGCCGAGATGCAGCTGTGACATGCTGGGGACAGAGCAGCAGCCTCACTCTGAAGCTTTTCTGATGGATGACTGTGGAACCTGAGAGCCCAGGGGAAGGGGCCTGAGGTGGACATGTGATGTCCCTCTGGTGAGTGTGAGAAGGGCACAGGATGGCCTGGGCCTGGCCTGCACCATGTCATGGGTTACTGAGCACTGGAGGGGACACAGCCTGGAAATGGTGGACTTACAGAAAGGGCACTTTTGAGGCTGGGCCAGCAGTGTCTCTGAGAAGACTCTGCATGGGGTAGGCTATGGGGCAGAGGGCGCAGGCCAGGGCAGAGGCATCTGTAGGTGCCATGTATCCCAGGAGTGCCTCCCCATCCTGACTGACCTCATGACTGTGTTCCCCTCTCTCATGCACTGCAAAGCTCAGTCCTGCTGCTGGACCTCAGAGACCACTGTGGAGGTCTGCCCTGCACCAGGGGCCTCACACACCTACCCTCCTCAGGACACCCATGTGCAAAACCAGCACTCCTGGACAAAGGCCTGTTGCCACTCCTGGCAGGAAATGCAGAGCTGAGCTGGACCTCCTCTCCTCACCAGGAGGTGAGGGTGCTCCCAGGACCCTGGTGAATGCTCGAGGGTGCAGGAGGCATTGTGGGGAGGCTCCCCCTGCCTGGGGCAGCCATGGCCCACCAAAAAGAATGATGGTCAGGCTCCACTAATGCACAGGGAGCTCATGAAAGTCCTTCAAGTTGCAATTGAGATAAAAAGAAAGGATTGAAATGACTTCGATACTGGGTCTGTTAAGAGCTCAGGATTAGAGTGCTAGCCTAGCATGTGCTAGGTGCTAGGCTCAGTCCTTAGCTTAGCCATACCAACAAACAAACAAAAACCCAACCTGCGGAGAGGCCAACACTTAATTAGGGAAAGTGATGTAGATAAAATAAAGCAACAATCCTGACTTTCCTATGCAACCTGACTCCAGGTCAGCAAGCTGTTGGTCTTATTGTTTTTACCAATTGGCAAATTCCAGCTCATAAGTTCCCCAGGAAAGATACAGTGGCAACACTCTCCTTTGGCCTTTTCTACTGAAAGGGGGATCCCACCCTTGCTCCTGACTGGCTGCTCATACCTTTAGGTGGAAAGGGACAGTGAACTTCATGAACTGGGACCTGATTCCACCAACAAGATGAAGAGGCCAGAGGGTGACACGTCCTGCACTCCATGCCTCTGTTTGTGAGACAACAGATCCACAGCTGGTCCCAGGAGCAGAGGTGCCAGAGCCATTGAACCACACCTGGGGTCTCTGAAACATGGCAGGCATCCAACTTCTCCAACAAAATGTGTTGCCAAACTTAAACAAAGATAAAACCTGACAAGGAAGCAAACAATTTGTGAGCATAGGGGGAATTCTCTGAAGTCAGAAGACCCTGTGGAGAGAGAGAGCATGAGGCGTGCCTGGTGTGTAAGTGGGTTTCAACAGACCCACAGCCAAGAAGCTTTTATAAGATCTCCTGGAAGCTATTAAACCACCTGAATATTAAGTGACAATAAGGGTTTGTGGCCATGTTATTAGTTGTGATGTTGTGGCTGTCGTTTGGGGAAAATATTTACAAAATCCTTTCTGGAGGAAGGGCACACTGAATAATTTATGGGATCCTGCATGCCCGGTCTGATATTTGCTTTAAGACCCCTTAACTGTAGGGGGACAAATGTTAGGACTGATTTTACAAGATGGGGTAAATGTCGAGCACTGGAAGGTGGAGTTATGGGAGGCACACAGATTCTTTTCCAGTGTTCCCTTTTGGCAGACTGTGAATTTCCTCAGAGAGCAGGTGTATCATTCTACCTGTGAGCTCCTTTTGCAGAGGCTGAGTCCTCGAGGCGATCAGGGTTCCCTCTAGTGGCAACTGGAGGGACTGCGACAAGTTTGGCAAACCTGGTACAAGAAATGCGCCTGGCGCCCAGCAGAGGGCGCGGGCAGGTGGCTTTCCTGGAGAGGCTGGTTGAATCTCTCAAAACCCTGGAAAACTTACAGGTTCTTTGTTTCTAGTGATTCCATGTTAATTGCCTACATAGGGATACTTGTGTCAAAATTAAAGTGAAAGTTCACATTTTCACATGGTCCAGGTGAACAAAAGTCCAGGTTTGCCTTACACTTTCATTTAACCCTCATGTCCATCAAAGGACCTGGTGTTTAGTGAGTGACCCTAGGACTGACCCACAAGCTGAGAGCCTGTGTTTGTCCACACCAAGGCCCACACAGGACCCAGTGGGTTTTGTATGCTTCTGCCTTGCCCTGTTCTGTTTATTGCTGAGACCTTGGTCTTTATCCAATCCCTCCCCTAGAGATCTCTGAAGCACTGACCTGCTGGCTGTGGCTCTGAGCCCTGTAGCTCTGTGTGAGAGAAAGCAGGGGATCAGTCCCCTCAGGCTGTGCCTGTGATGAGAATTGACCACTTCTGGGCTGTATGTAAATGAAGGGTAAATTTTAAAATATTTGAATAACTAAGTTTGCTATATATAAGTAACACTGTTAAAGCTATTCAAGGCTTTCCCCTCAAATCAAATATTAATGTACTGATATAAACCAAAGTTTGATGTATCTGTTAAAATGTCAAGGGTTTCTTAAGAACATCAATTTACTTTTTGCATTATTTATGTTGATTGATTATGTACAAACTAAATATGTTTTTACTCTTGTTTTTTCACTCTGTATTTTTCATATAACTCTTGCCTGTTGATGTTTTGCAGAGGTACTGCTTCAAGAACACACAACCTAAATGAATTTGAATATTAAGCCATCATCTTTACACAGATAGTAAGTAAAAGGGATAAAAATAACTGTAAAGTTATAAACATTGAAGTTAAAGCCCCATACTCTTACTTTAAGACTGGTAATACTTGCTTGCTGGATGTCTAAGGCCAAGGCTTAAAGATTAAGGTTAAAAGAAGAGGCCAAGGAAGCCAATATTTGGCTCTTGCCCTCTGAGTCAGCCTGAACCTGGCCTGTTAAGTTTTAATTCTCTAGAGCAACTAGTCTCAAATAAATTAAGGTTTGTAAGATTGACTGTTAATTCAGAGTATTGTACTACATTACAGAATCTAGATTTTTCTTTAAAAGCTAGACTTGGTTAATATAAAAACATCAATGTAATTGAGGTACTAGTACTCTTTACATATTAATGAGTTCATATCTTTCAGGTATACAAGTCTTTAATGTAAAAGGTTTTAGGGAGCATTTTATGAAGATAGTGTTCTCTAAATTAAAGTTGTCTATAATGGTAATTTTTTACTTATAAAGATGGCAAATTTTATTGAAGATTTATTTATTTCATTTGATGTTTTGTAGCCAAACCTTATGTTAATAATGTAAAACAAAAATATTTTACCACTTTTTCACACAAAAGGAAAGTTAAAAGCTCTCTTAACCTTTCTTTGATTCATGTTTTAGATGTAATGTCATATTGTGTTAGCTAACATTCATACCAACACAGGGAAATGTGTGTGTGTGTGTGTGTGTGTGTGTGTGTATATATATATATATATATATATATATATAATTTATAAAATGATATCTAAAAAAAGAGTGACAAATATCAGCTTCAGAACTAGAACACATTACCTAAGATTTGTGCGCAGCTTCACCTTACCTGAAATAAGGCTCTGCCTCCCACCTTACTGCATTTCAGGATGACTCCAAAATAGGCCAGAATTCAGTTCAGTTAAATTTATATTCAGAAGATCGATTTTGTTGTAAAGATTACTGTAATCTCAAACAGGGGATATAAATGTATAATTTAGTCAAGGTTCAAGATTATGTACAAACTAAATATGTTTTTACTTTTGTTAATTTCTCTCTGTATTTTCATATAACTGGTGCCTGTTAATGTTTTGCAGAGGTACTGCTTCAAGAACACACAACCTATATTAATTTGAAATATTAAGCCATCATCTATAGACAGATGATAATTAAAAGGGATAAAAATAACTGTAAACTTATAAACATTAAAGTTAAAGCCCTATACTTTTACTTTAAGACTGGTAAGAATAGCTTGATGGATGTCTAAGACCAAGGCTTAAAGATTAAGGATAAAATAAAGAGGCCAAGAAAGAAATATTTGGCTCTTGCCCTCTGAGTCAGCCTGGACCCAGGGACAAAGGGGAAGAACTTTGCAACTCTGGGCCACATCACCTCCCAATTAGGGAGATTAATGAGACCACTGGAGAAAGGACAGCCAATCAGTGCACATGCTGCAAAGGAGGAGGGTCATTGCAAAGGGGAGACATGCCTGATGCTTCCAAGGTCAGTAAGACCTTGACCCATTCTAGAACAGATGGCACTAAGAGAGTTAAAGGACTGCTCACCAGTCGTCCAAGAGTGTCTCCCAAGAAAACTCAGCTGACTCTTAACAATAGATAGGAGCAAGGTCAGTTTGACTAGCTTGATCTTAAACACCTAGCAAAATCAGTTAAACCAAAACACAAGCATTCCAGAGCATTTTTTTTAAAAAAGTAATTGTTATTTTAATGTTACTTAAGATGTACATTTGGTTAGCCCCCCAAGAATAAGTAAGACTGAAGGCTATAAAAGAGAGATTCTTGGGCAGAAAAGCCTGATAACTACCAAGAGAAACTGCCTGAATCAGAAGTTTTTAGTCAGTTTAAGGCCTACAGATCTTCCTAACCTCCTACACGAGTAGGTTTAATCAATGTTGTTTGTGTAATTATCTAGGCCTATGTAACAGAGATAAAGAAAATTAGGAGACATTAAGTAACTTAACTAAATGTAGTGTTTAAATTGCTGATAATTTTGAAATGTTAAAGAATTATGTTCCCAAAAAGGGCCTAATTAGGCTTTGTTAGGCCTTGTTATGAGGATAATTTCTCAATTCTTCCATCTCCTGGTAAGCAATTATTGATTTCTATCATCCTCATGATATTCATTGAAAGGTTCCAGATGCTACAAGTACCATTTTGTATTAATCTTATTTCAGTATTCATGTCTTTTTGTTTCTCTCATAAAAGTACCCAAACTCAGGTGACTGTACAACCTGCTCTTCCAGAACCAGACTTTCACAATGGACCCCCCCCCCAACTGACCAAATTTCTAAGATGGACTCCAAACTTCTTGCCCCACTTCACGTCACCCCCTCTCAGATCAAAGTAGCAGGAGTGGTCATCATTCTTTTCCCTAGAGCAATAGGAAATCCCTAACACTAGAGGGGGAATTACAATCAGTGCAAATAAATAATTAGGTTAAATTACAAAATGGAGGCCAGTTTGAGTCCAAAAAATATTAATCATGTTTTTATCTCTTGTTTGGACTGTGTTATAAGGCCCAAGCTGCTAAAACAACATGTTTTGTCAGTCAAATTAATGTATAGGCCTGGCCATTACAACTCCTTACCTATTTTAAGATTAATCAAAGTTTTGATTGTTTCTAAAAAGGGGGTAATGTTGTGGGCCAGGGTATATGGGCAAAGACCAAACAGACTCCATTTTTACCTGAGCCTCCACGTAATATAAGAAATGCTTCTCCAGAGAATGCCCCACCTCCGTACCCATGAACAGTTGCTTAGCATAGCATATTTGGCAACAAAAAATGGCAATTCTTATACAATATAAAAGTGTTCATTCTTTGTTTTTTTGTTTTTTGTTTTTGTTTTTTGACAATGTACCCAGTCAGAGATTGATTGTCTAGATGATAGTACCTTTTTTAAACTTTTACATTTAGGGACATTTTGGCCCACTCTCTTTTCTGCTTATGATTTTAGATCTCATGATGTTTGTTTATGGTTTTGGTCATATCAACAGCCACTTATGCTTTAATATGAGTTTGGACTATAAAAGGTGGACTCAAACCCTGGGAAGAAGTTGAAGGATGTAGACTTGCAGCCTACCCCTTATCCCTCCAGCGGGGGGACCTGGCCTGCCAGCTGGTGAATAAAGTTTCCATCTCCTGCTTTAAGATCAACTAAGTGATATATTGCAATCTAGCCTTAATAGAATCATACATCAATAAGACATAAGGATCATATTTATGCCCAAAACAATGGAGCATCTACGTACATCAGACAAAACCTTTTCAATTTCATGAATCAGATAGTCCACCACACAATGATATTGGGTGATTTTAACACACCTCTCTCACTACTGGATAGATCTTCCAAACAATTACTAAACAAAGCAACAATAAAACTAAACAATACAATCAATGATTTAAACATGGAGTATTTCATCAATCATTGAGCAAATAAATGTTCTTCTCAGCAGCACATGGATCCTTTCTAAAATAGACCATATGTTATGTCACAAAGCATCTCTCAGAAAATATATAAAAAAGAAATGCTCCCTTTCATTATATTACATCATAATAGAATAAAATTAGAAATCAATAATTAAAAAAACATAAAAGCTACTCCAACACGTGGAGAATAAATAATATGCTATTGAATAAATAATGCATAGAAGACATCCCCAAGAAGATAAAAAAAATATTCTTAGAGGTAAATGAGAACCACTATATAACATCAAAATCTCTGGAACACTATGAAGTTGGTGCTAAGAAGAAAGTTTATTGCATTAAGCTCATTCATTAAGAATAAAAAGTCAACAAATAAATGACCTAACATTACATCTCAAAGCCCTAGAAAAAAGAAGAACAAATCAACACCAAAAGTAGTAGAAGGCAGAAAATCATTAAAATCAGAGCTGGAATACAAACAAAAGAAAAAATTTTAAAAATTGACAAAATGAAAAGTTGGTTTGTTGAAGAAATAAATAAAATTGATAAACCCTTAGCTACACTAATGAAGAGAAGAGAAGGCAAAACATAAATCACTAAAATTCATGATGAGAAGGAAATATCATAATGGACAGTACTGAGATACAGAATATAATTAGAAACTATTTGGAAAATTTTATAATCCAATAAAATAGAAAATCTCAAAGACATCAACAAATTTCTAGACACATATGGTTTTACCCAAACTATATCAGAAGGATATACAATCTTTAAACAGATCAATTTCAAGTGATGAAATAGAAGATGCCATCAAAAGCCTACCAACCAAGTAAAACCCAGGACCAGATGAATTTTCAACTGAGTTCTACAAGATCTTCAAAGAAGAATTAACAGCAATCCTCCTCAAATTATTCCATGAAATAGAAAAAGAGGCAACCCTTCCAAACTCATTATATGAGGCTAGGCTCACCATGATACCAAAACCAGACAAAGACACATCAAGGAAAGAAAACTTCAGACCAATATTCCTGATGAATATAGACACAAAAATTCCCTATAAAGCTGGGCATGGTGACACACACCCATAATCCCAGTGGCTTGGGGGTCTGAGGCAGGAGGATGACAAGTTCAAATCCAGTCTCAGTATATTAGCAAGGCACTTAGCGACTCAGCAAGACCCTGTCTCTAATAAGATATTTTAAAAGGACTTGGGATGTGGCTCAGTAGTTAAGCACCCCTGGGCACAATCCCCAATACAAAAAAATAAAAAAACAACTCAATAAAATTCTGACAAATCTCATACTAAACCATGTTTAAAAGAGTATACCATGATCAAGTGGGCTTCATCCCAGGGATGCAAAGTTGGTTCACCATATGGAAATCAATATATATGACACATCATATCAATAAAGTTAAACAAAAATTGTATAATTATCTCAATAGATGCAGAAAAAAACCATTTGACAAAATACAGCAACTCTCCATGTTCAAAACACTAGAGAAACTAGGGATAGTAGGAACATACCTCAACATTGAAAAGCTATCTATGCTAAGCCCAAGGCCAACATCATTCTAAATGGAGAAAAATTTAAAGCATTCCTTCTAAAAACTGGAACAAGACAGGTATTCTCTTTTCACTACTTCTGTTCAACATCATCCTGGAAACTCTAGCCAGAGCATTAGATATATGAAATAAATTAAAGGGATACAAATAGGTAAAGAAGAACTCAAACTATCTCTCTTTGTCAATGTCATGATTCTATATTCAGAATATCCAAGAAATTCCACCAGAAAACTTCTAGAACCAATAAATGAATTCAGCATAGTAGCAGGATATAAAATCAATACCCATAAATCAAATGCTTTTCTATACATTTGTGATGAATTAACTGAAAGAGAAATTAATAAAACTACTCCATTCACAATAGTCTCAAAAAGAATAAATAAAATCTTGGGAATCAATCTAACAAAAGAGATGAAAGACCTCTACAATGAAAACTACAGAACACTAAAGAAGGAAATGAAGGAGACCTTAGAAAATGTAAAGTTTTCCCTTGATCTTGGATAGGTAGAATTAATATTGTCACAATGGCCATACTACCAAAATTGTTATGTGGATTTTATGCCTGAACAGCTGACACCCACGTGATTATTGCACAAGTCCTGGTCTGTCAAGAACCCTGTGGTTCCTTTGCTAATCCCTGTGCCCACAGATGGTCCTGCCCTCCTGAGGACACAGTCTGTTCTACCCCTTTGCCAGCACACAAATTCCTGCAAGCTCCCAGGGCACGGAACAGAGGAACAGAAAAATCCCCAAGAGCTTCTGTCCTTGTGGAAGCAGGAGGACCAGGCAAGAGCCATTCATGGGGTCACAGGAATATTTGTGCTGGAAATGACCAGACCTGATGCCTATGACACCTCACACCAGGGCTGTACCAGGAGTGGAACTATGCCAACTGGGAGGAGCATGTGAAGGGTTAAGAGAGAGAAGGTGCTCTGTGTATTTGTCACCATGCAGTTGAGTCAGCAGGTGGGTTCTGTGGCTTCCTGCAAATCACGCAGTGACTGAAGTGTCTGCTACATCTCCATACAGCAATTTGTTGGAAGAAGGACACAATAGGTAAGAAACAGAAGGATCCAGAAAAGTGTAAAGATGTTTCTGAGGGTAATCTATCTATTGTTCACAAAAAGAAATCATTTAAAAATCACAAATTAATAGAAAATCCAATTTAAAACTAGGAAAAGAAAACAAATAAGTGATGAAGAGACGGTAAAATGTGAATGGATAAAAATTCTGTGAACACATCTCTAATTCTTCGAGAGACAAAATTAAGGAGTGGAACTTGCAAGAAGAGGTGGTGGAGGGAACCAAACCTGAGCTGCCTGGAGAGAGCAAGTGGCAGGGCCACACAACTTGGGTGGAGTGGGGGGCAGCAGCCAGGGAGCAGGAGAGTCACAGTGTCTAGAGCCCAGAGAGAGTTCAGAACTGAGAGGGTCTGAGACGGGGCTGGATTGCTGGCAGGAAGAGCTGGAAATGTGAGGTCCTGTGCACCCTATGGTGACTACAGACCCACACATGAGTGAGACCTGGACTTTTGATAGGGTAAAGCAGAAATCCAGCATTGTAGACTTAATAGTGGGGACAGGAGCAACACCAGCAAGATGGTGGAATAGGAAGCCCCAGATCTGGCCCACACCCCAGACACAGAGACTTAAAACAACACACAATGCCCAAAAAAAGTCTTTGTGAGGTCTCCAGGAAGCAGTTAAGAAATCACAGCTCCCCAGGTAAATACAAAGCCAAGAAGCACCACCACAGCAGTGGTTAATCAAGCCCTTGCTTTACACCCATGACAGTTCGTTCCCCTATGTTGTGTGACTCAGTACAGCTGGAGAAAGGGGCCCGACTCCTGGCTTCTCCCTGGGAGGGTGGAGGAGAGAAAAAGGATATGTGCATCCAGTGATTTGACTTTTGATAGGGGTGATGATGGGCCTCATGACCTCCATTGACTGAGAGCACAGGTGGGGATCCAGAATGCCTATAGGCTGCTGCAAATAAAGGAGAAGGCTTGTTGCTGCAGCCAAGAAGCTGCAGTACTGCGGACAGTCAGTAGATGGAGCCCCTGAGAAGAAACAGAGATGCCTCTCTAGCTGAGAAATGACCCCAGAGAAGCCCCTCCTCAGGAAAGGCCTGATTCTGGGGTAGCTGGGCTGCTGAGAGGGTCTTCCCCTGTAAATCAGTTCCTAAAGACTTGCTGGGGTGCTTGTGTTTTCAAATGCTGCAATCCAGCCACACCCAGCAAAGCACATAAAACAACAGGGCAGCAGAACCCCAAGAATGGATTAAGGCTAAACTCCAGAAAGTGACTGTGCATAAACAGAGATCATCAAATTAAATGGCAAAGCATCCAAATGACCACTTTCAATCAGTCAAATGACCCCCGCCAAAAAATACAAACAGCTAAATGAAATCAGAAAATGATGCCATTAAGAAAATGGCAACAGCAAGTCAATTTCCAGCAAAAATTACTGTAAATGTGCGTAGATAGAACTCCCCCCAACAGAAGACAAAAAGCAGCTGACTGAATTAGAAACAAGAACTAAGATCCAACCACATACTTTCCACAAGGGACATACTTTAGGTGTAAGAACAAAGTTAGCCAAAAAGGAAAGGCTGAAGAAGATGTTTCATGCAAATGACAACCAGAGAGACCAGAGTGGCCATTCTTAGGCCAGACACAACAGACTGTAAGTCAAATACACATACAGACAGCAGAGGGTGTTACAAATGTGCCAGGAAGACACAAGAGCAACAAATCAACGGGCATCCACAGCAGAGCTGGATGTGTGACAGACATGAAGGGACGAATCGGCAGTAACACACAGCGGCATGATTGCCAGTGTCCCTGCAGGGTGGGATGACCAGACATAAGATCAGTAAAAGTCAGAGGACTTGAACAACCCTGCAGGCCAAGGAGACCAAGCAGGCATGCTCAGGGGACTCCACCCCCCAGCAGCATGATTCACTGTCTCCAAACATGTGAGCCACCCCCTAGGAGAGATCATAGGCTGGCCACCCAATAAGATGTACCCAATAAGAGATGACTGAAATCATACAGATCTCTTTTCCAATGACAATGGAATGAAACTAGAGATTGAAACACAAGGAAAACTGTAAAATTCACAAACGGATTCAAGTGCTGAGGTCAATTTAACACAGAATGGAATTGGAGGTTGGTGGTCCTTTATTCTCTATAGGTTGTGTAACTCAGTCCACTCTCTTTCTGTTTGCATAGTGTGTTAGCCAGCTTTTTGTCACTGCAACCAAAATACCTGACAAGAACAACTTAGAGGGGCAAAAATTCATTTTAGGTCATCCTTTCATAGGTTTGATCCATGTGTGCCTGGTTTCATTGCTTTGGGCCTAAGGTGAGACGAACATCAAGGCTGCAGGGCACAGTGGAGGACAGAGGCTCAGCTCATGGCAGGGTCATAAACAGAGAGGGAAGGGGGAAAGGGCTTTGGGGATGATGTACCCATCTGGGGCATGGCCACAGCGATCTATCTTCTCCAGGACACCTACCTGCACACAGTTACCACTAAGACCATTCAAACCACAACAGACTGGTTGGTTTCCAGTTCCATTAATATAATCGTTTTACTTGTGAACATTCCTATGTTAACACAGGAGCTTTTGAGAGACAGCTCATACCCAAATGATAACATTGTGCCCTGGTCCCCAAAACCCCATGTCCATCTCACAGTGAAGCTGCAGTTCATTCATCTCAAAGAGCCTCATAGTTATAACAATTCCAGAATTTCCCAAAAGTCCAAGTCCAAAGGCACCTCTGAGAATCAAGGCAAACTCGCAGCAGTGAGATCCTGTAAAAATCGAAAGCATCTTCTATATATCCAATATACAGTCGCACAGAATAAACATTCCCATTTCCAAAGGCATAGAAAGAGGGACGAGGCCAAAGCAAGACCTCAACCAAGCTCCTCAAAGGTTTTGTACAGCTCTGCCTCTAGTGTCTTGGGCACATGGTGGGAAGAGGTGATTTCCAAAGCACTTGGGCAGCCCTGAGCCCTTGGCCTTGCCAGTTTCCACGTACATGGTGTCTCCTTTAGCCTGGCTCTGCACACAGCCAGCCCTGTTCTCAGGAGACAGCCCATAGGACTGGCGCCTCCTAATTCCTTTGGCTTCATGTTCACAGCTTCCTGCATCACTCTCAGGGGCAGACTGCAGGACTCTGACCCTCCTACATGTCACCTGGCTTCCCAGACCTTCCTTCAAAATATTAGTGGAAGATTCCATGAACCCCTAATTGCTCCAGCATCCTGCATTCCTGCAGAACTCTCTCCACGTGGATAATGCCAAGCTCAACACCATCTTGCATAGTACCTGGGCACCCTGGGATCACAACTGCAGCAGTCTCTGAGTGCCTGGGGGGCTGGGCATGGTGAAACAATTTCCTGGGTCCCCCTGTCTTTCCCATCCCTGAGATGCCCTCAAGGCATCTTTCCTATTGTCTCTGTGCAATTGTCTTTGTAGTTCCCATAATCTCAAAAAAGACCAAGACTTTCTTGGACTTGTTTTACATGTACATTTCTGGACAAAATACAAGTTTTTCAAGATCTTCAGGCCTACTTTCTGACTAAAATCTGTCAGCAAAATCCAGATTCAGAGGCTGCAGAGACTATCCTTCACAGACTGCACCCCAGGCTGGCAAAGTCCACATTGATGTCTGAAACTGCCTCTGGGCACTTGTCTGTGGCGGGCAGGGCCAGGCACGTGTGCTCTGACAAGGACAGATTCAGCTCAGGCTGGTGGACCATAGGTGGGTCTGGTATCAAGGTGACAGCCATGCCAGCAGAGATGCCAGAGGGCACAGGAGCACCCGGAATGGACAGACTGAGGACAGAGGAATGGCCACACCAAGGTTTCCAGGTGAAGGGCAAAACATCACACTGGGACAGCCGTGCAGCCAAGAGATTTATTCAACAGCCTTCGTGGCTGGTAGCAAAACCGGAGAAGAGGTGCTCTGGTCGAAGGTCGAAGAGGGTACTGGGAGAGGGGAGTCAGGGAGAAGGGAGTGTGAAATCTCTGGACAGAAGGTGGGTGCTTGGTTGCACCAGCTAGGATCTCTGGAGCTATCAGCTAAAGCAGCTGCTGTCTGGCTGGAGGCTGGAGCTGTCAGCTGGGAGCAGCCGTCAGGCTGAAGGCGATGGGTCTGGAGCTGCCAGCTGGGGCAGCTGCCGTCGGCTGGAGGAGATGGGTCTGGAGCTGTTGCAGTGGCTACCTCCTCTCCGCAGGGTCAAGCTGATGTGTCTGAGTGGCTTCCTCCTCTCAGCAGCAACAAACTGATGTTGTGTGTCTCAGTGTGTCTGTGTGTGTGTTCTGAGTCTCTCGAATGGGGCCCTATATAGGGATTTCTGGTGGGAGGTGCACCAGAGCAACCCCAACGCCATTGGCTCTTTGCCCATAGAACAGGATGACCTTTAAGCCTATTGGCTCTTGCCCGGGGAAAAGAAACATCCTGCCCGGGGAAGAAACATCCTGCCTGGAGAATGAAACAAGGTTGCTTCTCTCAGGATGTGGAAAACTTGGGGTGGGGGTTGGGGGGTGGGTAGCCCATCTATCACCAGGTGTCACCTGAGGAAATGCTAGGAGCCCTGCACTGGGGTGGGGTCCAACACAGGGCACCGACCTCCTTGCTCCATAATCAATTTCTCCCCCCCGTGGTCAGGGCAGGTGACCTTTCCCTTGATGTTTACCACCCCTGCTCCTGGCTCATTTCTTCCTTCCCAAGGAGGTCTTGACAGCCACCAATTGAGCAGAGCAGGGTCGCTGGTGTTTGTAAAGAGTTTTGACTTTAACAATCAGGCATTTCCTCAGGATTTACACTTTGCACACATTTGTTAGGCTTAATTCCCTACTTTCATATTCCAGCCAACTGAGACTTGAGCTACAGCAAGACATGAATGCTTTGTGATTTGGAAGCGTTTACACAGGGCACCATCAGGGACCCAGGGCTCCCTGGCTGTGGTCCTGGCTAGGAGACCCTCCCTCAAGGCCTCAGCCCTGGGTACCTAAAGGGACTCCCCCTGTGTGAGCCTTGGTGTGGAAATCACGTCCCCATGCAATTCTTCAGTTTGCCACCAGAGGGACACAGGCTAGAGGAGGAGGCACCACACCTGCACCTTAGCCAAGTTCTGAATGCCTGTGTGACTGCTCTGGAGTGGCCTGCTCCAGGATAGATGTTCCTCCTCCACAGAGGCTTTCCTGGATGAACAAGCAGGAGTAGAAAAACGCAGGGATGCAGCTATGACATGTTGGGGACAGAACAGCAGCCTCATTCTGAAGCCCATCTAATGGTTGGCAGTGTGGCAGTGTGGACCCTGGGACACATGAGGCTCAGGGGATAGAGGACTGAATTGGACATGTGATGTCTCTCTGGGGGGGTGTGAGGAGGTCACAGGATGGCCTGGGCCTGGCCTGCACCATGCCATATGTTACTGAGCACTGGAGGGGACACAGCCTGGACATGGTGGACTTAGAAAGACATTCCTTGAAGCTGGGCCAGCAGTGTCCCTGGGAACACTGTGCATGGGGTAGGCTATGGAGAAGAGGGTGCAGGTCCAGGGCAGAGGCGTCTGTAGGTGCCAGGCACCCCAGGAGTGCCTCCCTGTCCTGAATCTCCTCACATCCTTGTGCCTCCTCTTTCTCATGCACTGCAAAGCTCAGTCCTGCTGCTGGACCTCAGGGACCACTGTGGAGGTCTGCCCTGCCCCAGAGGCCTCACGCTCTCCATCCTCAGCACACCCATGCTCAGCACCAGGGCTCCTGGGACTAAGGGCTGCTGCCACTCCTGGCAGGAAAGGCAGAGCTGAGCTGGACCTCCTCTCCTCACCAGGAGGTGAGGGTGCCTCCAAGACCCTGGTAAATGCTGAGGAGTGTAGGAGGCATTGTGGGGAGGCGCCCACTGCCTAAGGCAGCCATGGCAGACACACAGGAATGATGGTCAGGCTTCACTGATGCACAGGAAGCTCATGAGAGTGCGTCAATTTACAATAGAGATAAAAGAAATGATTGAAATGACTCAGATGGTTGGTCTCTGCAGAGATCAGGATTTGAGTGCTGGCCTAGCAAGTGGAGGATGCTGGGCTCAGTCCTTAGCTCAGCCACACCAACCAACAAAAGCCCAAAATGCTGAGAGGCCAATACTTTGTTAGGGAAATTGATTGGATAAAAAAGCACCAATCCTGACTTTCCAATGTAACCTGCCTACAAGTCAGCGCGCTGTTGGTCTTATGGTTCTTACCAATAGGCAACTCCCAGCTCATAAGTTCCCATGGAAAGATACAACGGGAACACTCTCTTTTGGCCTTCTCTAGTGAAAGGGGGATCTCACCCTTGCTCCTGACTGGTTGCTCACACCTTTAGTTGGAAAGGGACAGTGAACTCCATGATCAGGGACCTGATTCCACCAACAAGATGAAGAGGCCAGAGGGTGTCACGTCCTGTGCTCCATGCCTCTGGGTGGGACACAACAGAATCCACGGCTGGTCCCAGGAGCACAGGTGCCAGACCCGTTGAACCATGCCTGGGGTCTCTGCAACATGGCAGGCATCCAACTTCTTCAACAAAATGTGTTACCAAACTTAAACAAAGAGAAAACCTGACAAGGAAGAAAACAACCAACGAGCACGGGGCGGGGGGTGGGGGGTTTGCTCTGAAGTCAGAAGACCCTGTGGAGACAGACAGCATCAGCCATGCCTGGTGTGTAAGTGGGTTCAACAGACCCACAGCCAAAAAGCTTTTGTAAGATCTCCTGGAAGTTGTTAAACCACCTATTAAGTGACATTAAGGGTTTGTGGCCATGTTATTAGGTGTGATGTTGTGGCTGTGGTTTGGAGAAAATATTTATAAAATCCTTTCTTGAAGAAGGACACACTGATTAATTTATAGGATGTTGCATACCGGTCTGAGATTTGCTTTAAGATCCCTTAATGATGGGGGGAAATGGGTGGGACGGATTTAACAAGTTTGGGTAAATGTCGGGCACTGCATGGTGGACCTCGGGAGGGGCACGCAGTTTCTTCCCCAGTTTTCACTTTTGGGAGACTGTGACACTTGCCCAGAAAGCAGGTGTCTCTCTTTACCTGTGAGCTCCTTCTGCAGAGGCCGAGTCCTGGAGGCGATCAGGGTTCCCTCTAGTGGCGGCTGGAGGGACTGCGACCAAGTTTGTCAAACCTGGTACAAGAAATGTGCCTGGTGCCCAGCAGAGGGCACGGCGGGGATTTTCTTGGCAAGCCTGGCTGAACCTTGTGAAATCCT
Source organism: Tamias sibiricus (assembly GCA_025594165.1). NCBI lineage: Eukaryota > Metazoa > Chordata > Mammalia > Rodentia > Sciuridae > Tamias > Tamias sibiricus. Next base: position 154,532,446 of record CM046659.1, read on the forward strand.
GGAAACTTAACAGTTTATTTGTTTCTTAGTGATTCCAAGTTAATTACTTGCATAGGGATGTTTGTGTCAAAATAAAAATGAAAGTTCACATTTTCACATGGTCCAGGTGAACAATGGTCTACGTTTGCACTCCACTTTCATTTATCCCTCAGGTCCATCATAGCCAGGGGTGTTTGGTGAGTGACCCTAGGACTGAACCACCAGCTGGGAGCCTGTGTTTTTGTCCATGCCAAGGCCAACACAGGACTCAGAGGGTTTTGTATGCTTCTGCCTTATCCCGTTCTGTTTATTGCTCAGACCTTGGTTTTATCCACTCCCTCTCCTGTGAGTCTCTGAAGCACTGACATGCTGACTGTGGCCCTGAGCCCTGTAGCTCACTATAAGAGAAAGCAGGGGGATCAGGCCCCTCAGGCTGCTGCCTGTGATTAGAATTGGCCACTTCTGGCCTGTATGTAAATGAAGGGTAAACTTTAAAACTTTGTATAATTAGTTGGTTATATATAAGCAACACAAACACTTAAAGCTAATTAATGTTTTCCCTAAGGTCAAATATTAATGTACTGATATAAACCAAGGCTTGATGTATATGTTAAAATGACAAGGATTTCTTAAAACATCAATTTACTCTTTGCATTGTGTAGTTAAGTTTTTATTCTCTAGAGCAACTAGTCTTAAGTAAATTAAGGTTTGTACAACTGTGGTTAAAGAGCAACTGTTATTTTAGAGTATTATACTACATTACAGAATCTAGATTTTTCTTTAAAATGTAGCCTTAGTTAATATAAAATCATCAATGTTATTGAGGTACACATATGATTTACCCAAAGTGTATCAGGAAGACATACACAATTTAAACATATCAATTTCAAGTGATGAAATAGAAGATGCCATCAAAACCCTCCCAACCAAGACAAACCCAAGACCAGATAAATTTTCAGCTGAGTTCTTCAAGATCTTCAAAGAAGAATTAACAGCAATCCTCCTAAAATAATTCCATGAAATAGAAAAAGAGGGAACCCTTCCAAACTCATTCTATGAGGCTAGGCTCACCATGATACCAAAACCAGACAAATACATATCAAGGAAAGAAAACTTCAGAGCAATATTCCTGATGAATATAGATGCAAAAATTCCCAATAAAGCTGGGCATGGTAGCACATGCCCATAATTCCAGTGGCTTGGGAGACTGAGGCAGGAGGATTGCAAGTGCAAATCCAGTCTCAGTAAATTAGCAAGTCACTTAGCAACTCCACAAGATGCTGTCTCTAATATAATATAAAAAAGGACTTTGGATGTGGCTCAGTGGTTAAGCACCACTGTGCACAATCCCCAGTACCAAAATAATAATAATAATAATAATAATAATAATAAAATTCTCAATAAAATTCTGGAAAATCTCATACAAAAACATATTTCAAAGACAGTGCACCACAATTCTGTGGAAATTATTAAATGTAACACATCATATTAGTATACTTAAACAAAATCATATTATTATCTCAATAGATGCAGAAAAAGCATTTGACAAAATACAGCAACTCTCCATGTTCAAAACACTAGAAAAATTAGAGATAGTAGGAACATACCTCAACATTGGAAAAGCTATCTATGCTAAGCACAAGGCCAACATTATTCTAAATGGAGAAATAAAGAAAGCATACCCTCTAAAAACTGGAACAAGACAGGGATGCCCTCTTTCACCATTTCTATTCAACATCGCCCTGGAAACTCTAGCCAGAGCAATTAGACAGATGAAAGAAATTAAAGGGATACAAATAGGTAAAGAAGAACTCAAAATATCACTATTTGCCAATGTCATTATTCTATATATAGCATATCCAAAAAATTCCACAAGAAAATTTCTAGAACTGATATATTAATTCAGCATAGTAGCAGGATTTATAATCAATACTCATAAATAAAGTACATTCCTATACATTAGTAATGAATTCACTGAAAGAGAAATTCAGAAAACTACCCCACTCGCAATAGTCTCAAAAACATTCATGGGAATCAATCTAACAAAAGAGGTGAAAGATCTCTACAGTGAAAACTACAGAACACTAAAGAAAGAAATGAAGAAGACCTTAGAAAATGGAAAGTTCTCCCATGATCTTGGTTAGGCAGAATTAATATTGTCAAAATGACGATACTACCAAAACTGTTATACAGATTTAATGCAATTCCTATTAAAATTCCAATGACATTCTTCATAGAACTAGAAAAAACAATCTTGAACTTCATTTGGAAAAATAAGAGACCCAGAACAGCCAGCATTCCTTAGCAAGAAGAGCGAAGCAGGAGGCATCACAATCCCACACCTTAAACTATACTACAGAGCAATAGTAACAAAAACAGCATGGTAAACGTGCCAAAATAGACATGTAGACCAATGGCACAAAATAGAAGACACAGAGACAAACCCATAAAAATGCAGTTATTTCATATTAGACAACGGTGCCAAAAATACATTGGAGAAAAGAGAGCCTCTTCAACAAATGGTGCTGGGAAAGTGGAAATTCATGTGTAACAAAATGACATAAAACTCTATCTTAAACCTGCACAAAAATCAACTCAGGCCAGGCATGGTGGCTCGTGTCTATTATCCCAGCAGTTCATAAGGCTGAGACACAGGTTTGTGAGTTCAAAGACAGCCTCAGCAATGGCAAGGTACTAAGCAACTCAGTGTGACCCTGTCTTTAATAAGATACCAAAAAAGGGGGGTTGGGGTGTGGCTCAGTGGTTGAGGGCCCCTGAGTTCAATCCCTGGTACTCCCCCCAAAAACTATCAACTCAAATCACATCAAAGACATAGGCACTAGAACAGAGACTGGATGCCTATTAATAGAAGAAGTAGTAGGCCCAAATCTTCTTCGTGTTGGCTTATGACATGACTTCCTTAACAAGACTCCTAAAGTGCAAGAAGTAAAATCACAAATCATTAAATGGAACAGATTCAAACAAAAAAAGCTTCTTCTCAGCAAAGGAAACAATGAATTATGTGTGAAGAGAGAACTTACATAATAAGAAAAAAATCTTTGCCACACCACCTCAATAGAACATTAATTTCCAGGATATATAAAGAACTCAAAAAACTTAATACCAAAAGAACAAATTACTCAATTGATAAATGGGCTAAGGAACTGAACAGACACTTCACAGAACAAGAAATACTAGCCATCAAAAAACATTTGGGAAAATGTTCATCAGCTCTAGCAATTAGAGAAATGCAAATCAAAACTCCTTTAAGATTCCATCTCACTATAGTCAGATTGGTAATTATCAAGAATACAGGATTGAGGAAAAGGTACACTCATACAGTTCTGGTGGTGCTGCAAATTGGTGTAACCACTTTGGAAAGCAGTATGGAGATTCCTCAGAAAACTGGGAATGGAACCACCGTTTGACCCAGCTATCCCACTCCTCAGTTTATACCCAAAGTACATAAAATCAGCATATTGCAGGGATGCAGCCACATCAATGTTGACAGCAGCTTAATTCATAATAGATAAACCGTGGAACCAACCTAGATGCCCTTCAACAGATGAATGGAAAGAAAATGTGGTATATATAAACAATGGGATATTACTCAGCATTACAAAATAAAATTATGGCATTTTTTGGTAAATGGATGAAGCTGGAAAATATTATGCTAAGTGAAATAAGCCAATCCCAATAGGATATATTCTACCCTGGGCGGGGAGCAACAACTAATTCCCCTGCCTGGATGAAGGTTTGGATTGTCCTGAGTGGACAGGGAGGGCAAGCCCTGGTTGTGGCTGGGGAGAACTCCCCAGGGTCCCTCAAACACAAATCATAAATCCACTAAGAGCCCTGTCCTACAGGACTCTCCGGAGGATTCCCTCCTTCCCCCAGATGCTTCGGCTCCTCTTTATCCTCCTATCGCAGGTGCAGTCACAGCTGCTCCACTAACTACTCCACCATCTCCCTCTCCCTCCCCTCAACTGCTTCCTCAATCACCCCACTCAACCACTCCTCCAACTCTAGTCTTCCCAAAGGAGCCAGCCCCTGTTCTTTCTCCTCCCCATACCCGACAGGGCCACCCTTATGGAAGGCCTGACTCAGTTGCTTCCCCTGGCCGACCTGCCGGCTCCATTTCTATTAATATCCCTGAAGTGGAGCTGACTCCGGCCCCCCCGTTCTTCCTCTCCGCCAGATTCCAGAAGGTCGCTACGTGTATATTCCATTTTTCACAACAGACCTTTATAACTGGAAAAACCAGAATCCCCCTTTTAGTACGGATCCTATTTCCTTGATTTCTCTGGTTGATTCCGTTTTCTTCAATCACCTCCCCACCTGGGATGACTGTCAACAGATCCTCCATACTCTCTTCACCACGGAGGAAAGGGAGCGAATCCTGGCAGAAGCGGCTAAAGCGCTGCCTGGGATAAATGCTCTTACAAGCAACAACAAAACAGAAGTGATTGAATGAGCTTTACCTAGGAGAAGACCAAGCTGGGACTATGGGACAACTGAAGGTAGGAGAGTGCCACCAGACACTATTAGAGGGCCTTAAGAGGGCAGCTCGAAAACCCACAAATCTTTCTAAGGTAGCAGATGTAAAACAGGGGCCAAATGAGTCACCTTCAGCGTTTCTCGAGCGCCTCCTGGGGGCACACCGTCTATATACTCCTATAGACCCTGAGGACCGGACAAGCCTCAAGGCGATTAATCTGGCTTTTGTGACTCAGTCAGCCCCAGACATCCGTAAAAAGATAGATGGCTTTGCAGGAAAAACCAGGTCAGAATTATTGGAAATAGCCCAAAAGGTGTTTGAAAATAGAGATAGCTGAGATGATCTACCAATAAGGAAAGTAAACAGGGCCACAGTGGCCGCATTACAGGCTTCTGAAACCTCAAATCCTAGACAAAGGCAGACCACATACAACAGAGACAAAAAGCAGTCTTCCCTGCTACAAAACCAGTGTGCTTATTGCAAAGAAATTAGACACTGGAAAAATGAATGCCCCCCAATGTAATCCGAAGAGCTTGCCCTGATCACAGGCCAAAGCTCCTCAGCCAAAACCAGTTTTAACTTTAGAAGAATAGGGGGGCCATGGCTCTTTCAAACTAGGCTCCGAGAGCCCATGGTAACTTTCTCAATTGGGGGCCAACCTGTAAATTTCCTAGTGGATACAGGAGCTTCACATTTGGTGTTACAGAAGCCCATAGGACCCCTCACTAATGAAACCATGGAAGTGCAAGGGGCAACAGGAGAAATTAAAAAGTATAAATGGACTACAGACCGGACTTTTAACATAGGACGAGGAACTGTAACTCACTCTTTCGTTGTTATCCCTGAATGCCCTTTCCCGTTGCTGGGACGGGACCTTTTAAGCAAACTTCAGGCAACTATTTCATTTTCTGGAGATATGCCTACATTAGAATTGGGGAATCCTGCAAAGGCCCTAACTATAACCTGCCCATTAAGTGAGGAGTATCTGCTTTTTCAAAATCCTATCCAAACTTCAGAAAAAAAATGAGAGAAATTATTAATTCAAGAAATTCCTACAGTTTGGGCTGAGAATAACCCTCCAGGGCTAGCTGAGCATGTGCCACCAGTTGTAATACAACTAACATCTGGGGCTATGCCCATCTGGGTTAAACAATACCCCATCAGTTTTGAAGCCAGAGAAGGAATTAAAACCCACATCAGGCATCTCCTAGAAGTGGGGATACTAATTAGATGTCAATCGGCTTGGAACACCCCCTTGTTGCCTGTCCAAAAGCCTGGGACTCAAGATTACAGACCAGTACAGGACTTAAGAGAAGTGAACAAACGGGTAGAAACTATACACCCAACTGTCCCTAACCCCTACACTTTGCTCAGTTTGTTGCCACCAGAACATACAGTTTATACTGTATTGGATTTGAAAGACGCACTTTTCTCCATCCCTTTGTCAAAACTGAGTCAACCTATCTTCGCTTTCAAATGGACTGATTTGGAGATGGGGATATCGGGACAACTGACCTGGACTCGACTACCACAGGGATTTAAAAATTCCCCCACTATATTTGATGAAACTCTCAATCAAGATCTGAGACTGTTTCGCAGTTAAGTACCCTGAGGTAACCTTGCTCCAATATGTGGATGATCTTCTGTTAGCAGCAAAAGACTGTTTAAGGGCCACCCGGGGTTTGCTAGGAACCTTGGCTCAGTTGGGGTACCGAGTCTCAAGAAAAAGGCAAAAATCTGTTCCTCTCAGGTTACTTATTTGGGATATGAGCTGAGGGAAGGGAAAAGACTGTTATCCCAAACCCGCATAGAAGCCATAATAAAGATCCCAACCCCAACTACTAAAAAGCAGGTTAGGGAATTTCTAGGGGCAGTTAGATACTGCCGCCTTTAAATACCTGGATTTGCTGAAATTGCCAAGCCGTTATATACTGCAACTGCAGGAGGCAAGTCACCTTTAATTTAGACTGAGGAAAATGAATTGGCCTTCAAAAATTTAAAGGAGGCTCTGGTTCAGGCCCCTGCCTTAACCCTCCCTGATATATCTAAGCCTTTCCATCTTTATGTTCATGAGAGAAAGGGTATTGCTAAAGGAGTTCTTACCCAAAATTTAGGGCCATGGAAAAGACCAATTGCCTACATTTCAAAAAGGCTGGATCCTGTAGCATCAGGATGGCCCCCTTGTTTACGAGCCATAGTGGCTACTGCGATACTGGTAAAGGAAGCAGATAAGCTTTCTCTGGGGCAGACTCTCACTGTGACTGCCCCTCACACAGTGGAAACCCTATTGAGGGATGCCACCAGTCGATAGATGTCAAATGCCCGTCTCGCGCAGTACCAGGCTCTCCTCCTAGACAAGGACAGATTGACCTTCAGTAAATCCCTGGCAATCAATCCTGCAACCCTGCTGCCTGATGATAACCCAGAGGAGCCAATTCATAGCTGCTCAGAGATTCTGGATGTCATCCAAGGTACCCGACCAGACCTGACTGACATTCCTCTCACCAACAGAGAGGCAGACCTTTACACCGATGGTAGCAGTTATGTCCGGGATGGAATAAGGTATGCGGGAGCGGCTGTAGTTACGGGCCAAAAAGAAATTATCTGGGCACAGGCTTTGCCCAGAGGCTCATCAGCCCAAAAAGCAGAAATCATTACAGTAACACAGGCATTGAGATGGGCAGAAGGAAAACAGGTAAACATTTACACGGACAGCCGTTATGCTTTTGCTACAGTACATGTGCATGGACAGATATACAAACAAAGGGGATTTTTAACTTCAGATGGAAAGACTATCAAAAATAAACAAGAAATCCTTGAATTACTGGAGGCTATCTGGTTGCCAGATAAACTGGCTATTATCCACTGGCCTGGACACCGTAAAGACAATAGCCCCCAGACCCAAGGTAATAACTTGGCCAATCAAACAGCCAGGGAAATAGCCCTTGGGGAGTCAAAATGCCAAACTATTCTTGAACTCTCAAATTGCCCAAAACTCCCAGTTAAAATTGAGGAAGAAACTCCTTCATACACTACAGAAGAGATAAAGTTATACTCCTCTATGGGAGCCCAACAAAACTGTCACGGCTGGTGGACTCTCCCAGATGGGAAAATTTGCATGCCTAAGCTTTTAGGAAGAAAATGGTTAACTGATCTTCATCAGGCGATGCATTTATCCCCCAAGAAGACTTCAGAACTAATTTCACCCCACGTTTGGTTCCCGGGACACCGAGAGATACTCCAGAACATCTCAAATTGCTGCATGATATGTGCACAGGTAAATGCTTAAAAGAACCATCTTCCACAGGGAGACAGAAGTCAAGGTACTGCACCTGGTGAATTTTGGGAATTGGACTTTACTAAAATGAAACCAGGACTATATGGATATAAATACTTGTTAGTCTTTGTTGAAACTGTCTCAGGCTGGGTAGAAGCCTTTCCAACTCGAACAGAAACAGCACAAATAGTAGTTAAAAAACTAATAACTGAGATTGTTCCTAGATTTGGCCTTCCTCTAAATTTGGGGTCTGACAATGGCCCGGCCTTCACGGCCAAATTATCTCAATTAATTTCAAGAGCCCTTAATATAAACTGGAAATTACATTGTATGTACCATCCTCAAAGTTCAGGAAAGGTAAAAAAGATGAATAAACATTAAAGGAAACTTTGACTAAATTAATACTTGAGACTGGTGGTAACTGGGTTGTTCTCCTGCCTTTTGCTCTCTTAAGGGCCCATTGCACCCCTTACCAGGAAAAATTTACCCCTTATGAAATAATTTATGGGCGGCCACCGCCTTTGGTTCCCAGAGTACACCAAGATCTGGTGGGAGACATTCCAATCTCAGAAACACTCAAAGGGCTACAACTAATCATAGATAAGATCTTTCCCCAGGTCCAGGCTGCTCAGCCCCTTGGACACACAGACTGCCCGATCATTCATTCCAACCAGGCCAGGCGATGCTGTGCTGATACAATGTTTAAGAACTAACAGCCTTGAGCCCAGATGGAAGGGCCCTTACATCGTGATTCTCTGCACTCCTACTGCCGTCAAAGTTGCTGGTATTCCTGCCTGGATCCATCACTCACAGCTAAAGAAGGCACCTACAGAAACCATGGAGAAAGAACCCACTGGAGGAGAATCCAGCAGCCAGAGGTGGAAAGTGACTGAGTGTGGGCCTTTTAAAGTTAAAATTACTAAGGTTTAATATTTTGTCACTAGATTCTTATTGCTTTTCCTGTTATTATAAGCATTATGCTAATGATTTTTGCCTGTTGGAGTATACATGTATCCTTAGGTTTTAGCTATGCTGGCCTCAACAAACCTTGTACCCCATCTGTAGCCCAAAAAGGACCTGCTATTACAGGATCTCCACTAATACTAAATTGTACTTACTCTTGTCAAGATCCAGTAATTGGCCCTATCAAATGGTATAAAGATAACCAAGAAATTTTTAGTCAGCTATTCAGGGAGGGACCATGGAAAAATCTTACAGACCAATCTCAAAGAGATAATATAAATTTTAAAATCTATAAATACTCTGCTCACCCTCAAGATTCAGGACAGTATTCCTGTACTAAGCTTAAAAAAGGGGCCCCAATAGATACTGTTTATTCAAAAGCTACTTTAAAGGTGGATGTTTCTGTGAGTCCCCTAAATTCTGTAACTACTCAAAATTTTTGGTTACAATTGGCTGTTGACACTATGGACAAAAGTTCCTTCTGTGTACAAGAAGGAAACTCCATCCATCAATTGCTAGCTAACAATCTTATGGGTCTATCTGTAAAATACACTGACTATGTTAAAGTCACTGGTGATAGAGCAACGAAGCAAGACTGGCCAGTATACCATGCAGAGCCAGCTTTGCCAGCTTCACTGGTTATTCAAAAGCATTGTTTATGCATAGATTGCATCCTTCCCCGATCCCCCCCACCAATTGTTCTATTGAGCAAAATATCTCCCTACCCAATGGCAAATGACTGCCAACAGGATGGGTTTTTCTCTGTAATAAAGCAACCTTCCAGGCTTTGCCTACAAACTTTTCTGGGATCTGTTCTATTGGACGGATCTTTCCTTTACTGCCATCCCTGACAGCTCCCCACCGAATTGCCCGAAGTCTGCCCTCCAACTGCGATGACAATTTAATCCTCCTAGACCCACTAGACACTGCAGTTACAGCAGCTTTTCTTTTGCCACTTCCGGGTCTAGTTGTAGGAATACAAAGAGAAATCACAAAATTAGCCTGTAGTTTTAGCAAAACAGCTCACCTTACTGCACAAGTTTTGGCAGAAATTAATCAAGAGATGAAAAAACTTCGAACCTCAATGTTACAAAATAGAGCAGCTATTGATTTTCTTTTATTGAAACATCACTTGGGTTGCCAACAATTCCCAGACATGTGCTGTTTTAATATTACAAATTATTCTAACGTTATCCAACAACAGGTAGATGAGATAAGACAGGAGATTAACAAAATTAAAACGAGTAATTACTGGTTAGGCTTGGGAGATTGGTTTCCATGGTTAACTTCTCTCTTAGGTCCTATAATTTGTATCCTTCTCTTACTAGTTATTGTCCCATGCGTTATTAACTATATGCTCCGGTTTATTGAGCTGCAATTTAATTCTATTATGTACCATCGATAAAATTAGCCTATATGATTACTCCCTTTCAAAGATTTGAAAAAAAAAGGGGGGGGGGGAGGATAATAAACCAGCCTAATTCCATCTTAATACTGGGAGCCATCCTGTCAAAAAGTTATGAAAAGCCCACTTCAGTTTTCTATGAAATGCTAGGATTCTTATTTGGCTTGAGCTTATTGTCTGGCATTCATGCCCAGGCCTTGAGCTCACTCAGGCCTGGCTTTCCTTGACCAGATAACAACTCTCTCTCTCTAAAACTAACGGTGCCTCATAAACTTTTGATATGGGGTTTGACTACACTCCCTTTTCCTTGGAATGCAATGCCATGTAGATGATTCGCTTGCTACTTGCTTTGAATTACACATGTCTGACCTTGCTAGCTGTAAGTTCCCAAGATTTTTTGTAACTCTTTGAACTATAAAAACCTTGTCTTCCCTGAGAGCGGGGCTGACCCCAAGCCCAGTGTTTGGGAGGGGCAGCCCTGACCAGCTCTCTTTGTGTGTATACAATATAAGCTTGCTTTAATTTAAAATTAGAGTTGGTGGTCTTTTCTTTGCATCTTGGATCAACAGTTTGTGCTCCAATTTCATTTAACCCTCAGGTCCATCAAAGGCCCTGGTGTTTGGTGTGTGTGACCCTAGGACTGACCCAGGAGCTGGGAGCCTGTGTGTGTTTGTCCACACAGAGGCCCACGCAGGATCCTATGGGTTTTGTATGCTCCTGCCTTGCCTGGTTCTGTTTGTTGCTCAGACCTTGGTCTTTATCCATTCCCACTCCCACTCTGAAGCACTGATCTGCTGACTGTGGCTCTGAGCCCTGTAGCTCTGTGTGAGAGAAAGCAGGGGGATCAGGCCCCTCAGGCTGTGCCTGTGATGAGAATCGACCACTTCAGGGCTGTATGTAAATGAAGGGTAAATTTTAAAAGCTTTGTACAACTAAGTTGGTTATATATAAATAACACAAGCAGTTTAAGCTATTCAAGGTTTTCCCCTCAGGTCAAATATTAATGTACTGATATAAACCAACTGTAAAAATGACAAGGATTTCTTAAAACATCAATTTACTCTTTGCATTGTGTATGTTAAGTTTTAATTCTCTAGAGCAACTAGTCTTAAATAAATTAAGGTTTGTACAACTGTGGCTAAAGAGCTCTTGTTACTACATTACAGAAGCTAGATTTTTCTTTAAAACTAGACTCGGTTAATATAAAAACATCAATGTAATTGTGGAACTATTAATCTTCTTTACATATTAATGACTTCATATCTTTCAGATGTATAAGTCTTTAAAGTAAAATGGTTAAAGGAGCATTTTATCAAACTGGTATTCTCCAAACGAAAGTTGTCTGTAATGGTAATTTTTGACTTATAAATATGGCAAATTTTATTGGAGATTTATTTATTTCATTTGATGTTTTGTAGCCAAACTTTAGTTTAATAATGTAAAACAAAAAATATTTTGCTACTTTTTCACACAAAAGGAAAGCTAAAACCTCTCTTAGCCTTCCTTTGATTCATGTTTTGGATGTAATCTTATATTGTTTTAGCTAACATTCCTACCAACTCATGGAAATATATGTATGTGTAAACTTTTTATAAAATGATATCTAAAAAAAAGAGACAAAGATCAGCTTCAGAACTAGAACACTTCACTTAAGATTTCTGCACACCCCCGCTTTACCTGGGATGAGGATCTGCCTCCCACCTTACTGCATTTCAGAAATGACTCCAAAGTAGACCAGACTTCAGTTCATTTAAAGTTGTATTCAAAAGATTGATTTTCTGGAAAGATTATCGTGATCTCAAACAGGAAATATAAATGTGTAATTCAGTCAAGGTTCAAGATTATGTACAAACTAAATATGTGTTTACTCTTGTTAATTTCACTCTGTTTTTTTTTTCATGTATAACAGTTGCCTGTTAATGTTTTTCAGATGTACTGCTTCAAGAACACACAACCTAAATTAATTTGAAATATTAAGCCTTCATCTACAGACAGATAATAATTAAAAGGGTAAAAATAACTGTAAAATTGTAAACATTAAAGTTAAAGCCCCATACTCTTACTTTAAGACTGGTAAGAATGACTTGCTGGATGTTCAAGACCAAGGCTTAAAGATTAAGGTTAAAATAAAGAGACCAAGAAAACCAATATTTGGCTCTTGCCCTCTGAGTCAGCCGGAACCCAGGGAAAAAGGGGAAGAACTCTGCAACTCTGGGCCACATCACCTCCCAGTCAGGGAGATTAATGAGACCACTGGAGAAAGGACAGCCAATCATTGCACATGCAGTGAAGAGGACAGTCTTTGAAAAGGGGAGACACGCCTGATGCTTCCAAGGGAAGCCACGTGGTCAGCAAGACCTTGACCCATTCTAGCACAGATGGCACCTGCAGAGCTAAAAGGCTGCTCAGCAGTTCCCCCAGATTGTCCCCCAAGGGAACTCAGCTAGCTCTTTAAAATAGATATGAGCAAGGTCAGTTTGACCAGCTTGATCTTAAACACCTAGCAAAATCAGTTATACCAAAAATACAACCTTTCCAGGGTGTTTTTTTTTTAAGCAATTTTTGTTATAATGTAACAAGATGTATACTTGGTTAGCCCCCAAGAATAAGTAAGACTGAAGGCTATAAAAGAGAGATTCCTAGGCAGTAATGCCTGATAACTACCAGGAGAATCTAACAGAATCAGAAGTTTTTAGCCTACAATATTCCTAACCTCCTATACACGTAGGCTTAATTAACGTTTGTTAGTATAATTATCTAGCCCTAAGTAACAAAGATAAAGGAATCTCTACTGAACACAGAGTTCATGACAATAAAGAGGATATTTTACAAAAATCAAATTACATTAAGTAACTTAACTAAATGTAGTGTTTACATTCCCGATAATTCTGACAATGTTGAAGATTTACATTCCCCCAAAATGGCCTAATTAGGCTCTATTAGGCCTTGTTATGGGGACGATTTCTCAGTTCTTCCACCTCCTGGTAGGCAATTACTGATTTCTATCATCTTTGTGATGTTCATTAACATGTTCCACAGGCTACAACTGCTACTTTGTATTAATCTTATTTCATACTCATGTCCTTTTGTTTCTCTCATAAAAGCACCTACCCCAGGTGACTTTACAAACTGCTCTTTCACAATGGACACCCCGACTGACCAAATTTATAAAAAGGGACTCCAAAATGCTTGCCCCACTGCATGTCACCCATCTCAAGTCAAAGAAGCAAGAGTGGTCCTAGTCCTTTTCCTTAGAGCAGTAGGAAGTCCCAAACACTGGAGAGGGAAATTACAGTCAGTATAAATAAATAATTGGGTTAAATTACCAAATGGAGGCCAGTTTGGGTCCAAAAAATATTAATCATGTTTTATTCTCTTGCTTGGACTATGTTATAAGTCCCAAGCTGCTCAAACAAAATATTTTGTCAGTCAAGTTAATGTATATGCATGGCCATTACAACTCCTTTCCTATTTTAAGGTAAATCAAAGTATTGGTTGTTTCTAGAAAAGGGGAGAATGTTAGGGGCCAGGCTATATGGACAAGGCCAAACAGACTCCATTTTGCCATGAGACTCCCCATCATGTAAGAAATTATCAAGAATACAAGCAATAATAAGTGTTGGTGAGGATGTGGGGAAAAGGTACACTCATACATTGTTGGTGGCACTGCAATTGGGGTAACCACTTTGGAAAGCAGTATGGAGATTCCTCAGAAAACTGGGAATGGAACCACCATTTGACCCAGCTACCCCACTCCACAGTTTATACCCAAACAACTTAATATCAGCATACTACAGTGCTGCAGCCACATCAATGTTCATAGCAGCTCAATTCATAATAGCTAAACTGTGGAACCAACCTAAATGCCCTTCAACAGATGAATGGATAAAGAAAATGTGGTATATATACACAATGGGATATTACTCACATTTAATAAAAATGAAATTATGGCATTTGCTGGTAAATGGATGTAACTAGAGAATATTACACTAAGTGAACTTAGCCAATCCCCCAAAACCAAAGGCTGAATGTTTTCTCTGATAAGTGGTTGCTGTTACATAGTAGGTAGGGGGAGGGTAGGGAAAAATAAAGGAACATTGGATTACACAGAGGGGAGTGAGGGGGAGGTGTGGGGCTATGGGGATGGGAAGGACTGTAGAATGAGACAGTCATTCTTACCTTATATATATGTTATTATACTACTATGTGAATCTGCTACATGTACAGCCAGACTAATGGGAAGTTGTGCTCCATTTATATACAATGTGTCAAAATGCATTCTACTGTCGTGGATAGCTAATTAGAACAAATTAAAAAAAACAGAAGGGAAATCAATAGAATACAGGAAAGGGAGCAGGGGGAGGGGGAGGGTGGGCAGGGAAAGAGGAGGTACTGGAGAAGAAAACTGATCACATTATACTGTTTTATTGTGTGCATATATGAATATAGTATGACAAATCCCACCATTATATATAATCATAATGTGCTAATAAAAAAAGAAAAAATGCACACATTAAAAAAATTAGAAATCATAAAGCATCTGCTCTCAGGCCACATGAAATTAAACTAGAATTTGATACGAGAAAGGTAATTGTGATATACAAAATATATGAAGATTAATTGACACTTCTAAATTATGCATGAGTTAAAAGTGAAATCTCAAGAGAAATTAATACATCTCAAGATAAACCAAATGAAAATAACAGCACAACTTATAAAATTTGTGGGATACCAGAAATACAAGAGGCCCATGATGGACATGCTCTGAGCAGCTCCATGCCCACAAACTGGATGACCTGGATGAAATGGACCAGTTCCTGACAGACACCACCTGCCAAGCCTCACACCAGAAGAAATAGTGGGAACAGGCTCATATCTACAAAGGAAATTGAGCCAGGATGAATAACCTTCCCCAACAGAAAGCACCAGGCCCAGGTGGGTTCCCAGGTGAATTCTACCAAACATTTAAGGATGAAATTTCACCAATTCTCTGTGGCCTCTTTCACAAGATAGAAGCAGAGGGAATCCCTCCTAACCCATTCAACAAGGTGTTCAACAAAACCAAACAAGGACATTGTCAGAAACTACAGACCACTATCTCTCAGGGACATAGCTGCAAAAATCTTCAACAAAATACTAGCAACTTGAATCTGACAGTGCATAGAAAAGATTATACAGCAGGACCAAGGGGGGGGGGGTAACCCCAGAAATGCACAACTGGCTTGAGATCAGAAAATCAACACAATAATTCTATCTACAGGCTGAAAGGGGAAAACCTCACAATCATGTCAGCAGATGCAGAAAAAAATCAAGGGACAAAATTCAATGCCCATAATGATAAAAACAAAAACAAACAAGCAAAAACTCTCAGTAAACCAGGGATAGAAGGGAACTACTTCAACTAGATAAACAGCATCTACAAGACAACTAACACTCTACTTAACAGAGAGAAATTTTAAAACTTTTCCACTAGGATCAGGAACAAGGTGAGGATGTCCCCTGTCATTGTTATCAACATGCTGTTCCTCATAGATAAAGCAATTCCACCAGGAAAGCAAAGCTCTACTGGTCCATAAAGAAGAGATAAAGCTGTCCTGGATGACACGATTGTCTGTGCAGGAAATCCCAAAGAAGCAATAAAGAAATGGGATGCTCTGAGGCAATGGTACTGAGGCTGCTGGGAGGATGTGGATAGACAGATCTCAGTTGTGAGGCATTTTCCTGCACACCAGCAACACACAGTTGAGTCAGCAGCCTGGGTTATGTGGCTTCCTGCAAGGCATGCTGTGACTGAAGTGTCTGCTACATCTCCTTCTAGTAATTTGTTGGAAAACAGACACAACAGGTAAGAAACAGAAGGATCCAGAAATGTGTAATGGTGTTCGAGGGTAATCTATCTATAGTTATATAAATCAGAAATCACAAATTAATAGAAAACCCAATTTAAAAATGGGGAAAGAAAACAAATAAGTGATGAGCAGAAGGTAAAATGTGAATGGATAAAAATTCTGTGAACACATCTCCAATTCTTCCAGAGACAAAAATAAAGACTGAAACTTGCAAGGAGAAGTTGTGGCGGTAACCAAACCTGAGCTGCCTGGACAGAGCAAGTGGCAGGGCCACATAGCTTGGGTGGAGTGGGGGGCAGCAGCTGGTGAGCGGGAGAGTTGCACTGTCTAAAGCCCAGAGAGAGTTCAGAACTGAGAGAGTCTGACATGGGGCTGGATCACTGGCAGGAAGACCTGGAAATGTGAGGTCCTCTGGGCCCTGTTGTGGCTATAGACCCAATCACTAGTGAGACGTGGACCATTGAGGGGGTAAAGCAGGAAGCAGTGTTGCAGACTTTAATATTGGGGACAGGAGCAACATCAGAAAGAGGTTGGAATAGGAAGCCTCAGACCTCGCCACCCTCCTCAGACACACGGACTTAAAACCACACACATTCCCCCCAAAAGCCTCTGTGAGGTCTTCAGAAGCAGTTAAGAAAGCACAGCACCCCAGGCAAATGCAAAGCCAAGAAGCACCACCACAGCAGTGGTTAATCAAGCCCCTGCTCTCCACCCATGGCCATTCTTTCCCCAAGGCTGTGTTGCTCAGGGTAGCTGGGAAAAGGGCCCAACTTACTTCTTCTCCAGCGGGAGGAGAGGGGCACAGGGGGGAGAAAAATATATGTGCATCCAGTGATTTGACTTTTGGGAGGGGTGATCACGAGCCACATGACCTCTTGTGACTCAGAGCACAGATAGGGATCCAAAAATATTCTGGATGCCTGGAGGCTGATGCAAATATAGGAGAAAGCTTGTTGCTGCAGCCAAGAAGCTGCAGTACTGCACACAGACTGTAGATGGAGCTCCTGAGAAGAAACAGAGATGCCTCTCCAGTTGAGAAATGACCCCAGAGAAGGCCCTCCTCAGGAAAGACCTGATTCCAGGGTAGCTGGGCTGCTGAGAGGATCTTCCCCTGTAAATCAGTTCCTAAAGACTTGCTGAGGTGCCTGTGTTTTCAAATGCTCCGGTCCAGCCACACCCAGCAAAGCACATAAAACAACAGGGCAGCAGGACCCCAAGAAAGGGATAAGACCAAAATCCAGAAAGTGACCATGGAGAAATGGAGATCAGTGAATTAACTGGCAAAGCATCTGAACGACCACCTTAAATCAGTCAAATGACCCCAAAAAGAATACAAACAGCTAAATGAAATCGGAAAATGATGTCATTAAGAAAATGGCAACAGCAAGTCAATTTCCAGCAATAATTACTTTAAGTGTAGATAGATAAAACTCCCCCCAAGAGAAGACAGAAGTGGCTGACTGAGAAACAAGAACTAAGACCAACCACGTACTTTCCACAAGGGGCATACTTTAGGTGTAAGAACAAAGTAGGCTAAAAAGGAAAGACTGAAGAAGACGTCCCATGCAAGTGACAACCAGAGACACCAGAGTGGCCACTCTTATGCCAGACACAACAGACTATAAGGCAAAAGCTCATACAGACAGAAGAGGGAGTTGCAAAAGTGCCAGGAAGACACAAGAGCAGCAAATCAACAGGCGTCTACGGCAGAGCTAGATGTGTGACAGACATGATGGAATGAATTGGCAGTAACACACAGCGGCATGATTTCCAGTGTCCCTGCAGGGTGGGATGACCTGACACAAGATCAGTTAAAAAAAAAAAAAAAAAAAACAGAGGACTTGAACAACCCTGCAGGCCAAGGAGACCAAGCAGGCATGTTCAGGGGGACTCCACCCACAGCAGCATGATTCACTGTCTCCAAACACGTGAACCATCCCCTAGGAGAGATCTTAGGCTGGCCACCCAATGGGACATACCCAAGAAGAGATGACTGAAATCATACACATCTCTTTTTCAATGACAGTGGAATGAAACCAGAGATTGACAGCATAAGAAAAACTGTAAAATTCACAAATGGATTCAAGTGTGGAGGGCAATTTCACACAGAGCAGAATTGGAGGTTAGCTGCTCTTTCCTCTCTAGAGGTTGTGTAATTCAGCCCACTCTCTTTCTGTTTGCTTAGTGTGTTAGCCAACTTTTCATCACTGCAACCAAAACACCTGACAAGAACAACTTAGAGGGGAAGAACTCATTTTGGGTCATCCTTTCAGAGGTTTGGTCCAGGCTTGGCTGGATTCATTGCTTTGGGCCTAAGGTGATCGAACATCAAGGCTGCAGGGCACAGTGGAGGACAGAGGCTCCGCTCATGGCAGGGTCAGAAACAGAGAGGGAAGGGGGAAAGGGCTTCAGGGAAGTTGCACCCTTTTAGGACATGACCACAGTGACCGACCTTCTCCAGGACACCTACCTGCACACAGTTACCACTCAGTCCCTTCAAACCAGAACAGACTGATTGGGTTCCAGTTCCCAAAATATAACCATTTTACCTGTGAACATTCCTACATCAGCACAGGAGCTTTTGGGAGACAGCTCATACCTAAGTGATAGCACTGTGCCCCTGGTCCCCAAAATGTTATGTCCATCTCACAGTGAAGCTGCAGTTCACTCATCCCAAAGAGCCTCATACTCATAACAATTCCAGAATTTCCCAAAAGTCCAAGTCCTAAGTCTCCTCTGAGACTCAAGGAAAACTCACAACAGTAAAATCCTGTAAAAGTCTAAAGCAACTTCCACATATCCAATACACAGTCACACAGAATAAACACTCCCATCTCCAAAGGGAAGAATCGAGGCATAGGAAGAGGGACGAGGCCAACGCAAGACCTAACCCCAGTGGGCAAGCGTGTTGTGTAGCTCCACCTCTAGTGTCTTGGGCACACGGTGGGAAGAGGTGATTTCTAAAGCTCTTTTGTAACAATGTGCCATTGGCCTTGCCAGTTGCCATACACATGGGGTCTCCTTTAGGCTGGCTCTGCACACAGCCAGCTGCTGTTCTCAGGAGACAGCCCACACTACTGGCTCCTGTTAATTTCTTTGGCTTCATCCTCAGAGCTTCCTGCATCACTCTCAGGGGCAGACTGCAGGACTCTGAACCTCCTACATGTCACCTGGCTTCCCAGACCCTCCTTCAAAATATTAATGGAAGACTCCATGAACCCCTAGCACCTCCAGCATCCTGCATTCCTACAGAACTGTCTCCACGTGGATATTGCCAAGCTCAACACCATCTTGCATAGTACCTGGGCACCCTGGTATCCCAACTGCAGTAGCCTCTGAGTGCCTGGGGGCCTGGCATGGTGACAAATTTCCTGGGTCCCCATTATCTGTTCTCAAAGGAATATTCCCTCTATTATTCTTTAGCCTGCACCTCTTTTCCAGTGGTCATGCCAATCCCTGAGATGCCCTCAAGCCATCTTTCCTATTGTCTCTGGTGCAATTCTCTCTCTAGTTCCCATAATCTCAAAAAAGACCAAGACTTTCTTGGCCTTGGTTATATATGCACATTTCTGG
Organism: Tamias sibiricus; assembly: GCA_025594165.1. Taxonomy (NCBI): domain Eukaryota; kingdom Metazoa; phylum Chordata; class Mammalia; order Rodentia; family Sciuridae; genus Tamias; species Tamias sibiricus. The sequence continues at coordinate 154,551,990 of CM046659.1, forward strand.
ACAAAATGCAAGTTTTTCAAAACTTTCTGATCCTGATTTGCACAATAAACCTGACTAAAATCGGTCAGCAAAATCCAAGCCACTGATGAAACGCTGCGCTGCCTTGAAATATTCTCTATCAGATTAATTAGTCCATCATCTTTGAATTCAGCCTCACACAAAGTTTCAGGACATGGGGGGAAAGGAGGCAAGTACTTTACCAGAATATAACACAAATGACATGCAGTTGAATTGCCAGTAGAGTCCCCATTGCCCTCTGGATTGTCCCAAGCCCTGGCCACAGTTCAGTCAGTGTTCTGGTCTTCTGAGAATCAGAAGAATATCGCCAATTAAGCTCTGCTTACAACATTCTAAGTCTTCTCTGTCCTGCAACACCAAACTTTCCCAAAGTTCTCCTGGCAACTAGCTCCAACTGCTCCTGAACCACATGGTCAGGTAGTGTTGCTGTAAGGACCCCACCCTTACTGCCACTTTCTGTGTTAGTCAGTCCTTGCACCACTGTGGCCAAAAATACCCAACAAGAACAATTTAGAGGATGAAAATTTCACTTTGGCTCATGGTTTCAGAGGTTCAGTCCATCCTTGGCTGGTTCCATTGCTTTGTGCTCAAATTGAGCAGAACACTGTGGCTGGAGGATATGGAGGAGAAAGATGCTGAATTCATGGTAAAGAAGCAGAGAAAGAAAGGGGAAAAGACTGCAAGGAAGATGCGCATCCCAGCACCTGGCCCCAGTAACCACTGGCTCCAGGCACACCCCGCTTACCCAGAGTTAATACCCAGACCATCCATTCAAACCTGAAGGACTGATGAGGCTCCAGACTTCACGATCCAGCCATTCCACTTTCACACATTCCTTCATTAGCACAGGGGACTCTGGGGCACAGCTCCTCTCCAAACCATAATACAGTGTCTGAAGAAAGGTTGATGTCAGATGCAATTCCAATCTCTGATCCTCTCTAGGGAAGGGGACATTTCCTCTGGCTCACTTCAGAGTTTTCATTGCCCTTGATTGCTGTGGTTTGGAAATGGGTGGCAATGTGTAGCTGCTCTGGGTCTGTTGCATGTTGTGCCTGTTGTGCTCCGAGCTTCTTATGCTTTAGTGCCTCAACACTGATTCCAGGGAAATCCTCACTTATTATTTCAAGTATTTCTTCTCCTTTGAACATCCCAGTAGGAGCTGGTCACACTGGTGCTAGGATTCCAGAGTTCTGATGTATTTGAAGCATTGGTTCCCTTTGTGCTCTCTCTTTCTCTCTCTCTCTCTCTCTCTCTCTCTCTCTCTCAGTGGTTTCTATTGAGACTCATCAAGCTCAGAGCTTCAATCCCCGCCTGTGTCTACTCCACTGACAGCACATCAAGGCCATTGTCACTTCTGCTGAGCCTTTTCCCCTCCAGCTCTTGCTCTGGCTCACGCTGAGGGTTAGCATCTCTGTCTCCCACTGCCCATCTTCTCCTGCACCTTCCCAAGCGTTCTGTCTTGTTTTGGCATAAAAATATTAAACTGCACCCTAAGATCCAGGAAGATATGATTTTCCCCTGGAACTCCAGATGATGTCCTGAGAGCACGAGCCTGGAGAGGCCTTCTGCTGGACGGGAGTTGGAGGCTGCAGAGCCACATACAAGAGTGGACCCCAGGCTGGCAAAGCCCAAGTTGGGGCCTGAAACTGCCTCTGGGCACTTATCTCTGTTGGCCAGGGCCAGGCATAAGTGCTCTGACTTTAACAGATTTGGCTCAGGCTGGCTGATCATAGGTAGGCCTGGTATCAGGGTGACAACCATGGCAGCACAGAGGCCAGAGGGCACAGGAGCACCCAGGAGTGGACAGACTGAGAACAGAGTGTTGGCCACACTGAGGTTTCCAGGTGTCACCAAGGAAATGCCACGAGGCCTGCACTGGGGTGAGGCCCAACACAGGGCACTCACCTCCTTGCTCCTTAGTCAATTCCTCCCCTGTGGTCAGGGCAGGTGACCTTGTCCTTGATGTTCACCACCCCTGCTCCTGGCTCGTCTTGTCCTTCCCCATGAGGCTGTGTCAGCCACCAAGGGTGCCGAGCAGGGTCGCAGGTGTTAGTGAAGTCTTTTGACTTTAACTATCAGGCATTTCCTCAGGATTTCCACGTTGCTCACATTTGTTAGGCTCAGTTCCCTACTTTCCCATTCCAGCCAACTGAGACATGAGCTGCAGCAAGGTCTGAATGCTTTCTGATTTGGAAGCATTTACACGGGGCCCCATCAGGACACAGGTTCCTTGGCTGTAGTCTTCATTGGGAGACCCTCCCTCCAGCCTCAGCCCTGGGGACCTGCAGGGACTCCCCTCTGTGAGCTCTGGTTGGAAGCTAAATCCCTGTGCCATTCTTCAGTTTGCCACCAGAGGGACACAGGCCAGTGGAGGAGGCCATCACACCTTCACCTTAGCTCAGCTCTGAGTGCCTGTGTGACTGCTCTGGAGTGGCCTGATCCAGGCTGGACCCTGCTCCTCCACTGGGTGACCTGGGTGACCAAGCAGGAGTGGAAAGATGCAGGGAGGCAGCTGTGACATGCTGGGGACAGAATAACAGCCTCATCTGAAGCTTCTCCAATGGATGGCAGTCTGGCAGTGAGAACCAGGGGCACCTGAGGGCTCAGGGGAAAGACTACACAAAGGGCCCTCCTTGGAGCTGGCCCTGCAGTGTCCCTGAGAAGACTGTGCATAGGGTTAGCTATGGAGCAGAGGCATCTGCAGGTGCCAGGCACCCGAGGAGTTCCTCTCCCTCCTGACCCTCCTGGCCACTGTGCACTGAAAAGCTCAGTCCTGCTGCAGAACCTCAGGGACAACTGTAGAGGTCTGCCCTGCCCCAGAGGCCTCACACTCTCCCTCCTAGCACACCCATGCTCAGCACCAGGGCTCCTGGGACAAAGGGCTGCACCACTCCTGGCAGGAAAGGCAGAGCTGAGCTGGACCTCCTCTACTCAACAGCAAGCGGGGATGCTCCGAGGACCCTGGAGAATGCTCGAGGGTGCAGGAGAAAATGCGGGGAGTGTCCCCCTTCCTGAACAGCCATGGCCCACCCACAGGAATGATAGTCGGGCTTCACTGATGCACAGGTAGCTCCTTAGAGTCCTTCAATTTGCAGTCGAGATGAAAAGAAAGGATTGAAATGGCTGAGATGCTGGGTCTATGCAGAGGTCAGGATTAGAGTGCTGGCCTAGCATGTGCAGGGTGCTGGGCTAAGTCCTTAGCTCAGCCACACCAACCAACAAACAAATCCCAAACTGCTGAAAGGCCAACACTTTATTAGGGAAAGGGATGTGGGTAAAATAAAGCACCATTCCTGACTTTCGTATGCAATATGCCTTCCAGGTCAGCAAGCTGTTGCTCTTACTGTTCTTACCAATAGGCAAATCACAACTCAGAAGTTCCCAAGGAAAGATACAATGGGAACACTCTCCTTTGAAGTTTCTAGTGAAAGAAGGATCTCACCCTTGCCACTGAATGGCTGCACACAGTGTTAGGTGGAAGGGGACAGTGATCTTCATGATAAGGAACCTGATTCCACCAACAAGATGAAGAGGCCAGAAGGTGACACGTCCTGTGCTCCATGCCCTTGTGTGGGAGACAAAAGAATCCACAGCTGGTCCGGAGGTGGACGCATGACCAGTGGGATTTGTATGCTTCTGCCTTGCCTGGATCTGTTTATTGCTCAGACCTTGGTCTTCAACCACTCCCTCCCCTGGGAGTCTCTGAAGCGATGACCTTCTGACTGTGGCCCAGAGCCATTGAACCACACCTGGGGTCTCTGCAACATGGCAGGCATCCAACTTCTTCAACAAAATGTGTTGCCAAAGTTAAACAAAGAGAAAACCTGACAAGGAGGCAAGCAATCAACAAGCACAGAGGGATGCGCTGAAGTCTGAAGACCCTGTGGAGACAGACAGCATCAGGCGTGCCTGGTGTGCAAGTGGGTTCAACAGAGCCACAGACAAGAAGCTTTTGTAAGATCACCTGAAGCTATTAAACCACCTGAATATTAAGTGACTTTAAGGGTTAGTGGCCATGTTATTAGGTGTGATGTTGTGGCTGTGGTTTGGGGAAAATATTTACAAAATTCTTTCTGGTGGAAGGACACACTGAATAATTTATAGGATGTTACTTACCATGTCTGAGATTAGCTTTAAGTCCTCTTAACTATAGGGGGTCAATGAGTGGGATGGATTTTACAAGCTTGGGTAAATGTTGAGCACTGCCTTGTGGATCTCGGGAGGGGCACACAGTTTCTTTCTCAGCTTTCACTTTTGGGAGACTGTGACACCTCTCCAGAAAGCAGATGTATATCTCTACCTGTGAGCTCCTTTTGCAGAGGCTGAGTCCTGGAGGTGGTCAGGTTTCCCTCTAGTGGCGGCTGGAGGGACTGCGACCAAGTTTGTCAATCCTGGTAGAAGAAATGCACCTGGCGCCCTGCAGAGGGCGCAGGCTGGTGGCTTTCCAGGCGAGGCTTGCTGAATCTCTCAAAATCATGGAAACCTTACAGCTTGTTTCTTAGTGATTCCAAGGTAATTGCTTGCTTAGGGATGTTTGTGCCAACAACAAAATAAAAGTTCACATTTTCACATGGTCCAGGTGAAAAAAGGCCCAGGTGTGCACTCCACCTTCATTTAACCCTCAGGTCCATCAAAGGCCCTGGTTTGGTGAGTGATCCTAGGACTGACCCACCATCTGGGAGCCTGTGTGTGTTCATCCACGGGAGGTGGACGCATGACCCAGTGGGATTTGTATGCTTCTGCCTTGGATGGATCTGTTTATTGCTCAGACCTTGGTCTTTAACCACTCCCTCCCCTGGGGGGTCTCTGAAGCAATGACCTGCTGACTGTGGCCCTGAGCCCTGTAGCTCTGTGTGAGAGAAAGCAGGGGGATCAGGCCCCTCACGCAGCTGCCTGTGATGAGAATTGGCCACTTCTGGGCTGTATGTAAGTGAAGGGTAATTTTTTAAAAGTGTTGTATAACTAAGTTGGTTATATATAAGTAACACAAACAGTTAAAGCTACTCAAGGTTTGCCCCTAAAGTCAAATATTAATGTACTGATATAAAGCAAAGTTTGATCTATCTCTTAAAATGACAAGGATTTCTTCAAACATCAATTTATTCTTTGCATTGTGTCACGTTTTAACTCTCTAGAACAACTAGTCTTAAATAAATTAAGGTTTATACAACTGTGGTTAAAGAGCAACTGTTATTTTAGAGTATTGTACTACATTACAGAATCTAGATTTTTCTTTAAAACTAGACTTGGTTAATATAAAAAATCAATGTAATTTTGGTACTGTTACTCTTCTTTACATACTAATGAGTTCATATCTTTGAGATATAAAAGCCTTTAATGTGAAGGTTTAAAGGAGCATTTTACCAAGCTGGTGTTCTCCAAGCTAAAGTTGTCTGTAATGGTAATTTTTTTTACTTAAAAGATGGCAAATTTTATTGGAGATTTATTTATTTTCACTTGATGTTTTGTAGCCAAACCTTATGTTAATAATGTAAAACATAAAAATATTTTGCCACTTTTTCACACAAAAGGAAAATTTAAAAGCTCTCTTAGCCTTTCTTTGATTCATGTTTTAGATGTAATGTCATATTGTGTTAGCTAACATTCATACCGACACAGGGTAATATATATATGTATATATGTTTATATATATATATAAACATATATATATAACTGTATAAAATGATATCTAATAATAGAGACACAAAGATTGGCTTCAGAACTAGAACACTTTACCTAAGATTTGTGCACAGCCCTGCCTGACCTGAGACTCTGCCTCCCACCTTTCTGCATGTCAGAATGACTCCAAAGTAGGACAGACTGCAGTTTATTTAAAGTTGTATTCAAAAGATTGGTTTTGTTGTAAATATTATTGTGATCTCAAACAGGGGATATAAATGTATAAATCAGTCAAGGTTCAAGATTATGTACACTAAATATGTTTTTACTCTTGTTAATTTCACTCTGTATTTCTCATATGATTGCTGCCTGTTAATGTTTCGCAGAGATACTGCTTCAAGAACACACACCCTAAATTAGTTTGAAATTTTAAGCCATCATCTATAGACAGATAATAATTAAAAGAGATAAAAAATAACTATAAAATTATAAACATTAAAGTTAAAGCCCCATACTCTTACTTTAAGACTGGTAAAACAGGCTTGTGGATGTTTAACACCAAGGCTTAAAGATTAAGTTTAAATTAAAGAGGCCAAGAAAACCAATATTTGGTTCTTGCCCTCTGAGTCAGCCTGATACCAGGAAAAAGGGGGAAGAATTTTGCAACTCTGGGCCACATCACCTCCCAATCAGGGAGATTAATGAGACCACTGGAGAAAGGACAGCCAATCACTGCACATGCTGCAAAGGAGGAGGGTCATTGAAAAGGGGAGACATGCCTGATGCTTCTAAGGGAAGCCACGTGGTCAGCAAGACCTTGACCCATTCTAGCACAGATGGCACTAGCAGAGCTAAAAGGCTACTCACAAGTTCCCTAAGAGTATCCCCCCAAGGAACTCAGCTGGCTCTTAACAATAGATAGGAGCAAAGTCAGTTCGACCAGCTTGATCTTAAACACCTAGCAAAAACAGTTACACCAAAACACAACCATCCCAGGACATTAAAAATATAAAAAGCAATTGTTATTTTAATGTAATTTAAGATGTACACTTGGTTAGCCCCCTAAGAATAAGACTGAAGCTATAAAAGAGAGATTCTTGGGCAGAAATGCCTGATAACTACCAAGAGAAACTGCCAGAATCAGGAGTTTTTAATCAGTTTAAGGCCTACAGATCTTCCTAACCTCCTACACAGGTAGGCTTAATCAATGTTGTTAATATAATTATCAAGCCCTAAGTAACAAAGAGAAAGGGATCACTACTGAACACAAATGTCATGACAATAAAGGATATTCTACAAAAATCAGATGACATTAAGTTATTTAAGTAAATGTAGTGTTTACATTCCTGATAATTCTGACAATGTTAAAGTTTTACATTCCCCAAAAGGGCCTAATTAGGCTTTGTTAGGCCTTGTTATGGGGATAATTTCTCAGTTCTTTCACCTCCTGGTAAGCAATTTTGATTTCTGTCATCTTCATGATATTCATTGACAGGTTCCAGATGCTATCTTGTATTAATCTTATTTCAGTACTCATGTCTTCCTGTTTCTCTCATAAAACTACCCAACCCAGGTGACTTTACAACCTTTTCTTCCTGAACCAGACTTTCACAATGGACCCCTCCCCTGACCAAATTTCTAAGTTATTGCAATCTCGTGTTAACTAATTTCTAAAGGAGGACTCCAAACTGCTTGCTCCATTGCATGTCACCACCTCTCAGCTCGAAGCAGCAAGAGCAGTCATCATCTTTTTCCTTAGAGGATGAGGAAGTTCCTAACATTAGAGGGGGAAATTACAGTCACTATAAATAAATAATTGGGTTAAATGACAAGGTGGAGGCCAGTTTGGGTCCAAAAAATATTAATCATTTTTTTTTTTTCTCTTGCTTGAACTATGTTATAAGGCCCAAGCTGCTAAAACAACATAGTTAGTCAGTCAAGTTAACATATGTGTGGCCATTACAATTCCTTACCTGTTTTAAGATAAATCAAAGTTTTGGTTGTTTCTAGAACAGGTCAGAATATTATGGGCCAGGATATATGGGCAAGGACCAAACAGACTCCATTTTTCCCTGAGCCTCCACATCATGTAAGAAATGCTTCTCCCAGGGAAATCCCCGCCTCTGCACCTATCAACAGTTGCTTAGCATAGCATGTTTGGCAACACAAAATGGAAATTCTTAACAATCTAAAAGTATTATCTCTTTGCTTCTCCCTCCCCCCTCCTTTTTTTTTGGACAATATATTTCATCAGAGATTGATTGTCTAGATGTTAATAACCATTCTCTAACTTTTACACAACTATGGGCATTTTGGCCCAATGTCTCTTCTGCTTATGATTTTAGATCTCATGATGTTTGTTTATGCTTTTGAATCATATCAACAGCCACTTATGCTTTAATATGGGTTTGGACTATAAAAGATGGACTCAAACCCCGGGAGGAAGTTGAAGGGTGTAGACTTGCAGCCTACCCCCTAGCCCTCCAGCTGGGGGATCTGGCCTGCCAGCTGGTGAATAAAGTTTCCATCTCCTGCTTTAAGATCAACTGAGTGATTTATTGCAATCTCGTTAACAGAATCATACATCAATAAGACATAACAGTCATAAATATTTATGCCCCAAAAAAAGGAGCATCTACGTACATCAAACTGAAGGAGCCCTAATTAGGAAGGGCTGTTGCAGCTAGCTGGAAGCCATAAGTTCCACCTGATATGTATGTGATGCACCTGTAGGCACCCGCAAACCTGAAGGTATATAACCGGGTGAAAGCGGTCCGAGTTAGGAGAACAGAAAATTCAGTCAGCCAGGCAGTCACTCGGCTCGGTCAGAAGAATCAGAGCGGCCAGAACGTAGGCAGAGCGGTTACAGAAGAGAAACCAGATAGAAGACAGAAGAGAAACCAGATAGAAGAAGTAATGACTGGTCAGAGTTAGGCCGAGGATCCTGAGGAAGACAGAAGACAGAAGAAAGAAGAAGGAAGAAAGAAGAGAGAAGAAAGAAGCTCTAATCTTACTCTAAGCTAAGCTCTATCTTTCTTTCTCTCTAAGACTCTAACTCTAAGCTAAGAAGACAAGAAGAAAAGCTCGCTTTAAATCTTTCTCTCTAAAAATCTTTCTTTCCCTCTCTAAGCTCTAAGAAAGTAGAAGTAAAAGTAGTGAAAGCTTAACTCTGCCTCCGAGAGTTTTTCCTCCCGGTTTTCGGTACCAGGCAGCCTACATCAAACAAAACCTTTTCAATTTCAAGAATCAAATAGACCACCACACAATAATATTAGGTGACTTCAACACACCTCTCTCACTACTGGATAGATCTTCCAAACAAAAACTAAACAAAGAAATGATAAAACTAAATAATACAATCAATTATTTATAGTTAATGGACAGAGAGTATTTCAACCATCACTGAGCGAATAAACCTTCTTCTCAACAGCACATAACTCCTTTCTAAAATAGACCATATATTATGTCACAAATCAACTCTTAGTAAATACAAAAAATATAGTGATGCTACCTTGCATTCTATCACATCATTATGGAAGAAAATTAGAAATTGATGATAAAATAAACATAGAAGCTACTCACACATGTGAAGAATAAATAATATGCTCTTGAATGAACAATGCATAGGGGAAGACATCAGGGAGAAGATGAAAAAGTTCTTAGAGGTAAATGAGAATCATGACATAACATCAAAATCTCTGGGCCGTAGGAAGGCAGGGCTAAGAGGAATTTTCATTGCATTAAGCTCATTCATTAAGAATAAAAACTCAGCCGGGAGTGGTGGCCCACACCTGTAATCCCAGCACTTGCAAGGCTGAGGCAGGAGGATCACGAGTTCAAAGCCAGCCTCAGCAATGGCGAGGCACTTAGCAGCTCAGTGAGACCCTGTCTCTAATAAAATACAAAAAAAAAAAGGGGGGGGTGCTTGGGATGTGGCCCAGTGATTGAGTGCCCCTGAGTTCAATCCCTGGTTAAAAAAAAAAAAAAAAAAAAAAAAGCATGGTGTTGGCACCAAATAGACATGTAGACTAATGGTACAAAATAAAAGACATAGAGACCAACCCATGTAAATACAGTTATCTCATATTAGACAAAGGTGCCAAAAACATGCATTGGAGAAAAGACAGCCACCTCAACAAATGATTCTGGGGAAACTGGAAATTCATGTGTAAGAAAATGAAATTAAAACTCTATCTTCAACCTGCAAAAAAATCAAGTCAGGTCAGGTGTGGTGGCTCACGCCTATAATCCCAGTGGCGCAAAAGGCTGAGGCAGAGTATTTCAAGTTCAAAGCCAGCCTCAGCAATGGCAAGGCACTAAGCAACTCAGTGAGACCCTGTCTCTAATAAAATACCAACAAAAGGGGGGTCACAGGGATATGGCTCAGTGGTTGAGTGCTCCTGAGTTCAATACCTGGTACTCCCCCCGCAAAAAAATAAAATCAACTCAACGCAGATCAAAGACTTAGGCACTAGAACAGAGACTGTATGCCTAATAATAGAAGAAAAAGTAGGCCCCAATCTTCTTCACATTGGCTTATGACCTGACTTCTTTAACAAGACTCCTAAAGTGCAAGAAGTAAAATCAAGAATCAATAAATGGAATGGATTCAAACTAAAAAGCTTCTTCTCAGAAAAGGAAACAATCAATTATGTGAATAGAGAACTTACAGAATGGGAAAAAAAAGTTTTGCAACATGCACCTCAACAGAGCATTAATCTCCAGGACACATAAAGAACTCAAACAATTTAACACCAAATACACAAGTAACCCAATCAATAAATGAGCTAAGGAACTGAACAAACACTTCACAGAAGAAGATATACAATCTATCAACAAATATATGGAAAAATGTTCATCATCTCTAGCAATTAGAGAAATGCAAATCCAAACACCTCTAAGATTTCATCTCACTATAGTCAGATTGGCAATTATCAAGAATACAGCAATAATAAGTGTTGGTGAGGATGTGAGGAAAAGGCACACTCATACATTGCTGGTCCACTGCAAATTGATGTAACCACTTAGGAAAGCAGTATGGAACTACCATTTGACCCAGCTACCCAACTCCTTGGTTTATATCCAAACAACTTAAAATCAGCATACTACAGTGATGCAGCCACATCAATGTTCATAGCAGCTCAATTCATAATAGCTAAACTGTGGAATCAACCTAGATGCCCTTCAACAGATGAATGGATAAAGAAACTGTGGTATATATACACAAGGGGATAGCATTAAATAAAAATGAAATTATGGCATTTGCTGATAAATGGATGGAACCAGAGAATATGATGCTAAGTGAAATAAGCCAATCCCAAAAAACCAAAGGCTTAATGTTTTCTCTGAAAAGAGGATGCTGACCCATAGTAGGTGGGGGAAGGGTAGGGAAAAATAAGGAAACTTTGGATTACGCAGAGGGGAGTGAGGGCAGGTATGGAGCTGTGGGGATGGGAAGGACGGTAGAATGAGACAGTCATTCTTACCCTATATATGTATTATTACACGACTCTGTGAATCTGCATCATGTACACCCAGAGGAATGAGAAGTTGTGCTCCATTTATGTATAATGTGTCAAAATGCATTCTACTGTCATGGATAGCTAATTAGATCAAATTAAGAACAAGAAAGGAGACCAATAGAATAGAGGGAAGGGATCGGGGGAGGGTTGGGAGGGAAATGGGAGTACAGGAGAATGAAACTGATCAAATTATACTGTTTTATTGTGTACATATATGAATATATTATAACAAATCCCACCATTATGTATAATTATAATGTGCCAATAAAAAAATGCACACATTAAAAAAATAAAAATTAGAAATCATATGCCATCTGCTCTCAGGCCACATGAAATTAAACTAGAATTTGATACAAGAAAGGTAATTGTGATATACAAAATATATGAAGATTAATTGACACTTCTAAATTACACATGAGTCAAAAGTGAAATCTCAAGAGAAATTAATACATCTCAAGATAAACCAAATGAAAATAACAACACAACATATAAAATTTGTGGGATACCAGAAATTCAAGAGGGCCCATGATGGACATGCTCTGAGCAGCTCCATGCCCACAAACTGGATGACCTGGATGAAATGGACCAGTTCCTGACAGACACCACCTGCCAAGCCTCACACCAGAAGAAATAGTGGGAACCAGCTCATATCTACAAAGGAAATTGAGCCAGGAATGAATAACCTTCCCCAACAGAAAGCACCAGGCCCAGGTGGGTTCCCAGGTGAATTCTACCAAACATTTAAGGATGAAATTTCACCAATTCTCTGTGGCCTCTTTCACAAGATAGAAGCAGAGGGAATCCCTCCTAACCCATTCAACAAGGTGTTCAACAAAACCAAACAAGGGCATTATGAGAAACTACAGACCACTATCTCTCAGGGACATAGCTGCAAAAATCTTCAACAAAATACTAGCAACTTGAATCCAACAGTGTATAGAAAAGATTATACAGCAGGACCAAAGGGGGGGGGGGGTGGTAACCCCAGGTACGCACAACTGGCTTGAGATCAGAAAATCAATCAACACAATAATTCTATCTACAGGCTGAAAGGGGAAAACCTCACAATCATTTCAGCAGATGCAGAAAAAGCAAGGAACAAAATTCAATGTACATCTTGATAAAAACACAAACAAAAACTCTCAGTAAACCAGGGATAGAGGGGAGCTACTTCAACTAGATGAACAATATCTACAAGAAAACTAACACTCTACTTAACAGAGAGAAATTTTAAAACTTTCCCACTAGGATCAGGAACAAGGTGAGGATGTCCCCTGTCCTCATTCTTATCAACATGCTGTTTGTCATAGATAAGGCAATCATACCACCAGGAAAGAAAAGCTCTACTGATCTAAAAAGAAGAGATAAAGCTGTCCGGGATGACATGATTGTCTGTGCAGTAAATCCCAAAGAAGCAGTAAAAAATATGTGATGCTCTAAAGGGATGTTCCCGAGGCTGCAGAGATGAGGAGGACAGACAGATGCCAGATATCAGCCACTTTCCTGCACACCAGCAACGCACAAGTGGAGCTGAGATTAAAACCAAAAGGAGACTTATGTTAGCACCCCAAAATTAAATACATAGGCGCCCACCTGTAGGAACCCCATATCAGATACTTACCCTGTTTAAAACCAAGATATCTGAAGGACAGTGACTTGTAGCACCAGAGTGGGCAATGGATATTCCTGCTCCAGGACACAAGTGTCAAGTGTTCAGAGCAACTTGTTACCATTGTTGATTTGAGATGTCACAACCACCCATTTCTACCTTTCTAGAGTCACCTGGCATTTCTAGAACAATTTTAAATTTGCTCCAGATTCAGTAAAAAGCAGCATTATTAGAAACTCAATTTTTAAAAGTCATATTTCTCTAGGAATATAATTATCAACCTTCCTAACCCTCCTCACTGCACACACTGCCTGCTTCTCCTCTCATGCCAGTGAGTCTCAGTACTCAGCTCCCTCATCCCTCCCGACCCACTGACAGCCCCTCTGTCAGCATGTGTGAACAGCTGACTGTTCACCAGGAAACTAAAAAAGACACGTCACAACATTTTACCACTGCATTTACTTTGGTGTGAATGTGTTAGATGAAAAATATATATACAATTAATACTTTTCTAAATGGAGTCTTTTAGGAAAACCCACCATCTCTGGAATTTGATGGACTCTGGTTCATCAGCTGACAGCACCACATGTGCTTGTGGCCTCTGTCACTCGCTGTAGGAGGGGAGGGACCAGCCCCCAACCTGTCGGGGGTTCTAGGCCACAGATGAAACTTCCCACTTGGGGGAACATTATGATAAAGCGGAGGACTTCCCTCCTTGCCGCAACGTGATGTGAGGGGCCGGGGCGAATGGGGAATGGGGAATGATCCGTAAATATACGAAAATCTCTAAAATAGTAGCGGCCTCCGATCAGGCTCTATGTTGTGTCCCTGAACACATCCAGAAGCCCTGAGAAGATGAGCAGTTGTTGCCCCAAGGCAGGGCCTGGTCACCACAGAGTAGGGCAGGGAGCCACCCTGGGCCTTCACCATTTGACCTAGCTCTCCCACTCCTTGGTTTATACCCAAAGGACTTAAAAACAGCATACTACAGAGACACAGCCATGTCAATGTTTATAGCAGCACAATTCACAATAGCTAAACTGTGGAACCAACCTAGATGATGAATGGATAAAGAAGTAGATGAATGGATAAAGAAAATGTGGTATATATACACAATGAATTATTGCTCAGCATTAAAACAGAATAAAATCATGGCATTTGCAGGTACATGGATGGATTTGGAGAATATAATGCTAAGTGAAGTTAGCCAATCCCCAAAAATGAAATACCAAATGTCCTTTCAGATATAAGGATGCTGATTAATAATGGGCTTGGGGGTGGGGAGCATGGGAGGAATAGATGAACTTAAGATAGAGCAAAAGGAAGGGATGGGTTGGGGAAATGGGAGTAGGAAAGAGAATGGAATGAGACAGATATCATAACCCGAAGTACATGTATAAAAACATGAATGGTGTAACTCCACTTTGTGTTCAACCAGAGACATGAAAAATTGTGCTCAATTTGTGTAATATAAATTGAATTGCATTCTGCTATCATATGTAACTAATTGGAATAAATAAAATCTTAAAAAATTAAAAAAGAAAAGAAACAGAAAGATCCAGAAAAGTGCAAAGATGTTTCCAAGGGTAATCTGTCTATAGTTCGCAAAAAGAAATCAATTAGAAATCACAAATTATTAGAAAACCATATTTAAAAATGGGAAAAGAAAACATATAAGTTACGTAGAGAAGGTAAAATGTGAATGGATAAAAACTCTGTGAACACATCTCCAATTTGTCCTGAGACAAAATAAGGAGTGGAACTTGCAAGGAGAAGTTGTAGAGGGAACCAAACCTGAACCCCCTGGACAGAGCAAGCAGCAGGGCTACAAGCTTGGGTGGAGTGGGGGGGCTACAGCCAGGGAGCAGGAGAGTCACAGTGTCTAGAGCACAGAGAGAGTTCAGAACTGAGAGGGTCTGAGACTGGGCTGGATCGCTGGCAGGAAGACCTGGAAATGTGAGGTCCTGTGGGTCCTTTGGTGACTACAGACCCACTCACGAGTGAGACCAGGACGGTTGAGGGGGCAAAGCAGAAAGCCAGCATTGCAGACTTTAATATTGGGGACAGGAGTGACACCAGCAAGATGGTGGAATAGGAGGCCCCAGACCCCGCCACCCTCCTCAGACACACGGACTTAAAACAACACGCATACTCCAAAAGGCCTTTGTGAGGTCTCCAGAAGCAGTTAAGAAAGCACACCACCACCGGCAAACGCAAAGCCAAGAAGCGCCACCACAGCAGTGGTTAATCAAGCCCCTGCTCTCCACCCATGACAGTTCTTTCCCCAGGGCTGCATGGCACAGTGCAGCTGGGAAAGGGGCCAATATCTTGGTTTCTCCCTGGGTGCGGGGTCGGAGAGAGAAAAAGGATATGTGCATCCAGTGATTTGACTTTTGGAAGGGGTGATCACGGCCGCATGACCTCATGTTACTCAGAGCACAGGTAGGGATCCAGACTGTTCTGGATGCCTGGAGGCTGCTGCAAATAAAGGCTTGTTGCTGCAGCCAAGAAGATGCAGTACTGCACACAGACTGTAGAGGGAGCTCCTGAGAAGAAACAGAGATGCCTCTCTAGTTGAGAAATGACCCCAGAGAAGCCCCTTCTCAGGAAAGGCCTGATTCTGGGGTAGCGGGGCTGCTGAGAGGATCTTCCCCTGTAAATCAGTTCCTAAAGACTTGCTGAGGTGCCTGTGTTTTCAAATGCTCCGGTCCAGCCACACCCAGCAAAGCACATAAAACAGGGCAGCAGGACCCCAAGAAAGGGATAAGACCAAACTCCAGAAAGTGACCATGGAGAAACGGAGATCAGCGAATTAACTGGAAAAGCATCTGAACGACCACCTTAAATCAGTCAAATGACCTAAAACATAATACAAACAGCTAAATGAAATTGGAAAATGATGCCACTGAGAAAATGGCAATAGCTAGTCAATTTCCAGCAATAATTACTTTAAGTGTAGATAGATAAAACTCCCCCTTAGGGAAGACAGAAGTGGCTGACTGAGTTAGAAACGAGAACTAAGATCCAACCATGTACTTTCCACAAGGGGCATACTTTAGGTGTAAGAAAGTAGGCTAAAAAGGTAAGAAAGTAGGCTAAAAAGGAAAGACTGAAGAAGACGTTCCATGCAAGTGACAACCAGAGACACCAGAGTGGCCACTCTTATGACAGACACAAGAGACTATAAGGCAAAAGCTCATACAGACAGAAGAGGGAGTTGCAAAAGTGCCAGGAAGACACAAGAGCAACAAATCAACAGGCGTCTACGGCAGAGCTAGATGTGTGACAGACATGATGGAATGAATTGGCAGTAACACACAGCGGCATGATTTCCAGTGTCCCTGCAGGGTGGGATGACCTGACACAAGATCAGTTAAAAAAAAAAAAAAAAAAAGAGGACTTGAACAACCCTGCAGGCCAAGGAGACCAAGCAGGCATGTTCAGGGGACTCCACCCACAGCAGCATGATTCACTGTCTCCAAACACGTGAACCATCCCCTAGGAGAGATCTTAGGCTGGCCACCCAATGGGACACACCCAAGAAGAGATGACTGAAATCATACACATCTCTTTTTCAATGACAGTGGAATGAAACCAGAGATTGACAGCATAAGAAAAACTGTAAAATTCACAAATGGATTCAAGTGTGGAGGGCAATTTCACACAGAGCAGAATTGGAGGTTAGCTGCTCTTTCCTCTCTAGAGGTTGTGTAATTCAGCCCACTCTCTTTCTGTTTGCTTAGTGTGTTAGCCAACTTTTCATCACTGCAACCAAAACACCTGACAAGAACAACTTAGAGGGGAAGAACTCATTTTGGGTCATCCTTTCAGAGGTTTGGTCCAGGCTTGGCTGGATTCATTGCTTTGGGCCTAAGGTGATCGAACATCAAGGCTGCAGGGCACAGTGGAGGACAGAGGCTCTGCTCATGGCAGGGTCAGAAACAGAGAGGGAAGGGGGAAAGAGCTTCAGGGAAGTTGCACCCTTTTAGGACATGACCACAGTGACCGACCTTCTCCAGGACACCTACCTGCACACAGTTACCACTCAGTCCCTTCAAACCAGAACAGACTGATTGGGTTCCATTTCCCAAAATATAACCATTTTGCCTGTGAACATTCCTACATCAGCACAGGAGCTTTTGGGAGACAGCTCATACCTAAGTCATAGCACTGTGCCCCTGGTCCCCAAAATGTTATGTCCATCTCACAGTGAAGCTGCAGTTCACTCATCCCAAAGAGCCTCATACTCATAACAATTCCAGAATTTCCCAAAAGTCCAAGTCCTAAGTCTCCTCGGAGACTCAAGGAAAACTCACAGCACTGAGATCCTGTAAAAATACAAAGCAACTTCCACATATCCAATACAAAGTCATACAGAATAAACACTCCCATCTCCAAAAGAAAGGATTGAGGCATAAGAAGAGGGATGAGGCCAACGCAAGACCTAAACCCAGCTGGGCAAACGTGCTGTGTAGCTCCACCTCTAGTGTCTTGGGTGCATGGCAGGAAGAGGTGATTTCCAAAGCTCTTGGGCAGCCCTGCGCCCTTGGCCTTGCTAGTTGCCATGCACATGGGGCCTCCTGCTGGCTGTGTGTAGAGCCAGGCTAAAGGAAGCATGTACACGGGGCACCATCAGGGACCCAAGGCTTCAAGGCTGTGGTCCTGACTGGGAGACCCTCCCTCCAGGCCTCAGCCCTGGGGCCCTGCAGGGACTCCTCCTGTGTGAGCTGCTCTGGGTCTATTGCACGCTGGTGCCTGTTGTGCTCGGAGTTTCTTGTGCTTTAGTGCCTCAGCACTGATTCCAGGGAAATCCTCACTTCTCTTTATTTCGGGAATTTCTTCTCCTTTGAACATCACAGCATGTGCAGGTCATGCTGGTGCTAGGAGTCCAGAAATCTGATGTATTTGAAGCACTGGTTTCTTTTTTTGCGCGTGCGCGAGCGCGCTCTCTCTCTCTGTCTCTCTCTCTCTCTTTCTCTCTCTCGGTGGTTTCTTTTGAGACTCATCAAGGTCAGAGCTTCTTTCCTCGTCTGTGTCCAGACCACTGACAGCACATCAAGGCCATCATCACTTCTGCTGGGCATTTCCCCCTCCAGCTCTTGCTCTGGCTCACGCTGAGGGTTAGCATCTCTCTCTTCCATTGCCCATCTTCTCCTGCACCTTCTCAAGCTCTCTGTCTTGTTTTAGCATAAAAATATTAAACTGCACCCTTAAGATCCAGGGAGATATGATCTTCCCCTGGAAATCCAGATGATGTCCCGAGACCATTGTAGCTGCTTGATGCTGTTGCTTGCAGCTACGATGCCGCGGGAGAAAATTCAGAGGCAGGATGAAAATGAAAAAGGTTTTTTATTCTTCTTCTCTCTCCGGCTTCAGCAACCTCTCGAACTCTAACCGCTCTGACTCCTTTCAACCAGCAACCTTCTTCTTCTTCCTCACCAAACCAACCTCACCCGGTTATATACATTTAGCTTTAACCAGGACAAGTGCTTACAGCTCGAGCTTACAGGTGCGTCACACAGTGTTCACGGGCATACAAAGATTCTTTGAATAATGTATGAATATCAGGTGGAACTTAAACATCTTTTATGGCTCTCAGCTAACTGCAATCTCAGCCATCTCCTTGATTAGGGCTCCTTCAGACCATGACCCTGGAGAGGCCTTCTGCTGGACAGATTCAGAGGCTGCAGACCTTGGCCTTCACAGACTGGACCCCAGGCTGGCAAAGCCCATGTTGGGGTCTGAAACTGCCTCTGGGCACTTGTCTCTGCTGGCCAGGGTCAGGCATGGGTGCTCTGAGAAGGACAGATTGGGCTCAGCCTGTCTGACCATCAGTGGGCCTGGCAGCAGGGTGAGAGCCATGGCAGCAGAGAGGCCAGAGGGCAAGAGCAGCACCTGTGAGCAGAGTATTGGCTGCACAAGGTTTCCAGGTGTCACCTGAGGAAATGCCAGGGGACTGCCCTGGGGTGGGGTCCAACACAGGGCACTTACCTCCTTACTCCATAGTCAACTCCTCCCCTGTGGTCAGAGCAGGTGACCTTGCCTTGATGTTCACCACCCCTGCTCCTGGCTCAGCTCCTCCTTCCCCATGAGGCCGTGTCAGCCACCAAAGAGTGCTGAGCGGGGTCACAGGTGTTAGTGAAGACTTTTGACTTTAAAAATCAGGCTTTTCCTCAGGATTTCCACTTTGCTCACGTTTGTTAGGCTTGATTCCCTACTTTCACATTCCAGCCAACTGAGACATGAGTTGCGGCAAGGTCTGAATGCTTTGTGATTTGGAAGCATTTACGCAGGCCCTGTCAGAGACCCAAGGCTTCAAGGCTGTGGTCCTGACTGGGAGACCCTCCCTCCAGCCTCAGCCCTGGGGACCTGCAAGGACTACCCCCCCCCCCCAGCCTTGATGTAGAAATGAAAGTCCCCTTGCGATTCTTCAGTTTGCCACCAGAGGGACACAGGCCAAAGGAGGAGGCACCACACCTGCACCTTAGCTCAGCTCTGAGTGCCTGTGTGACTGCTCTGGAGAGGCCTGCTCCCGGCTGGACCCTCCTCCTCCACAGGAGGCTTTTCTGAGTGACCAAGCAGGACTGGAAAGATGCAGGGACACAGCTGTGACACGCTGGGGTCAGAGCAGCAGCCCCATTCTAAAGTCCTCTCTAGTGGATGGCAGTGTGGCACCTGAGGGCTTAGGGGAAGGGGCCTGAGGTAGACATGTGATGTCCCTCTGGGGAGTGTGAGGAGGGCCCAGGATGGCCTGGGCCTGTGTACACCATGTCCTGGGTTACTGAGCACTGGTGGGGACACAATTTGGGTAGGGTGGAATTACAGATAGGGCACTCCTTGAGGTGGGGCCAACAGTGTCCCTAAGAACACTGTGCATGGGTAGGCTACGGGGCAGAGGGCACAGGGCCAGGGCAGAGGTGTCTGTAGGTGCCAGGCACCCCAGGACTGCCTCCCCATCCTGACTCTCCTCACCCTGTGCCTCCTCTTTCTCATGCACTGCAAAGCTCAGTCCTGCTGCTGGACCTTGGGGACCACTGTGGAGGTCTGCCCTGCACCAGGGGCCTCACACTCTCCCTCCTCAGCACACCCATGCTCAGCACCAGGGCTCCTGGGACTAAGGGCTGCTGCCACTCCTGGCAGGAAATGCAGAGCTGAGCTGGACCTCCTCTCCTCACCAAGAGGTGAGGGTACTCCCCAACCCCAGTGAATGCTCAGGGGTGCAGGAGGCATTGTGGGGAGTTCCCCCCAACATGGGAAGCCATGGCCCACCCACAAGCATGATGGTCGGGCTTCACTGAAGCAGAGTCCTTCAATTTGCAGTCGAGATAAAAAGAAAGGATTGAAATGACTCAGATGCTGGGTCTGTGCAGAGCTCAGGATTAGAGTGCTGACCTAGCATGTGCAGGGTGCTGGGCTCAGTCCTCAGCTCAGCCACACCAACAAACAAAAACCTAACCTGCTGAGAGGTCAACACTTTATTAGGGAAAGTGATGTGGGTAAAATAAAGCACCAATCCTGACTTTACGATGTAACCTGCCTTCCAGGTCAGCAAGCTGTTGCTCTTACTGTTCTTACCAGTAGGCAAATCCCAGCCCAGAAGTTCCCAAGGAAAGATACAGTGGGAACACTCTCCTTTGGCCTTTTCTAGTGAAAGGGGGATCTCGCCCTTGCTCCTGACTGGCTGCTCACATCGTAAGATTGAAGGGGACAGTGAACTTCATGATCAAGGAGCCGATTCCACCAACAAGATGAAGAGGCCCGAGGGTGACACGTCCTGTGCTCATGCCTCTGGGTGGGAGACAACAGAATCCACAGCTGGTCCCAGGAGCACAGAGTACCAGACCCGTTGAACCACACCTGGGGTCTCTGCAACAAGGCAGGCATCCAACTTCTTCAATAAAATGTGTTGCCAAACTTAAACAAAGAGAAAATCTGACAAGGATGCAAACAATCAATGAGCTCAGGGGGATGTTCTGAAGTCAGAAGACCCTGTGGAGACAGACAGCATCAGCCGTGCCTGGTGTGCAAGTGGGTTCAACAGACCACAGACAAGAAGCTTTTGTAAGATCACCTGAAGCTATTAAACCACCCGAATATTAAGTGACATTAAGGGTTTGTGGCCATGTTATTAGTTGTGATGTTGTGGCTGTCGTTTGGGGAAAATATTTACAAAATCCTTTCTAGAGGAAGGACACACTGAATAATTTATAGGATGTTGCATACTGTGTCTACAATTTGCTTTTAGGTCCCTTAACTGTAGGGGGACTATGGGTGGGACGGATTTTACAAGATTGAGTAAATGTCAAACACCTACATGGTGGACCTCGGGAGGGACACACAGTTTCTTTTCCAGTCTTCCCTTTTGGGAGTCTGTGACCTTCCCCAGAGAGCAAGCATCTCTCTCTACCTTTGAGCTACTTTTGCAGAGGCTGAGTCCTGGAGGCGATCAGGGTTCCCTCTAGTGGCGGCTGGAGGGAATGCGACCGAGCTGGGCAAAGCTGGTACAAGAAATGCGCCTGGCGCCCAGCAGAGGGCGCAGGCAGGTGGCTTTCCTGGGGAGGCTTGCTGAATCTCTCAAAATACAGGAACCCTTACAGCTTATTTGTTTCTTAGTGATTCCAAGTTAATTGCTTGCATGGGGATGCTTGTGTCAAAATAAAAATGAAAGTTCACATTTTCACATGGTCCAGGTGAACAAAGGGACGTCCAGGTGTGCACTCCATCTTCATTTAACCCTCAGGTCCATCAAAGGCCCTGGTGTTTGATGAGTGACCTAGGACTGACCCACCAGTTGGGAGCCTGTACATGTTTGTGCATGCCAAGGCTGACGCAGGACCCATTTGGGTTTTGCATGCTTCTGCTTCGCCTGGTTCTGTTTATTGCTCAAACCCTGGTCTTCATTCATTTCCCCCCTGGGGTTGTCTGAATCACTGACTTGCTAACTGGCCCTGAGCCCTGTAGCTCTGTGTGAGAGAAAGCAGGGGATCAGGCCCCTCAGGCTGTGTCTGTGATGAGAATTGACCACTTCTGGCCTGTGCCAAGGACTCCCTGCTTCACATGCTCCCCATTTTGATGGCAGCCCATGCTGAAGGGGGTCCTCTTAGCCACATGCAGAGCACGCAGGAGAGCAGGGAGGTGCAGCCCATGGGCTTCCCAGCAGCACCCATCAGGTGCAGCCTGTCAGGGTGGAGCTGTGGCATGAGGCCGCTCTGCCGTGGAGGTACCAACTCCTCCTGGCCCCAATCCTGGGTCGAGTTGTGGGCAGTGCCCCAGGTTGAGCTGGCGACCTGCTTCAGTGTGATAGATTTGTATTTGTACAGTACAATTAGTTTGTTTGTACCTCATCAATACAGCACTGTGTGACTCAGAACATCCCAAATTTGCATTTTCAGATGGAACAATGACATAGGGCTGTATTTTGGAAGGGAAGGAGATGGTGTTTGGGGGTCTGTGTATAAAAAAAAAAAAAAAAAAAAAAAAACATAAAATAGCCCCACTAACTGCGGGGGGCCAGCCTCCATAGTAATGGAAAGGGTTAATCTGGTCAGGCTAGTGAAGAAAGTCGGCGCAATGGAAGGGATGCACACGAGTCAGGTTGCAAAAATCCTCTGCTGTAGCCGCCTGAAGCGCTTGGAGCAACGGAGCCGCGGGAAGAACTTCAGAAGCAAACTGGAGACAAACAGCTTTTTATTCTGATAACTTTTCTCTCTGGTTCTAACAACAACTAACACACGCCAAACACTCCACTAAAATGGCGCTGACCCGATCAGCAATTTCGGCCAAGTCACTCGAGATCTCGCAACAAATCCCGTGAGACTATGGGTGGCGACAATGGCCAAATCTCCACGGCTCATAGTCAACTGTAATTTAAGTCAATCTCCAAACAGGGCTCCTGCACTCTGCTTTACTTTTCTTTCTTGCAAGTATATAAACACACTTCAAGGCAGCACGCATTCTATTTTTTTTTACATACAGTCACAAGACCCAGGGAAGCAGCAACATTCTTATCTTTTACCTAACCTCTCAAGGTTTTGTACAAACATACTGTTTTAAATCTTCTGCGATTTCGTTACGTTTATCTGCAATAGTCTGAGTTCAAATTTGTCTTCTTAAGAATTCCTTTTAGCCATTCCCCCACACACCTGCACAACTGCCTGGAATACAAAGCGCTTTCTATCATGGTCTTGTTTACAGTCTAGGGGCAGGAAAAAAGGGAGGCATGGCCAGATGCTAGTCCTGAAGGACTTTGTCTTAACTAACTTCTATGCAACTATTCTAAGTTATCCTGAAAACAAAAGAAGTCCCTTTAATACAAAGAGGCTCTAATAGCCTCTTCTTGGTGCATAATGATTATAACAAAAGAGGTTAAAATAATTGGCATTTATTAAGCTGCTTCTCTATAGTAATTAATGTTAGTAATAATAATAAGAAGAAAGGAATGTTAATAAAATTCCAGCCACGGATTCCACAAGGCTTTAAGTTTCCGAATCAGTTTCATTCTATTGAGATAGCGACATCTGGTGGCCACATGTGAGAACAAAAGGTGGAACAGTAAGAATAAGAAGTAGCAAGAACATATACAAAGTTAACTCTTATAGCACCGCACAAGAGTAGCATTTCTCAAGCAAAGAGGAACCAAGTTCGACTCCCCGAATTAACGGGAAGGAACCCGGGTTCAAACTCATTTGCATAAATGAGGAAGAACTCGGTTTCCACCCCTTGAGCTAACGGGGGGGGGGGGGGTGGGGGGTGGGGGGGGAGCCTGGGCTCAATTCCAACATAGTGTGAGAGATGCCACAACTAACCACAAGAACAGTTTAGTAGCTGATGACTAAACCCCAGCTGCATCTGGGCTAATGCCCAGTGGTAAGATCCATGGTCCAGAGGCTCAGAGACTCCAACAGCCATTTTGACCTGGTGTCCTCCACTGTGTTCTGGGGTCTCTGAGAATCTGTGTCCTCTAGAATGAACTTTGCTCACGTTAAACAGGAAGTAGTGAAGTCGCCCCTTGTGGCTGCTGTTCCTCTCCTAAATTTCTTCCCAAACAGCAATGCTTGCTCGCCTTGATCTCAAAACCCTTTACAGTGTTAAAAAATTGTTGAGATTCCCAAAGAAGATGCAGGATCTGTGCTGTTTTGAAATCACAACCTACTTTCATAATCCATGCATATTAATTCTTTTAAAATGCACCAGTGGCCCGTTATACTGATGAAGAGAGCGTGGATGGGTGCAGCCACCCTGGAGGGACAGTGGCAGCTATCCACGCATCCATGCCGTCAGCTGCTCCAGCCCCAGGAAGGAACCTCTCAAAAGAAATGTGCACACACAGGTCGTGGGAGAAGGAATTTCTCCAGGAGAGGTCCCGAGGGGTTCCCAGAGTAACGTCAAGCTCACCTCAGCACCGCTGGGGTCTTGACACAGGGGACAGGGAGAATCTCAGCATGAGTCTGTACAGGCGCAGAGATCTCTCTAGCAGAGCAAGAAGCGCACGTGCAAGCAGCAACGCAGGCCGTCCTGAGAATGAGACACACTTGGGTGGGGGGTGGGGGTCCTGGCTCTTCTTTTAAAGGAAAATTGAGGGGGTTGTATGGAAAGACATGTAGGGATGGCATCAGCCTGCTGACCTCAGAATGGTTGGGGGGGTTCTGGTCATCTCCAGGACCCTTCAGCTGATCTGGTCTCCATTATCTGGTTGGTAAGTACCACTGGAATGTTCCTGAAATTACAGGCTTCTTACAATGTTGCGTCTCTCTTTGTTTATTTTGGGGCTAACTAATAGTATAGATTTACAGATTAACAGGTAGATTTATAGGTTCTCCAGAAATTTGTGAGTGACAGACCTGGGAGAGAAACTAGCTTGGGGAGGCCTGGAAAGGTAGGCAGGAGTTCAGATTAAGGTTATCTTCTCTCAGCCTTCCTTCCTGTCTTCTTTCTAGTCTCCTGTCTCACCCCTGAATTATTTATATCCAGCATCATTCACTATAGTCCTGAGTAGATGGACTGAGATCTCCATCAGCATGTGAATGAACAAGTCGGGGCCTTGGGCGTGAGCTCCGCCTCCAACACAGACCCAGCACCCTTGTCTTTCCACAGTATCAGAGTCCATTGAACAACAATAAATGCACACATGATGCCTCTTTAATCCAGTGCAATTCACAGTGTACTGGTAGGCCACTCCGTGGTCAGAACCCGGGCAGTCACAGGTTCTTTCATTCCAGTCTTAATCACTAGTGTCTGTACCACAGCATACTCACTCCATGGGAGATACAAGTTTCAGAAAGACTAAAAAGAGCTGAGGTGGCCATGGAGTTACAGGATGCTGTGCCCAGGGCAGACATAGAAATGCAAATGAGTCACTGCAGACGGTCAGATGAGAGGGCTAACCAGCCAGGGTGCCAAGGGTCAGAGAGCAGACTTAGCTGAGGCCAGGGTGCGAAGCCGGGCAGTTCCCAGTGAGCCTGCTCCAGAGGGAGACTGAGCTGAGCAGAAGCCCTGGGACAGAGCCTGAAGCTTGTCCCTCAGATGTCTGACGACCGTGTGGGCCACAGCAACCTGTCATGGGGGCTCCCCATGGGCCTCAAGGGAGGGGCTGTTCATTCGGTGGTCTGGGGAGATGGATGAGCTCATGGGCCTGGTTTTCTGCTCTGGGTTCGAAGCGCCCCAGCATCCGTGTGCTTCTGACTTCATTTGATAAGTGCACATTTTTATTGGCATAATTAATTGATCAGCTTGTGCCTGGTGGTGGTGGGGGGCAGGGGTGGTGGTCGACTTCTGCAGACTAGGCGTGGGGTCCTCCTGCCCCAGCACTGTGCACAGAGCCAGCAACCACAGCAAAGTGCTGCTTTGTAAAGTGGAATAGCCCAGGGTCAGTCTCAACCTGCAAACTGCTGTCCTATTCATCATGGAGTCCCTGGGGCTGGGCCCCCCGCAGGCACGCCCAAAGCTACCCACCAACAGCAGTGATTAAAATAGTACACCTGTAACGTGGACAATCTAAAAACACTGCATCGCTAACATGGGAAGTTCTCTTAATGTCTTAGAAGAATTACAGGGAAAAAACCACTAATTTTAAAAATCCAGCAAAAGGTATAAACAGAGTTCACAGTAAAAGAAGCGCAGATGGTCCTTAATCACATGAAAAGATGCTTACCTGCATTTATCCTGAGAAATACTAATTAAAATTGCCACTTACCAAGTAGAAAAAAAAAATGCTAAGGTTTGATTGCCCGCTCTGTTGACAATGAGAGGCAGGCAGTTGTCTCCTGTGGCTGGCGAGAAGGGAAGCTCAAGAATGGTGGCTCTGGCAGCAGCACGCACACCACAACTGCACCCCCAATCCAACTCCCCAGCTCTCCTCAAAGAAACACGGGAAAGAATTAGGCAAGAGGCCAGTGAAATAGGAATCACTCTACACAGGGCCTTGTGTGGTGCAAAGAAACTGCACAAGCAGGCAAAAAGGAAAAAAATGGGATGGAGGAGATGGTGAGCAGGGCTGCTCTGTGGTTTTCGTGCAGTTCTGGTTTAGGAACTGTGCACATGTTTTCATACAATTAAAAATCAAGACTATATTGAAAAGGAAAAAAAATCCCTGAAATTTGGTAACAAAAGGGAATGAACAATTCTAAAATTCTGCAAGAGGTGGGGAGCCAGGCAATGGCGTTGGACGATGAGTTCAGAGACGAGCTCTGTGGCTGTCAACTGGAAAGCAGTATGGAGATTCCTTGGATAACTGGGAATGGAACCACCTTCTGACCCAGCTATCCCATTCCTCAGTCTATACCCAAAGGACTTAAAAACAGCATATTACAGGGACACAGCCACATCACTGTCTATTGCAGCACAATTCACAATAGCTAAACTGTGGAACCAACCTAGATGCCTTTCAGTAGATGAATGGATAAAGAAAATGTGGTGTTTATACACAATGGAATATTACTCATCAATAAAAAAGAATAAAATAATGGCATGTGCTGGTAAATGGATGGAGTTGGAGAATATAATGCTAAGTGAATTTAGCCAATCCCCAAAAACCAAATTCAGAATGTTTTCTCTTATATAAGGAGGCTGATTCATAGTGGGGTTGGGACGGGAAGCACAGGAAGATTAGACGAACTCTACAAAGGGCAATGGGAAGGGCAGGAAAGGAAGGGGGGATGGAGGTAGGAAAGACAGTGGAGTGAGATGGTCATCATTACCCTAAGTACATGTATGAAGACACGAATGGTGCAACTCTGCTTTGTATACAACCGGAGATATGAAAAATTGTGCTCTATACATGTAATATGAATTGTAATGCATTCTTCTGTCATATATAACAACTTAGAATAAAAAATTTTTAAAAGAAAAGAAAAATAAATAAATAAAAATTCTTCAGGAGGGGAAAGTGGCCGTTCGGCTGACCCCGAAGCAGGCCCGCCGTGTCTTCCTAGGAAGATGCACCGCTCTCAGGACAAACACCTAAGAGAGGTAAAGCCACACCATGTCTGGAGTGGCAGTTTTGAAATGGTTGCAGACAGAGTGCAGACAGAACAAGCAAACAATTGATAATTCAGTTAACTCTCGGTTTATATCTTTTGCTTAATTCATGGTTAAGGGCCAAGATTTACAGGAT
This sequence comes from Tamias sibiricus, assembly GCA_025594165.1. Classification (NCBI taxonomy): domain Eukaryota; kingdom Metazoa; phylum Chordata; class Mammalia; order Rodentia; family Sciuridae; genus Tamias; species Tamias sibiricus. The sequence goes on from CM046659.1 coordinate 154,579,369, forward strand.
GGTAGAAAAGAAATTTAAATATTGAATCAAAGAAACTCAGTAATATACTATAATCTTAAGTCTGAATTGAAAATATCGGTATGAACTCAAAATTTTTCTTCAAAAATTTTCTTTCTACTAAAAAGTTTTAGAAAAATACAACTGAGTAGTATTTATCAAAGCGCACCATCCCACAGAGATTGCACTCTCTAAATACTATCCTCCAGCCTACATTATTCCAAATAATTGACAAATGAAAGGAAAGGATACAACATTTATCCAGATTTTTCTGTATAAACTAAAAGTCAGAGTAACTGAAGGGCAAAACACCACACCGGGGACAGCCGTGCAGCCAAGAGATTTATTCAACAGCCTTCGTGGCTGGTAGCAAAACCAGAGAAGAGGTGCTCTGGTCGAAGGTCGAAGAGGTGCTGGGAGAGAGGAGTCAGGGAGAAGGGAATGTGCAAGCTCTGGTGGGAGAGGGGAGTCAGGGAGAGGGGAGTGTGCAAGCTCTGGTGGGAGAGGGGAGTCAGAGAGAAGGGAGTGTGCAAGCTCTGGACAGAAGGTGGGTGCTTGGTTGCACTGGCTAGGATCTCTGGAGCTATCAGCTAAAGCAGCTGCTGTCTGGCTGGAGGCTAGAGCTGTCAGCTGGGAGCAACCGTCGGGCTGAAGGTGATGGGTCTGGAGCTGCTGGCTGGGGCAGCTGCCATAGGCTGAAGGCGATGGGTCTGGAGCTGTTGCAGTGGCTTCCTCCTCTCCACAGAATCGAGCTGATGTGTCTGAGTGGCTTCCTCCTCTCAGCAGCGAGCTCATGTGTGCATCTGTGTCTGTGTGTGTTCTGAGTCTCTCGAACAGGGCCGTATGTAGGGATTTCTGGTGGGAGGTGCACCAGAGCAACTCCAAAGTCATTGGCTCTTTGCCCATAGAACAGGGCGACCTTTAAGCCTATTGGCTCTTGCCCGGGGAAAAGAAACATCCTGCCCGGGGAAGAAACATCCTGCTCGGAGAATGAAACAAGGTTGCTTCTCTCAGGATGTGGAAAAACTCTGCGGGGGAGGGTAGCCCATCTAAGAGCTGCAAGGGAAAATCTTCTTAAGACGAAATTCAGAGTGCACAGAGATCTTAAGACATCACCCTTTGGTCCTCTAATAAAATAACGGTTGCAGGTGAGAGTGTTCAATGGGGCTAAGTCACAGTGGAGACTTGTCCTGGCTCAAGGTGGCTACGGACGTGGCAACCGCCTGTTCATTTTCAGCATCCCCCAAAGTGGAGCAGTGAAAGCCAGACCCCGCCCCGCCTGCAAAGGGAAGACTCTTGCCTCATGAGGGAAGCAGCCTCTAGTGAGCCCCTGATCTAGATACCTGCCCGTGTGGGCTAGAGGATATCGGGGGAAAGTTTAAAGTGCAGCACAAAGAAGCAATCAAGCAAATCCAGATCCCAGTCATTGGGGCAGCAGGTGTGTATTGAGGATGGAGTGGGGTTCACACCTGGGAGGAGGGAGGCAGGCCTACAGCAAAGGGGACTTCAGGCTTGGTATGGTGGCACACCCCTGTAATCCTAGCGGCTCTAGGAGCTGAGGCAGGAGGATCACAAGTTCAAAGCCAGCCTCTGCAACTTACTGAGGCCCTAAGCAATTTACTGAGACCATGTCTCAGAATAAATGTAAAAAGTGCTGTGATGTCGCTCAGGGATTAAGTGCCCCTGGGTACATCCCTGGCACACACATACACACACACAAAATGGGGGTTGGGGGGGCTTCAGAAGAGCACACCAAAAAGAAAGCACAAATAGCTCCAAATAAATAAAAGGAGGCTCAACCATGCTCAGAATAAGAAAAGCACTGATGAGAGCCACGGGAGGCCATTCCTCTTCTCATGTGCTGCATATCCGAAAGGCAGCCTCCTCCTCTGCTGGTAGGATGGTGAAATGGGCATTCCCTATAGCACCTGTGGGAAACAAGGGAGCCTAGCGGATTGCAGGCACATGTCTATTGTGTGTGTGCGTGTGTGCGGGTGGTGTGTGCATGCATGCATGTGTGTGCATGTGTGTGCGTGTGTGCATGTGTGTGCGTGTGTGCATGCGTGCATGCATGTGTGCGTGTGCATGTGTGCGTGAATGTGTGCATGTGCATGTGTGTGCGTGTGTGCATGTGTGTGTGCATGTGCGTGCATGTGTGTGGTGCCGGGGATGGAGCCCAGGGGCGCCCTACCTCTGCTACACCCCAACCCTTTTTATCTTTCATCCTGAGCCAGCGTGTCAGCACGTTACCGGGGCTGGCCTTGGACTTGCAGCCTCCTGCCTGCCTGCTGAGCCCATGGCGGGCTCACCCCTGTGCTGCACACCACCCTGCCCCATCACGCCTCCTTCCTCAGCCAGCCGTCCCACTTCTGGGAGCTCATTGTGAATCCAGGGGCACAGACACAACACGGCTATGCAAAAGGCTCAGCTCGCAGCTCCTTCCCCCCCCCCCCAATATTGAATGTGTGGAAACCATTCAAATTCCCAGCAAGGGCCGGCCAGTCGCCTACACTCCCGCACAGCCACACGAAGAAGGTCCCAGGGCTGCAGAAGGAACGTGTTCCAGTACTGCTGTGGAGCGATTCCGTGGGATTCCGAGTTATTAAAAGAGAAATGCAAAGCAGAGGACAGTGTGTGCAGAAGCAGCTGCTCCCTGAAGAAGGCCTGAGGTGTGGGGACCTGTGGGCTCTGGAAGGGACGTCCTGTCCCGGGGTCTGTGGGTGGAACCCTGATCCACGGCATCGCGATGTTGGAGGTGCAACTTGGTGAGCAGCCGGGCAGTGAGGGTGCAGCCTTAGGGAAGAGACCCCGGAAGACCTCTGGCCTCTTCCACTATCAAGGACACACTGTCTTTCAACAGGTGGGGCCTCCCTGAGCACGGACGCCCCCAGCAGCGGAGCCTCTGTCTCCCAGGCTTCCGGGGGCTGAGGAATGCATTTCTCCTATTTCTAAGCCCCCTGGCCTATGCAGTCTGTGGCAGAGACTGAGCAGACCAAGGCAGAAATATTGTGCCTGTGTCTTTAAAAGGAACGAGAAGCCCAAAATGTTAAACACGACGGCTTCCAGAAAGAAAGAGGCACGGGGCAGAAGGGCCAGGGTGGCTGCTAGACTTCCCATAGTTCTATTTTGCATAATTATATAAAATTAGTTATAATTATATAAAATTATCAATTGATGTAGTAATAAATTATATAATCATGTATTAAAGTCATGTAATTATATGTAAATGTTAAAGTGATCCCTAATTGCAGTCAAATTGGAACAACTACACCTCGCTGCATATCGAGTGGGTGGAACAGCTGAGGGACACTCTTGGCAAAGCAGTCATGTGACTGTCGAGTAAATCAGACCTAAAAGAAAAACCTGGAAAAGATATTAAACGTGTTTTAATGACACTAATTTTTCTGAGAGTGTTCTATTTCCATTGTGAGGGTGTTCTGTGTGTGTTGTGGACGGAGGGATTTGAAGTCATTGGGACAGTGACTTCAAAGGAGACGCTGGACCAGGAGGAGGAGAGGCAGATGCAAGATCAGTGAGCTCTCGTCCAGTGCATGGAGAGGGGACGCTGTGTGTTCCGGATCTGCTCTGCCTTGCAGAGCGTGCTCCCGAGCTCTGCTCAGCATGGAAACCCTACAGCAGGCTGCCGCTGTGGACAGGATCCCACTTGGTGCAGGCTGTGGGGGCGTCTCTGCTTCCTTTTCCTATAAAACAAGCCAGAATTTCTTGAAGAAAAAGCTGATTCCCTGTCTGGTGCAAAAAAAAAAAAAAAAAAAAAAAAATGTCCCAGATGATCCTGAATCACATGCTGACAACAGAAAATGAGGATGTGATCGCAGCCTGCTAAGGTGGTGTGGACAGGACCCAGGAGCCCACGGGAAGGAACCTCAGCCAAAGAAGGGCTGGACCCCAGGGTCCCCCAGAGCAAAGAGAAATTCACGTTTATCGGGTGTCCCAGCTCCAGGCAAAAAACAAAGAGGAAATGGAAGAATTAGAGCATTGCTATCCTGTACCCCACTCAAAGTACAGATGTAGGCAGCAGCCACAAATGTCTCCAAACACCATAGAAGGCAAAGGCTCTATTGTCTCACTGATGGAGACAGGACTCTTGCTCCCCACTTTCCCAGACCGGTCAAACTGGAATGCATTCAAGCCCAGGTCTAGCTGTCAGTTGACAGGGCACACAAAGGCCAAGGGAACACGCGAGCATGTTAAGGGGCCACATAGAGACACCACGGGCGAAATCCAGATTGTGGGAGATTTTCCAGACAAATGACCTGATGGTGTTTCTAGCAAACTGTAAGGGATTAGTGACTACAGCTTAAGAGTCTACAGAGACATATCAACCAACTGAGATGAAAGCTTCTAATTTGAGTCTCAATTTAAATGAGTAACTGCTCAAAAAACCCATTTGGGGCTCTCTGAGAAACTCAACAGTAAATGAAATTGATGAAACTCAGGAGCTATGGATTACAGTGAAAACCGAGACTCAAAAAGGTGCTATACAATCTGGGCATTTTGGAGAAGAGACGAGCTCCTGAGGATTCTGCTGGGGCAACAGGAGTAAGAGTGGTCTCCTGGCGCAAGACCAGGCACGGGGGGCATGAAAGCAGAATACGCCCCACTTCAAAGGGTCCAGTCCCTGTCCCCCAAACCTTACAGTACACTGGGCTGTGTGTCAAAAGGAGTTAATTTAAGCCTCACAGCAGAGCATTGGCATCATCCAGTCATCAGCAGTGGAGGATGGAGGAGAAGCATCTTTAGAGCAGGTGCAACACAGCCATCTTTGAAGATGGAGGAGGCCATGAGCCCAGGGTGGGGGCAGCCTCCAGGTGCCAGAAGGGGCCAGGAAATGAGCTCTCCTGGCGGGTCTGCAGATACCTTGATGCCAGCCCAGGGAGGCTTCTGACCTCTGGAGGTGGAAGAGACCAAGGTTGCGTTGTTCAAGCCTCTATGTTTGTGGGTGTTTGTTACAACAGCAATGGGAAACTAATGCAAATGCCAGCAGGTTTCATCTCAGGCCGCATGCAAGGAAAGACAATGGCTCCCTGGAGTGCAGGGCCAAAGATTGCCAGGCCTCCTCCTGCTTTGACCCTCTCTGTTTTCCATGCTGTAAAACAAACTGCCAGAAACTTAGCAGCCGAAGGCAACACCTGTTGCCCCATGGATTTGCTGGGTCGGGGTGGTTTTGCGGGTCTCTGTTCAGGTCGCGGGAGCACACAGCCAAGGCCTGGCGGGGGCTGGATGCTCCACTCGTGCTCAGCAGAGGAAGGTCTGTTTCCAGGGTCGCTCACCAGGGTGGCCCTCATGACTAAAAGCTCCTGATACTCCCTGGCTATGGCCCTCAGGTGTCACAGGTGACAACATAGCTGCTGCTCCCTCTGGGAGGTTCTCCAGTCTGCAAACAATGTGACCTGATCAAGGTAGGGATGTGGCCACTGTTGCCACATTCTGGGGGCCAGCAGCAAGGAACGGGTCCTCCCCAAAGCCAAGTGACGATTACACGCAGCATGACACCAAGGGACAAAGACCACAGGCCACCTGGGAGTCTGATCTGAGAAGTCTGTCTGGAAAATGGGTGGCACACAAGCTGCTTGTGCCATGCCTTAGCTCTGGGATGATAGGTCCTGAACAGGCTGAAAGGGAACCAACAGAGGCGATTTGTCTTAAAAAGTCCATGTCCAGTCCTCATCAGAACACCACAGCTGAACAATTAAATCAGAATCCCTGGTGGGGGGGGGGGGGGGGGATTTGGAGCATCGTGTTCACAAGCCCCTGCCCCGTGCACACCACGTGGCTCTCATACTCCACCAAGGTGACCCTGTTCCTCTGGAAAGCAGCACCATCTCCCAGTGTCTGGAGCCCATCGGGGTCATGGGGTCTGGGGTGCCACATGCCACCAAAACTGGCAGAGAGGATGAGAAGGAGGAGAAAGGAGAGCAACGGATGACGAGATCAGGGTGGAAATGGGAGGAGAGGCTGCTCTGACCCCCGTACCTCGCTTCTCTTGTGGGTGCTGACTCCCCAGTGAGCACCCTGCCAGCCCCACCCCACAGGGCTCCTCCAGCCTCACTCTGGGGGACAGAGGAGACCCACTAGCTGGCCTAGGTGGAGGTGGGCTGCAAGCATTGCAGCTCCTAGAGCCTGCGAGTGCTGTCAGTTTGAGGACTGGCCCGTTGCATCGCTGTGTGCTGTGTCCTCTAAGGCCAGTGTGAGGCCCTGCGGTGCCTGGTGAGGCAGCTCCAGCAAGAGGCCCGCGTGGAGAGGAGCAAGGTCTCCCTGACGGCTGCAGAGCCTCAGCAGGGCTGAGCGCATTGTGCCTGCAAGGACACCCTGCCGGTAGGTCGGTGTTGCAGCTGAAGCAAGCCTCCTGGGGACAGAGCTCCTGCACTTTCCTCTGGAGACTGTGGGGAGAAGTTGGTTGAGGAAGGCCTTCAAGCACAAAGTGACGAATCACACCTCCGAGGTTCCAGAAAACACTTTTCTCTAGCCAAATAAGTTGGAGATATTTCAGACCTTTTCCGTGGACTTATCCGACAGCCAAAATCCTACAAATTAATGATTTTCTACTCCGATAAGGAGACCAAGTGAAGGAGTAGAGTTTTTCTTTTACGTGTTCTAATTGGTTATGCATGACTGTAGAATGCCTTTTGACACATCATATGTAAATGGACTATAACATTTCCTTCTTCTGTTTGTACATGATGTGGAATCACACCAGTCATGTAATCATATATGCACAAGGGATGAAAATGTTCGATTGTCCTACTGGCCTTCCTGCCCCTAGACCCCCTCCCCTCCTTTCACTTCCCTCTACCTAATCCAAAGTACTTTTGTTTTTCCCTACCCACCCCTTATTGTGAATCAGCATCCACATATGAGAGAAAACATTCGGCCTTTGTTTTTTGGGGAATGGCTTATTTCGCTTAGCATGATATTCTCCAGTTCCATCTATTTGCCAGCAAATGCCATGATTTCATTCTTCTTTATGGTTGAGTAATATTCCATTGTGTATATATACTACAATTTCTTTATCCATTCATCTGCTGAAGGGCATCTAGGTTGATTCCATAGTCTAGCTATTATGAATTGAGCTGCTATAAACATTGACGTGACTACATTACTGTAGTATGCTGATTTTAAGTCCTTTGGGTATAAACTGAGGAGTAGGATAGCTGGGTCAAATGGTGGTTCCATTCCAAGTTTTCTGAGGAATCTCCATGTCACTTTCCATAATGGTTACACCAATTTGCAGTCCCACTAGCAATGTATGAGTGTGACTATACCAACATCCTCACCAACATTTATTGTTGCTTGTACTCTTTTTTAAAAAATATTTTTAGATGTAGATGGACATAACACTTTAATTTAATTTAATTATTTTTATGTGGTTTCAAGAGTAGAACTCAGTGCCTCATATGTGCTAGGCAAGCACTCCACCACTGAGCTACAACCCCAGCCCATGTTGCTTGCATTCTTGATAATTGCCATTCTGAGTGGAATGAGATGAAATCAGAATAGCTTTGGTTTATAGATGTTGAACATTTTTTCATATATTTGCATGTATTCTTCTGTGAGGTGTCTGTTCAGTTCCTTAGCCCATTTATAGATTGTGTTATTATTGGTTTTTTTTTTTTTTTTTTTTGGTGTTAAGTTTTTGAGTTCTTTATATATCCTAGAGATTAATTCTCTGAGATGCAGCTGGCAGAGATTTGCTCCCACTCTGTAGGCTCTCTTCATGTTATTGGTTGTTTCCTTTGCTGAGAAGAAGCTATTTAGTTTTAATTCATCCCATTTATTGATTCTTCATTTTACTTCTTGCACTTTAGGAGTCTCATTAAGGAAGTCAGTTTCTAAGCTGACAGGGTGAATATTTGGGCCTACTTTTTCTTCTATTAGGTGCAGGGTCTCTGTTCTATTACCTAAGTCTTTGATCCACTTTGAGTTTTGTGCAGGGTGAGAGATATGGATTTAATTTAATGTTGTTACATATGGCTTTCCAGTTTTCCCAGCACCATTTGTTGCATAGGCTATTTTTTCTCCAGGAACTGTTTTTGGCCCCTTTGTCTAGAATGAGATAACTGTATTTATGTGGGTTTGTCTCTGTGTCTTTTTATTATGTACCATTGGTCTACATGTTGGTTTTGGTGCCAATACCATGCCATTTATGTTACTATGGCTCTGTAGTATAGTTTAAGGTCTGGTATTGTGAAGCTCCTGCTTCACTTTTCTTACTAAAGATTGCTTGGTTATTCTGGATGTCTTATTTTTCCAAATGAATTTCATGATTGCCTTTTCTATGTCTATAAAGAATATCATTGACATTTTAATAATAATTGCATAGTACTCCATAGTGCTTTTATAGTATGGCCATTAATTCTTCCTATCCAAGAGCATGGGAGATCTTTCCATCTTCTAAGGTCTTCTTCAATTTGTTTCTTAGTGTTCTATAGTTTTCATTGTAGAGATCTTTAATCTCTTTTGTTAGATTGATTCCCAAATATTTTATTTTTTGAGACTATTATGAATGGGGTAGTTTTTCTAATTTCTTTTCAGTAAATTCATCACTGATGTATAGGAATGTGTTTGATTTATGGGTGTTAATTTTATATCCTGCTACTTTTCTGAATTAATTTGTGGGTTCTAGAAGTTTTCTTGTGGAATTTGTTGAGGCTTCTAAATATAGAATCATGTCACTGGCAAATAGTGATAGTTTGAGTTCTTCTTTTCCTATTCATATCCCTTTGATTTCTTTCTCCTGTCTAATTTCTCTGGCTAGAGTTTCCAGGACTGTGTTGAACAGAAGTGGTGAAAGAGGGCATCCTTGTCTTGTTCCAGTTTTTAGAGGGAATGCTTTCAATTTTTCTCCATGATGCTGGCCTTGGTTTAGCATATATAGCTTTTACAATGTTGAGATACGTTCCTACTATCCCTGGTTTTTCTAATGTTTTGAACAGGAAGCGGTGCTGTATCTTGTCAAATGCTTTTTCTGCATCTATTGGCATAATCATGTGACTCGTTTTCAGTTCTATTGATGTAATGAGTTACATTTGTTGATTTCCATGTGTTGAACCAACCTTGCGTCCCTGGGATGAACCCCACTTAATTGTGGTGCACTATATTTTTAATATGTTTTTGTATGTGATTTGCCAGAATTTCATCAAGAATTTTTACATCTATATTCATTGGGGATATTGGTCTGAAGTTTTCTTTCCTTGATGTGTCTTTATCTGGTTTTGGTATCAGAGTGATACTATCTCATAGAACAAGTTTAGGAACATTCCCTCCTTTTCTATGTCATGGAATAATTTGAGGAGAATTGGTGTTCATTCTTCTTTGAAGGTATTGCAGAACTAAGCTGAGAATCCATCTGGTCCTAGGCTTTTCTTTGTTGGTGGGATTTTGATGGCATCTTCTATTTCATTGCTTGAAATTGATTTGTTTAAATCATGTATGCCCTCCTGATTCAGTTTGGGCAAATCATAAGTCTCTAGAAGCCAGGCGTGGTGGCACATGCCTGTAATCCCAGCACTTGGGAGGCTGAGGCAGGAGGATTATGAGTTCAAAGCCAGCCTCAGCAAAGGCGAGGCACTAAGCAACTCAGGAGACCCTGTCTCTAATACATAAAAGGGCTGGGGATGTGGCCCAGTGGTCGAGTGCCCCTGAGTTCCATCCCTGGTAAAAAAAAAAAAAAAAAAAAAAAAAAAAAAAAAAAAAAAAAAGTCTCTAGAAATTTGTTGATGTCTTCAAGATTTTCTATTTTATTGGTGTTTAAATTTTCCAAATGGTTTCTAATTATCTTCTGTATTTCAGTAGTATCTGTCATGCTATTTTCTTTTTCATCATGAATTTTAGTAATTTGAGTTTTCTCTCTGTTTCTCTTCATTAGCACACTAAGGGTTTATCAATTTTTTTATTTTTTCAAAGAACCAACTTTTTATTTTGTCAATTTTTTTAATTGTTTCTTTTGATTTCATTTATTTCGATTCTTATTTTAATTATTTCCTTCTTCTATTTCTGTTGGTGTTGATTTGTTCGTCTTTTTCTAGGACTTTGAGATGTAATGTTAAGTCACTTATACATTGACTTTTATTTTATTTATTTATTTATTTTTGGTACAAGGGATTGAACTTGGGGCACTCAACCACTGGGCCACATCCCCAGCCCTTTTTTGTATTTTATTAGAGACAGTGTCTCACTGAGTTGCTAAGTGCCTCACCACTGCTGAGGCTGGCTTTGAACTCACAATCCTCCTGCCTCAGCCTCCCAAGTGCTGGGATTACAGGCGTGTGCCACCACGCCTGGCTTTGACTTCTATTCTTTTAATGAAATAGTTTAATTCAATGAACTTTCCTCTTAGCACTGCCTTCATGGTGTCAGAGAGATTTTGATATGTTGTATCAGTGTTCTCATTTACCTCTAGATTTTTTTTAAAAATTTCATTCCTGAGTTCTTCTGCTATCCATTCATCATTCAATAGCATACTATGTAGTCTCCACGTGTTGGAGTATCTTCTATTTTTTATTTTATAATTGATGTCTAATTTCATTCCATCATGATCTGATAGTATGCAGGATAGCATCTCTAGTTTTTCTGTTTTTTTTTTTTTTGTTGTTGTTGTTGTTGTTGTTTTGTTTTTGTATTTGCTAAGAATTGCTTTGTGGCATAAGATATGGTCTATTTTAGAGAAGGATCCATGTGCTGCTGAGAAGAAAGTGTATTCACTCATCAATGGATGTAATATTCTATATATGTCCGTTAAGTCTAATTATTGATTATTTTATTTAGTTCTATAGTTTCTTTGTTTAGTTTATGTTTGGAAGATCTGTCCAGTAGTGAGATAGTTGTTCCAATCACCCAGCATTATTGTGTTGTGGTCTATTTGGTTTTTGAATTTGAGAAGGGCTTGTTTGATGTATGTAGATGTTGCATTGTTTGAGGCATAAATATTTAGGATTGTTATGTCTTGTTGATATATTATTTCCTTAAGCAGTATGAAAAGTCCTTCTGATTAACTTTGGCTTGAAGTTCACTTTATCTGATATAAGAATAGTAATCCCTTCTTGTTTATGAGATCCATGTGGATAATGTGTTTTTTCCCTTCCTTTCACCTTCTGTCTGTGGATGTGTTTGCCTATGAGGTAAGTTTCTTGGAGATAGAATATTGTTGGGTCTTGTTTTTTTGATCCAATGTGCCATCTATGTCTCTTGATTGATAATTTTATGCCATTTATATTCAGGGTTATTATTGAAATATGATTTATATTCCCATTTATTTTGGTTTATTTCTGGTTTTTAATTTGTCTTAGTTTCTCCTTTGATTATCTTTTCCTTTAGTGTTGTTTCTCCCTTTACTGGTTTTCACTTTTTTTTTCTTTTTCATTTTCTCCTCATGGACTATTTTGCTGAGAATGTTGTGTAGTGTAGGCTTTCTAGTTGTGAATTCTTTTAACTTTTTTTTTTAAAAAACCTGGAAGGTTTTTTATTTCATCTCGAATTTGAAGCTTAATTTTACTGGATATAAAATTCTTGGTTGGCATTCATTTTCTTTCAGAGTTGGTATATGTTGTTCCATGACTTCCTATCTCGGAGGGTCTGGGTTGAGAAATCAGCTGGGATCCAAATTGGTTTTCCGACATATAATCTGATACTTTTCTCTTGTAGCCTTTAAATTCTATCTTTATTCTGTGTGATAGACATTATCATTATAATGTGCCTTGGTGTGGGTCCATTGTAATTTTGTACATTTGGTGTCCTGTTAAGCTTCTTGTAGTTGATTTTCCAATTCATTCCTCAGGTTTTGGAAATTTTCTGACATTATGTCATTGAAAGGATTGTGCATTCCTTTGGTTTGTTTCTCTGTGCCTTCCTCTATCTTGATAAATCTCAAATTTATCTTTTCGTGTTATTCCATAATTCTTGCAAGTTCTATTCATGGTTTCTTACCATCTTCTATGCATGGTCAACTTTATTTTCAAGATTATATATTTTGTCTTCATTGCCTGAAGTTCCGTCTTCCACATGGTCTAGTTGGTTGGCAATACTTTCCATCGAATTTTTTTTCCCTCAGAGAGAAAGGAATTTATTGAAGTTTTTTTTACATATGAAAGACATGGCTTTACATACATTTTGAAATTATCATTAATAAGTAGGGACAGGGACAAAAACAGTGATAGAATTTTTAAACTACTGCAATAATTCAATGAAGAGATATTGATGGTTTGATGTTTACTTGTAGTGATAGAAATTCTTACAGTGTTTAAACTCCAGTTCTGTTTTAAAATTCAGGTCAAAAAAATGTACTGTCTTAATGGTGACCATTGAATTTGCCAGTATATAAGTCACCACTGACCATGAAAATGGGTGTTTTCCAAAGTGGTGGAAAACTAGTTCTGATTACACTGGATTAAAGAGAAAATGAAGGGGACTAAAGGGAGGCTATATTTTTAAAGAGCTTTGTTATTTAAGGGTATAAAGAAATAGAGCATTAACTGCAGCAGAATGTGACTCCAAATATATATTTTAAATGTGCCATAAATTATAACAAGTTCTTATTCCAACTGAAAAAAAAATCTAGCAGGAATGGAAAAACTGCTAATGTAGTCGAGTTGGGAGTTGAGGAGACAATAGGGGATTAATGTCATCATATAAATAAATATACTTTGTCCAAAGTAAGAGATATTAGGTAGGTTGGTAGATGTGATCTGAAGAGGATGTGAACATTCTCTTTGATTATTTCTTTTGGGGTTTTTACTATATATCTATTGCCCTTAAAAAAGATATTATTAAAATCATAGACTGAGCATTCTCTGAGAAAAGGTGATGATTTGTAGGTTAATGAATAGCTTTAGGTCTTTTGACTTCCAAACCAGTGTTTTAAAAGAGAACAAAAAATTAATATTCATAGCTCCAGAGAATATTTACATCATTTTCATGAATCTAAGCTTTTAATTTGTTTTAATATTTTATTACAGATATCATTAATTTTCTTATGTTTTCTCACTATTTTCTAACTAGAGCATACTAACTTCTCAATAAATATTAACTATTATAGCAAAACTCAGTTGGGAAATATAATTTCTTGGTTGACATCACTTTATGATACTCACTTGAGACTTCAGACAGTGTTTTTTAAAAAATATAAGTCACTTCCTTAAAAGTTTGTTCATTGTGGAAAAAACATTCTACCAGGAATAAAAACTGAGGACAAGCTAGATTTCCTATCCTGCAAGTCAAGGTTGCATCTAATTTACATTTCTAGGAGGGTATTTGTGGATTTCTTAATAGAAATCTCGAAGGCCAAGAGAGACTGGAATGATATATTCAAAGTGCTGGAAGAAAATTGCCAACCAAGAATCAATTGAATTTTTAACTGGGTTTATTAATTCCTTCATTTCAAGGATTTCTGCTTGATTTCTTTTCAGAATCTCTATCTCTTTATTGAAGTGCTCTCTCACCTTCTGAAGTTTATCTCTGATTTCACTCCTTACATCATCCTTTACGTCATGGATCAGTTTAAGTATGTACATTCTGAATTCCTTCTCTGACATTTCTTCTACTGTGTTGTCAATGTATTCTATTATTGGAGCATCTTGGTTTGTTTGGGGTGCTTATGTCCCTTGTTTTTTTTTTTAAATATTTATTTATTTGCTTTAGTTGTACACAATGTGTTTATTTTTACGTGGTGCTGAGGATTGAACCCGGGCCGCGCACGTGCTAGGCGAGCGCTCTACCGCTGAGCCACATCCCCAGCCCTGGCCCCTTGTTTTTAAATGTTGTTCATGTGTCTTCCCATCTAGCAGTGTAGATGAGAGGTAGTACAGTTTCTGCCCTGTAGACTTACAGTGTCCCCAGTACCTTGTGTTTAAGGAGGAGATCAACATTAACAGCATCCAATGCAAATAACAGACAGCCTTAAACCAATTAGCTCCTATTAAGATATCAGGCACTTCTCTCCCGGGAAGTCCTGAGGGCTGAGCTTTCGGGCCTGTGTGCCTATTGTGGAGAGCTATTCTGTATTGGGCAGATGAGGACCAGATGCTGCGAGCTACAGTCAGCCATGTAGCTGTGAGCACTGGGCCCGGTTGGTGGCTAGGGAGGGGTTGGGAGACTACCATGCTTTTATAATTACTAAACGAAGACAAAAATGCATAAAATTCAGAGGGACAAATATACCTTACTAAAATTTGGAAGGATGAATAGACTTTACTAATCAAATTATACCTTGGTTTTTCTAAATGAGAAGATTGTTTTATTTTTAACACTAAACATGGGAAATATTGCTTAGTAAACTTGTTTGGAAAGACTCATGTTAGGATGTACATTATTTTGGCCCATCTTGTGCATGAAGCATATTGGTCTCTTTTTAAGTTGCTTTACTTTATAGTTGTGGTTGCACTTTTAAAAAGATAGTACATTATTTCATGTCTTTAAACAAATGTTTAAAATACGACTTTACAGAAGAATTGACCATTGCAAGAGGGAGAAGATGACAGATTAGAGAAAGAAAGCATGGCCCAGTCCTTCCTTAGCAAGCAGGAACACCACTGCTTAGTGAGATGAGTACCTAAGGACACTCACTGAGACTTAATACTCGAGTGCAAAATATATATATATATATATATATATATATATATATATATATATAACTTTTTTTAATTAATAGAGCTACATGGAGTCTGTAACTTGAACAAAAGAAAGAATACCTTAGAGACATGTCAGCTCCAACCACCAGTAGTGGCTGCAGAGCAGAGTGGAGACAGCACACAAAAGAGACGTGTGATTGGCAGACAAAGAACGTTAAAATAAAGAAAAATTGGGGAAACCTGTGGTTCACAGAGGAAGGCTGATTTTAATGGACACAGAGTTGGTAGGGGAAGTGTTTCAGTGAAAATAATTCCAAAGTGGTCCATGGGCACAAAAGCATTCCACAGGGATGGAACACACTGGCAGGTGAGGACAATGGGATTCTTGTAATGATTTCTTTTTAAGTAGTGAATTACATTTTTTGATTTGCATATGTTGAAACAACCTTGCATCCATGAGATGAAACCCACTTGATCATGGTGTATTATTGTCTTGATTGTTTTTAAATGTAGTTTGATAATATTTTATGGCAGATTTTTGGATCTGTTGTTCATCAGGAATATTGGTCCGTAGTGTTCATTCCTAGATGTGTCTTTATCTGGTTTTGTTATCAGATTTATACTGGCTTTGTAGAGTGTATTTGGGAATATTATCCCCCTTCAGTTTCACGGAATAATTTGAGGAATACTGGTATTCTTCTTTAAAGGTCTGGTATAACTCAGATAATCCATCTGGTTCTGGGCTTTTCTTTGTTGGAAGACTTTTGACTGTGGTTTTAATTTTACTTCTTAATATTGGTCTGTTTAGGTTTTCTATATCTACTTGGTTCAATTTGTGCAGGTTATATGAGTACAATGTTCCTGGGCAGTGGGAGCTGTCCTTGTGCAGCTTGCATAGCTGTGAACAGAGATAAGGGACTGAGAAATCATAAAGAAAGTTTCCACCAGTGATGAAAAACTTCCCATAGGGTACCTGAATCAGAGAGACTGAAACAGGCACAAAGACAATTTCACATGGGCCACTTGGCCTCTAGATTGCAAGGAAAAAAACTCCCATAATAGATGGCACCCCATAAAAATCTACTGCAAAGACAGCCACTGGTCACACAAGCACATCTGTATTCCAGGGCAAATACCCAGTAATCCACATCCCTAGTGAAGGTCATATATGTCTGGGAGCTTGTCAATGTCCTCTAGATTTTCCAGTTTTTTAAGTTTTTTTTTTTTTTTTTTTTTTTGAGGACAAATTTTCAAAATAGTTTCTGATGATCTTTTGGACTTCAGAAGCTTCTGTAGTGATAGTTCCTTTTTCATCTCTAATTTTGTTGAGTTGGGTCATCTCACTCTTGCTTTTGGCTAGGGTGCCTAAGTGTTTCTCAATCTTGTTTCTTTTCTAGCACCTCTTCATTACTTTGATCCTGTGCATTTTTTAATTCTAAATCTCATTAATTTTGACTCTGATCTTAATTTTTTTTCCTGTATCCTATTGGTCTGGGAATTTGTTTTTCCAAGGCCTTAAAGTGGAACAGAAACTTATTTATGGGAATAGCTATTTTTTAAATATAGGCTCTCAATGCTATACATGCTCCTCTTAGAACTGCTTTCATACTGTTCCACAGATTTTTTTTTTAATTGTTGAAAGAGTTTATTTCTAGGAAAGAAAAACTGAAAGTGAAAAGTGGTAGGAGTAAGACCTGATGCCCACTCCCTGAGGTAAATGTTTTAAGTGTGCTTGGTTATTTTAAAAACCAATAAGTACATAGTAATTTTAATAAAAATAAAAACATTTCAAGAAAAAAAAGACTCATCCTATATATGAGAGACCTTGACTGATATGGGGGTTATGAACTGCTGTAATGCTACAGACACAATATAAAAGGAAGAATATTCACTTGGGAGCAGAAATGTAACCAATTTCCAAAGCCAGGGGTGTGGGCCTGTGGATCCTCCCCTCAAGGGAGTAGCTGTCAGGCTGCTGGTTGCAGACAGCACACATCAAATGGAAGCCTCCTTTGACCACAACCTCTTTCTGTTCTGGGGTCTGGCCTTTTCACTGTAGTCCTAACTACCTTCATGCCAACACACTACTTTTGGTGCAACACAGAATAATTAGAGTCCAAGAATATAATCCATGCCTTCTGATCTTCAAAGCGCTCCCCATTTGAGAAGGAAAGATCCTGAAATAAGACCTACTTGTGCATGGTATATGATCTGCCAGCGCACATATCTTCTGTAGGCAGATAGGGTCAGAAGACACTGACACTGACATGTGTCTCAGCATGATTCCTGTGAGGTAGGTTGGCTCCCAGACTTTCTTGAATTTATTTGAAGTGTTGAGATGCCTTTTCATTCCTGTAGCTCACAGCAGGTGTCTAATACTCTGTGGAAAAAAAAATCTGTAGGCAAAAGTGAGCAGAAATCATTAGAGGTATTTAACTACCTCATTCCCCAACAAGAGGATTATATTGAATTATATTGAATTCGTACATTGCTTATGGTGGTATCGCCATTTTGACAAGATCTGCCTGTCTTTTCTATTTGGAGCTCTGAAAGTACCCTGTGTGCGGAAGTGCATCTCATTTTCAAGGTTTGGAAAATTTTCTGTTACTCTTTTCCTGAAGAGGTTATCCATTCCATTAACCTGCATCTCACCGTCCTCCTCAATTCAATGATTCTTAAATTTGGTCTCTTATTGTTGTCCCAGAGTCCTTATATATTCTGGTCATGGTTACTTTTTTTTTTCTTTAATATTGTCTGAATGTTCAAGGTTAGCCACTTTGTATTCCAGGACTCAGATTCTGTCTTCAGCATGATCTGTTTTATTAGAGTGACATTCAAGCGAACATTTTGTTTGATTTACTGTGTCTTTCCTTTCCAAGATTGTTTGTTTCTTTTTCAATGCCTCTATCTCCTTATTGAATTTCTCATGCACATCCTGTAGTGACTTCCTTAATTCTTTTCAGTTGATTTTCTGTGTTCTCTTGGAATTCATTAATCATTTTATATTCATTTTTTGAATACTTTATCCAGTATTTCATCCACTTCAATATCGTTGGGATCAGTTGCTGATTAATTATGAACTTTAGAAGGTGGCATGTTACCTGTCATATTAATATTTCTTGTATTCCTGGGTTGGAATTTGTGCATCTATTTGAATGAATTTATCTTCTATTCTTATGCATGAGAATTTTTAGGGAAAAATTATTTTCTTGCCAAAGTGTACTGGGATCTCAGTTTGTTGTGAATTTTTCAAAATATCTATAAATGGGTTTTATACTATAGTTTCTCTGTTAGTTATTTGGTGATAATTGGTGCATCTAGATATAATGTATATTGTGTCAGAGCTTGAGGATTTCACAGTAGGTTGCAAAAGAATGGGGTCCTTCTTATAAAACTGGTAATTTTGTTGTAGGTAGCAGGGCATGTAGGGTATACCCTCTGTGCTTGCACTTCTTCCCTTAATTGTGAATATCTAAAGGTGTTTGGGAGTGATCTGGATTGAGACCCCTTATAGCTGTGATGTCCACAGCCTTTGTGTTAATTACCACCCCCTCTCTCTTTTACTTTGGATGGAAATGATGGAACCTGAAGATCCCCCCTCACCGTTCCTACTTGAGGACTTGAGGCTGAGTCATTATTTTGGTGTTTTGTCTCTTCTATTTGTTGTACTACAGGATTGCTGAGGTTTGAGTGTGGTTAGTTTGTGTGTGGAGTAAGGTGTGCTGTGCCTTGGCTGGACCTCACTCTGCAGCAAAGTCTCTACCCTGTGAACCGTTGGTGTCCCTGGAGATGCCCAGCACATCACCGAAAAGGGGGAAACAAACAAAAGCAACAACAGACACAAACAATATGCAGCCCTAAAATAAATACCCAGTGCTCATTATGAAATCTACCTCACTGTTTGCCCCAAAGAGGAATTATGGGATCAGCATTTACCAACAGCAAAATACAATAAATAGCCATGAATTAGAAGTAGCATTAAAGTAAATAGAAGATGTCAACTATGGCATTCATGGTACTAATAACTACAAAGACATGAATGCTTGGCACATGATTATGTAAACCAAATAGTTCTAAAAGGTGGTAAAAATAATGTTCACTAAGAGAACAGAATATGTGATCAGAGTGTTATAGTTTGGATGTGAGGTGTCTCCTAAAAGCTCATGGGTGAAACAATGCAAGAAGGTTTACAGGTGAAATGATTGAATTATGAGAGCCCTAACATAATCAGTGCATTAATCTCCTGACATAAGTGATAACTGGAGGCAGATAGGATATGACTGAGGAGGTGGGTACCTGGGGGCATGCCTTTGGTGTATATATTGTTGAGCAGAGCTTTCTCTCTGCTTCCTGGTTCCATGTCCTGAGCTATTTTCCTCTGCCATACCCTTCCTCCATGATGTTCTGCCTCACTCCAGCATTGAGGAATGGAGTCAACAGTCTAGGCACTGAGACCTCTGAAATTCTGAGCCCCAAATAAACTTCCTCCTGAAATTGTTCTTATCAGGTCTTATAGTCACAGCAGTGCAATAGCTGACTAACACAGGGAGGTAAAAGAAAGTTTGTGAACACAGAGAAAGCAGAAGAGATGTATCAAGGGATGACTACATAGAAGGAGGAGGAGGATAACATATAAATAAAAGAAGCAATAAGCAAAAATGGAAAGAAAGAGAGCACAAGTAAATTTCACTATTACAGGGAGTGTTATGAGCCAGGCTATATGGGCAATGACCAAACAGACTCCATTTTACCCTGAGACTCCATATCATGTAAGAAATGCTTCTCCCATTGGAAAGTTCCACCCCTGTACCCATTAATAGTTACCTAGCAT
Organism: Tamias sibiricus; assembly: GCA_025594165.1. Lineage (NCBI taxonomy): Eukaryota > Metazoa > Chordata > Mammalia > Rodentia > Sciuridae > Tamias > Tamias sibiricus. The sequence goes on from CM046659.1 coordinate 154,598,779, forward strand.
AACATACTTGGCAACACAAAATAGCAATTCTTATACAATGTAAAATGTTCTTCTTGGTTTCCATTTTTCTTGGGCAATGTACCTTATCAGAGATTAGTTGTCTAGATGTTAGTAACCATTCTCTAACTTGTACTGAACTAGAGTCATTTTGACCCAATTCCCTTCTGCCTGCTTGCTGCTATGCCAACCTGGAAAGTCCTGTGGGAAATACCAATGTGCCCATCGCATTGTCTAGCTAACTGCCCAATTCAGCTTCTGTACCTGCTTGCTTGTAGCTACATCAAACCAGATGTGGTTTTTGCCTTTAAATATCCTAAAATACTCAGGCTTAAGGCCGTTCTTGCAGAGACAGTTATGGGTCCTGTGGGGAGCAGTCGCCGGATGGCCAGCTAAATAAAGACTCTTCAATTTGGACAAAACTGGGACTTGGTGTGTTTTCTGATGACCTGCCCCACAACAGGAGAAGAAAGGAAGGAGGAACCAACAAAAAAACAAAACAAAACGAAAAAAACAAACAAACAAACAAACAAAAAACCCTAATCCTCAAAGACAAGACAAAAAAGTCATAAAAATTCTAAAAATGAGGGAAAAAAGAAACAAACATCTATATTTGTATCAGAATAGAAAGAACCCACCCACCCACACACACACACACAAGGAAATTCTTAAAGAAAAATGAAACAGCTATTTACTCTGAGGTGATCATTGCCTAAGACCAACTGTCCTTTCTTCCATTTCTTCTTGGGCTATGAGGAGAGACAGACAGACAGAGGGAGGACATGAGTGTGAGGGCTGCAGTTCTTAACCCTGGTGGTGCTTGCTGAGTGGCCAGCTGGAGTGGTCTATGACGGAAGCTGGCAGACACAGCTCTTAGCCCCCCTCCTCACCAATATGAGGAAGGATGGGAGGTGACGTAGTGCACTGCCGGTTGCACTTCCATGTGTGATCAGATGTGTGAACTCCCAGACAGGGGCTGCTGCAGAACTCTATGTGGGGAGCTCTGGCCAGTGGGCTCAGGTCTCATCAGGCCTTAGGGGCTTTGTCGGCTAGTGCCTAGACTGGAGAGATTACACCAACACAACCCTAGGGCCGGGCAGATGCTGATTTCTGCTGGGAGTCGGGATCACAGGAGCCTCCCAAGCTCCCAAGAATTTCACTCATAGGGCAAGGAAGCCAACACCCACAGGCCTCCCATGCTCTGCTGCCTTCCCAGACTGAGTGCCTGAGTGTATCCAAAACTGCTTGTTTTGTTTCCTGACCTTCTTCAGCTGGCCAGGAGAGAGGCCAGACTCAAATGGAAAGTAAGGTAGACTCCCTTCCATGTCTGACTTGCATCCCTGGGGACAATCTTCTCTACACCTATTTTACTCACTTCTGCCAGGTACACCCTTGGCCACAGGGTATGTGGTTGCCAGGGCAGTGTGGAGGTGTTTGCTACACTCTCCTGGCTACATACCTCAGGATGGCCATGCCACTCAGCTCTCCACTTGCCAGAAGAGAAATGGGCCTTTTCAAACTCTAGCTCAATGTGCAGCCTCTGGTCGGTTGCTTTTCTGATCTGCAGTTTTGTCTGTGCCAAATTTGTCTGTTATGTTTCACCCTCTGTTTGTATTATATTTCCCCAGCATGATAAACTGGAGCTCCTGCCACCGCTGCAACCAGCTTGCTCCAAGGGACTCTTTCTTGTGCTTTGTTCGACACACCCAGAACTCTGAGTCTCCGAGAGACTATCCAATATTGAATTTCAGTGAAATCCCTCTGTCACCCACCTCATTGAGCAGCAGTACTGCTACTGCTTGAACCTTGAGCCACAGTGTGACTAGGAATACAGTCTTCCTCTAGCCCCCCACCTTGAATCTACCCTTGATTAATTCTTAAGTTTCAGAGGTTTCAGGCCCTGGGTAGCCCCAAGGCAGAAACATCATGGCAGAAGGGCATGGCAGAGGAAAGATACTTGCCCCGTGGCAGCCATGAAGCACAGAAAGAGAGAGCATGTCTTGCATTTTTTTTTCAATCTGTCATCCTTGTCATTTATATTTTAGGCTTTTCCTATTTAATGGAGTTACCAATGTGGTTGGATAAAATCTATTATGATTAGTTTTCTATTTTCCTATTTGCTTTCCATTCCTTGTTAAAAAAAAAAAAAAAAAAAAAAAAACATTTTCTTGACCTCCTGTGGTTCAGCTTGGTGTCTTCCTAGGACTTCAAGCATCTCCATGATTAACTCATGTATCACATCTCACTGTCTCCACTTTTGGCTTACACTGAGGTGTACAGTATGGGCATTGTCTTCCTCTCTCTACCTTCAGGTTGCACTGTGCCACTGACTCACAGCTGGGTGAGAGCACAGCTCTACCTAGCTTTTCTCCTCCTCATTTTTGGGTCTTCTTTTCTCACACATTTTATAGTTCTGGATTTTTAGATAATACACAATTTTTAACATTTTTGCTTTAGAAGTTCAAATATCTTCTACCTTTAAATCCCTGTTATATAGACTCTGTGTGTTTCCTGCATTCCTTCAGATGCTTTTCCCTTGTTTGCATAGGTACAAATTTCCACCTCACTGCTTTGACACCAGGGTAAAGGACAGGTAGCTGACTATCAAAGAAAAGGAAATGAGTTGCTAACAGCTAACCTCCACGACACACTTCCCCTGCCCAACTGGCTACTAACACCTCTGGAGATCTGCAGTTCACAGCATGAGGAGTTGATAATGATTACACCTTGGGCTGCTCTTTTCCTGCTTTTGGGCAAGTACACTGGAAAGAAAGGGAGGGTGGGTATCTATAAAAAAGCAAGACACCTCCACTCCCATGGATACCACAACTCTGTCCCCTTCTCTTCAAAGAAGTCCTTTTCCCTCTCTCACTCTCAAATAAAACTTGCTTTCTATGCCTGTCTCAGCATTTCTTGGGTGCTTAATCTTCAACATCAGGGGAATGAGGACCCGATCCTGATTTCCAAGATTGGCATCAGATGGGGGCTCATTCAGGATCATAACCACCATACCTCACATCTTTCTGAGTTGTGTTTTTTCTTTATTTTTCTCTTTCTCTGCCTTTGTGGAGGACAGTATTGGGTACCTGTCAGTGCAAGCTGCCAATCTGAAGACTTGAGTGTAAGGGTTCATGACCTCAGTTGCTCCTAGTCACCTGTCCTGCAGGTCAGGCATGTTGGGTTCTGCCAAAGCCATTTTTCACTGTCCTATCCAGGCTCAGAGTTTGTCCGGCATCAGTAGACAGCAGCTCCTAATCCCAGTTTGCCTTTGGATGCACGGAAATGCACAAAGGAGTAAAGCAATGATGAGATTCTGGCTGGCGCTACTCCCTGGTGAATCTCAAAGGCTTCTCCCCTGACCTTCTCTCCTATAAATCCAATGGGTATTCTACAGTAACTGGTCAACACCCCCGTAACACATGCACCTCTGTATGAGCTGAAGTACACTTTACAGTGCTCACTCCTCCTGAGCACTCCCCTCCCCTCACTAATCAGACTCTAGCCATTGAGATAGGAACATTTTACATCCAGTAGTTCATAAGAAAATGCCTGGGTTCCCTTTGTTCACATATTAAGCCATTACAAGCCTGTGGGAATTCTCCCCCATTGAGGTTTCTGTGCTCCTGAGTGTTCTGATAGCTTCTTTGGCTGCAAAAAGGGAGGTTTATATTCATACCCTTCTCAATCCACCTCTTTCATAAACTCCTCCAGGAAAAAGCCATTAAGCATCTAACAACCACTACATGTCCTCTTTATCCTCTGGAGATTCCTTTAGCCCACACAGCAGAAGAATATACCCTATCATAGGTCATTTTTTTTCCTATGGGTCATCAAATTTTGAAGTTTAATACTGACAGATCAGTCATACCTACTGAGTCTGAGTCCTCCAGGGTTTGGCATGTGGCACACAGAACTTGTATTCTTGCCACTGAAACAGCAAAAAAATCATATAGAACCAGATAGTGAGAGGCGGGGTTTGCTGACTATCAGCAGCTCATTTAGGGAGATGTCCCCCCCAAAATGGACAGTTTTCTCTAGCATGAGCACATGAGTTCTGTTTTATCTTACTCAAATGGGAGCTAAGTTCTCATGAGTTATTCCAGGTTCACCACTAGTCTGCATATTGAAAAACTGGTATAAGGTTGACCTACTGATGCTCAAGAAAAAATTGCCTCATTTTATTCTGTTGCCAGGCTAGGAGATGACCTAATCACAATTGGAAAACGGAGATGTTTTATAATTTTCTGCATCCAAACCTGGGCTGTTTACCAACTGGGGGGATGGAAAATGTTCTCCAAAGGAAACAAACTGTAACACCATATCCTAAGAGACTGACTTTACAAAAGAAAACAATGGTTAAATTGCCCTATGCATGAGGTGTTACCTCTCAAACTCAGAAAAGTATCTTCCCTTATTCCTTAGGTATCTTCCAGATGTCTCTCCCTTCAAGGCTTGCATATGAAATGTAAGCTGCAGAGGTGAATATTCAAAACTGGTTTGAAACAAAAGAAAAAAAAAGGTGTCACTTTTGAATTCAACCTGCTGTGGGACCAAAATTGCTCTTGCACTCTGAGACTCTGCGTTCATCCCTAAATGCTACAGCACAGGGCGTAAAATTGGAATGATCTCATATATACAAGTCTTCTTTACCTTGAGAACTTTTACCTGAGAATTTCAGGGCTCTCACATTCTTTAAATATCTGGACTGACTCTAATCTGACTCAAAAGTTCACTCTGATCTGATAAAGACGCTCTTCATGTTCCTTTACTATAGTATTGATAGCCAAGTCATTTTAAAAAATTTTTTAGAACTCCTGGGGGTTTTCCTATATTTTTGGGCTCATGGTTTTATGGTGATTTGACATTTGATATGCAAACTCTAATTGATATACTTTTCTGATCAGTATTTTATCTAACTAAGGTTTTTGTACTCTGTGTTTATTCAGAGTCCAATTTTTTAAGGGTTAGCCCTCAAATACATTGGAAAGTCTCCTTTTACAGAATCCTAAGAAGGACATAGACATGGTGATGTTGGGAATAACTCTGATAGCCATCAAGGATAAGAGACCACCCAAACCTTGGTTTTCAGTGTGTGCCATGGCTGTCAGACTTTACACCTAGCATTTCCAACTGTATAGGCCTGCCCTATGTTTAAGTCGTAATGTAAAAGTCTGATAGGCTCTATTTCTAACAGATTAAATCTAATACAGGGTTTAATAAATATCTGTTGCTCTGTCTACTACCTGTGGAGATTTACCTGAAAAAAAGTGACAAGAGCTTTGTTTCTTATTTTACGTATGCATACACACCTGTGTAGTGTATTATTGTGTCTACATATGTGGTTGTACATAGTGTCAAAATTAGCATGTAGACAACTGAGTGCTCATAAATTGAAATTTTAAAAGAAATAGATCCAAATACCTTTTAGATCACGTGACTTAAAAAAGTTCAATTTAAATTAGGTAAATAGATGAAAGTAAATTTGTCTTTCAAATTACTAACTTACAAGATATTTTGTAAGACAATTAATAGGGTGTTAGGTTCTGTAAAATATCTAGAATGTAATATGCATTGCTTCTAGGATTTCTCTTCAACAGGGAAGAGATGGTTAATACTGTTAATTAAACTTGTCTGATATCTTGGTTTTTACAGTTAAAAATGAGTAAATTAGATTTAACACAAGTGGGATTAATCCTCATAAATATGTGTATTAGAGGAGACATCTGATTAATTTACAAAGTTAAAATGCTAAAACATCAACTGCTAAACATAAAATCAAGTACTCTTGACTTTTTAAATTTCATAAGTTAATATATTTAAACATTAAATGTGTTTCCATTAATTGGCAAGTGGGAAAAGTTTGAGATCTCTTTGTTTCTGTGTTTTCATCAAAAACAATATTACTAAGAATAAAGATTCTGTCAGGTATAATTTTACATACAAAGAGTATAAAAATTTCTGTTGGGTTTCAATTAAAGTACTATAAAAATAAAGTGTTTTATTAGAGTAATTTGTCTGAATTTGGAAATTTCATAAGGATTGTTTTAGAATGGAAATTTAAAAAGGTGTCTAAGAAGGTTTCAGGTATGGAAATACATTTTAGTATGGAAAGTAGAAAGAAAAAGAAATATTTCTGGGTGAGAAAGTCTTTTGTATGGTAAAGTAAGGAAGTTGTAGAATATGTGAGTAAGTTGTACAAGATTTGTGGAGGGTAAATCTCAAAAAGTGTGTGTATTAAAGTTGGCTATAATTAGCGCAATCAGTTAAAGTTATTCAAGGCTTTTCCCTAAGGTCAAATATTAATGTACTGATATAAACCGAAGTTTAAACCTCTATGTGTTGAAGTAACAACACATAAAAGCATTAATTTCTTAAAACATTAATCTGCTCTTATCTAACAAGATAATGTCTTGAGTCTGTTAAGTTTAATTATTTAGGGAAACTAGTATTCAATGAATTAAAGTTTATACAATTCTGGTTAAACAACAGCTGTTATTTTAGAGTATTACACCACACTACAGATTCTAAATTTTTCTATAAAATCTAAACTTGATTAATGTAAGAATATCAGTGGCAACGTGGGGTTGTTACTGGCTTCTTTGTATACCAGATATATCTATGCATATCCTCAAAGTATGCAAGTCTTTAAAATATAAAGTTTAGAAGAGCATTTTACCAAGCTGGTGTTCTTCAAATTAAAGTTTGAAGTAATGGCTTGGGATTACAAAAGTTATGTTTCTTGGTTCATAGCTATTATCAGAACTAAATATGTTTTTACACTTGTTAATTTCCTTTTGTATTTTCCTTGTAAATTTTGAAACTATTGTCTGTTAGTACCTTGCAAAAATACAATTTCTTTTTTTTTATTTGATCTAATTGGTTATACATAAGAGCAGAATGCATTTTGATTCATTGTACACAAATAGGGTACAACTTTTCATTTCTCTGGTTGAACATAATGTAGAGTCACATAATTTGAGCAATCATACATGGACCTAGGATAATAATGTCTGTCTCATTCCACCATCTTTCCTGAATCCATGCCACTTCCCCTCCCCTCACTTCCCTCTGCCCAAACCAAAGTTCCTCCACTCTTCCCATGCTCCCTCTTTTAGATCAGCATCCACTTATCAGGCAAAATATTTGGGCTTTGGTTTCGTGGGATTCGGCTTACTTCACTTAGCATGATATTCTCTAGTTCCATTCATTTACCTGCAAATGCCATAATTCCGTTCTTCTGTAAGACTGAGTAATATTCCATTGTGTGTGTGTATCACAGTTTCTTTATCCATTCATCTATTGAAGGGCATCTGGGTTGGTTTCATAGTTTAGCTACTGGGAATTGAGCTGCTAAACATTGATGTGTCTGCTTCACTATAGTATGCTGATTTTAAGTCCTTTGGGTACAGACTGAGGAGTGGGATAACTAGGTCAAATAGTGGCTCCATTCCAAGTTTTCTAAGGAATTTCCATGCTGTTCTCCAGAGTGGCTGCAAAAATTTGCAGTCCTACCAGTAATATATGAGTGTACCTCCCCCTACCCCCCAACATCCTCACCAACACTTTTTGTTACTTGTATTCTTGGTAACTGTCATTCTGATTGGAGTGAGGTGAAATCTTAGTTTTGATATGCATTTCTCTAATTACTGGAGACGTTGAACATTTTTTCATATATTCGTTGATCAACATTTGTTGATATTGTATGTCTTCTTCTGAGAAGTCTCTGTTCAGTTTATTAGCTCATTTACTGATTGGTTTATTTGTTTGGGGGTGTTAAATTTTTTAAGTTCTTTATATACCCTGGAGATTAGTGCTCTATCTTATGTGCATATGGTAAAGATTTTCTCCCACTCTGTAGGCTCTCACTTAACATTATTGACTGTTTTCTTTGCTGAGAAAAACCTTTTTAGTTTGAATCCATCTCATTTATTGATTCTTGATTTTATTTCTTGCGCTTCAGGAGACTTGTTAAGAAAATCAGGACCTAATCTGACATGATGAAAATGTGGGCCTACTTTTTCTTCTATTAGGCACAGGGTCTCTGGTCTAATTCCTACATCTTTTATCTAGTTTGAATGGAATTTGGTGCATGGTGAGAGATAAAGGTTTGATTTCATTTTACTGCATATGGATTTCCAGTTTTCCCAGCACCATTTGTTGAAGACGTTATCTTTTATCCAATGTATGTTTTTGGCACCTTTGTCTAGTGTGAGATAACTGTATTTATGTGGGTTTGTCTCTGTGTCTTCTATTGTGTGCCAGTGGTCTACATGTCTATTTTGGTGCCAATACCATGCTGTTTTTGTTATGATAGCTCTGTAGTATAGTTTAAGGTCTGGTATTGTGATGCCTCCTGCTTCAGTCTTGCTAAGGATTGCTTTAGTTATTCTGGATCTCTTATTTTCCAAATGAATTTCATGATTGCTTTTTCTATTTCTATGAGAAATGTCATTGTGATTTTAACTGGAATTGCATTAAATCTGTATAACAGGTTTGATAGTATGGCCATTTTGACAATATTAATTCTTTCTATCCAAGAACATGAGAGATCTTTCCATCTTCTGAGGTCTTCTTCAATTTCTTTCTTTAGTGTTCTGTAGTTTTATTGTAGAGGTCTTTCACCTCTTTTGTTAGACTGAGTCCCAGCTTTTTTTTTTTTTTTTTTTGAGGCTATTGTGAATGGGATAGTTTTTCTAATTTCTCTTTCAGAGAGTTCATCACTGATGTATAGAAATACATTTATTTATGGGTATTGATTTTATATCCTGCTACTTTTCAGCATTCACTTATTAGTTCCAGAAGTTTTCTGATGGAATTTTTCGGATCTTCTAAATATAGAATTGTGTCATTGGCAAATAGTGTTAGTTTGAGTTCTTCTTTTCTTACTTATATCCATTCAATTTCTTTCTCCTGTCTAATTGATCTGGCCAAAGTTTCCAGGAATATGTTGAATAGAAGTTGTGAAAGAGGGCATCCCTGTCTTGTTTCAGTTTTTAGAGGGAATGCTTTCAGTTTTGTTCCATTTAGAATAATGTTGGCCTTGAGTTTAGCACAGATAGCTTTTACAATTTGAGGTATGTTCCTACTATCCCTGGTTTTTCTAATGTTTTAAACAGGAAGCGGTGCTGCATTTTGTCAAATGCTTTTTCTGCATCTATTGAGATGAATATATGATTCTTATCTTTAAGTCTGTTGATGTGATGAATTACGTTTATTGATTTCCATGTGTGGAACCAACCTTGCATCCTTGGATGAACCCCACTTGATCATGGTGTACTATCTTTTTAATATTTTTTTTTGTATGTGATTTGCCACAATTTTATTGAGAATTTTTGCATCTATGTTCACCGGGATCTGCAGTTTTCTTTCCTTGATGTGTCTTTATCTGGTTTGGGTATCAAGGTGACAAGAATTAATGAATGGGATAGATTTAAACTAAAAAGCTTCTTTTCAGCAAAAGAAACAATCAGTGAGGTGAATAGAGAGCCAACTAATTGGGAACAAATATTTAATACATGCACATCAGATAGAGCACTAATCTCTAGAATATATAAAGAACTCAAAAAACTTTACTCTAAAAAAACAAATAACCCAATCAATAAATGGGCTAAGGAATTGAGAAGACACCTCTCAGAAGAAGATACACGATTAATCAACAAATACATGAAAAAATGTTCAACATCGCTGGCAATTAGAGAAATGCAAATCAAAACTACTCTAAGATTTCACTTCACTCCAGTCAGAATGGCAGCCATCAATAACACAAGCAACAATAAATGTTGGAGAGGATGTGGGGAAAAAGGCACACTCATACACTGCTGGTGGGACTGCAAAATGGTGCAACCGTTATGGAAAACAGTATGGAGATTTCTTAGAAAACTGGGAATGGAACCATCCTATGACCCAGCCATCCCACTCCTGGGTCTATTCCCAAAGGACTTAAAAACAGCATATTACAGTGACACAGCTATCTCAATGTTTGTAGCTGCGCAATTCACAATAGCTAGGTTGTGGAACCAACCTAGATGTCCCTCAGTAAATGAGTGGATTAAGAAAATGTGGTATATACGCACAATGGAATTTTACTCAGCAATAAAAGAAAATAAATTAATGGCATTTGCAGGTAAATGGATGAAGTTGGAAGACATAATGCTAAGTGAAGTTAGTCAGTCTCAAAAATCCAAGTACCAAATGTTCTCTCTTATATAAGGAGGCTATTTCAAAGTATTGTTGGATGGGGGTACATAGGAGGATTAGAGGAACACTAAAATGGTCAAGGGAAGGGAGGGTAAGAGAGGGAGCAAGAGGGGAGGGAAGGGGAGAAAAGAAAAAAAAAAGGTGGTTGAATGAGACGGATATCATTTTCCATATTGCATGATTGAAGACCTGAATTGTACGATTATACTTTGTATACAAACAGTTGTATGTAAAAAGATACTAAATATATGCACTATGAGTTGTACATATTAAAAATTATAAAAATAAAAAAAAATTAAAAAAAAAGAACAAGTTTGGCAGGGTCCTCTCCTATTCACAGAATAATTTGAGGAAGATTGGTGTTCATTCTTCTTTAAAGGTCTTGTAGTACTCTGTTGAGACTCCATCTGGTCCTTGGCTTTCACTGGTTGGTAGGCATTTGATGGCACCTTCTATTTTATTGCTTGAAATTGATTTTTTTTAAATTATGTATGTCCTCCTGATTCAGTTTGGGCAGATCATATGTCTCTAGAAATTTGTTGATGTTGTCAATATTTTCTATTTTATTGGAGTATAAATTTTCAAAATAGTTTCTAATTATCTTCCATATTTCAATGGTGTCTGTTTTGATATTTCCTTTTTCATCATGAATTTTAGTAATTTGAGTTTCCTCTCTCCTTCTTTTCATTAGGGTGCCTAAGGGATTATCAGTTTTATTTATATTTTCCAAGAACCAACTTTTTGTTTCTGTCAATTTTTTGAATTGTTTCTTTTGTTTCGATTTCATTGATTTCAGCTCTGATTTTAATTATTCCCTGTCTTCTACTCCTTTTGGTGTTGATTTTGTTCTTCTTTTTCTGGGGCTTTGAGATGTTATGTCAGGTCCTTTGTTTGTTTGTTTGTTTGTTTATTCTTTTGATTAAATAGTTCAATGCAATGAACTTTCCTCTTAGCACTGCCTTCATAGTGTCCCAGAGATTTTGATGTTGTATTGGAGTTCTCATTTACCTCTAAGGATTTTTTTAATCTCCTCCCTAATGTCTAATGCTATCTATTCATCGTTCAATAGCATATTATTTAGTCTCCAGGTATTAGAGTAGCTTATTTTTTTAATCATTTACTTCTATTTTCATTCCATTTGGCCTGATAGAATACAGGGTAGTATTTCTAACTGTCTTATATTTGCTAAGATTTTCTTTGTGGCATAATATATGGTCTACTTTGTCGCTGCCTGAAGCGGAAGTCGCTTGGAGCAGCGAACGCCACAGGAAAATTCGGAGGCAGGATGAAAATGAAAAAAGGTCTTTTATTCTTCTCCTCTCTCCAGCTCCAGCAATCACTCCAAATGCTCTAACTCCAACCACCACCTTCTTCTTCCCCACACACACTAACGAACCTCACCCAGTTATATACATATAGCTTTAACAAGGACACGTGCTTACAGCTCGAGCTTACAGGTGCGTCACGCAGTGTTCACGGGCATACAAAGATTCTTTGAATAATGTATTAATATCAGGTGGAAACTAGAACATCTTTTATGGCTCTCAGCTAACCGCAATCTTTAGCTATCTCCTTGATTATAGGCTCCTTCACTACTTTAGAGAAGGTTCCCTGTGCTGCTGAGAAAAAAAGTGTATTCACTTATTGATGAATAAAATATTCTATATATGTCTGTTAAGTCTAAATTATTGATTGTGTTATTAAGTTCTAAAGTTTCTTTGTTTAGTTTTTGTTTGGAAGACCTATCCAGTGGTGAGAGGTGTGTTAAAGTCACCCAGTATTATTGTGTTGTCTATTTGATTCTTGAAATTGAGAAGGGTTTGTTTGATGTATGTAGATGCACCATTGTTTGGGGTATAAATATTTACGGTTGTTATGTCTTGTTGATGCATGATTCCCTTAAGCGATATTAAATGTCCTTCTTTATCCCTTCTGATTAACTTTTGTTTGAAGTCCACTTTGTCTGATACGAGGATGGAAACCCCTGCTTGTTTACACAGTTCATGTGAGTGATATGTTTTTCCCATCCTTTCACCATCAGTCTGTGAATGTATTTTCCTATATATGGGTCCTTGGAGGCAGGATATTGTTGGATTTTTTTAAAAAATCCAATCTGCTAGTCTATGTCTCTTAATTAATGAATTTAGGTCATTAGATATTTAGGGTTATTATTGAAATATCATTTGTATTCCTGATCATTTGGTTTGGGGTTTTTTGTTTTTGTTTTTTCCACTTAACTTTGTTTCTCCTTTGATTGGCTTTTCCTTTAATGTAGGTCCTCCCTTTACTGGTTTTCATTGTTCTTTTCATTTCCTCCTCATGGAATGTTTTTCTGAGAATGTTCCATAGTGCAGGCTTTATCACTGTAGATTCTTTTAACTTTTGTTTATCATGGAAGTTTTTTATTTTGTCATCAAATCTGAAGCTTAATTTTGCTGGATATAAGATTCTTGGTTGGTATTCAATTTTTTCCAGAGATTGGAATATGTGGTTCCAGGACCTCCTAGCTTTGAGGGTCTGTTTTTGCCTTATATGTAATCTGAAATTTTTCCCTTGCAGATTTTAAATTCTTTCCTTATTCTGTATATTAAGTGTTTTCATTACAATGTGCCTTAGTGTGGATCTGTTGTAATTTTGTACATTTGGTGTCCTGTAACCTTCTTGTAGTTGATTCATTCCTCAGGTTTGGGAAATTTTCTGATATTATTTCATTGAAAAGATTGTGCATTCTTTTGATTTGTTTTTCCGTTCCTTCCTCTATCCCAATAAATCTTAAATTTGGCCCTTTCATGTTATCCCATAATTCTTTGAGGTTCTGTTCATGGTTTCTTATCATTTTCATTGTGTGGTCAATTTTATTTTCAAGAGTATATATTTTTTATTCATTGTCTGAAGTTCTGTCTTCCACATGATCTGGTCTATTTGGTGATGCTTTTTATTGAATATTTTATTTGGTTTATTCTTTCCTTCATTTCAAGGATTTTTGTTTGTTTGTTTTCAGAATCTCTCTTTCTTGAAGTACCTGTTTTCTCTTATCTCTTTCTTAGAGTGATAATTTGTTGCCTGTATTTGCTCTCATATCATTCTTTATTTTGAATATCATTTTAATTATGTACCTTCTGAACTCCTTCTCTGACATTTCTTCTATTGTGCTGTCAGTGGATTCTATTATTGTATTATCTTGGTTTGTTTGGATCAGTTTCTTCCCTTATCTTTTCATGTTGTCCTTGTGTCTTCCCCTCTATCTGTGCAGATCCAACATGTTACAGTTTATATCCTATAATCTTATAGTGTCCCTGCAGGTTTCCAATGTCTCACCTTTAAGGGGGAGATCAATATTAGCAGCACCCAATTCAAACAATATGCAACCTTAAACCAAATAGTTCCTATTTAGATGATTACAGTTTTGTCACAGTAAACAGAAATGATGTGTTATTATCTGCCATATAAACAGTTGGTTTGCAAAAGGGTCTACTGATGAACAAAGAGAGAAGAGGGCTGTAGGGTGAGATGTTTATGAGGTAGGAGGTGAGAGTATAGAGGTATTAGATCATAGAAAGAGTGAGAAAGGAATCAAAATAAGTTGGTTGTTAGCAATAGAAAAGAGTGAAAGAGTCAACCCCATGCAAGGCTCTCTTCTGTCTCTGCAACAAGATGGTGGCCATTAGCAGACCTAGCACAAATTGGTGATGGTCTTCAAGGTCCTGAATGTTGTCCCTAGGTGGAAGTGGCCACTTCTAGTTGGTGGCTGCAGTAGTGTCAAACCTGTAAGTCTCTTGGCATTGGGCTTCCAGGTCCTGGAAGCTGCCCCAACTAAAGATGGTGGAGTCAGCAGTACCCCAAGATGGTGGTGGGGTATCCCAAGATGGAGGCAACCACTTTCAGAGATGGGACTGAAAGGGTGGGTTGTGCGATGGTGTTGGGTGGCCTGTTCAGGGATGCAGTGCTGTGGTGCGTGGTGCTGCACTGGGCAGTCCCATTATCCTAAGGTGGAGGCTACTACATGGGGAGGGCTATGGTGATGGCTGCAGTGTCCCAAGATGGAGGTGGGCCACTGGTCATTCCCCTGCCATTCCACAGTAGTACAACTTCTAGTACAACAATGTAAGTTTATTTGAGGAAACAAGCCATCACCTATTGGACATACAGGATTTAAGGCTGACTTCACATACTAATACTGACCTCAATTAAATGGAAGAGATAAACAACTGTAAAGTTATAGACATTAAAGTTAAAACCTAGTACTCCTACTTTAAGGCTGGAGAAACTGGCTCACTAGACATTTAAACCCAAAACTTGGAGACTAAAGTTAAGGAAATAAAAGAGGAGGTAAAGAATATAGCCAATATTGACCTTTTCCCTCTGAGGTGAGTTTGAAGCAGGGAATGAGAGGACTTCTCAAAGGGCATGGCAACTTTGGGCCACATGACCTCCCAAGCAGGGAGATCAACCAGACCCTAGAGAATAGGAAGCTGACCAGTGCACATGCTGTAAAGAGGAGAGGGAAACGTCCCTGTTACTTCCAAGGGAAGAAACATGTGGTCAGCGAGACACTGACTTATCCTAGCAGATAGCACTAGAGAAGCAAAGAGGCTTATCCCAAGTTCTCAAGACTGACTCCCATGTGAACTTAGCTGACTCTTAACAATAAATAGGAATAAGGCTAACTTGACCAGGTTGGTCTTAAACACCTGGCAAGAGAGTTATAACCCAAGCACAGACATACCTAGGCATTTATAAGAAAAAACAATAGTTCTTTCAATGTAACTTAACATGTACACTGGTGTCAGTCCCACCCAGAGTAAGAAGGCTGGAGGCAATGAAAGAGGGATTCTTAGATAGGGATGCCTGATAACTATCAAAAGAGACTATCGGAATCAGAAGCTTTTTTCAGTCAATTTGAGGCCTGCAAATCTTCCAAACCTCCTACATAGGCAGGCTGTATGATTATCTAGCCCTAATTGACAGAAATAAAAGGATCTCTACTAAACACAGAGGTTTTGCCAATAGAAAGGTATTTTACAAAAATCAGATGACATTATAGATCTTAACTACATCTTAAGGGGGCGTCTGTGCATCTGTGACCTTATAAAAACTAAATGTCGTGTTTACATTGCTGACCACTCTGACAATGTAACTAATATCCCTAAAGATTTACCTTCCCAAATAGAGGCCATGTCCTCACTGGCCTTGTCACAGGAACAACTTCTTAACTCTTGCACCTCCTAGTGGAAAAATTGCTGATCTCTATCATCATCATATTCATTGATTTTGTATTAATCTCATTCTAGTACTCATGTCTTCTTGTTTCTGCCATAGATAACACCCTCCTCTCAGATGACTTTACAACCTGTTCTTTCCAAACCAGACTTGAACCATAGACCCCTCAACTGAGCTGAAAAGTTCTAAAAGGGAAACCCCAATGGTTATCCCCATGTTGCCCCCTCTCAGCCTGAGGAAGCCAGAGCCATCATCGCCCGTTTCCCACTTACCCTACCCAACTGGCTGCTAACACCTCAGGTGATCTTCACTTCCCAACACAAGGAGTCAATAATGATTACCCCCTGTGATGCTCTGCTTTGGGGGATGTATATAGAAAGGAAAGAGAGGGCAGAAGTCTATAAAAAAGCAAGCCTCCCCCACTCCTGTGGACATCCATCTCTGGGTCCTCCTTACTCCATAGAAGTCTATTTTAATCTCTCTTAAATAAAACTTGCTTTCTATGCTTGCCTCGGTGTTTCTCGGGTGTTTAGTCTTCAACACCAAAGGAATAAATACCCTATCCTGATTTCCAAGACTGGCATCAGTTTTCCTTCTCCCTGAAGAATTTCAATATTTCTTTGGTGCAGTGCAGTGAGATTTTCTCCAAGGACTTGCCTGTCTGAACAAGTCTCCATTCTGTCTTCATTTGTCCAGACACCCCTGAACACAGAGTTCTGCATGCCAGGCTTTCCCATTGCAGGACATGGTTGTTGCCTTGTCGTGGCTTCTGGTAATAATATGTTGTTATTGTCATCTCTGTGGCTCAGATGCCTCCAAGCTCTCTGTATCTTCACTCTTTGTAAGTTTGACTATGAGATATATATATATATATATATCTCATAGTATACATACATACATACACATGTATATATATTGTACATATCTTGCTTTGAGTTCTCTGAAGTTTTTTTTAAAAATATATGGATTGTTACATTTTATCACTTCTGAAGAAATAATTGCTGAGTGTCCGGAGCCATCCATGGGTTGCATGTGGGTCACCTCACATGGAAGCCTCATGGATAGAGACATCTGGTGTCTGGGAATGACCAATGGACATTTCCTCCAGTCAAATGCCCAGGGACAACGTGAATCTCTATCCCACTATGCTGTGGCCCACACAGCACCTGAGATTGGTGTTACCTGCCAAGATGTCAATCAACTTGCTGACTGCAAGACGATCATGAAGCAAGACTTTGCCCTTGGAACATTATCCCTGATTTGGATGTACCCCCTTAAATAAACCACCAGAGCCATTTTGTCTTTGTCTAGTTCCAGAACCCATGTGGACTAGATCTATCAGGGACTAAGTTTTCTGTAAATATTTTTCTGAGTATTTGTGCTTTGTTATTTACTAATTATTTGAGATTGTAAATTTTAGGGTGGCTTGGATTATCCTGGGCAGGAAAAAGAACCCCTTAATGAGATGCTGGCCATCACCCCTGGTAACTGAGTATTTTCGAAGTATGTCTCCTGCCTTGTTCTCTTCTCATTTTAGGACTACTTTGGCAGGAGTTTCATATGTATAAGAATAAAATTAGACTCTTATCTCTCACCCCGCACAAAAATCAACTCAAAGTGGATCAAATACCTTGAAATTAGAATAGAAACCATGTAACTCCTAGAAGAAAACAGTCAACACTTCAGCATATAGGCAGTCAACAACTTTCTCAGTAAAACCCCTAAAGCTCAGGAAATAATATCAAGAGTTAATAGATTGATGCCATGAAATTAAAAAGCTTCTGCACAGGAAAAAAAACAAAAAACAATTAGGAATGTGAAAGGGAAACCTCAGAATGGGA
The DNA here is from genome assembly GCA_025594165.1 of Tamias sibiricus. Lineage (NCBI taxonomy): Eukaryota > Metazoa > Chordata > Mammalia > Rodentia > Sciuridae > Tamias > Tamias sibiricus. The sequence goes on from CM046659.1 coordinate 154,616,034, forward strand.
GAAAGTCTTTGCTGGCTACTCTTCTGGCAGAGGATTAGCATCCAGAATATATAAGGAGCTCAAAAACTTAACACCAAAACAGAAAAACCCAATTAATAAATAGGCAAATGAACTAAACAGACATTTCTCAAAAGAAGAAATAAAAATGGCAACAAATATATGAAAAATGTTCAACACCTCTAGAAATTAGGGAAATGCAAATCAAAACTATACTAATATTTCATCTTACACCAGTCAGAATGGCAGTTATCAAGAATATAAACAATAATAAATGATGGAGAGGGTGTGGAGGAAAAGGGACATGTTTACACTGTTGGTGGACTGTAAATTAGTAAAACTACTGTGGAAATCAGTATGGAGTTTCCTCAAAAGATAAGGCATGGTCACCATGTGACCCAGCTACACCACTCCTCCATTTTATCCTAAATAATAAAAGTCATCTTAGTACAGTGATATATGTATACCCATGTTTATTGCAGCACAGTTCACAAGAACCAAACTATGAAGCCAGCCTAGGTGTTCATCAGTGGATGAATGGATAAAATGTGGTATATATACACAATGGAGTTTTACTCAACCAATGAGAAGAAAGAAACTTTGTTATTTTGAGGAAAAAGGATGGAACCAGAGACAACTAAGAGTGAAATAAGTCAAACTCAGAAGGTAAATGGTCATGTTTTCTCTCATGTGGAAGCCAGAGAGGAAAAAGGAAGAGAAAGGCTGAGGGGGTCACATGAAAATCAGAGAGAGATCAGTAGAATAGAAGAAAGGAGAGAGGAGATAAGGGAAAGAGGAAATGCTGGAGATGATATCGGACAAATTATATTGTTTACTGTGTGCATATACAAATGTTTAAGAACAAATTCCACCATTATGTACAATTATAATGCACCAGTAAAAATATGGAGAAAGAATTGTTCCAGCTTTCCTCTCCCCACCTCCCACCATTTTACAGTACTCACTTCTTCCTCTCCTCTTAGAGATAGGTGACAGTTGGTATGTGCTTCTCTCTTTAAAGGGTCTACTCGTGTCTTGGAATCCACTTCACTTGGTGGCCTTATGAGCTCAGCTTTCAGATGGACTCAGAAACACTGATGACCTTCCAGTTTACCCAGGTTCACACAAGAGCCACAATCTCAGGGGCCACCTACTGCCAAAGGAGAAATGTAACTCCCCACATCGGACATATTTGGAGGTTGCCTGGCTAACCATCATGTCAGCGGTGTGGGAAATGGCACCCAGGTTAGTGAAATCGAAGAAGAAGCAATAGCGGCAACTTTAACATCTAGGACACACATGAAGATATTCTGCTGCAGGCAATGCCTCTGCTTCTCACAGACTGTTGCCAGCCGCCCAGTTTCCCAGATGCTTTGCCTGGCACACCCCTGGGAAGGTATGCTGAAAGTGCCTTACAGAGGTCAGGTCCTAGTGAGCAAGGGACTTAAAGTGTTGTCTGAATGTCTTTGAATTAAGTGGCTTCATCTTTCAAAATCCACGGAAAGTCACATATTTGTTGCTCTACCTTAGACCCATTTGTGGTATACAAAATCAGGGTACCTCTTATTTTCTACCTGGGATGTGTGAGGAACACCAGGTGTCCTTTGATTCCACTGGGTCCAGCATTTGGACAAGAACCCCAAGGGTGATGGCCCCTGCCAAAGAGCAGCCGTCCCATGGATGACACATACTCTGACCTCACCCCAGCCCAAGTCACCTCCCCACCCACCCACATTCTGTCCTCTGGTCCATATTTGCCATTGTGACCTCAGAAACTCTAAGACAGAGAGCTATGAACAAATGTGCAACACTGACAACCTGATTGGAATTGAGCGCACTGGTTGGTGCCAGCGTGGGCTGGGGACTGTGTGGGTACTTTGCTCTCTCCCCACAGTCCTGCAAAATAGACACTGCCTCCCTCCTCCACGAGAGGGCACTGCAGCCAGGAAGTTTGACTGATTTTTGAGTGGTCACGTTGCTGCCCTCCATCATTGATCCAGCAACGTCCTAACCCCAGGCCTCATCCCATTTAGGCAGAGGTTTAGAGGGTAGGCAAACCCAACTCCTGTGCAGCCCAGTTTCTCCATGCTCCCAGCCCTAGGCAAATAATCAGTGTAAGGTTTTTTATAACACCTCTCACTGGGGGGCACTGTGGTTCCCTAAAGTGAGCACCCCCTCACCACAACCAGTAATGACCCCCACTAGTTCAAAGGAAGGTTGCTGGGGTCTTTGCACAGGGTGTGGCCACGGCCCCCAGTGACCTAGTCTAACAGGTCAACACAGCCATCCTGAGCACAGAGGCACCAGAGCAGCCAGGGCTGCCATGTGAACCAAAGGGACGCAGATAGTGAAATGACGAGTCGTGGTAATGGTGACAAAAATGACTTTAAAACAGACATTTCCTCTCTCCTGAAATAGTTTCTTTGCTTTTACGGCAAAGTAAAACCCAGGTCAAGAACTCCTAAGGCAGGAGTCTGCCGCGAGGACTTGAATTTCATTTCCGCAGATTCGCACATCGAGGTCCCACAACCCACAGCGCCACAGAAGGTGACCTGGCCTGGTCGCTAAGTGAGGCCAAACTAGAGCAGGCCCTGAAGTCAACACGGTCCATGCCCTTGCCCAAGCAGGGCACTCTGACGGTGTGAAGACACAGAGATGCCTCGGGACATGAAGGTGCCTTTCCACCAGCAGGTTGCTCAGCCTCTGAAAGCTACAGCCTGGTTTAAGTGACGCCTAGCATGTCATAGAAGCTGCTGGGAAGAGGCCATTTGTCCTCTTGGCCTCTAGTCTCCCACAGTGGGTCCCTGGGACAGGGCAACCCCAGGACAATGCTCACCTTGTGTTTCCTGCAGATTTCTGGAGAGACAATGTGAGTCTTAACGCTTGAGAGCTTTGGACAGCAACTTTCCAAATGTTTGGACCTTACCTTGTCCAGATGTTGGCTTGTGGACAGCCATATCTGAATGGCAAATGGCTTGCCTCCATGAGGGTGAGGTGTGCAAGTCCACCCACCTCACAGTGTGTGTGACCCCAGCTCCGGGCCGCCTGGGGCACGGTATTGGCCGTCAGGTGCTTGGGTCTGGTGCACAGGAAGGAGGGCGCTCATCACCTAGAGCAGGCATGCTTGGTGCCTGGGAAAGTTTCTGTGCAAAGGTGCAGGACGCCTAGCTGCTGTGGTAAGGCCTCCATGGGGAGGCTCTGTGCTAGAGTCTCACCAGCCTCGACCTTGATCTCAGACACTCAGCTCCTGGGAATAGAGGAGTGTTCCTGCTAAACTACCACAACGTTTCACCAGCTCCCTTCTCCTGAACCTGCCCACATAACAGTGACTTTAAAAGTGGACTTTCTTTTATTGTTTATTTACTTTAATTGGGTATATATGGCAGCAGAATGCATTTTACTTCATTGTACACAATTGCAGCACAATTTTTCATTTCTCTGTTTGTACACCATGTAGCGTCGCACCAGATGTGCAGTCATACATGTACCTAGGGTAATGATGTCCATCTCATTCCACCATCTTTCCTGCCCCCATACACCCTCCTCATCCCTCCCTCCCCATCCCACTTTTCAGTCTATACCCAAAGGACTTAAAATCAGCATACTATAGTAACACAGCCACATCACTGTTTATAGCAGCTCAATTCACAATAGCTAAACTGTGGAACCAACTTAGATGCCCTTCAATAGATGAATGGATAAAGAAACTGTGGTATATATACACAATGGAATATTATCAGCATCAAAAGAGAATAAAATTATGGCATTTGCAGGTAAATCCCAAAAAACCAAAGGTCACTCTGATAAGTGGATGCTGATCCATAATGGGGTGGGGGCGGGTGGGTAAACAATGAACTTTCTTGAGAGCTACACAAAGCTCCTAACATTGCACATTGCTACTATAGTATGTAACTGAGGAATACGCTGCATAACATTGCTAACTCTGTAAACTGCCAATGACACAATGAACAATAGTGTACTAATGATGCCAGTGACCTTATGTAACCTACTGATATAAATAAAGCCGGCAGCTTGAACGAACAGCGATTTTGCCTCTGCACCTTGCTTCTGTCTCCTTGTGATTTCTTTACCATTTCTCGCTTAGCACAATGACCTTGAGGTCACATCTTTTACTAGAGATGCATACTTAATATTTATATTTAACATTTGTATTTAGAATATCAACGTTAATTCTATCATGAACATAGTTTTTCATATCCATATTCTTCTTGAGAAGATGTTGTGGTCTGTCCTGAGCCTTTAGGTGACCCCCGGCACAGACTTGCCCCTCTGGGTTAGTGAGCCTCTCGGAGCAGGCTGGCTCCGGGCTAAATGTGCAGCCCAGGAATGGGGACAGTGTCTTGTGAACCAGCCCTGCCTGACCCTCTGCCCACCCTGGCCCTCTGCTATAGTCCGGGGCAGCTCCTTTCTCTCCAAACCATTGTCCTGGTTCTGCTGCTCTCAGTGTAGAGCCATTGTGAGGCCAAGGATCTGTCTTTGGAATGAAAGTAGTATGTGAATTAACCCAAGATGATGGGATTTGATTAAACCAGTGGAGGGGCTCGCGTGGGCCTTGGGAGGAGCTTCCTGCACTCTCTCCCACTCCAACCCATGCCCAAGGTGAAGGTTTATTACTCTCATTTGATGGAGGCCACTGTGGCCCAGAAAGGTTAATTAATTTTCACAAGGTCATGCTGCTGGGCTGAGATGAATCATCATGGCCACGTCTGGGCTGGAAACACAGAGGCACGGTCCCAGCTTGGGTGTAAATCATCCCCTCCCCCAGCTTGTCAACTGGTCCTGCCTGCAGGCCTGCGCAAACGGCTGGCTCTGACGGAGCTGTGGCAGGAAGGGGAGATGGGCCGACTGGCCATGCTGGCCTGCTCGGGGCCTAGGGGCTTCCTGGGTTCTGTTGGCTGGATGGGTCTCCCCAGGCTCCCCACCCTGGACCTGAGGCTGTGGTGCCCTGTATGGAGGCGGGCACTGTGTGCACAGGGCTGCGCTGATGGTCCTGGGTGGGAGGTTTTGCTGGATTCTTCTGGTTGTTCTCACAAGGGTCACTGAGAGAGGGAGTCGGGGAGGTCAGGTCAGAGAGAGAGACTGGAGAGGTCAGCAATGGCTTTGAAGATGGAGGGGTGTGGATGGAGGGGCCAGAAGCCTGGGAACTCAGGTGGTTTGGGAGACTAGAGAGTCAGGGAAACAAGCTTTCCTCCAAAGCTCTCAGGAGGGATCGAAGGGATGTGGCCTGTCCAGCACCACGGTGTCAGCCCAGTGAGACTCACACTGAGCTCCTGGCTTCCAGAGCTACAATAAACTTGTGTCCCTTTAAGCTGGTACATTTACAGTTTGTTACAGCAGCAGTAAGAAACAAATCCACAGCAACTAGGCATTCAGCATGAAGCCACAAAGGGCCCTGGCAGACTGGGACAAGCTGGTCAGCCTGGACCCAGGGCCTTCTGGGAGAGCTGGCCAATCTACCCAGACAGCTGTGTCTTTCCCGGGGCTCAGAGAGGCCACACGCCTCCCCAGAGCAGGGGAGGCTGGTGCCAGAGTGGTGGGACCACCACGCAGAGGACAGTGTTGAACTGGAAAGCTGCCTCTGGCTTCTCTTCCTGAACATGCACAGTGACTTGGTGGCCACAGGGAGTGTGGGCATCAGTGTTCCCCACACCAGCCTCTTGGGCCCCTGCTCATTGGGGAGACAGGGAAGCTTTTTTTTTTTTTTTTTTTTTTTTTTTTTTTTGGTACCTGGGATTGAACTCAGGGACACTTGACCACTGGCCACATCCCCAGCCCTTTTTTGTATTTTATTTAGAGACAGGGTCTCACTGAGTCGCTAAGTGCCTCCCCATTGCTGAGGCTGGCTTTGAACTCGCGCTCCTCCTGCCTCAGCCTCCCAAGTGCTGGGATTATAGGCGTGCACCGCCACGACTGGAGGACAGGCTTTTACGGAGGGAAGGTGTCATAGGAAATTCAACTTGTAGGTTTCTTCTCTACGGTAATATTTGTAAAAGTTTTAGAAAGCCTCTCTGCTGTGGTGTTAATTCATAACGAAAATCCTTTTCAAGTTCAAGTTTTAGACTCTTAAATCAGTGTTTTCCAACTGGAGCCCTCGCATGCCCTCCGGCGTCCCTGAACGTCAGTTTCCTTGAGTTTTAACGGCAGGCTGTGCGGCTCCATGTTTTCTCCTGCCCCTTCCTGGACTCATGATAACCATGCTACCTGAGGGTGCCACGGCAGGCCGAGCAGTACTGTGCGGGTGAGGTTGCAGTGGGTGACCTAGAAAGCAAAGACCTGTGCACAGGCGTGTGATCTACAACCATGGGACGTGCAGCACACAACCTGCAAGGGATAAGCCCACAGCCCCCTACTGCAGGTTCCACCCTCCTTAATTTCAGTATTACTCACTATTTCTTGCAAAATCCATTATCAGCTTTTAGAGTTCTATCACCAACAATAGAATCACATTATCAGGCTCTGAATGAATGCTTGATTGATATTCAATTCAGCAAAGAATCGGGCTCCCACCATTGACAAACAATTATAGTTCCAGCCTAAATGTTGGTTGATATTTTCATTTATGTCAACTAATAAAAGGAAAGTAAAATAACAAAGACATGTCAAAACTTCGCTCCCTTGACAATGATGTGAGTGACTTCCTTGCTGAATTAAATGATAGTTTTTGAATCCGGAGAGAACATTCCCTCAATTTTTTCTCATGCTATTCACAATATAACAGCAACAAACACGACACAGAGTTAGGGTTCATCTGTAGGAGGAACGTTTTCCCGACAGCTCCATTGGTCTAGACAACCAGTACAGCCAGGACTGGTTCTCCCTGAAACTATTCCCAGGTGGCCCATTTCAAGCTACCAGTGTGACATTCCTGACAGGAGTGGAGGAGAATAATCCCTTATCTCCCAGGGTCCCAAAGGAATGACACCGTGGACACAAATGATCATGGGAACATATAGTTAAATAACTAGGAAGTAAGAACTTTCATTATTTGCTTTGGCTTTTTAATATGATTTAATTATTAGTTTGACATTTTCCATTTTTTCATAATAGCTATGGCTAACAAGCAGCTTACAAAATTCCTGAAAATTGAACCTGCAGCTCTGATAAGTCATTACCAGCCACCTCTTGAGCAATAGCCCAGAAGGGAGACCAATGTGGTTTGACTTAGCACTTTTTCTTTTTCTTGGTACTAAAGATTGAACCCAGGGGCAATTAGCCACTGAGCCACATCCCAGCCCTTGCTATATTTTGTTTAGGGTCAAGGTCTCACTAAGTTACTTAGGGCCTCGCTAAGTTGCTGAGGCTGACTTTGAATTCATAATCCTCCTGCCTCAGCCTCCAGAGCTGCTGGGATTACAGGTGTACACCACCGCACCCAGCCAGTTTTTTTTTTCTGAAGGGCTTTGTGTTCACTTAAAATAAAGTTGAGATTTGTAACTGCTAAATGATCCAATCATTGGTTTTAATACAAAGATTGTTTTTCCAGCTCTTCAGTGAAGCTGAACCTCAATAAAGGTGGCAGAGTCCACTGGTGAAAAACACTGTCCTAAGTTTCTCTTCCTAAGAGGCTATAAACACTAAAATTAAATTCAACCACCACAATATCACTTCACATCCATTAGGATGGCTATTCAAACACAATGGCAGCGAGATGGAGAATCACTTGTCGCGGACACGGAGGAAGGGGACCCTGTGCGCATTGTTGGTGCAGCGACTGTGGGAGGCAAGGTGAGCCCTGGGAATTTCAGAGGACAGCACAGAGTCCTGCGGTTCCACGTCGAGCGATTTCATCTTTCAAAGAGGCGAGAGCAAGGACTCGAGCAGGTGTTTGCACACCCGTGCCCACAGCAGGGCTTTCCACTACAGCCCCTAGCTGGCAGCAGCCCAGGTGTCCGTGATGGAAGGAGCGTGAGCCCAACACTGAGCAGCTACACCACAGGCTGCTGCTGAGCCTTAGGGAGGGAGGAGATTCCAACACACACCGTAGGACCTGCGTGCACCTCAGAGACGTTATGCTCAGTGAAGCAAGCCAGTCACAAAAGGACAACTGCTGTGCTGTTCCACCTACTTAAAGCCCCTAAGGGGGTCAAACAGAGTAGAGAGAGTAGGAAAGTGGCTGTCAGCAGCTGGGGCCTGGAGGGAATGGGGAGTTACTGTCTAATGCCTCAGTTGGGGAAGATGACAGCATTCTGGAGACAGATGGTAGTAATAATCACACAGTAATGTACTCTGTGCCACTGAACTCTACTTACACATGGTTAGCACGGTAAATCTTGTGTTGTGCACCCTTTAGCACAATAAAAAGATAAATTAAACGCAAAGTAAATAGATGAAATAGCAAAAGCAGAAATTGGAAAAAAAAAAAACAACTAACAAGAATAAAGGAAAATCAACTGAACAAAGAAACTAGTTTTTTAAAAATTTCAGTGAAGCTGGTCAACTTTTAGCTAGACCAGTCAAGAAGAGGGGACTAGCAAATGACTAACTTCAGGAATGAGAGCAGAGGTGGCCTTGCACTGGGGATAATGACAAACAACCTTTTGTCAACAATTTTGATGAGTCAGATTAAATAAACAAATCCCTTGAAAGACAAAGAGTACCAAAATTGATTTAAAGGAACTCAATAGCTCTATCTCAATTAGGAATTGAAATCATAGTTAAAAACTATACCACCAAGATCACATGATTGGTGCATGTTGGAAAATCCAAGGAATCAAACAGTTTCTGGGGGTTTTGTTTGTTTGACACCAGGGATTGAACTCAGGGCACTTAACTACTGAGCCACATCCCCACCCCTGTTTTATATTTTATTAGATACAGGGTCTCACTGAGTTGCTTAGAGTCTCACTAAGTGGCTGAGGCTGTGTTGGAACTCACAATCCTCTTGCTTTAGCCTCCTGAGTCTCTGGGGTTACAGGCATGTGCCACCATGCTCTGCTCAGCTCTGTTTTTCTAAAGCTCTGTATTAGATATAGTAACTAAAAGATGAATTTCTCACAATTGACAATTTTTAACCAAAAAAAAAGTTTGCTGGGATTTCTGATGATATTGTTTTGAATATACAGAACAATTTTATTTTATATACAAGCAAATAATTAGAAAAAGGACTTTTAAAATATTTTTAGTACCATCAAAAGGTATGAAATATTTGGTAATAAATTTTACAAAATGGATTCAAGATCAGAGTGTTGAATACTTAGAAAAACCTCACTTGGAAAGACCTCAAAAAATAGATACTACTCTGTTACGGATTGCAAGACTATCTGTCTGCTTGTTGAGTTTCAAAGCAGCCCCAGTCTACATCTCAGCAGCCCTTTTTGTGAATGTAACAAGCTGCATCTAGCATTTATGTAGAAACACAAAAGGCCTGGAATAGCAAGACAACATGAAACAGAAGGGTAGATTGAGGGGACTGCCTGACTTACAACTCCATAGAGCAGCGTCGAGACGAGGTAGCATTGCGTTAGGACTGAGAAACATATCAGGGGACAGAATGATGAGCTTAGAAACAGCCCCTCACAGCTGTAGCCAACTGATTCTCAATAAGGAGCTAAGGGAATTCCATGCGATTTTTTTCTCTCCTATGGAAAAAAATTCCATGGGAATATGTTCCACACGTTGGAGCTGGAAAACCTAATATTCATATATAAAGAGAAAAAACAAAGAAGAAAGAAAAAAAAAAACTTGATCCTTACCATACAATGTATACAGAAATTCATTCAGATTTGACCCCAGACTCAAACAAAAAAGCTGATATTACTGAGTTGGGTGTAGCTCAGTGGGAAAGCATTTGCCTAGCATCCCTGAGACCTGCAATATCAATAAAAATAAAAATAACAAATTTTTAAAAGTAAAATAAAGCCTATATCACCATACATCTAAAGGAAACAGAAAATCCTAATCACTTTAGCATGGATCTTGGATATGATAAAAAAAGGCAGGGCCCTAAACTAAAACTTAATACATTTTTAACTTTGATGCATTCTATTCATGTCGACACAAGGAAAGTGAAGCATAATTAACACAAAGAAGAGCACACGGGTGTCCACGGCCACTGTGTTCACACCAGCCCAGCTGAAAATGACCCAAATGTTCATAAGCCACAGAGGAGAAGCCCACAGACAGTGCCACAGAGCAGACCGAGGACTGTCCGCACGCCCACACCAGCCGGGGAGCCTCGAGAGCCCAGTGTCCTCTGGGATTCAGACTCCCCTATCCCCGCCTGGATTCCCTGCTCCCACAGAGCCCACGATCTCGGAGCCTGCGCCTCCGTCCCCAGCATCTCCTCCTCTCCCTGCTCCCCAAATACTTTGGGGCGTTTCTGGGACTCTTCTTTGGTTCCTTTGCCCCATGTTGCATGGTTCCAGATGTTCTGTGGAGTCCACCTACAAACAGACCCACACTGACCGCTCTCCTTGCCCCATGGGTCTGCTCTGAGCGCAGCCATCGAGGCCTGGCCAGCGCCCCAGCTCCCACGGGCCTCTCCACGCTGTGGAGGGCCACCAAGGGGAGCCTTTTAAAGAGAAAGGCGGCCTCGCCCCTCCTGCCGAACTCCTAGGAACCCTGTTTCAGTCAGCTTTTTTTTGCTGCTGTGACTAAAACACCCGACCAGAACAATTATAAAGGAGGAAAACTTTATTCAGGGGCTCCCAATTTCAGAGGTCTCAGTCCATATATAGCCAGCTCCATCATGGCACAAGAGTGTGGCAGAGGGAAGCAGCTCACATGATGATCAGAAAACAGAGAGACTCCACTTTCCAGATACAAATATAAACCCCAAAGCCACAGTTCCCACCCCCTCCAGCCACACCCCACCACTTCAGTTACCACTCAGCTAATCCCATCAGGGGATTAGTTCACCAAATGGGTTAAGACTCTCACAACCCAATCACTTCTCTGAATCTTCCATTGTCTCACATGTGAGCTTTTGAGGGACACCACATCCAAACCATAACATTCTGCAGCATTGAAGGGAGGAACTCAGCTGGCTCTCTTCCCAAAAGGAAAAAGGAAATCGCTGGTGAAAAAAAAATCATAAAAATCAATCAGTGAAGTCTCTGGGACTTGTCTTGAAAGCACAGAGCACACAGGCGGTCACTACTGTGGCGGAAACAGAGTGCCACAGTCCTGTCCCTCACCTACTCCTTGGCTTCTCCTATTCCCACTGCTGTTCTGTGTGATCTGCAAGGTAGGCGCTAACCTTGGATTTCAACCCCATGAGTCCCAAAGCAGAGGACCTGGAGCCACCAGAACCTCAGTTGACAGAACCAAGATGCCCAGGCAACTGGTCTTAACCTGCTGCACTTGTGATTCGTGACGGCGGCGACAGAAAAGGAACACAGGTCATATCACTATACAAGAGAACCACAAACCATCCCATGATCTGATTTGTAGCCCAACCAAGCAGTCCCAGAATGAGGAAGGGAGCAGTAGGAACCTGGTGGCCAGGGCAGGGGTGACGGGGTCTCTTTTTTCCAGAAGGAGGTATGCGGGTCCTGCAGGCCTCTTCTTTCTCATTTCCCTAAGCATGGCTAGAATTTACCCATAAAACACGTAACCCCCCAACCTTCACATTGCACCCAATTCAAAAACCACAAAACTTCCAGAGCAGAAGCAGAACCTTCCTGGGAGAAGCTTGGCCCTGTGCTGCTGGGGTGCAGCCCGGGGTGCACCAGGCGTGAAGGCAGCACGTCCTCCACGGTAGCCAGCAGCCGTCACCAGCATCACCAGGGGCATCCCCGACCACGGCCCTGGTCTGCACCTCTGAACCCATTGCTGTCCCAGCTGGGTGTGGGGTCTCTCAGCCCAGGCCCCACCGAGGTCTACCCCCCACATCCACCCAAGGCTGCACGCCCCAAGGATGATGGGAAGAAGCACCCAGGAGGACCCAAGGTGAAGCGCCAGAGCGCTCCGCAGAGGGGCCTCGGGGCACCCTGCCTGGTCCCGGCCCACCAAGCACACAGCACTGCTCACCACCTGGACCTCACGGAGGGTCTGCATCCAGCCTTTGTCCCCAGCTGTCTCCAGGTGTGCCGGGCACTTCCTGCCGGCTGGGGGCCAGGACCCCTACCCTGAAGAGGCACACTGGAGCCGGAGCCCCTCTTCTTCATGGGATCCTGCATATAGGGTTGCCACATTTAGCAAATAAAAATACAAGGCACCATCTGAATTTGAATTTCTGATCAATAATATATCTTTCTTTAATTATTATTATTATAAGTATGTTCCCACATAGTATTGGGGGCATCCTTTAAGAAGTATTTGCTGTTCATCTGAAATTCACACTGACTGGGCATTCTGGATTTTACCAGACAACCCCAGTTGAGACTCTCTCCCATTGTGCCAGTGGGTCAGTCACCCTTTTCTTCGTCAGCCAGGGCCCCTTCTGGAACCCCATATCTGCAGTCTGGGGATCAGCAGCTCTCCTCCCCCACAGCCTGGCCCCAACTTTGCTGTTGAGGTCACTGATTCCCCTGAAGCCCAGGATCTCAGATGTGGCCCCTACAGTGAAGTCACAGGAGGTGTTAAGGGCCTTCCACCCCTCTATGGGTGTCACTCCAGGGATGCAGATTCCAGTGGCTGAGGCAGGCCCAGCATCAGACATTTCAGAAGCTGTCCGGGGATACAAGGGGCAGCCAGGTTTGAGCCTGCATCTCCTAAGAGAACACTACCTGAAGGGACCATAAAAGTGGGAAGGGGGTTCTTGGGCCAGCAAGCTTGGCTTCTCCTGCCTCTTCCACTGGGTTCTAGCTGTATGATGCCCCCTGCTTCAGTTCCTTCCTCTCTACTCTGAACTGTTGAAAGAATCAACAGAACTGGTGTCTCCCTGGGCCAGCAGCTTAGTAGCACCTTAGAACCTTCTAGAAACAAAAGCCCACCAGCTACTAAATCAGCTGCTGGGAAGGCAGGCAAGCTGCTGTAGCAAGCTCCCAGGGAATTAAGAGGTGTGCTCACCACTGGCATAGACGGGTGTCAGGGAAGATGCAGAAAGAGATGGATAAGGAAACGCTCGTGACAGCCCCACAGCACTGATGGCTGCACCTGGGCTCTCTCCCGAGGAGTCCCCTTCCCGCTCCCCGCTGCCCTGCTCAAGGTTGCTCACCATGCAGAATATGCAGGTGGTCTGAGCACCTGCTGCAGGTCTCAGCATCTTCCCTCAGGTCCTGTCCTGGTCCAGGAGACCCCTGAGAGAGTAATGCCCCCTCACACGTGGCCACCCAGCCTCTCCAGGAGGATGCTGCCAGGGTGTCCTGGGGAGGACCCTGCCCTCTGCCCCAAGGGAAGAAGAGCGTTTCCTATCTGACTGCATTTCATATATATATCAAATATATCATGTTTTGTATCTGACTCTGGTGCAGCGGGATTGCTAAACTGGATGTTTGGGTACATCCCAGGGAGAAAGCTCTAAGTCACCTCGTTTGAGTCCCAGGAACTGCCCTCTGCTTCAAAATCAAAATCAGAAAGTGAGCGCTAACTATGGGCTAGAATATAAATAACACTAATGTTCTTATTTTGGCTGAGTTAAAACAGATTTCATCTGGCCCTGAGCTTTGGGATCTCAGAAGCCAGTTCAGCTCAGTCTGGCCCTACCTGTTGACTTTTCTAAGCCCCAATTTGTTCACCAAAAATATTAGTAATAATTGCTATTAACTGCTATCAGCATAAAAACTGAATTTGTAAGCACTGTACCCTCCCACACACTTGAGGCCACGCAGTCACCCTCCTCCTTGAGTGCTCATTGAAGTCACCTGGGGAGGGTTTAAAATCCAAGTTGCCAGGCCAGTCAGGGGCTAAGAGAACCATGAGGGGCCCAGCTGTCGGCAGAGTCTCAAACCCTCCCCTGCTCCAAGGTGCTGCCAAATCAGAGAGTTCCTGGCCTGGCGACAGCTGGCACTGCCACTGAGTCTAAGTGCCCCTTGGGGAATGGCCCCTCAATGTTCCTTTGGGGGACCCCTCCCCGCTTCCAGACGCAATATAACTCAGGGTCCACCCAGGCCAGGCCAGTCTGAATCAATGCCAGGCACTTTGGGGACTTGTCACTGGAACTTGGGTGATATGAACTGCTGCCAAGGGATTTAACCAGTCAACATATGGTGGCTTTTAAAACTCTTAATTTCATTTAAGAAAAAAGATCTTTTTTGTTATTGAGTTTTAAAGAAAAACACAATAGAATGCTGCTGTGGTGGTAATTGGAAGCAGATGTGCGGCCTCTTCGCGCTCCCTGCTTTCGGCAGGACCATCCCTCTTCCCTGTCCCCCGCCTGCTCAAAGAGCGAGCGCTGGTACAGGGGCTGGGATGGGCCCGCCTGTGTGGGGGACAGCCAGGGGCCAAGGGCGTCTGCCTGCCTTGATTTCCTTGTAATCAGGGAACGTCGTCTGCCAAGCCACTCCTGCCCTGTGTCCCCAGGGCCTGGCAGGGCCATCAGTCACTGCCTCATCTGGCCCTGTCACAGACACATCCTCACTCTCCTGCTCCAGCTGGGGCAGGGCCCCAGGGCCTGCTGAGGGTCCATGCTGGCACCTGAGCCCCTCCTACCCCGCACCCCAGCTCAAGAGCCCTGCCCAACACTGGGACCCCAAGGCCGGGGCCCTGGCAGGGCTGTGGTGCTGGGGGAGGCCAGGGCTCTGAGCTGGCTCTTTGTGTTTTGTCTCTGAGCTCCCAGGGGCCACTGACTCCTAGTTTGGGTGCTCTTCTCTCAAGGTCTCTGAAGATGGCTTCTCTCCTTCGCCTTGGCCCCAGGAAATAGGTCCAGGCGGCCTCTTACCCCAGAAGGCCAGGGTTGGACCAGGAGAGCCTGGAAAAGGCTCTTTGTCTTTTTCCTCCGAGTCCCAAGCCTGAGGGAACCAGGTCCAAAGGGGAGGCTTAGGCCTGTGGCCGGTGTCAGCCCCTGAGCTCAGGAGCACCCAGGCTCCCTCAGCGTCCTGCTGCTGGGGTCTTGAAAGTCTTGCACCTTTTGAACAGGAGCCTGCATTTCAGGGGCTCTGCACACTCTATGCTGTCCCGACCCCGAGCTGAGGACCAGGGTGTCCAGTGGCCTGGCCTCATCATCAAATCGACCTAGAGCAATACTTCAGCCTTGGACCTGCCTGAAGGGGGGCCCAAGTCCTCCAGATTCCCACCACCACCCACACAGGGCCCTGGGCTGGGACAGCTCTTAAGGGAAGGAGGACAGAGGCTCCCTCCTTCTCTCTTGTATATCCCTTTCCAAACGCCATGTTAATTTCTTGCATGCTCTGATGCTGGCCAGCATGGTCATCACCAGCGTGTGGGCATAGCCATGAGCACACTCAATGAGTCATGACCCACACAGCAGGTGCCCTGCAGTGCCCGGGCCTCACTGGGTCCTCTTTCAAACAAGATGCACAGACAGCAATTCAAAACTCAAACAGTCTGGATATTTGGTGCTAGAGAACTATCATCGATATTTTAACTGTTAACAGTAAATATTATAAATGACCCACTAATATTTAAGATTTCTCCTTATGTTTTAGTGCTAAGTACTGGAACCTATGGCTGTGACCCATAGTGGTTAAGAATTTGAGCTTTGGAAATTGGCTTCCCTGTTTCCCCCTCTGATGGCATCTTTGCACACACAGAATAAAATCCAAACTCTCTGCACAGACCCTGGACCCTGGCCCTGGATCCTCCCTGCTGTTCCTTGATTACACCAGCTGCTCTGCCTCAGGGCCTTTGCACTTGCTTGGCTCTCTTCAGGGGAGGCTCTGTCCCAGGCCCTTGTGAGACTGCTTGCTCAGTCTCCCTTGGGTCTCGGAGGTCCTCTGACCTTCCCCGCGTAATCCTTCCTCCTTCCCAGTGATTTTCGATAGCACATGCACCGCTGTACAATATTTTCAATATTTTCTGCAGATGTTTTCTTTTTGTTTGTTCTGTCATTTTCTTACTCCCCCAGCAGGCCAGTGCCCGTAAGCAGGTTCCCTTGTTCCCAGTAGCCCAAGATTTGCTGTGAAACCCAGCACAGGGTAGGTATCAGGAAAGTTCTAACTGTGATCCAGCTGGAGTGGCTTGGTGTCCCGTGACTCCATGTGTTCCTGTGAGGTGAAGAGTTCCCTCCAGCCTGGCTTCCAGCCACCTAGGAGAAGGTGTGGGGCAGGCTGGCTCGGGGGTGCAGGAGGGGACAGATTGGCTCTTCCTGGGGATGAGACCCAGGTCTGGAGCACCGGGTGGCTGTGGGTGACCTTGGAGTTGGTCAGGCAGCAACTCCACTGTTTTAATGAGCCTACTGCTGGCCTCCCTGGGCTGGGGCTGAGACTGGCTCAGTGAGGAAAGCACTGATCTTCCGGCCTTAGGTGATAAAACTATTTCAAGCAAACATGAGGCACCATTAGTTAGCTGAACACTGTTAAGACTCCCAGCAGGGGCCTGCATCCTGCTTCCCAATGAGGCATTTAACGCGTTCCTGTAAAGCAAGGTTTCAGATGGTGGGGGTGGAGAGCCAGGCTCTGCTTTCCAGGTGGTACCTATACTGACCTCATAAGCAAGTGCTCGGAGGATATGGTGATTAAAAAATAAAATCTTTATCAATCCTACCTTCTTCCTCTCTCAGCATTGCTTCCTCTATGTTTGCAACAAGTTTGCAAAATAAGAAATAAAAAGAGGGAGCCCACGGCCAGGGCGGGAGCTTGGGTATGCTGCAGGCTTCCTGGGAGTGGCCAAAGAACTCCCTCAGCCCAGGGACTGTGGCCAGAGCAGACCCCGAGGTACTCTAAAAGCCTCACAGGGACCCCGAGACCCCAAGCTGCACCCACTCTGGCACCTCCAGCTCAGGGGAGGGCGATGCCCTCAAGAGTGACCCATGTCCCAAGCAGGTCTCATACTGGACCCCATCCTACCACCTCCTGCAAGTCCCAGCCCAGGTAGCTATGTGTCCAGGGTGACTCCTTCCTCGAAGCAGAGACCAGAGAGGAGGTGGGGTCTGCCCAGCACCCTCCACCCCATCCTGAAGGAAGACCATTCAGGATAGTCTTCTGGCCAAAGCAGATCCCTAAGCCGAGGCCAGCACCTGTGTGGTGGTATTAGCCCTGGTGACCTGTGGAGTGATGGAATGATGGCCAAGAGCCGAGGCCCTGGCATTAGCCCCTGAGGCCCAGGCTCTGCCACTCACCTGTGTGGGACGATGGAAAGTCTCTCAACTCCCCCACCTCAGTTTCCTCACCTGTGAAATGGAGCAATGATCGGGCCCACTGCCAACTTCGATGTGAGTGTTGGGTGGTCCCGGGAGAAGCCTGAACAGGAGCAGGTGCTCAGTGACACTTAGCCGTGGTGGCACCAATGCTCTCCAGTTCTGGGCAGAGGCGAACTTGCCCGCCGTGTGGCCTCCTGGCTAGGAGCATGACGCGGGTGTGCCGAGCCCTCATGGGCCTCTGTTTTTGAATCTGTGAGGTGGGGACTGTGCAGCCTCCCCCTGCAGTGACGATGAGCGAGGAGGGTGAGCTCCAGCCTGCGCAGTGGCTAAGGATCCCTGGGAGGCACTTGTTGGATCAGAATCTGATCAGAATCTGAACGCAGAGGCTGAGGGTGGGACTCGCCCACTCGCCTGAGTCAAACCCCAGCGGTGCCACTTCCCCACTGTGGGGTCTTCATAGACCATGCGCCCTCCAGACCTCAGTTTTCCAAAGTGTGAGAGGAATACAACCGTAACAGAGGCCCCAGGGCTATTGTGGGCATCTGCAAGTTACAGACAGCTGGACATGCCCAGCAGGGGTTCCAGCTGCGGCCAGTGACCCCTGGGTGTCATCCCACATCCCTTGCAAGCCCGGGGGGTCTAGAAGACACGGAATCACCATCATTTCATTCAAAACTTCAGGCAATACCACTGAGTAGACTCCATCAGGGCTCTGCCCGGGGATGTTACCTGCGCCCCTTGCTGGGAATCCCGTGGGGAGCAGACCGTGCAGAATCAAGGATGTGTCTGAGGCCTGGGACGGAGCCTGGGAGCAGCGGGAAGGCTGCAGGGTGCTCCTGCTTCTCAACTCCTCTTCCAAGCTTCCATGGGCACAGAGAGGCCACGGGGAACAGGCATGTAGGCCCTGGAAGGAGCACAGGTGAGAGCCTTTCTCTGCAGTGGAGGACCCCAGCTGGATGGGATGGTCTCTAGTGGAGCCGTGGCCACGTAGGTCAGGCCTGCAGCACGTGAGGGAGGCACCCCAGGGCAGGGCCCTTCAGCCACTCGTGGTGTGAAGACGTATCACAGGAACACACCTGATGGTGGGCTTGCAGGTGTCAGGCACAGCCTGAAGATTGCTCTAAGTGACCTCCACAGTGGCCTCGAAAGGGGTCCCAGTGAGGTGACTTGGCCTGCCCAGATCCACAGAGCTGGGGTCCGAGCAGAGGCCACATCCTGCCAAAGTCCACACTCAATCCACTCTGCCCCCATCTCAGTGGGCACCCGGGGTCCTGGCAGAGGCCCTGCTGCTCCGGGTGCTCCAGGGTGGGATAGCCCACTTCTCCCCTCCTCAGACGTGGCCCAGCAGCCAACAGAGCCTGGCTTGCTGGAGTTTTCCAGGCTGAACACCAAGTTTCCCTGTGGCGAGGAGAAGGCCTCTGGGGTCAGTCAGGGCCCACGGGACTGCACAGGGCCAAAAGAAAAGCCAGATGACACTAGGGCAGTCCTGGCTCAGAGAGAGCTGGGCGTGGAGTGGGCCAGGGGTCCACAAGCACCAAGCCTAGAGGCTAGGGTGAGCCGGGGGCTCCCTGCTCACATGCTACTTTGGTCCCCACTGTCCCCATCATCCAAAATTCAGAAGGAATGGCAGCTGGGGCCATTCAGAAGAGCCAGAAGCGGTGACCCACAAACCCAAGGGGAAACTGAGGTTTCTTTGACCTCCCTGCATGAGCCCTGCTCAACTGACCCTTTACTCTTTGGACGCAGGTGCCCTGAAAGCTCAGAGAAAATTCTAGAGGAAATCCTGTTCTTTGACCAGAGGAGGTGCTATTGCCTCACAGATGAGCCTTCTGTGGCCTGGTGACAATTTCCTCTCTGCAGCCTGTCCTGACAAGTTTCCAACTGCAGAGGGCGCATGAATCCTGACGGGTCCTCAGCATTTCTCCTGCTGGTACCATTTTTCCCCAGGGAAAGTCACTGCACCTTCCACAGCTGGGCCCAGGGGAAAAGTGTCAGAGCTGGAGAACACGAGTAAAAGTCACAATTGCTAGTGTGTTGCACGGCCAAGATGCATCAGAGCCCGGCTCCGTGCTAAGTGGTTCACAAACACCTGATGCCAGTCACCCCTGTGCAGTGGATATTACTGACCCCTGTTATAGAACCTCAAGTGACCGGTCTGCCTCAAGTCACAGCATCTGGCTGGTGAGAAGCCAGCATCAGGACTAGGACTGCAGGGTCCCTAGCAAGTGGTGTGGCCCATAGCACTGTACTACGTGCGAGCTCTGTGGCAGCTGAGCCCTGGGCTCAGAGTGGCATTTTTCCTCCATTGGCCCTGATCTGTTCAGGGGATACGTGTCTGTAAGTCAGGGTACTCGGTGCCTCCTGGATTTGCCTGCGTCCCCCAGCTGGGCTGCAAGGCTCTCAGCCCCACAGCTGCCACAGAGGGTCCTCGGGCAGAGAGCCCTTGGAAGAGATTCTGTTAAACAATCAGCTCTGGGCAGATGTTCTCCATTTTTAAGCCACATTTTTTTTTAATGACCTAAGGAGGACCCTTTCCCCCTTTGTAAGGAAGGGAAGATCTCACATAAGTGAGCACAATCAGCTTAGGCCATCTGTTTTGCATTGTAATATGCAGAGAGAGGCCAAGGTTTGGGCCCCCCGGCTGCAGCTGAGCCAGCAGTGAGCAGATTCAAGCCCATGAGTCAGGCAGGGGGACAGGAGAGGGGAGCTGTGTTTTCCTCTCGTGGATGTGCGTTAAAGGGAGAGGGCGAGAGGATGGAAGCTGACGAGGCAGCCATCAGCACGGTTCCTCCCACGCCTGCGTTTACCGGAAAGCACACGCCAACTCAGCGCTCACGAACATGGACTTTTTCCAGCGTGGATGGCTCTGCCAGTTGATCTAGTCCATTTCTTGGGGCCACTGTGAGTTTTTGTAAATAAAACCAATGAGGAGCACTTGCAAAAAAAAAAAAAAAAAAAAAAAAAAAAAAAAAAAAGAGTATTATTAGGCAAAACGTGCTAATTTGATGCCAACTAGAATTAATTGGACACGCTGAATCCCAAGAGGCTTAAGAAGACTCTCAGGAAGGAGATTTCTAAATGATTTGGCATCTGCCCAGCAAGCTCGCTGGACCCCAAACGTGGCTGGTCATCAGGGAACCTCTGGTCAGCATCATGAGGGCTGAAAAGCTATAGAGAATGGCAGCTGAGACCTCCTCAGCACAGCGGGGCCTCCCAGGTCCCAGAGGGCTCTCCAGCATCCTTGAAACTTATACAGGAAACACATGTGCTCTGGCTGCCTCTGCCCCATCAGCCTTTCTCCAAGGTCCTTCTTGCAGCTTCAGAGCCAGCAGCATGGAGGGATCAGCCCACAGGTGGTCTCCCTTCCTGTTCCCTGTTAGTAATTTTTCAGGTTTGTGTCTGCCTCTGCCCCCAGATCCAACTCTTCACACTGCCCTGCTGATTTCAAGGCCTGCTTGGGAGTCCTAATCAGTTTGTTCTTTCATCCTCCTCCACCTCCTCTTCCTCCTTCTAATCCTCCTCATCCTCTTCCCCTTCCTCCTCCTCCTCCTTCTTTTCCTTCCAGTCCTCTTCCCCTCCTTTGGTGAGGATTGTGTAACAAGACATAACACACGGGAATCCTAACCCAGTGGTTCACAACTGAGGATGATTCTGCAATACCTGGAGACAATTTGAGTTGTCACAACTTGGAGGTGGTGTTATGGGCATCCGGTGGGCAGAGGCCAGGGAAACTGCTCATACCCTCCTGTGCTCAGGAGGAGCCCACCGCAGAGGATGATCCATCCTGAAATGCTGATAGTGAAGGGCTAAGCACCCTGCAGTGACCTAGTCTCTCGTTCAACGCTGGAAGACAAGCCCAGGGGCCCAGTCTCTGGATGCTATAAATATCCCTGCAAAAGCCAAGAATACCCTGCATGGGTGAGATCACTGGTAGTGCACTTGTGGACACCACTTAGGCGACAGGAAGAAGTCGAGCACGTGGGTTTCTTGCTAAGATGCTCTGCAGGGGACACCAGAAGCACAGAATGAGGTGAGCAGTCACCTCCGCCTCCTTCACCTCACCAGGATGGAAGATAGGAATGGTGCTCAGGATCTGGCAGAAGGCCTGGCACAGACAAATGCAAAACAGAATGCCCTGGCACACCTGGGAGTTGGCACAAGTGGCCCTCACGGCTGGCCTCATCTTCTTGCCTCCCTACGATGCTCTGTCCTCTCCCCGGCACTTCACCCTGGAAACACCCTCTCCACTCTGTAGATGGCGCTGCATGGGGCAGGGATTCTGACCACAGCTCGGTGCCCAGTGGTGGCCTATCAACAGGAACTCACCACCGACGGAGGAATGAAGGGCGGGTGGGTGAGTGAGCAAGGGAGGAAGGGACAGTAGATGTGGCAGGCTGGACACCAGGCAGCACCCACACAAGTGCGCTCCCACGTGATCTTGGCACGGCACGGAGCGGTCTTGATTCACGTCCTAAGTGGGGAAACTGAGGCCTACGGATGGCTTAGCTCGCCCTCTGAATAATAAAACCCATAGACAGCAGGGCCTTTTTCAATGGAATCGCTTGGAGGAATCCAATGTGATGGCCTCCATGCCAATGCACCCCGTCCTGGGTGAGGTAAAGTCGTAAGCTTCCTTCCCAGTGGGACGCAGAGCTCAGAGGGAAAGGAGATCCAAGTGTCTCCGAGCCAAGAGCAGTCGTGTCCCGTGGAGTCTGAGTGTGGGGCCTCCCCTGGTGCCCTGGGCACAGAGCCGCTTCTTCCCCTGCCTCGTGGCCCTGCCCTTCTGGGACGAAAGGTGGCAACGACCCATCAACCCACCAGTGGGGCTGACCTGGGAACTGCGTAACTACCAGCTGCTCTGTTGTTATTTTGGAAGCAGTTGATTTGTTTTGTGTTTGAGAGATTGTTGACATTTTAAATCCTCGCTATGTCTGAGGCTTTGCTTGTTTGCAGAGAGATAGGGAGAGAGGGAGAAAGATCAGGTACGGAGCCCAGCAGGCCCAGGAGACCAGGTCTGAGTCCGGAGCCCGAGTCTGAGAGCGAGCTTGCGGTTCTTGGGGCACACAGCAGGGAGACCTTTGCTTAGCGCTTAGTTTTAAGAACCCTGATAATAAAGCCCTTGTGCCTAACAACCGTGTTATCATCAGCCAACTTTTAAATTTCACTCTGCCAGGTTACTCATTCTTGAAATGTGTGTTCTTTACACCCAGGGGAATATTTTCTATTTTTCTGAACTTCAAGAAAGCTGTTTGAATAGAAAAACAGGGATCTTTGGGCCAAGCTATCGATAGCTTCTTAAAATTAAAGCGGAAGCAGAACCAGCAGGAGTGGGTGCTTCCTAGGGCTGCGGTGGAGGTGGGAGGCTCAGGACAGCCTGGGGTGCCAAGATGTGCACGCAAGCTCTTTCCGTGCTGCCTGTGTTGTCGATAACACATACTAATGAGGAACCCGTGCACCCGCCAGCACTCCTCTGGTGATTAATGCATTTGCTGTGAACGGGAGAGTACTGTGCTGGCCTCGGGCAGCCAGGCTCCCCAGGACACTCCTGGGTTGTGTCTCCATCATCCAGATGGTCCATCCTATCTCTCATCTCCTGGGAAACCATCAGGTCTCCTTCAACCTTCTCTTCAACCCAGAGGACAGAGGAAGGGGCTCCAGACCCTCTCTTCCTTCCTGGGTCTTTCTCCACTGGATAGAGCTCCCGTCTGCTTCTGCACTTTCTCTGCCAGTTCCTGGGATGCCCTGTACTGGAATCTCGGGTGCTGTGACAGGGAGAACACCCCAGACCCTGGCTCTTCCACTGTCTCTCAGCAAAAAAAAAAAACAAGGGAGGCATTTGGAAGAGTGTCGCAGATCAGAGCCTCGCCTGAGCCAAAGGCAGCCAATCTATGGGCCTGCTCAGGGATTGCGTCTCACCCTTAGAGTCGGGCCTTCAGTGGCCTGAGGTGAATGGAGAGGAGCTCCTACCTCCGCCCACCATGCAGCACCTCCACAGGGAAACCACACAGTGCGAATGGTGTGCAAGGTTCTCGTGAGCGTGCCCAGCACACCAGTGTCAGGGCAGCTCCCTGCACACGTTGCCCTGCCCCATGTTCCTGGTTCTCCCAGGTGGGCTGACCCCTTCCCCTGCAGCCGCAGGTCCTCCCCCACTCTGAGGCTTGCCCGCTGCTGGTTCCCTACAGCCAGGAGCGCCCACCAGCCCCTCCTCTGATGCCGCCCTTGATCCAAGGAGCACGTGCCTTTACCACCACGGGCCCGCAAGCTGGAACTCGGCGGAAGTCTAGGGTGTCTCTGCCCAGGGACTCCCCAGTGCTTCGCAGGGCTCAGCACACAGTCAGAACTCAGCCAGGGAGAGAGGTTTCTAAAGAGTAAGGCTTGTTTGCTGTTTGCTTGTGGCATGAACCTTCGTGCATTGAACATCCCCTCTTTGAAAGTAAGATCTTACTTGTTTCAACGCTTGTATCATGTGGTCTTTAAAACGAGCCCATGGACACAATTGTTTTTCATTGACACAAGTGTTAATGGTCTTGTCCTTTAAGAGTCATTTCAGGGGCCCTCCAGGAAGTTCTGAAAAGTCCCATGACATGGTGCACAGAAGTGAAGCCATGCCCCACGTTCCTTGTTCTGCCTAGGTAGGCCAACCTCTTAGAAAGAGGACACCTGGGTTTTTTATCTCTTTTCCATAAAGCATCAGTATTGATAGGATTGTTGAGTGGCCTCTGCATACCCCTCAGGATGTGCTGAGCATCATCTGAAGAATTCCGTATTAGTTCACTTACTGCTCACTACAACCCTATGAGATTGACGTATCATCTTCATTTTAGAAGATATCCAAGGCACAGAGAGGCTGAGTAACTTGTTTAAAGTCACACAGCTAATACAAAAGAGAGCTGTCATTCTCATCTGCAGTTGGCCTTGCACTTTCCCTTTGCTTTTCCAAAGGACTTGCCCAAGTCCTTTGAAATTCCCCCATAATCTGCAAACCAGAGGGGACAGAGGTAATCATCTTTGTTTTGTAGCTAAAAGAAGGGAGGGTCACTGAGAGGTCACCCAACTAGTTGGGACACAGCAAGGTTCACACCAGCCTGACTGCCTCTTCACTCCTGTCGTGACACCCAGCCACCCTCACTCGGTACTCAGGTCTCACGGGGACCCATCCAAATAGCAGTGTGTGTGTGGGGGTCAGCCTTGTGTCCACCCCAACCTCCCATCTGCAGCACCCACACTGAGGGAGCTCTCTGTCCACCCGTCTGTCTGCCTGACACCTCAGTGACTTCATCCGCAAGCTACTGCGGGCCTTGGACGACTTTAAGTCATTTAAAACAGCCTCTGGTAGCCACTCAATGCAATCGGAGGCTCATCAATCCCATGCTGCTGCCCAGCTGGCTGGAAGGCCCCGGAGGGAAAGCAGGCCACCTCAGGCAGAGCCGGAGGAGAAACAGGAGTCGGACTCCAGGAGTCCACGTGCCAAGGCCAGCGTGTTGGAGAGGGCCTGACCATGCTGGGCTCCTCTTCCGTCCCCTTCCAGGCAGGCTCTTAATTGGACATTTAAAATACGATGCTTATGCACTGTTTGCCTCCTGTTTATATCTCTAAAGAGAGACTTTAATTGAGCCTATTACTTTTATTATAAGTCTCACTGTTTTCATTACTACACATTCTAAAAATAACAGCTCTGCTTTGCGGTCTGCGCCCTGGAGTCGACTTCATTTCCGTCAGTGTCAGAGGTCGGGGTTCAGATGCCGGGTCTCTGGGGAGGGATCAGCAGGAGCACAACTACGGTTTTATGAGGAGCAGGCAAAACCCCTGGTCACAGCCGGAGGGCAACTTGGAGTTTCTCAGGCCACGGTAATCACTGGCGTCCTCCATCCACAGTGAGGCCGATCAAAGGGCCCAGTGAGAAGGTGACAAAGAGCAGATGGGCTGTCAAGACGCCCTCGCTCGACTCCTCTTTCCTGTGCAGACTTTGGTGGTCCTGCACATGGAAGGAGAGGTGGGGAGGGCCGGGGCAGGTGTCTCCAGGCCACGGCCAGTGCGTCCAGACGCAGACAGCAAGGCTTCCACTTCTCGGGTGGCAGGAGGTGCGTTCCTCCTTCTACCTCGAGCTCAAAGCTAACCGCGGTGGCGTGTAAGGCCTGAGCTCAGTTTTGTTCACTTAAAAGTTTGTCTTTCTGGGGACCAGAGAGAAGGCTGTGATCGGGCCTCCTGTGGCCCGGTGTTCTGTGATCTTCCTTCCGGGCCCACTCGCCTTCCTGATTCAGACTTGTCATTCTCCACATTTGGCAGGAACACAAAAAGAAAATAAATCAATATTGCCATGGAGACTCTTGTTTCTGAGTCAGACTTAATTATGAATTATTAAGAATGGTTCGGTTGAATTAAGTGAATCAGGAGGACTCCTCTGCTTAATACCCGCTCCAGCGATGCGTGCTAAGTATCAACTAGGTTCATTACTAAAAGTTAGATTCATTAGCTTATATAATTTGCAAGTTTCTATTCTTAATTTCTCCTAGCCAATTCCAATTATTTTCCTGAAATAGCATAATTAGTGGCGGGGAAAGAGCACAGGAACATGACATGAAAATAACACATTTTTCTTTCCATTTGGTGGTGAAAATCTTTTTGAGTGTGGTTTTGGCTCAAGGAGGACAGCGCTTGGCCGCATGGGCTCAGGTCCACGGCCCTGGTCCGCCCGCCTCTGCGGGAACAGCAACAAGTAGTCTGGGGAAGCGGCTTCATCTTCATTTTCAAAAAAAAAAAAATCTGAGATATGCATTTGCCTTTTTGTACCTAATTAAAAATTTCCCCAGAATGTCTTGATGCCTTTCCTCTACCTTCCTTGCTCTCAGAAGAAAGTAATTGAGGCTCCCAGGGAGCCGGGGGAGCTTTTGAAAACATTCGCCTGGGCTGCTTGTGGTGCGGGCAGCTGGGGTGCGGGGGGCAGCAGCGTGAAGCTAAGAATGCAAGAACTTTGGAAAATGATTTCAAATTAGAGTTCCTAATAGGCAGTGCCACAGCCTGGTTGTCTTCCAAACGCTTCCGTGGCTTTCTGCATTTCTTATTATCTCTCGTGAGTAAGCACCTAGCTCAGGTGGGACGCGACTCTTCACGAAGCACAGAGAAAAACTGACGATTAGCCAGGTGATCTCAGACATATAAACAACCCAACTGGAGAGTTCCAGCTGAAAGAGGAAGGAGAGGCGAGAGAAGGCTGGAGGGAAGGGGAAGGAAGAAAGGGAAGAAGGGAGGGAGAGAGAGAGACAGAAAGGGAGGGAGGGAGGGGAGACCCTGTGAC
The DNA here is from genome assembly GCA_025594165.1 of Tamias sibiricus. Lineage (NCBI taxonomy): Eukaryota > Metazoa > Chordata > Mammalia > Rodentia > Sciuridae > Tamias > Tamias sibiricus. Next base: position 154,642,487 of record CM046659.1, read on the forward strand.
TGTGCTGCTGGAGCCAGGGGATGCACGTGGTCCTATCTCCAACAGACTCTCCCTTCTCTTGGGTCAGGCGTAGAGTGGCCCCCGTGCTCCCCAGAGTTTTGCCCATCTCAGACGTTCTGGGACCTGGACCGCGTTGCTCAGGTACTTTTGTGGCTGTATTTATTCCTGGGTGAGCTTGTTCATGCTAGAGGCCTCCCGCAGCCAGCTTAGTCTCTGCTCCTGAGGCTGCCTCTGCCCCTGGAATGGAGATGCTCCAGAGCAGGCTGTGGAATTCCAAGCCTGGGGCCCTTGGAGGCCTCACCCAGAGGCCTGGACTCTATTGCCTGCAGCAGGGGCAGAGTCACCGCAAAGCCCACTCCAAAGTCAGAAGCAAGTAGTAAGAAGCACCCAGCATGGGCTCCCTCTGCCCCCACCAAAAGGGCGAGTGCCAAGTCCTGAGAACAGTGACACCCCAATATGCTTCTCTGACTTCAGAGCCCTCGACGAACTTTTTGCCTCCCAGGGAGGAAAAGGGTCTGGTTGGGAAAGCAGTGACATAAAAGGCCATCTCGCTGGGCCTCCCCATATTTAGAGAGGTCAGTCCCTCTTCTGAGCAGCTCGGGTGGGTGCTCCAGGACCCAGGCCCTGCCATCTGCCGGAGCTGCTGCTCGGTGGGTGACTGTGGAAGCCACATGCCACACAGGCCAGCTGAGTTCAGAAGCTCACTATCCATCATCTTCTCCAAAGTATAGCAGCCTTGAAAAATTGCACCACGTCTCTACAGAATATCTGGGCCACGAGACCCACGGCTGGATTTAGTTGTTTGGTGCATCGGAGGGATGTCTCAAAGGGGGCTCCTGCCTTTGCCTGCCTGCAAAAGAAGAATGTGTCAGGTCAGCGGGGCAGAGCCCGGGCGGTGGGGCCGAGGCCGTGCTGCTCACTCCCAGAGGCCCAGCTCCCAGGAGCCACACCTGCTCTGCTCTTTCTGGCAGAGGCCCAGGGCCACAGCCTGGCCGTGAGCCCCAGGTGATGGAGACCCACAGGCAAGCACGGCTTCCTGCCGTGGTCTCTGCGCTTGTTTTCTTCATTTGCCATAAAGTGTGGTGAATCATGAACGTTTCATCCTAATTAAACCCATGCAGACATATGTTAGCTGAGAATCGAGGTAGAACTGGGATCAAAGATGGAAGAAACACAACCCCGGGAGGAGAAAAGGCAAGTTATTTTATCATCCTATAAATCATATGGCATTATCTTCTGAATCTTTCCATCAGCATTTGAGAGAGACTTGGCGTGGGAATCTTCTTTAACCCTTATCTCCAGGACCTTTTTTACGTTCTTTACATCTTATCAGCAGGACAATCAGAGTCCACGGGAATTTTGAGCTCTGAGGTCACCCACTGACCTACACTCTTACATTCTTAGCCTCCTGGCCTTCCGGAAAGAGACACAGAGGCTTTCTTGGAGTCCATGTTGTTCTAAGCTGCCCAGTCCAGGGAGAGGCCACGTTTCCATAAAGAAAGCTAGACTGACCCTACTGAGCTCAGGGCTCCCGAAGCAGGAGTCAAGACAAGCCAAATTCCCAGGTGGGTCCTCCCACCCGCAGCTTTGCAGAGGGCTCTGCTCAGAGGTCAAGGCCAACAGCTGAAATGTCAACACCCTCTGATGAGAGAGTTCCAGATTATACATGTGAAATAAACTCTCTCAGGAAGAAGGCCCATCCTTCCAGGATCTTGCCTTTGAGCCCCACGGGAACCGAAGGCCAGTGATATTGCCCTGCACACTAATAATAGCTGGTGCTGGCCAAGCAGGGCCTCCGCACCCCAGACTGCAGTCACACACGCGAGTGCTAGAAGCTTGCTATTGGTTTTCCCATCTTACAAATGAGGAAATATAGCTTAGAGGTGATGTGAATGACCCCAGATCCACAGCCAGTAACTGGCAGAGCTGGGACATTGAATCTGGGACCACCTGAACTCCCCCGATGCACTCCTGACCTTGTGCGCCATTTCCAACACCACTCCTGTGCGGCTCTGCTGCTGGCCTATGAAGGTGGGGTGGCCCAGCCCCAAGTCCAGCGTTTCACGCAGAGGCACACGCCCCCCCCTCCCGCCCCTCCTATCGTGGTCCTGTGGAGACACCTGAGGCATGGAAGCCAGATGGGTGGCGCTGAGACTCTCCCGTGCTCAGGCACAGACCCAAGCCTCCGTGGCCCCTAGGACAAGACCTTCTCCTCAAAAACATCTCCTTTCCTGCTGGTCTGGGAATTCTTCCCAGCCTCCCACACTTCCTTGCCACAGTGGAAGGTACACTTGGTCTCCCTACAGAAGTGCCACACACACAGCGCAGAAGTCTTAAACAGGAACTTAGGTGGAGAAGTTTGCATCAGGCCAAGGTTTATGGGCCTCTGTCGGTAGGGACACTTAAATACCAAGTTTTGCAAAGCATGGTGGTGAACTGGGCAACTGAATGTCTCTTTCCGGTATCCAGACGGCCAAGTGTCCTGCCACAGCCTTGTGTTAAGTGAAGGTATTCCTAATTAATGCAGGGCCTTCGAGATGGATTGCTTCCGCACACGCGGTATTACACTTTGTTAATGAGGCCACTTTGCACCATGCTCTGTGCTGGCCAAAACCTTTGAGCTGTCATTTGTCACAATACAACTAACTAGAGACAAAGCCAGATGGCTTCATTTCCTCTTGGAGCAGAGACATCAGTGCCTCTTGGAGGGACCTCAACAAACAGTGGAAGGATCCAACCGACCTGGCTTGAAAAAAGACAAAGAAAACCAAGAAGCTTGGTGAGGAAGGTTCCGACGTACATCGAAGCCCTTTGTCTGGCAGCAAGCGGAGTCACGGAAGCAAAGACCCTGGAACTGTGCGGAGGAATCGGGGTGCCCCGGAGCCCTGCCACCTGGCAGATGCCAGCGACTGACAGTCACGGCTGCACCCTTGTTGGGACGATTCCACTGACCAGCCTGGTGTGGGGGCCACGCCTGTGATCCCAGCAACTCAGGAGGGTGAAGCAGGAGGATCACAAGTTCAAAGCCAGCCTCAGCAATTTAGCAAGGCCCTATCTCAAAATAAAGACTAAAAATGGCTGGGGATGTAGTTCAGGGGTAGGGAACCCCTGGGTTCAAAACCTAATGGCTCCCACCCCCCAAAAGAATAAAGGCAGAGGGAGGTTCCACTGGTGGATGGGAGCCGCCCTGGCTGGGGGTGCCTGGGAGGTGGCCCTCCTCACCAGAACTACGCTCTGTGGGACAGAGTGAAAGGATGGACATGTGATGGGTGGGGGGCTCTCACCCCTGGGTTCCTGGTGAAGAGCAGACAGGGAAGGGGCTCAGGTTCAAGTCCCCCGTGAGTCCTCCCAGCCCTCTCCCTCCCCAGCCCGTGCTTTCTGGGAGTTTTCTGCCTTGAAGCTGCACACACACCAATACCCACTCTGGCTCTGCGCCCAGGGACCCCACGTTCGGGGACAACCTCAGGCCACCAGCCCTTCACTCGGGATCTCAGCACCGAGGTGGCTCAGAGAGGGGGCTGTAGCAGGAGTATCGCGGAAGGCAGCCAGAATGCGCCTCCTGCTCCTCCTCCCACAGGAGCACGGGAAAGCTGACAGGCCCCCCTGCCGCTATCACCCTGGCATGTTAAAATGAGATTTCTAAAAAATAGTCCGGCCCACCCCCATTTAGTTGACTTGAATTCCTGGACCCCCCTGGTCCTGGGCAGTGGTGGTCCCTTTAGGAACTCCTTGCCCTGCTCCCCTCTGGGAGCTGCCCCAGACTGAAGCTGTCTTAGGTCTCCTGGGTTTGACATTTTCCAAATTTCATCTAATTGTCTTCATTGTACACTTAAATCTCCACTTTAGACACTCTGAAGAAAACAAGCCTCTGCACATGGTCCCAGGAATGACATTTCTGTGGCTCACGAAATCTGGATCCAATGTGTTGGATAAACCATGGCTCCAGAGGCCCTCCCCCCCACCCCCCGGGTGCATCTTGAAGCTTTTGTTCTAAGGCAGGGACGTCCGCAGGCTTGTCATAACAGTCCTGCAGTCCAGGGCCTGCTTTTTGAGCATTTATTTGCAAGCAGAACTTTAAAAGCACCGTTTAATGTGGAAAAGGTTTGGTACTAATCTGCGTGTGTTTAAAATACACTTTTTTCTTCTATCATGTAACCTTCAAGTCCAACGTTTGAAAAGAGGGGCGAGCACTGAATCTACTTTTTTCCCATCCCCACAGACCTCCTCTGAAATCAAGGTAGGCCAACCCAGGCCAGTTCACAAGGAGATCGGCAGTGAAAAGCTGGCTTTTTAAAATCTATGTATTTCCCTGAGAAGCTTCTAGAGCTAGGTCTGATGGAGCTGCTGAAATCACAGCAGACCCAAATGGAAAGGATTTAAAAGACAAAAACACATAGCCGTTTTCGCGTGGCACTTACCTGTTCGAATATTCAGACGAATGACCAAGGGCAATGAGAAAGAACCCCATTCCAGGGCAGAAAGATGGGGCTTTTCCCTCTGAGCCCTTGAGAGCAAGGAACAATGTGGCTCGGTGGCAGGGTTGAGCCAGGGCAGAGGGAGGCTTCTCCTCAGAGACTGAGCGCAAGGCCTCATGCACGCGGCTTCCAGAAGCCTTGGAGCTGAGAGGGCAGAAGAGTGACTAGAGCACTTGCTAGTCACATTTCCTCATTCCTTTCATAAGCACTTTTGTTCCACTTGTATTTAGCAAGGTCATGAATTCACATCTAACGTCCCCTGACTTGTAAATCTGATCTGACTGTTGGGCAAGGGAAAGAGTCTGGGGGCCTCCACATCATGTGATTCTCCTTGGAGGAGAGATGCACCCCACCAACTGACCGCATTTGCAAGCAACAGGCAGAAGGTCTCTTGACAGGCAAAGGAAAATCACATCTCTCGCTACCTTTCCAGGGGTTCCCTGGGCCTGAAAAGTGTCTTCACACCACAGAGTGTGAGTGCACGGGCATACAGGAGCACAGGCAAGAGACTTCCTCTCAGAAGGTGTGTTTTTCCAGAATAACCACCCAATACACAATATTTGGAAGCACATATTTAAAAATAAAATGTGTATTTTAAAAATCTTAGGTCACCCATACCCCAGAAATCCTGTGGAATTTACCATGTACTTCAATGTAAACATGCAATCCCTCTGGAGCAAGCCATGAGGTTTCAGAGCTCTGGGAATTTCCACTGTTACAACCCAGATGACCAGCAGAGGACCCAGAAAAGACGTGTGGAATAAAGGAAGGAGGGAGGAGGAAGGGAAGGAGGGAAGGAAAGAAGGGAGGGAGGGAGGGAGGAAGGACTATTGTGATTTCACACAGCTCATGACTTGGTGAGGTTAAGATGCCACTCCGATGGACAGGCACAGCCTGCAGTCATGTGGTGCCCCTCGATTGGCCATTCTATCCCTACCAGGACACACCAGGAGCTGTTTTTTGCCAGGTGTAGACAGATGTTCTCCATGGCTTCCTCTGCAGAGAGTGGCTTGGCATGCCTCTGACCACTGGACCCCAACATTCTAAGAGGATAATAGGTCCCTGAATCAACTGTGCTCCCCCTCAACCCTCTGCAGCCTGTGGATGGTTCCTAGGCCTCCAGCGTTCAGCCTGCTCTTGCTCTGTTGGCCTGATCAATGCCATGCACCAATGCAAGACTCTTCCTGTGTCTGGATGGTCCTGATTGCATCCTGATGGAGGGTGAAGAGGTGACCAACTCTGGGGGAAGCCTCAAGCATATGTTAGTGTCCATGGCTTGTCAAGGGAAACCGTTCCTGGTTTCCCTTTGCCTGGGTTGGGGAAGAATTCATTTGCCCACAGTGGTGGCACGCCATGTCCCTGGAGCCAGGTTAATCTGATCTAGCAGAGGGGACACACCTAGCCCAGAAATCAGACTCTGGATGACATTACTGCTCGGGCAAGCTCGTGGCACTGTCCACTCATCTCCCAGGGCCCATTCCACTTCTTCAGGGGCCAGAAGGTTGAGCCACAGAGAGATACGGTGGGGACCCTCACCCCTGACCTCTTAGGTCCTGAAGGGGATCACTAGTACCACCTCCTGGTAGGAAGCAACATCGTCCTGGAGCAGAGGAAACTGCAGAGTGGTCTCTTGACCTTTGCCACTACTCTTACCTGGTTGATGTGGGATGGCACTACTGTCAACCCAAATATGTTGTGACTAGAACCAGGACAGTGACGCTTTGGGGGGCCGTTTATGGGCGCAGTTCTGCTCCTGTCTGTGTCTGTGCCTGACGCAGGCTGTGCTGGGTGCTGGTGGCCTAGACTTCAACCAGCAAGGCTGCAACAACCATCAACATACTCAGGTCTTGGAAAAGTAGAAGCAGAGGTCTTTTTCAGCTCTGGAAGGAAGCAAGGAGCTGGCTGGACAGTTGGGGTGGGGACAGAGATAGGAAGACTGGCCATTCACTGGAAGGCATGGGCTCCGGGTGGGTGGGAATGGAGGGGAGGCAGGAAGAAGAGCCACTGGGGCATGGTGGCTAATATCAAGGGACATCAAAAATCCAGTGGAAAATTCTCCTGACTCAGAGATAAAGAACACTGAGATAACCACATACGGGTGTTTGGGGATGCTAAGCCTATTTCTCCCTCTGCATGAAAGACAAATGAAATTGTTTGTGTGGTTATCTCTGATGAGAAAAGAAAAAAACAAGAGCAAGCTTGACAGCCGGAGGCCCATAAGGCAGGAGGCTACCGACACAGGAGGCCGGCAGAAAGGCCCTCTGCGGGCTGTGGGCTGCCTCGACAGGTAAGAAGCTGGAATTCAGCGGGGAGATGACAGCTCAGGCGCCTGCACGTATCTGACAAAGCCTGCTATTTAGATAAACCAAGCATTTACCATCCTCTTTCTGAAACAGCCCTCCGCCACCTGGGGCCTGTCCCCAGGGTCGCGTCACAGGGCAGAAGGTAACGTAGCAAGAATGACGGGCTAAGGTGGTGGCTTTTCTTTTCTTTTCTTTCCAGTTCCCTGTGGAGTTCTACCGCCCTCTCCCCTCCAGGACCCAAACTCTCACACAGGACCTTCTCAAGAACTTCCCCACCCCAGCCTCTGAGAAGCTGAGACTTCCTCCTTCTTCCAGGCAAGCCTCTCAGGAAATTTCACATTTGCCAGTATTAAAAGAAATGGAAATACACAGACATTTCATTTTCGCTTAATTGTCTTACAGTCTGGATAAATGAGATTGCCTGGGCCAGCTGTCACACCCCAGCAGAGGCCCTAGCCAACAAAAGCCATCCCCCTTGAGCGGCCCCTTCTGCAGCCATGGGAAGAAGACAAGCTCAGGGCCGGCTGTCCAACATCCAATCTGCCTGTCACCCCTCACACCCATTCCCTCCATTTATGTGTCATTATATGTCAGGATCTATTACTGCAGGACACTGTTGAGCTAAGCGGTTCCTTCTGTTTGATTACCAGGCTCAAATTACTGGCCCCTTGTTTGTGTTATTAAGATGTTGCAGATAATGGATCATTTGAAAGGGGAGAAATTCCAATTTCCTGTGTCACTGGTTCTGGATGAAGCCCTCTCCTGGACGCGGCCACCCTGGTGTGCACGTCCAGCTGAACAGAGTGCCCCAGGTGGAGCTTCCCTTCCTGCTTTGTCCCTTGAGATTAAGCACCATGCTGAAATACATGGGTCATTCCTGTGACAACATGAAGGGACCAACTCGAGCCAAGTCATTGCTATCTGGACCCAAATCCCATCCCACTGGCCCCCTGGAAAGTGGGGTGACCCCAGCCGCAGGGGCTGGGGGCAGGAGGCACCCATTGTGCCCAGCGTGGAGAAATCTCCTGGTGGACTCTCAGGAGACTTTCTCTCTGTCCCAGGACACCTGCTCACTGTGGGATCCACACTTTCGCTGCAGGTTTATCTGATAACCAACCACCCGGGCTTCTTCCCAAGCCCCAGATCAAGGGAGACGATCCGGACACAGTAAATGTCATTAACATCATTGCGCTCCCCTTGCTGGACACCTGGCCTCCATTTTCACACTAATCAAGTTAGTGCGTGAAAATCCGATTAGAGTAAATGAGATGTGCTGCACGCCCTGTGAGCCTACAATGGTCCATTTCAGCCGGGAACAATCGTATCTTCAGGGGCGTCTTCAAATAGTTTGTTATTTACACAGAAGGCGGGAGGCAGGCAGGATTGCCTTTATTTCTCCAATTAAGAAACTAGAAAACCCAGTGCCAGGCTCTGGGGAGGCAGCACGCTGAAGACTTTTGTTTTCTTCTTGGCACCAGTGTTTCTGGAAGCAGGTGGAAGGAGAGGGTATGAGAAGGAGAAAAGGGAAAGGGTTCACTCCTCAAAACCTCTGGGCTTCAGAGAAGTGGGGCCCGGAGAAACGCCTGCTGGCTCACCTGCCCCTTCCTCCCTCTACAGCTCCCGCCCAGAGTCCCACTCTCAATACCCTCCTGCATCCTTTGACCCCCACATCTTCTCTGCCAGTTATCCCACCCACCAGGGCCCTGTGGTGGCCAACAGAGTAGGCGCTCAATAAGAGGTGATCGAACAGAACTGAATCATTAGGGCAAGAAAAGCCAGCGCCCTCTTAGGCCAGCAGCCACTAGAACGGGAGGGGGCTGGGCCTGCTCCCTCCCAATTCCTATTCCAATGCAGTTTGCCTAAGGTGAGGGCTTAAACTTCCATCAGAAAATAAAACAGTCATCAGGTTGCCTCAGATGGGCCGAGACACACTGACTAACGGACCCCAGCAGGAGTGGTCCTGTCCCTGTGAGGCCTGGAGCCCAGACCCCAGCCTCACTCGCCAGCAAGTCTGCACCTCCTGAGCTTGCAGTCCCCCTTCTCCCACCTTTCTGAGGTGTTGCTTTGTTTATTTTGATTCACAGGGCTCTGTGCGGTGAGCCAGACCACCACGTTTCTCAGCCGGGGCCTGGTGACTCTCCATGGGGTCTGTGCTGCCGGTCAGCTGACGAATGTCTACAACCGCAAAGTGCGTCCATCGCACCTCCACTGGGTTTCCCTCCTAGGACCAATTACATCTTTGATTAAACCCTTCTGTCTCCGTGAGACCCGTGGGTGGCAGCAAAGTACGGATGGACGGAACCCTGGGGACCGGGATGAGGTCCAGGCCTATGCTGTTCAACAACGGGCAGAGCTGTGCTCAGGCTGTCACTCTAGAGCGGGGACTTCTCACTGGGGGAAGCAGAGACCTCTCGGACACTCCTGGGCCTCAGGGGAGCCGGGACTGCTGCGTGCGCGCACTCACATAAGGGCTAACGGGAGGAAGGGGCACTGGACAGGGATGTGGGACCCACCCTCAGCAAACACAGTCCCCGCAAGTCCCTTTGCTGTCCCACTTCTGTGTCCTAGTCCCAGGGGTAACCTCATGCCTACGATGGGGTCTATCCCACGGAGTTACGGCCTGGCTCTCTTTCAATTATTTATATAAAAGCACCTTGAAGAATAAAGAAACAGGGTGCGAATGAAAGGCCTTTTATTCTTTGTCTGGACCCGTCCTGTGCAGACCCCGGACGGACACCAGACGCTACAGATGGCATTTCCTGTTTAATCGGTGGGAACTCTGCCTCAGACGGCTTAATGGTCTATTAGTAAAGAAGGTGTCACCCTGCAGAGCAGAGTTTATCATCTGCCACTATTGATATCGAACAGAGGAGAGATCCCAGTAACGCGGCAGAGAGCAGGTCTTCAGAGGCAGGTTTTGAAGTGGTTTTTATGCGTTGGACTTACCAGCATGATTCAGGGAGAGGAAATAGAGAGCTTAGACTTCATAGTTATTTGAATAACGCAATTCTCATGAAAATGAGTTCATTCTACGGCGGATGAAAGAAAGAAGGCAAACCCAGTGAAGGACAAGGTGGCTGTGTGAGACTGAGGTGCTTCCCAGCTCTCTGCGGCCAGTCATCTCCCAGGGCGAGGAGCAGTGACTCTCCACCTTCAGCAGTGCCCTCTGTGCCCTCTGGAAGGCCATCAAAGTCCACGTGGCTGCCCCCTGCACACACACACATACACACACACACACACACACACACACACACAAACACACACGACGGTGGGGGGGGGGGTGTCTTATTCAGGGGCTGGGGTGGCTGAAGACCTGCACGCCTCAACCAGTCCCCAGGTGGTGCCGGTGCTGCTGGACCGACCAGGCCACACTGAGGACAAGACGAGGAAAGAGGTCCACGCGGCACTTTCCCGTAGCACTGAGGTCAACACCAAAGGCTTCCTATAGCATAGGTGCTGCTCACCACTGTGGGGCTGTGTTTGGTGCAGAACACATGGCCTGCATAGCTGCAGGACCTAGACACCCAGAGGGCTAAGGACCCTGGAAGCAGCCCCTAGCCTATTGCAGGTAGATGGGGTGAGGAGACACCCCCGATCTCTCTCCCTGTGCACGGGATGACCTTGAACTGCATCCTGCACAGTCCTGATGCTCTGAGTGCGGCCCAGCCCCTGTACCGTCTGGTTTTCTGAGCAGTTAGTTACCAGTCTGTGATGGGCTAAGTTCTGAAATTGAGCTGAACATTTGAAAAGTTACAGCAACTTGGCATATTAATTCATGCCCATGGAAGCTAATGATAACTTAAGAATGAGGCTTCTTATGTTTTCTATGGGCTTCTCACTTTTTTATTTTTATATTTATTTATTCATTTATCTTGATACTGAATATTGAATCTAGGGGCCCTTTACCACTGAGTTACACCCCCAAACCTTTTTATATTTTAAATTTTGAGACAAGATCTTGCCAAATTGTTGAGGCTGGCCTTAAACTTGTAATCCTCCTGCCTCAGCCTCCCAAGTAGCTGAGATTATAGGTGTGCACAACCTTGCTTGGCTTCTCCTGTTTATTGTATTTTACAATTTGGAAAGAGAATGAATTCTTCACATGGACTCTAGAAAGCACCATTTGGCACTCTCTCTGAGCAATCCGTGGTGGGACAGTGCCTACGTGGGCCACAGCATTTACCTGGGAACACGCATGCCTGGTGTTGGTCCCCCCAACCTCCACTCCCTAACAAGTGTTTCCTGGGGTCACCTCCCAAATGTACACTGACCTCAAATGCTCATCTCAGACTCAGTTTCTGGGGGAACCCAAACAAAGACACTTAACTGATATGATGTCTTGAAATTCTTCAGAAGTATATTTAAAACAGATAAATAATATGTTCTAAAATGGGAAGAATTTACATATTCAGGTCTTCAGCTCCTCTTTGAAAATAAGACTATGAAACAGAACTGTGTCCATTTTTCTCCAGACGGTGGTCGGTCATAACCACATTCCTTTCGGAAGAAGCGGGGACTCTCGGGCTCTGCCAGGGTCCCCCGTTCCTTCACGTTCCTGAGGCTATTTTCCTTTTACCATTCAGTTGCATCATCATGGTTTTCTCAAATTACGTGAATATTTCCCTTTATCTCAAGCTCCATAGAACATGGAAACACATCAAAAGAGCTACACATTTTGAAAAACAAAAATTGGAGAACACACATTTCTGTCAGTTAGGCGCATTCCTATCAAGTTAGCACAAGACAAAGACTCCCATCCCGAGCTTGGATGGCGGCATCCCTCAGAGTTGACGAACTCCTGCACAAGAGCTGGGATTTCACCTTCCAAGGAAGCCACCCAAGAAGGCAGCAGATCTCCCGAGGGTGGCCAATGGGGTTGGGTGACATAGATTTTGAATGACGCTGGGAAGGTGGTGGGGCAGAAGTGAGAGCTACAGGACCCAGCAGAGTGGTGGCTTCTGAAGTCGCCCTGTCCGCAAGGCCCAGACCGGGAACAGAGATGCTTGTGTGCACTGTGCATGGTGGACCCTCATGCAGGTCACCTGAGGCCTTGAGGTACGCATCGTCCCTGCCCTGTAGAGTGGGATGCGGTGAGGTCCTTGCTGGAGGCCCTGTGCCTGGTCTTCCTTCAGACTTTGCAAACGCTGTCCATTGTTGTTAGGAACTTGCTAATCAGACCCAGGCTTCCAAAAAGGCATTGTCTCTCCAGCCATAGTTACCTCGAGTCTAGAGTGGTGTCATCAGTCACCCACGCAGGGGGCCCTCCTGGTCCTCCCTGGCTTCTCTGCTCTGTCCCTGGGAGCTGCAGTGTTCATGAAGACACAGTTAGCTGAACACAAGGGGAGGGTCCCTCCTCCCAGAATCCACCCCCGACACAACAGCAACTTTTCGGATTCAGCGTAGGGGTCCTTGCCTTTTGCTTCTTGGGGTCCCCTGTCATCTCATCAACATTTTCATTCTCTCAGCATCTCTACAGGGACAGCCCCAGGGTAGAGCGGGGGCAGGCCCTCAGCAGGCTGTCGGAGGCACCAAGGTTGTTTGGGGTCTGTGGCTGGCTGGTTCACGGCGCAGCATGAAAGTGCCTGGGTGTGCACCTATGCCCAGGTGAAGCCCGTGACTCTTTGTGCCTTCCAGGGTAGCCGCACAAAATTCCTAAGGTCTGTTTTACTACATGATCAAAACAACCGTGTTGAAAATGGAGAAAAGAAAGAAAATCCATCCACCCACAAGCCACTATCTTACCACACTGATTTAAATATGTAAAATTAGCATATTTTATTTTTAAATTAATTAACTTTTTTTTTTAAACCGACAGAGGATTGTACATTTTTATACAGGGCAGGGCTGGAGATTTCACAGCCCTGCAAGAGAACAGGCCTCCCAGCTTTGAGGATTCACTGTAGTGTCCAGAATATTAGCTTGAAGAATTATTTTCCCAGCCTTTCATTTCCTAGTCTTAGCTCCAAATGACTTGTTTCCAAAAACCCAACCCTCCCTCAAGTAACCCAAATATGACACTAGGAAGATCTTTAAAGATGTGTCAAGTTTCTAGTTTCCAAACAGGAAAGGCGGCATCCAGGGAAGCAGGCTCAGTCTCCCTGCAGGCCCGTAGGTGGGGCTCATCTCCCCAGGGGCCTCACCCACGCCCCAGCTGCAGAGGTCCCCCCAGTGATCACCCCACAGTAACATCCACACAGCAGAAGGCTCCAGAGTCCAGATGCTTTCTGCAGTAAAAGCCTGAACATTCCATTTTGATACGATTTAGAAGACAGCGTCTTAAATATAATTCTATCAATTCGGCTAAATGCTCTCAAACTATAAGATCCACTCTCTGAAACAAAGGGATATGTCCTTCCAATCAATATAATTACATTTTAAAATGAGATTTTCAGAGTACTCTTTGCATGAGGCATGGCACTTGTTTCCAAATGCTTGATTAGGTTATTAATCTCCTTCCCTCCTTGGTAATGTACTTCAGGAGGCTACTTTATATCAAGTTCACATTAATGAGACAATTAAGATAATTTAAGATAATACATCATCTGCAAATACATGATTCCAGATCCCTGAGAGCATTGCCTAAGACACCCAAAGGATCTCAGTGCAGAAATGGTCCTCTAAGGTGGCACCATGACTTCCATCATTCAAAGGGCTTAGATCTTTTTCCAACTTGGGTGTTTTAAACACAGGGAGTTATTTGTAGTAGTTCTGTCTTGTATTTCTCCCCTTGAGATTTTCTGAATTTCCAGGGACCTGAATAACCCTATAAGAGAAGTTGGGAAATTAAATAAGAAAATCTTTCTGAAATAAAATATTGCCACAAAAGATACCTGTGGTGATGCCAATCCAGAGGGTGTGCACCTGGGATGGTAGTGGCTCAGAAGACACAGGGGGCTTCTTGGGAGCGGGTATGGAGTGTTAATACCTTACAAGGGTTCAACTATATATAAAAGTCACTAAGATTTGCGAACTTTGTTGTTCGCACATTACACCTTAAATTAAAAGGCCAGATGAATAAGGAAAGAAAAAGGAAACACCACTGATCACCTGCCTGAGAAGTGGGATAGGATGTGGAGGAAGAGGACATTGAAAAGGAGTCCTGGAGGCACAGGCCAGGGGTGGCAACCGAAGTCCCTCATCAGGCCCAGCTACAAAGCTTTCAGGGTTTGGTGCCATGGAAACATGGTCACCTTGTTCAACAATTAATGACATTTCAAGATGGCGGCAGCCTGGAATTAAACCAAGCGTGGGTTCTTCTGAGCAAGGGGATCTGCAACATAACCACGACTCTGACCCTGTTGCTCACCCTCCCTCCACCCCCATGCCAAGGAAGAGCTGGCTGCACTTCTCAGGTATTTCCAGTTTTTACACCCCCCAACCATGTTTAATTTCAGCTAATATAGCTGCTCGTTGCCATGGTTAGTGGCTGCTGCAATTTGTGCCCCTATTAAATGCAAATGAGCCTGCTTAGGGAGCCAGACCTGGTTCTCAGGGACCTGCAGGGGTCTGTCTTGCTGCAGCCTGGGAGGGGTCAGGCTGGAGAGTCTGCCTGGTGTGAAGCTCTCAGCTTTCACACCACCCCAGACTCATGGCTTCCAGGACAAGGGAAGGGCTGGCTCCCACGAACAGGTGCCGCTTTCCCCTGAGCATTTTTAGAATCTTCCTGGGATGTGCCATGGGCATTCTTCTTTGCCAGAGTTGCCTTCCCAGGGGGGACAGGTCTGTAGGGCTCTCTCCCCCAGGGACCACGATGGGGGCCTGAGTCCTCTGAGTGGGTGCAGCTGCTTCAGACGCCCAGTTAGTTCCACGACAGCAGGGACCCATCTTGTTCAGCGTCGTGTCCTTCAGCACCCATGGTGTCCTGGACAGGTGCAGGAGTTCTATCTGAACGAACGAGGAGGTGAGTAAGTGAAGGACGGAGAGAGGCTGCTAGGCCCTGCGTGTCTAGTCAGGCACAGCATTTACTAACTGGGGAAAGGGCTCCCATAGGTTCAAGCACAGCAGTGTAACTAGGGGCAGCATAACTAGGGGCTTGCGAGGGGCACAGGCTTGGATGGAAACCCATTTTGTTAAGGTTTGCAGCCCTGTGTGGATGTGTGCCTTATAATAAAAGGACTCTGAGAGCTGGACACAATTCTAAGCATCTTGCATACATTTGATTCCTCAAACCGCAGAGAAGCCAGGGCCCAGCGGAGGGACAGCAGGTTCCTGTGCTTGAGTATGAGGAGACCATCCGAGGGCCCCGGGCACACACGAGCCGGCAGAGCGCCCCTCCCTAGCTGCCCATCCACTGGGGTACAGGAAGGCTGGCGCATGGATCTGGGCGGGGCGCAAGGCGGAGTCACACCCTGCAGGACCGACACGCCCCGCCCCAACCCCGAGGTCTGCTCCTGCCTCCCTTGGCCATTGCTGAGGGCTGCTGGCCTATAAGTGCTGGTGAACTCCTCTTGCTGTGCACAACTGCATTTCTCCCCGGAGGCCTTAATCCAGGCTGACTCTAGTAGGGGGAGGAATAGAATTACTGTCCTTCTGAAAGAAATCCGACAAGACTCTGCTTCCAAGGAAGAACTGGGACTCCATGGGGACCCCTCAGGGGAATTTACTGAGCAACTACTATGTGCAGGAGTCCCCCCAGCAGGACAGCTGCTGCAGGGGCCCTCAAGCTGGGCCCTGTGAGCACCGCCACAGATGGAACCTTCTTCAGCCGTTTCCACTCCAGGGATTCTTGAAAAGATTGGGATTATGTTGCTTTTTCAGTGATTTTACTCTCTCTCTCACACACACACTCTCACACACACACACACACAGTCACAAATTACTGTAACTTGTCCTCGCCATTTTCTTATAACATTTCCATTGCATTTTGAGACACATCTGTTTTGCTCATTTGCTCCAATGACTTAAACTCTGACAAGGGAGATGCCTTGCAGCCTCCTAGCTGAAGGAGGAGAACCTTCTGGGATGTAATCAAACATCCACTCAGTCTACTCTTGCTGTTGGCTTTTCTCTTCCAGAGCCCGAACACTTTTCAAGCTTTGAGAAGAGCAGGCAGGCTGATGTGGGGGCCACATGGGCCGAGGGTGAGACCAGCAGGGAAGGCCCAGCCACCTCCCTCACTGGCCTGCGGGTCCCTTCCTGGCCCAGGCAGCAGCCACACGGGGCCAGGGTCCCACCCACCTCCATCCAGGCCCAGTGGCCCCACGACACTTGGGTCTCCAGCCAGTGTAGCTCAGCCCCCTGAGGCTGCTCCTCAGGGTGGTACAGATCATAGAAAATAAAATGTCAAAGTGGAAAGGGGAGCGGGCCTTTTTCATTCACCCTTTCACCAAAGCAGCTAATAGGAATTATGAAACGATGTAAGGGTTTAGTAATTAGATCCAGGACACACACAGTCTTCGTTAGGACAATGATCACTTTTCAGTAATACGAGGAAAACACGAATCTTCAAGAAATCCTCAATAATTTCATTAAGGCCAACTTCTTCCTAGAGCTGCAGCTGCTGAGGAGGGACACATGAGAAGCTGGTTACGGAGGACCCGTGTCCAGAAGGGCTCCGGCCACCCCTGCCCAAGAAGACCCAAGGCGCTTCTTGTTTTCTCCCCCTATTGTTTCGAGAAATACGACAGAGTGCCCAGACGTGCTGATTTTATTAGACCCCATGGTGGCTGAGCAGGTCAGAGCCCATAAATGTTTTCCATTATCCCTTCCAAGGAGAGGGCTTTTTAATTCTTTCATTTCAGCTGCTTTGGGGTCATTGGACCATCCATTCATTCTTCTATTCCATGAAGCTAAATTACTTCAATTTAGCTTGAACTTAAATTAGAAAATGTGCCATAGTAAAGCACAGAAGAAGCTGGGAAAGACTCAGTCTCCAGCTTGGGTGACGTGACCTGTTGCCTCTGACCCCAGCTCCCATCCTAGAGGGAGCTATGTCCGCCTCTCCTTAGGGCACCTTCCGCTCCCCACAGTCCATCCTCCACCAGCAGGGGGCGATCGTTCCCAAATGGAAGCCAGAAGGCCTCCATCTCTGCTTGGTTCTGGGGGTTGGAACCCATGCCCCACAGGACCCCTGGGCTCCTGACCGGGGCCTGCCCAGCCCTGTGTCATCCCGTCTAGTTCCTCCCTCCCTTCCTCAGAGGTGGCCACTCTGTCTCTCTGATGGGCACCCCTTCGAGCCGCTGGGCACCTGTACTAGGTGTCTCCTGCTCTCCTGCTCCAGTGTCCCCTCCTGGGTGGCCTCCCCGGCTGCCTGCCACAGCACCATCCCTTCGCCCCTGTGGCCTCTGGGCTGCTTCAGGCAAGGCGCAAGCCTGTCCCACGTGCTGCAGCAGTGTCCCCGTGGCCTTCCCAATCCACCCATCTCCTCCACGAGGCCTAGCCTCCTTGGTCAAGGCCATCAGCCCACGTCAGGAGGTGCCAACATGGAGGACACTGTGTGTAAGTGGACAGTCACACAGGGACTGTAGGAGGTGACAAGTGGCTGGCCCGAGGGGCACTGTTACAGGTGGGTCAGGGCTGTGCCACAAGGGAGCTGTTAGGGCCGAGGAGGCAGGAGGGCTGGCGGACAGACCCCTGGCTTTGCCTTCTGTCTGCCTTCCGGTGTCCGTTGCCTCCATTGGCCAAATTCAGTCTGAGGCCAGAGGGGAATGGCCCACATGGTGGCCTCTGGAGTCAGGGGTGGGGTGAGGCTCTGTAGAGAACCCACACAGAGAGCTCACTAGGCAGAGAAAGACTGGAAACTTTGTGGGCCTCAGTGAGAGTCCTGGATTGAGGGCTTGGCAGGGCCAGCCATGGGCCCCGGGCTCCTGTCCTAAGGCCCCCAATCCCTGTCACACCCCTACAAGGTGAACACAGATCGGCCCGGCTTTCTGGATGCAGAACCAGAGCTTCGGAGAAGTCACCGTCACTTAATCGGAATAACCTCCGATTATTCTCCTGTCTGCTTCTTGGGGGTCTGGGCAGGCGTCAGAACCAGTGCAGGAGATGGCCCACAGCGGGTGCAGAGGTGCGTGCTTGCTTATAGATGGAGCAGCAGTGGGTGCCGTGGGCCGTGGGAAGATCAGGCTCACCAGGACCAGGCATAACCCCCTTTCAGGCAGTATCATGGAACTCCAGGGCCTCGGGGTCCTGGCAAGGCCCTCCTCTGGGCCCCCTGACCACAGGCCGCTCCCACCAGGGGAAAGGGGCCCTTCCTGCCCTGCCTCCAGCCACTTGCTCTCTCTTTCTCCCTTGCTGTCCAGGCTTCGCAGCAGTTGGCAGTCAACATGGACACATCTGCAGTGATCATACACCACGTCCAAGATCATCTAACTTTCGGGAAATCTAAGGACAAAGGCTAGAGCCCCTGGCCCTCCTCCAGTCTCCCAACCCCACAGATCAGCAGGCAGGGACCCCTGGAGGCTCCTGTTTCTCAAGGTCACCCAGTTCATTGCTACAGAGCCCGGCCAAGAGCAGAGGTCTTCCCAGCCAGGCACGCCCTGCCAAGTCACAAAGACTTTACTGTATATATTCCAGACAGAGTAGGAAGAAATTCAGGTTTTTCCATCCTGACAAAGTACTGTGGGTTATTTGCAAGAAGTCTGGGAAATTCCAGAAGTCTGTTTTCAAAAGACGCCCACTTGGCTGCCCAGCATCTTAGAATAATCCCCCATTCAGGTATGGAGGGCATGTGTCCTGTTGAGACTTCCAGACTCCATACTCAACTCCTGGGGCAGAGAGAGCAGGAGATGCACCAAGCACAGACCCCAAATCCCACTGCCTATCCATTGTCCCCCCAAGATACCTGAGGCCAGCCCCAGGGACCAGGCTTCCAAGTCACCTGCCCAAATCTAGCACCTGGTGTGAGTTGGCATGTCCCAGAGCCCAGTGTCTGTTTCGCATTACTTTAATTTTCGTTTTCTCAAGTTCCACAGCCCCCTTCCCTCCCTCTACCGTGCCTTGGCCCTGCGTGTAAACTCTGAGATCAAGTTGACATTCCAGCTCGGGGATGTAAATGGCCCATGTGATTTGAACAGGAGAGGAGGCCCAAGGCTGGTTGTTTTTCCTGGATTCCGAGTCGCGGGTAGCATGCGTGTTGGAAGGCACCGCGGAGTGATTGGACTGGACTCTCGGATGAGTCCGTCCGTCCTGGCTTCCATGCAGAGAACACATAGGGCAGGACCACGAGGGGCAGCGGGTGCCCTGCTGGAGCAAATTTGTTGGTTGTACCTAGAAATGATTTATAAAGAAGTAGAAGGGAATTCGTAAAATAAACAGTGGAAGAAAACCTGAAACCAAAATCCTTTCCTCCCAAATAATTTAGACTAAAATGGGGAATAACACATGAAATATTTAAAAAGATAGCTATGGAAGATTGTTTTAAACATGTAATTACAGTGTCACTCTAAGTTTTATAACATAGATATAATTACTCCATTCCTAAAAGTATTTTTGTTCTTTTATGAAATAATCTTTATTTAAAACATCTTAAATACAGAAAAGTTCAAAGACTAATAAAATAAACACCCGTGAACCAAAAGCCAAAACATGACAGCTGTTAACATTTCTTCATATTGCTCCGAGTTTTATTTTTTTACTAAATAGAAGTTCAGATCAAGAGAATTTTATACTATGTATTTGCTACCTTTGGACCTCCACTTGGAAACACCCTCTGCCATGAACTTAGGTACCTTCCACACATACATTATAGTCTAAGATAAATGGCCTGCTGATCAACACGCTGTCATTCTCACACAGAGCCCCCACAGAGGATGTGCAACCACATGGGCTCACATCCTGCCAGTGAAACTTTATTTATAAAGTGGCAGTGGGGGTACCATTCCTGTGGCAGGGTTTCATGTTGTGTGTGCATTTTGGTTTATATCAGTGGGGCTGTAGTTCATTCATTTTAACTTCTGGAATTCTCTCCTATCCAATATCTCATTTTAGCCTGTTCCGATGAGCCTTTAGATTCCCATTCTTATTTTTTAAAGGCCTTGAACGTAACCAAACGGGCTGGCTGGACTCCACACCCCATGGACCCAGGGATGGTCCCTGGTAAATTCAGGCTTTGGAGGACATGGTGGCCATTAGGTGAGCTTGCTCTTAAGGGGCATCTTCTCCTACTGCCACCTGATTATAAAGGCTCCAGTTTTGCCCTCAATTATCCAATCGACTTTTCCCTTTCCCTTGAACACTAGGGAGCGTGCTCACCCTAAACAGGTGGGGATTACAAACTCAGTCACCTACAAAGGTCAGGCAGGGCAACATGGCCAGAGCCCAGACCCTAAGCGAGGAATGGACGTGGGCTGGGTGACCAGGAAGCATGCGCCTGTCCAGCTGTGCTGAGAACCGCCACCACTGGGGGTACCCACGACTGCAGGAGCCACCGGCTTTCTGAAAGGTTGTGCCTGGTTGTGATCTAAATTATCCCCGTATTCCCATGCAGGTCCTTCCGGGGTAGGAAGGGAGGGAGCGGGGAGGCCTCTTCTGCGTGCTGTGGACAGACCCGGCCAGTCCCAGCCTACGCAGGAGAAGGCTTGTCCCGCTGGCATGACCGTCCAGCTGGGCGGGTCAGCGGCCTCACAGAGGTCTCCAGTGCCCGCCTCTGCCTGAGGCTACTCAGGTGCTGACCTGCTCGCTAGGACATCTGGAACAAGCCAAAAGGAGCACGTCACTACCAGCATCCTACAAAACCTCTGAAGGTCACGTACGAACCTGTCCTTTCTAGCAGAGGGGCCCCTCGGCTTCGTTTGAGGGCATGTGGCCCTCAGCATGCCGGTGCGCTGTTGATGGGAACCAGATTCCTCCGCCAGTTCCGCTGGGACGTGTCGCCCCGCACACTGCGTGCGTGACTTGTTAGGCATCCAAGAATGACACTCCATAGCTTTCTTTTAAGACGTTTATGACAGCAGGGCCTTCCCTTTCCCCAACCTCCAATAAATCACTTCTTCTCTTCTTCCCAGCCCTCCTCAATTGGGAGAGAATTTTTGCAATAATTTCCCATCATTTCCCCTTCTTTATTTTTAATTTCATTAGCCTCCCTGCCAGCGGCTCAGCCCAGCTATCTTCCAGCCTTTCTGAGCATCATTTTACATATTTCTGTTAAGATCCAAAAAAACTAAACAGATCAAAGTCCTGGTTGCACCCCAGGCTTTCCAGTGGACAGAGGGGTGCTGTGTGCACTTCCGGACTGCTCTGTGGTCTTCCTGAAGAGACAGGGGCTGTCTTGGGGTGACCCTGTGCAGAAAGGCCTGAAACATCTCCCTTTCTTCAAGACTGACCAGAATAGTCCCCTCCAAGGATCCTGGATATGTGGCCCAAGCAGGAGGGTCAGCCAGGGCTCAGAGGGCCCAGGTGGACTCACCGCAGGATAATTACAACCCAAAGTTAGCAAAATAGAAGCTGGAAGGCCTCGCAGCCTCAGTGGGAAGACTAAGCCTTGCTTCCCACCGCTGCAGCCTTCTCCTGCCAGAACCCGGTCTCCTCCCATCCTTACCTCCTCCCTGCCAGAGGCCCTTCCAGGGTCCACGCAGACCAGACAGACCAGAATGCACACTCAGCACAGACAGACACTTCCAGAATGACCTTCAGAATCTAACGCTGACCCTGGAGAGCTCTTTCCCCTGGTCTGGGACAGGGGAGGGAATAGGATGGGACAGCAAGAGAGCACAGGGTCTGAGCCCGGCTTCCCTCCTGAGGTCTGCTGTGCACACGCCCCAGAATCCCGAATCCGTGGCTCCAACAGGCTAGGAGAGGGTGGTCCTCTCAGTCCATCTGGGGCGCACCCCTAAGGCATCGAGGGTGGGGGATAACAGGCTTCAGAGAAGGTACGCCCCTCTCTAGGGGATTGCAGAGTCCTATGGCCTTGTGCAGTCCAAGACCTGAGCTTTAGCCCTGTCCCCAAGGCCACACGACAGCCTCGGGCAAATCTCCTGCTCCATCTCACCAGTCTTCAGCTTCCTTATTGTACCATGCAGATCCTTAGTGTCCAACTGGAAGGGTGCTTGCAGGCAGTGTGCAGCCTCAGTGACAAGAGTGGAACCTGCTCACCACCCAGGGAGAGCTTCAGCATCCAAATGCACTGCCAGAGGCATCACAATACCTGACTCCAATTACACTCCAGAGCTGTAGCAATAGACGCATGGTACTGCACAGAAACAGACACAGGAACAGGGTGCAGAAAAGACACACAGGACAAGCCCAGGCACCTACAGCCATCCGATACTTGACAAAGGTGCCAAAAACATGCATTGGAGAAAAGATTTTGTAAGAAATGGTGCTGGGACAACTGGATATCCACATGTAGAAGAATGAAACTAGACCCTCATCTCACTCTACACAAAACTCAACTCAAAATAGATCAAAGAACCACTGCCTCTCCTAGAAGATAATGTAAGGTCAACACTCCAGCATATAGGCACAGGCAACGACTTTCTCAATAGGACCTCTAAAGCTCAAGAAATAGTATCAAGAGTTAATAAATAAGACCAAATCAAAAACTTCTACACAGCAAAGGAAACAATTAGGAATGTGAAGAGGGAAACCACAGAATGGGAGAAAATCTTTGCTAGCTACTCTTCTGACAGAGGATTAGTATTAGAGTACATAAAGAACACAAAAAAATTTTTACACCAAAAAATCAAATAACCTAATTGATAAATGGGCAAATGAATTAAGCAGACATTTTTCAAAAGAAATACAAATGGCCAGCAAATATATGAAAAAATTTTCAACATCATTAGCAATTAAGGAAGTGCAAATCAAAACTACACTGAGATTTCATCTTGTTCCAGTTAGAATGTCAGCCATCAAGAATACAAACAATAATAAATGTTGGAGAAGACGTGGGGAAAAAGAACATTTTTATACTGTTGGTGGGACTGTAAATTAGTACAACCATTATGGAAATCAATATGGAGTTTCCTCAAAAGATCAGGCATGGAACTACCATATGATATTTATCCTAAAGAATTAAAGTCATCATGCTGCAGTGATACATGCAGCATGATTAATAACAGCCAAAATATGGAACCAGCCTAGGTATCCATCAATGGATGAATGTGTAAAGAAAACATGGTATATATACACAATGGACTTTTATTCAGCCATGAAGAAAAATGAAATTATGTCATTTGCAGGAAAATGAATGAAACTTGAGAACATTATGCTAAGTGAAATAAACCAAACTCAAAAGGTTGAGGGTTGTATGTTTTCTCTCATATGTGGAAGCTATAGAGGAAAAAGAAAAGAAAGGTAATGGGGGGTGGTCTCATGAAAATTGAAGGGAGATCAGCAGAGTAGAGGAAAGTGCCAAGGGAGGAGTGTGGGGAGGGAAAGGGGAAATACTGGGCAGTGACATTGGCCTAATTATATGGTTGCATTTTGTGCATGTGCGAATGTGTAACACTGAATCCCAACATCATGTACAACTTGAAGGGCAAAACATCACACCGGGGACAGCCGTGCAGCCAAGAGATTTATTCAACAGCCTTCGTGGCTGGTAGCAAAACCAGAGAAGAGGTGCTCTGTTTGAAGGTCGAAGAGGTGCTGGGAGAGGGGAGTCAGGGAGAAGGGAGTGTGCAAGCTCTGGACAGAAGGTGGGTGCTTGGTCGCACCGGCTAGGATCTCTGGAGCTATCAGCTAAAGCAGCTGCTGTCTGGCTGGAGGCTGGAGCTGTCAGCTGGGAGCGGCTGTCGGGCTGGAGGTGATGGGTCTGGAGCTGTTGCAGTGGCTTCCTCCTCTCCGCAGGGTCAAGCTGATGTGTTTGAGTGGCTTCCTCCTCTCAGCAGCAATGAGCTGATGTGTGCATCTCTGAGTGTGTGTTCTGAGTCTCTCGAACAGGGCCCTATATAGGGATTTCTGGTGGGAGGTGCACCAGAGCAACCCCAATGCCATTGGCTCTTTGCCCATAGAACAGGGCGACCTTTAAGCCTATTGGCTCTTGCCCAGGGAAAAGAAATATCCTGCCCAGGGAAGAAACATCCTGTCCGGAGAAGAAACATCCTGCCCAGAGAATGAAACAAGGTTGCTTCTCTCAGGATGTGGAAAACTCTGGGGGGGGGGGGGGTAGCCCATCTATCACAACTGAAATGTACCAATAAAAAATGTGGAAAGAGAAGATGTGGCTTTATTCTTAGAACAGGGCATTATGACTCCCCTGTCACAGCACAGGACACAGAGCATGGGCCCCACCTGGGGACAGGTGACAGACTGCTTGTTGAGCACAGTGAAGGTGGACAGTCCCAGGCTTTCTTTTCAGCAGCACGAACCGAGTTGGATGAGCAGTAAGATGAAGATCGCTCACCCACAGAAGAGCCTGGTGCGGTGGCAGGAATCCATGACAGGGGGACCCCAAGCCCAGGTTCCTCTCGGCCCTCGCTCACTCATTCACCTTCTGGTGCTTTCACTGCCTGCTGGCCAAAGCCTGAGCGCCCAGGGGCTGTGGGGTGCTTGGCATGGGGCAGGCACTCCGTAGATGTGGGGAAGGGCTGAGGAAGCAACGCGCTCAGTCTCCTCGAGCCTCCACCATCTGCCCAAACTTGCCTCTACTTCCTCAGGCCACCTGCCTGCTGGCCTTCCGCAGAGTGCACCAGAGCCCCCACCCCACACCACACAGGTCCAGATCAGCAGTGGGAGCCTCTCTCCTGAGAGCCGCTGGCAGGCCACCTGGCTCCTTCACCTGGGATGAACTATGCTCTTGGTGTGTGTGACCCTGCGGTCCCAGATACATGACCTCCACCCCGGGGCAGACCCCACCTTAGACTTCCAAGGCAGCCCCACCCCAGATGCAGCTAGGTCCTCTGACACTTCTCAGAATCCACCCCTTACTGTCCCCTCTGTACGTGTCCTTCCTGGGGGCCTCTGGAAGCAGGACCCTCTTCAGTGGACACAGTCATTGCTTCCTCCTGGCTCTTTCTGTTCATGAGCTTGTTCCCTCTTCCCCCATTAGTTCCCCAGTTCTCTGCCATCCTGGTGATATCTTGACCCAGCTGGAAGCCCACAGGTCAAGGTCAAACCACCTTTAAGAGCCCTGGTCATTCACAGGCCATAAGGCAGAATGAGCACCCACTGAAAACCAAAACCAGCAGCAGCAAGAGCAGCAGGAAGCTGGGCGCAGTGGCGCATGCCTGTAATCCCAGCACTTGGGAGGCTGAGACTGGAGGATCCCGAGTTCAAAGCCAGCCTCAGCAATGGCGAGGCACTTAGCAACTCAGTGAGACCCTGTCTCTAAAAAAAAAAAAAAAAGGGCTGGGGATGTGGCCCAGTGGTTGAGTGCTCCTGAGTTCAATCCCTGGTACCAAAAAAAAAAAAAAAAAAAAAGAGCAGCAGGAACCCGAGGGAGCCTGAGAAGGCAGCTCTGCAGGGAGGTCATCGTGCCCAGGGACTGAGCTCTGCCACTTCACAGCCTCCGAAACCACCTGCAGAGCATTCCACAGAAAAGGAGGAGACAGTCTCGGCAGTCTGCAGAGGAGAGGCA
The DNA here is from genome assembly GCA_025594165.1 of Tamias sibiricus. NCBI lineage: Eukaryota > Metazoa > Chordata > Mammalia > Rodentia > Sciuridae > Tamias > Tamias sibiricus. The sequence continues at coordinate 154,667,722 of CM046659.1, forward strand.
CCATCTCAATGCTGTGTGATTTTTACTCTTAAATGTGCATGTCCTTTGGGGACAATATAGACAATTTCTGAAACACAACTATAGCAATAAATTTCTTGTGAGAACTTTCTGCTAGGTTAATCATTTTGTAGTTCAGCTATTATTGTTTTAGATTAAAAAAAAAAAAAAAAAAAAACCAGACCATTTGCTGAGGTAAATTCCAGAGTGAGTGCATAAAGATGGGCAGCCAGCTGGATATGTTGGTCAGGGAAACTGGCAGGCAGGGTTCAAGATAGTGGCACAAGGCAGGAGGGACAAGGACATTCGGCTGAGCCCTTGGGACTACCTCTGGACAGCCTCAGAGCTGTCTGGCCTGAGACTTTCTACATAGTAAAGGAGAAATTTGAAGAGCCAGCCCTGGCCCATGAAGGCAGGCAACCATGGTCTCTGGGGAGGTAGTGCCTCTGGGTCACCACTGGACAAGGACAGCAGCACCTTCCTAATGTTGACCCCTCCAGCCCTGCAGGATTCTGGAGGCAGGCCTGGGGTCAAGGGGGTTCCAGTTACAGGTTGGCAAACACACTGCTCCTTCGGGGGCCCTCTCAGGGCTTCCTGACACCTTCGACCATTATGCCAACACATCACCTTGGAAATGCAAAGACCAGCAAGCCACCAGCAGACATGGAAGGGACCTTCAAAATGCCTTACCAAGGAAAGAAGCCAGTCTGAAGAGGCTGTGTGCAGCATGGCTCCAACAACATGACAGCCTGGAAAATTCAAAACCAGTGGCCAAATATCCCTGGGTACCGGTGGGTGGGTGCTGAATGAACAGGTGGAGGAAGGGGTCACTTTAGGACAGTGAAACCACTTCAGAGGACACTATCCTAGTGGATACAGTACACTAGACATCTGTCCACGTCTACAGACTGTCCAACACCAAGAGTGAATCTAATGTCAACTTTGGGCTTCAGCTGAAACAACACAGGGCTATTGGTGCCACTGACGCAGGCTCCTAATGCTGGGGAGCGGGAGGAGCTGCGGGCACGTAGGGGGCTCTGCACCTCCTGTTCATTTTTCTCTAAACGTCAAACTGCTCTCAAAATTCAAGTTTTCAGGAAGGTGCCACCACTGAGCTGGAGTTGTGGACTTCCCGGGCAGCTAAGTCTCCCTCAAAGTCATCCAGGAAGGTGACTGTAAATAAGTGCCAGGGACTTAAAAAGCTATGTTAACCATCTTAAAACTTCCCCCATGATTTTCCCTCTGTGAAAAATATCTAACCGTTGAGATTTGCAACACCCTGCCCCTCCTCCCCCACTTTCCTGGCCATGATAAACCTCCAGCTGTAACAGCCACTCTGACTGAGCCCCAGTCCCTTTCTGGGTTTGAATGTACAGCTTCAGAATTTGCTTTCTAGAGAGCTGTTAGTGGGCTTCCTCCATGCCTGTTTTAACATTTTACCCATAGCCTCTAGAAAACAGGGATTTACTCTAAAACCCAGGAATCCCAAGAACAGGTAGAATTGTCCACGGTGAGAAGTCTTTGAGTTCTGCTGAAGGGTGAACAGGAACATTCCAGATGTCAGAAATGTGGGAGGTGGAAAAGGGCCCCAAAGGTACCCATGTCCTAAACTTGACCATGTGACCTCACGTGGCAGCAGGACTCTGCAGATGTGACGAAGTCACTTTTTCCCTTTAGAGGAACAGAGAGGGCGAGATTTCGGGAGCTGCCTGGCTGGCTGTGAGGACCGTGGTGGAGGATAGCTGGCCAGGGTAGCAGGTGGCCCTGGGAACTGGAGAGACCCGGAAGCAGCTTTCCCTGAGTGACCCCCAGAAGGTCACTACTGGCACCTCAATTTGAAGACTTCTGACCTCCCAAACTGTAGGCACACCTACCCCAACTCAGCAGTGACAACCTGAGGTGTCCCCAGACAGCACCCATGTTCTCTGAAGGACAACACGGGCTTTGGTTGAGCACTGCCCCATGAGTATTATGCTTCAATGTGGAAAAGTTTCATAAACCTCGTGCGAAATAAAGTAAAATAAAATAAACCTTTGGTTCTGCCCTGAGCAGAGTCGCCGCCAACACATTCCCTGCGTGCGGGTGCAGGTGGAGGGCAGCTGCCAGGAGGGCCTGCCAGCCTCGGAAACAGCCTCCAGGGGCCCAGGGTGAGGCGGCCACGGGTGGAGTGGTGAAGGACGGCCCTGAAGCCCCCCGGCCCAGGACCCCTTCTCCCCCTGTGCTAAGTGGAACCACATGACCCAGGCAGAAGCCTGCCCGGGGCTGCTGAAACCAGAGCCTTGGAGGAAGGCTAATTGAGTCTGGGCTGGGTGTGAGGCCCTGGGAGCCTTGAAAGTTCCCAGGTGGCAGGTCGGAGGCACAGAGCCGGGTGGCTGATTAGCTGGAAGGAAAACAGGGGTAAGAAGGGACAGCTCTGGTAAACACGACAAACCTGCTGTCCGTTTCCCTCGGATCCCACACACATGGCTCTCACCCCCAGGCCCAGACCAATTTTCAGGAAATCTAGCTTCCCCAATTACCTAATTGCTGCTAAATAACATTTGAAGAGCTCCATGAGGCCAGGCTGGGGCTGTCCTGGAGTTAATTGTGCCTGCCCTGCTGGGGTCTCCCCCCTTTTGCAGGATGGAGCTGTGCCCTCAGGCCCTGGGGGGGAGGCAGTGGAAGAGATGGCAGTGTGGCTGGCTAGGCGCAGACACCAGCGCCCTCCGCCCACCCTGACACGTTCCCACTTGCTGGGGGGATATCCACGGGGTCACCTAGGAATTCGGAGGGGAGCAGACGCCAAGAGGCTGGAAACCAGGAGACAGAACACTTGATGCTTTGGGTGACAGCCCTTGGGAACAGGGATGGGCTGTTTCTGGAACCTTCTGATCCCTTCTCCAAAGCAGCTCAAGATGGCACTAGAGTGCTTTCCTGAGTTGCGGGCAGCCAGAATCTGAAGGGGAGATCAGCACTCCCTGGTTTTTGAGGGCAACAGAACTCTTTTCCAAGGATCAGGGAGCGATCACAGGGCTGAAGAGAGGACTGTGGCTCCTGATCGTGCTGCATCAGGGCTCTTGGTCCTTCTTTCATTAGATGTGAGCGGGGTCCATCTTCACACACCCCAGGCCGGCGGAGGCTGTGAGGACACAGTGACCCCTTTGGCTTTGCTCCCAGACACTTTGACCCTCGGTGAACTGAAATGTTCTACCCCTCTTAAAGGGGCTCAGCTGGGAGCTCGGGGTTGGGATTTGGGGCCAGGTTCTTATGGGGTATGACCACAGCAGCTGGCGGTCACAGTGTTTGCCCAGGACTCCATTTCTCATACTCCTTCCAGGCTGAGATTAGATGTACAGGACAGCCCAGCTGCTGGGCAAGTTATTCAACAGATTGTGGTCACTGTCCAACTTAGTGGAAGCAAGGACAAATGAGACCCTCACGCCTATGAAGCCTGCTGCACCCTTGGCAGCCTGGTGCATGACCTTGGGATTCAGCACCACAGGCCTGTGGACCAGCTAGATCTCCAGCTGGGCTCCTGGGTACCCTCTGCCTCTCTCACCCAGACCCTGGCAAGACAGCAACAGCTACATCATCTGCAGTCATCTGGCCAAGTCCTGTCTGGTGGGAAAGGAGAAGGGAAGAAATGTGCTCTACCAAAATGTTTATTATTCAGACTTCTTGGATTATTAAATGTTAAAATATATGAAAATGCAGATGTTGCTCTTTTTGTAATCCAAGTATGTGAGGTTTAGGCAGAAAGCCTCCATTGAGTTTGGCATCAACTCCTGGGACATTCATTCTGCAGGGTGGGTTTTCTCCTGACCATGGCTTTTGACAGTTTTCCCAGAACCCTTAATTCAGGGAGGCAAGAGGTCCTGGCACTGGGCGCTGTGGATCCAGCGTTGGGGCAAGGGGTCTCCCTAACCAGGCCTTCACGGGGTGGTCTCTGGTCCATGTGGAGAAACTGGGTGGTACCTGGCTGAGACTCTGCACTCTAGCAAAGATGAGCCCAGGGCTGGGGTCCAGGGAGAGTCACTGACTGCCTCGGGATAAGTCCCTGAGCAAGCCACCTAACCTCCCCCTGTCAGTCTCCTCATCTGTGCTGTGGTGCTGAAGACGCCTTCCCTGCCTCAGAGATGGGCAGCCTCCTCCGACTGGAGGCCAGCAGCTCCCCAGGTCTACAGACGCCACCAGGCATCCCTGCTCCGGGAAGGGGCCTGGTGAGGACTCAGCAGCAGGCAGAGCAGACCCTCAGAAGGTGCCTTCATGGGAGTGTGAGCCTCTAAAAGCACAACCGGGATGGAGAGCACAAAGGGGGCCCAGCCCAGAGGTGGCTCCGGCTCGGGAACTGCCTGGATGCTGCTCTGTTCTGCTCACAGGGCTCTGGCTCGTGCTTTCTATGTGGCCCTAGAATCATCTCAGCCCAGCTGCTCTCTGCACCCTGTTTTCACTCAGTGTCCAACATGCCTGAGGTGCTAGGTCAGGAAGCTGACAACTGGTGGTCCCCAAGGTCCCTGTGCAAAGCTGCTTCCCTGGGCAGCCGTGAGGCTTCGGCTGATCTGACCAGCAGGAGCTGGGCCCTGGCCTCTCCCTGTGCTCATCTGCATTTGAGGCAGCCTCCTCATCCAGGCCGGATGACGGGGCCTCAGCACACTGGAGTCTCCTCAAGGCCCAGGTTCTACCCAAGAGCACTGGGCAGCCATTTGCAAAGCCTCTGTGGGTCCAAGCGAAATGCAAACTCTTTTTGCAATATTACCCAGGAGCAGAATGCTCCCCACGTTGGGATCCTCAAACCTCCTTCCTTCCTTCCCTTCGTAAAACAGCTTCTTTATTCTGACGTGGACTGGGCTCAGCAGGGCGATTCACTCCTGAGGTGGCTCTTGGCTTGAGAGTAGATGGTGTTGGGGCTGGAGCTGGTCATCTTAAAGAGTCCTCGCAACCAGCAAGGTCACCTCAAAGGTGTGATTTGCCCCCATCGCGTGTCCTGCTGAGGTCTAGTTCCTCAGCCGAATAGTGTTGGATAACAGCAGGTCTGTAAGAGCTGAAGCTTCATGGCGGGGACTGGGTCAGAGGGTCCTCACTTTGGGAAAACCAAACCCCTCTCCACAGGCCTTCAAAGAGGCAGGTTGGTGGTAAAGGGCCCGGAGAGCATCGCCACTGGAAGGGTGCAACATGGGAGGTGGACACAGGTGCCAAGGAGACCAGGGTAAGCTGGGCAGCAAAAAGGGAGGAGGACAGCGGGGTGGGGGGTGAGGGCAGAAGACTTCCTGGCTAGGCCAGACAACTCCCTCTGCTCACAGGGCTCTGTCATGTTTGGTAAATGCACTTGTGGGCAGGACTCTGTGGCCACTCCAGGAGGGCAGCGGCACCCATCCCCCATTTGGCAATCTTTAGAGGCTGGATGATGAAGGCCCGGATGGAGCCACAGTTAGTAATTCACATCCTCCCTGGGAAAGTGGCAGGATCTGGCAATGCTGGCCCTGGTCCGGATGGCAGGAGTGGGGAGCCAACAGCAGCTGGGCAGCTCGGGTCCTGGGGTCCAGGTCCAGCGTGGAACCTGGATCCAAGCAACAGGGGATGGGCTGCTGATCTCCCCACAAACAGGGGGCAGTCGGTCATGACACAACACTTGGTGGTGTCAATCCCATCCTAATTCCAAAGCAAATAAATGAACTGGGAGTTACCGAGTGATGGCCAGGAAGGCGTGGAGACTGATGAAGGGGCCCAGGTTAGCCTGTAGCAGCTACTGCAGCCCAAACATGGGGGTAAACAGCGTCAGCCTCCTCAGGGTAGTTCCTTTGCTGACCAACACAATTCTCTTGGCAACTTTTTCTAGGTCATTCTTAATGGAGACTCATGGTCTCTCAAAAGCCACCTGCTAAATACACTTTCAAAAGTCAGAATCTCTTTGTCTCTCGTTTCTCTCCCCTTTTCCTCTCTTCCCTCTCTGTGTCATTAAGAGGACCTGAAGATGGATATTGTAGGGTTTTTTAAATTGTCTTTTAATGTCTGTATCCCAATGGTGAGAGACTAATTTTAGGAAATAGCAGCCCCCACCATCATTTCACGAAGATACTATTTGGCATTTATAACCAAACGTGTGCCAGTTAAGCCCAACCACTTAAGAAATGTAGATGGCGGATCACTGGGGAGGCTGCTTGGGTGGCTGTCGCTCCGTCTGTCCGTCCTCTTCTGCTGGAGGCCCACCTCTATCTCCTGTTTCCTCTCATTTCCACCCCCTCCTGCCTCCCAAGGAGTAAGGCTCGGTGGTCTTAGGGGGGTGGAGTTGGCAGGCTCACCTCTGGGGAGGGTGGGCACTCGACAGGCCCCTGTGGGCAGGAGGAGAAACGCAACCTGAGGCCCCTCCAGCTCCTCTTTCCCCAGGCTGCCACCCTAATTCATTCCCTCATTGTTTCTTGCTGACAGTGAAAAATTGTGACCTTTTTTTATTTTGTTTTTATCGACAGAAAAGGATGAATCTGCCTAAATAGAAAATAAGATTTACCGTGAACATCTCAGCTGCTGGGGAAAGGTGAAGTGAGGAAGACCTTTCCAATCCAAGCCTCTGGCGAGCTCCTGTCACAGAGCATCGCCACTCCAGCCAGCTCTGAGCTCCGTGGTACCCTGGACCCAAACAATGGGCACTCTCACCCAAGCTCTGGAACAACCCTGGATTTCCAGGGGGCTGTCTGAATCTCTATGTCCATGATCTATATGGGACCCTCAGAGTGTGGCCGATGGAACGTCCCCTCTCAGGGATGAACAAATGTTCAAACAGAGGCAGAAAGAAGAAACTTTATGGAACATTCTCTTTTTTATTTTGAGGCTTGAAAGAATCCAACTCATCTCAACTCAGTTTAACCCGATTCAAATCAACTCAGCATCTCAACTCAATTCTCTTCTTCTTCTTCCCTTTTTTCTTTTCTCCTTATTTTTCTTTCTTTCTTTATTTTCTCATCTCGAAGACACTGAACAATTGTCAGGCCAGAATTGTGGGTTTTGAGGACCAGGGGGAGTCAGAGCCCCAGAGCACTTGGGCGAGAGGCCTTGGGGTCCAGAGGCAGGGCACGGGCAGCCGTTGGCCTATAGTCTTCGAGCTGCAGGTCAGCCAGTCCTTTGGGAAGCCCGTTCTCCAGTGCTCTCCTTTGTTGGGTAGATTTGGAATCAGAGGAAGGACAGGCCTGCCCACAGGACACTGGGGAAGGAGCACCCTCCAGCTCTGCACTGAGGTCAGGACAGCCTGCCCGGCAGCCCACCAGGCCCTCACTTGCTAGCCCCACTTTCTGCATCTGAGAAGTGGAGGGTTTGGAACAGGGGTTCAGACCACCCCCCTCTCGGCCTTGAACTTGGCAAAGGTCACATGGCACTGAGCAGGAGATCTAAGACTCCAATGCAGGACATGTTCCTATGTAGGTCTTCTCTCTACTTTGGGGAGCTATTGCCTGTGAGGACCAACACAGTCCTCAGGATGGTTTTCCAGACCCTGAGAGAGGCCTTTCCAGGATTTCCAGAGACCTTGAAAGGCCCAGCATCATCCAGAGCCTCTCCTTTAGTCTGTAGGGAGACTGGGATGAGAGAGGAGGTCTCATTTCTCAAAGTTCCCACGGATTTGAGGTTCAGAGCCATGAGAGGTGACTCCTATTCACACTGAAGTGTGAAGGGCTGATTTGTCCATTCCCAGCAAGCACGGGTGCACACCTAGGGCACCTGCCTTGTGGAGGGGCTCCTGTCCATTTCTCCTGGTGTCCCCCAAGGCTCCTCTTGGGACTTTCAGCCAAGTCCAACATGGGTCACAAGCACTCCTCACTTGCAAGTAATTACAGAACTGGAACTTCTAAAAATAAACATTGCAGGATTCATGGCGAATTGGAAACGTCTCCTCCTTGAAAAAGATTCTCCTGTGAAACCAAGTGGGAACAATTGTTCTGGGCCATCGGGGGATGTCAGAGTTGGCAGCTGTTTCGAAGCTTGTTCTTTCTTGTGAACTCTGAAGAGTGGTAATTTGGGAATTATGCATTTCGTATCAACGACTATTACAGAACACAGTTTAGACTATTGTTTTAAATATCATGAAACTGGCTGTTTAAATATTTTATTTCAGACTTGGTGCCAACAGTCTCTACTGTGGACCCAGCTCCTCTCCCTCACAGGCCTCCCGAGGAAGTCAAGGATCTTGAAGCCAACATGTGAGGATCTTGAGAAAACAGCAGCCAGGCCCATAAGCAAGCCCTCAGGTTCCTGCCAGTCCTGGTGGGAGCAGAAGAAGGGTTCTGAAGGGAACTCCCAAACAGGAGAGCTTCGAGAGCTGACACCACCAGGTGGCGACAGAGAGCCGACTTGGTGGACCTCTGGCCATGTGGTCCACTGTCCATGGACAGGTCAAGTAGTGCATTCATTCAACCAACCTTCACTAAGTACCACCAAATGGCTCACATTCTTTTAGCCACTGGGGATGCAGCTGTGAACAGAGCAGGCACCTCAGGATGCTCATGAAAGCTGCTGTGGGTAAGGTCTTGTACAGATGATGGGGAAGAGACAAGGAAGTCACTAGCCCTGCCCTGCCCTCAAAGAAGCTCATTTAGGAAGACCCCAGGACATCAACCCAGGAGTTCAACAGCAGGAGCACAGTTTTCCACATCCACGGGCGTCACCATTTGGGTGACTGCACAGGTAGCATCCATGATCACCCTGGGGTGGTGGCTGCTGGGGAGACCCAGCCTTCCCCTCGGCTGGGAATGGCGCTTGCTTGGTGACAAGGATCCAGCACAGCAGGACTCCCATTCAGAGAGCCACTGGGTACCAGGCACAGCCTTCAACATGCCATATTTCGTTCCATCTTCCAGCCCTCGACCACGGGGCATACTTAGATTATGTCCATTTACAGATAGGGACACTGAGGCTGAGAGGCACAGGATGTGGTCACTGCCCCCTAGCCAGCAAAGGGAGAGCAGAGCTGGACCTTAGTCAACAGCATAGTTAACAGCGTGTCCTGTGGGGTTGGCACAGTGCTGGGCATGTTAAAGCAGAGGATGGGCTGGGGTTATGGCTCGGCAGTAGAGTGCTTGCCTCACATGTGGGGCCCTGGGTTCAATCCTCAAAACCACATACAAATAAATAAAAATAAAGATATTGTGTCCATCTACAATTAAAAAGATATTTTAAAAAAGAAGAAGAAAAAAGAAACAGGAGCATGGAGTACCCCTTCAGTCCCTAAGCTCAGGACAGAGGTTGGAGACAACTCCTTTCCTTGGGATCCCAAGGGAGCTCACTGCGCCCCTGATAGCTGGGCCTCCTGGACCTCTAGGAAGGAAAGCTGAGCCTCTGGAAAAGTCCCTTGAAGTGTTGGGAAGGACTGTCTGCTAGGAAAACAGAAGGAACAATGCACGGAGAGACCCCGCAGCTGCCCTTTGGGGAGGGGACATCCTCTGGGGCCTGCCTGGAGCTGGGACTGGGCCTGCTGGGGTCTGGCCAGCGATGGCCACTGCACCACGCGGGCTGCAGTTCTGCGGGCGGCCGCGTGGGCGCGCTGTTGTGCAGCGAGTGAGCGCACTGCGTGGGCGGCGGCGCCGGGACCGCTGGGGCGCAGAGCCGGTGCCAGGCGGGGGCGAGGGCACAGCCCCTTCCTCCCGCTTCGTGCCTCCCTGTGAGGCTCAGGGGAAAGGTCACGATTGTTGTTATCGCCCCCGTTGGAGCCCGAAAAAGATGGGGTCCGGGAGCAAGCGGCAGTGGGAGCCAGGGGATGGAGGCGGGACCCCGCGGGGGTGGCTGAGACCCCTTCCCTGACCCGGGCGCTCAGGGCTGCTGGCTTGCGCTGGTGCACCCAGGTCCAGGAAGAAGGCGTGTGGGAGGGGGCCCAGGACCCTCTGGACAGGGGCATCTGGCAGGGAGGTGTCCTGGGGCACATGGATGCCCTGTGGGGATCCTGCAGAGGAGGACTGAGCAGCCTCCTGGGGAGGAACGGCCTGTCCCACTTGGTCCAATGTTGTTGAGGAGGAGTGGGGAGAGGCCTGTGGCACAAGGCACTCGGAGGAAATGTCCACTCCTTCTGTTAAGGAGGTCGGTGTCTGCAGAGGTGCCCCGAAATGGGGCTTTGGGGCCTGGGCAGTGACACAAGCAGTTTTCAGCCTCTAGAAAAGGTGTGTGTGTGTGTGTGTGTGTGAGAGAGAGAGAGAGAGAGAGAGAGAGAGACAGAGAGAGAGAGACAGAGAGAGACAGAGACAGAGAGGAGAGGTGGCCTTGGTAAAGAGAACAGGCTTCTATCATTGCTATAGGGGAGATCCCTGCCCCTTTTCCAAGAGAGGGTGAGTGCCGGGTTCCCAGATTTGTAAGGAGAAAATGTGCGACTTGCAGCCCGCAAGGGTTAAAGGAGGGGGACTGCTGCTGGAGGTGGAGAGCAATAAACCATGATTTTTCCACCAGAGGGAGAGAGATGGAAACAGAGAGGGAGAGAAAGATTGATTTTCTTCTTAGAAAACACACTCACACACACTCACATGCATATACACATGTTTTTCTATGTGCTCAGAGAGACAGAAGAACATAGCTCATGTGCCACGCACTCACCCCTAAATGCTCTAGCAGGGACTGAGCAGGACATGTGCTTTTCTAACTCCGTGTGTGGTTCTTGGCTGCGGCAGAGGAAAAATTTCCAAGAGAGAAAGAGCAAGAGGGAGGACATTTTCTGCAGGCGTACACACACACACACACACACACACACACACACACGTAGTTTTCTGCAGGCTGTGAACCAGCACTGGTTTCTCAGGTGGTGCTCCCATGGTAAGGAGGTGGGAGGCCCATTTGCCCTGCAATGGAACAGTGGAGACCCTGTGCTTCTGCAAGCGTGTGTGTGTGTGTGTGTGTGTGTGTGTGTGTGTGTGAATGAGAGAGACCCAGAGGAGAGACAGAGACAGTTAGAGGAAGACTAAGAGGGAAATTTTCTCCTGTTTGGAAAACTAGCACATGTATTTTTCTGCTGGCAGGGAAACAAATCAAGAGAGGTTTTGTTTTTGGTTCGGTTTTTTTCCTTATAGCCACACATGTGTGAACACACACAGACTTTCCTTTTTTCCAAGCATGTTTTCCTATTGTGCGTGTCATCTCAGAGAGATGGGGGCTGTTTTTCTGGTGGTGGAAGCTTTTGCGGGAGAACCAGAGTGGGAGCAGAACAGTGTGTGCTTGCAGGCGCGCGTTCTGTGAGCTGAGAGTCACCAAGTGTTGGTGGTTCAAGTGGTGCATGCTTAGTGGGAAAAGAGATGTTCTGCCCCAGTGTGTGTGTGTGTGTGTGTGTGTGTGTGTGTGTGGTGTTTAGCATTCATTTTCTGGCGTAGATGTGATACAGGCATTTTTCTGCCTGCAGGAAGAAGCGGTCTGAGACATTGGGATCACACACACACACACACACACACACACACACACTTCTCTGAGTGTGGAACATGGGTGAGAGTGGGGTTTTATTTAGTGGGGGAGGAGGTATTTCTGCCAAGTGATTTTTTAAAAAGTTACTTTTCTGAGTGAAAATGAGAATTTGTTTTGCTTTTGGTTTTGTCTTAGAGATACACATGCATTTAATTTTGTGCAAGTCCGGAAACAGTGTGTTTGTTTTGCAGGTAGTACAAACAGAGAAGAGCCACACTCTGCCTTTGCACATGTGTCTGTGTGTGTGTTTGGGGGGGGGTATTTTTTTCTTTCTAGAAAAGGAGCAGCTCAGGGCTGGGGTGCAGCTCAGCAGCACAGGGCTGGCCTAGCACTGTTCGTCCCCAGCATCACAAAACAAAAAAGAAAAGGAAAAAAAAAAAAAGGAACAGATATTTTTCTGCTTCCGGAAGTCAGCTCAACTCTGGGACACCTTTTTCTGCTTATAATCACAAACAAAAACACAGTTGCCTTCCAGCCACGTGTGTGTGTGTGTGTGTGTGTGTGTGTGTGTGTGTCTGTGTGTGTGCACGCGCATACATGTGCGTGTGTGAATGAGAGATTTTTTTTTTGCCAGAGGCAAAGCTTTAGAGAGACACTTTTCTGAAAGACAAAGAGAACATTTTCTGTCTGGAAGTGCTTGTTTTGCTGTGAGCCCAGACGAGACGCACCGTTGGCTTTGCAATGGTGGAGAGGGGAGGCCTCCCGCCGGGTGCGTGACAGACAGACAGACCAGACACCATCAAGTTTTTCTGCCTGGAAAAAGACGCATAATTTTTGGCTTGCAAAAAGGCAGACCAAAAGGGAGCCATTTCACAGCCCCCCTCACAAACCCCACTTCCCGGTGTGGCCAGGGAGCAGGAGTGGGGTGAACTCCCCCAGGTGCCTCTGCTTCTGTAGGGACTGTTCTCCCAGGGATGAGGTTCTTGGAGGACTGGCTCAGGAGCGGGAGCTGTTTTCTGCAGATATGAGCAGGCAGATTTTTATGAGGCAAGAATCAGGATCTCAAGCAATCACAGAGGGCAGGGGTATGTGCACCGGGTCGTGTGTACGTGTGAAGTCTCTGGGAGCGTGCCTGGTGACAGTTTCAGACACTCCTCAGGCCCCAGAGGCCCCTCACTGCAGCGGCCCCCAGGGCGCCTGACCCCGGGAGTCACAGGGCTGCTGGTTTCAGGTGCACACACTTCTTGGGGGCAGGAAAGGGAGCTGTGTGCAAGTGTGTAGGGGGGTCCCAGGCAACAGACCATGTGCTTTCTGTGTCTTTAGACACAGAGATAGTGGACAGACTTCTGCACACACACACACACACACACGAGCGTGCAACACACACATACTGGGCTCAGCTGGAGGGGGGCGAGCATGCATGGCTCTCCCCAGTGTGGAGAGAGCAGGGCGGCTGCGGGCGGGTGTCTCTGAGCAAGGGAGGTTCGTTTTCTGGTTATAAACACAGAATTTTCCATGAGCTGAGAGATGGCGTTCCAGGAGGTGACGCCCGAGGGAGAACTGGAGAGACTGCGTGCGTGCCTGTCTCCTCTGGTCTGCTGTGGCAGTGTTTGGGGAGGGGGAGAGGCCTCCTCGGCCCAAGGACACACACGGCCATTTTCTGTGAACCAAGACAGAGGGAACGCCAGCCTGAACTCGAGGGGCACATGCGGGCAGGAGGGTGTGTGTGTGTGTGTGTGTGTGTGTGTGTGCGTGTGTGTTTTTCTGTCTGGAAAACAACAGGTCTCTTGCATGCAGAGAGACAGACTCAAGCCAAACACTTGTTTTTTTCCTGCACCAGCACGTGCACATGCACAAACATGCGCACGCACACACATGTACATGCACACACACGACTTTCTGGTGTGAAGGGTGAGTGTGTCTAGGGTGCCTTTTATTGAGGGTGGGGGTGGCTCTGCCTCCTCCCAGGGAGCTCCTGGAGTTCCACTCTGGTGACCTTTGTCTTTCTCTTTCACACACACACACACGCACGCACGCACGCACGCATGCACGCACACAATGCTGTGCATGCTGAGAGACAGGTTATTTCATTTTCCCTGAAGAAGGGAGGTGATTTCTGTCTAGTTTTAACGACCAAGAGGGGGAATTTCCTGACAGAGACAGAGAGAGATGAGAGACAGAGAAACACAAAGACAGAAACAGAGGCAGAGAGACAGAAAGAAGCAGAAACAGGTAGAAAGACAGAGAGACAGAGACACAAGGTCAGAGAGAGAGAGAGAGAGAAAGACAGAAAGGAAACAGACAGGCAGAAATACAGAGACAGAGAGACAAAGAGACAGAGATCCAAAGATAGACAGAGACTGAGAGGAGAAATACAGAGACAGAAGAAACAGAGATAGGCAGAAAGGCAGAGACCGAAAAAGAAACAGAGACAGAAAGAGACAAAAACACAAAAAATAGCGACACAAAGAGAGACAAAGACTGAGGTTGTGGCTCAGCAGTAGAGTGCTCACCTAGCACGTGCGTGGCCCTGGATTCGATCCTCAGCACCACATAAAAATAAATAAATAAAATAAAATAAAGGTATTGTGTCTGACTACAACTAAGAAAATAAGAATATTAAAAAAAAGAAGAAGAAGAAGAAGAAGCTGGACGTGGTGGCGCACGCCTGTAATCCCAGCACTTTGGGAGGCTGAGGCAGGAGGATCGCGAGTTCAAAGCCAGCCTCAGCAATGGCGAGGCACTTAGCAACTCAGTGAGACCCTGTCTCTAAATAAAATACAAAAAAGGGCTGGGGATGCGGCCCAGTGGACGAGTGCCCCTGAGTTCAATCCCCGGTACCACAAAAAAAAAAAAAAAAAAAGAGAGAGAGAGACAAAAATAGTTGGAGAATATCATGCTAAGCAAAATAAGCCAATCCCATAAAACCAAAGGCCGAATGTTTTCTCTAATATGTGGATGCTAATTCACAATAGGTGGGGGTGGGGGGGCACTAGAGAAAAATAGTGTTAGAGTAGGTAGAGGGAAGTGAAGGGAGGGGAGGGAGGGAATGTGGGGAAGGGAAAGAGTGAAATGAAACAGACATTATTACTGTATGTATATATGTGACTGCATGACCAATATGATTCTGCAACATGTACACTCAGAAAAATGAGAAATTATACCCCATCTATGTATGATATATCACAGTGCATAAATGTGTTCTACTGTCATGTATAACTAGATAAAACAAATTTAAAAATTAATAATAAAAAAGAGAGACGAAGACTGAGACAGAGGCACAGAGACAGAGACTGAGAGAGAGAAACAGAGACAAAGGGAGACAGAGACACTCTGTCTCTGTCTTTGGGTAGGAAGGGACCACAGGCAGGAAGATAGCACCTGACCTGCCTGCTGCAGAGGGAGCCTGGGACCCCAGGGAGACACTTCCCCAGCAAGAACACACGTCCTCCTGCCCACAGCAGGCCAAGGCTGCCCTGCACTGCTATACCTGGGGTGGGCACTGCCTCTCTCTCTCTCTCTCTCTCTCTCTCTCTCTCACACACACACACACACACACACACACACTTTTCAGCGAGCTGAGGAATGGGAAAAGTGAGTGTGTGCTCCAGTCTGGTCCACTCTTATTTAAATGAAAAGACACATTGCTTCCTCAAGACAGAGCTGAAGAGAGAGGCACCGTGGGGCAGAGAGGGGCACAGCGAGCCGGAGACAGACACAAGGCGTAGAGTCAGACGGAGACAGAGAGAGGACAGAGAGACCGTAGGTAGATAGACAGACGGACAGAAAGAAGGGGGAAGGCCTCTGGCTGTAAGAGAGGCGGGCCTGAGCCCAAGAGGACCCCCGCACGGCCTGGGCAGCCGCTCCTGGGCTCCCCGCCCTGCCCCACCTGGATGCTCACCCATTGCTCCTTCGGGCCCCCTTTCATTGGCTGGGAAGAGAGCCGAGCTCTGTTTCGCCACCCCCACTTCTCTCCACGACTCTGAGAGCCTCAGCTCCCAGCTAGTGGTCACTCCTGTGAGCAAAGGGTCAGGGCATTTTTTTTTTCCTAGTTGCAGATGGACACGACACCTTGTATCTATGTGTTTATCTGTCTGCGGTGCTGAGGATGGACCCAGGGCCGCGCGCCTCCTAGGCGAGTGTCCACCTCTGCGCCCCAGCCCAGCCCCAGGCCAGGGCATTCCTGAGGTTCCCTGTTGGGACGCCCTGAGGGAGTGAAGGCTGAAGGGGCCCAGAGGAAAGCTGTCACCCGCCACTTTAAGTGGTCCCGGAGGGAGTCGAGGGCCGCAGTCCTGAGGAGTGGGAACTGTGGCCCCGGCCTGGAACATGGTCCCAGCCTCCCTGCGCAGGGGGGGAGCAGAGGCGGCACCCCCCTTCTGCTGCTGGTCGGGCTGCTCTTGCCCCTCTCTCCAGATCTGGGCTGGGCAGTGGGTGGGTGGATGGCCGCTGGTGGGCCTCATGGTTTTCATTTCAGCCCCAGCTGACTGGTGGGCATGGTCTGTGAGCTAGGGGCACCCTAGGGCAGCTAGACATGGCTCCCTGCCCTGTAGGATGGGACAAGAAGAGTGACCTGTGGGTTGCTGAGGGCCAGCAAGGGCTGCTTCAGGAAGCAGACTGGTGCTTGCAGGGCCCTGCCTTGGTGCCGGCCATAGCAAGGGCTCAACGACTCTCAAAAGACGGAGGCTCCGTCACTGCAGCGTTATCACACACTGCAGAAGCTCTGGCCTTCCGCCCAGCAGCACGCTCCCTGTGCTCTGTGACCAGAACTTGACTTTGTGCAGCAGTACGCCTAGCTCCACAGGAAGAGTGCTGAGCATTTGAGCAACGGCCATCCTACTCCCCTTTGTCTTGGGGAAGGACTGAGTGGTGTGTGACCTGCTCCCAAACAATGAAATACAGAAGGAAATCTTCCAGGTAGCTTCTCGAAGAGATTATCACCCCCATCCAAAAAAAAGAAAAAGAAACCTCTTTGATTTGTAACCCCTTCTTTCCTGTTTGGGATGCCATTGTGTAAGAATATGATACATGGAGCTGTGGCAACCTTCTTGTGACCCTGAGGATGGCAAAGCAGAAAGCAGGGAAGAGTATGAGCTCTAGTTCTTATCTCCCACGTACCTCCCAACTGCAGGCTGTTTGTTGTATGTGATGCATCAGCTCCTGATGTTTGAGTCTCTTTCATTCCCTATAACCATAGGATTTTGACTGGTATGTTCACAGTATATTAAAGTGACTATCTTTTAAAAATTGTAGATAGATGAATGTTTCGAAGCAAGCAACTAGCTGGCAATGAAGTTCTCGCCCTTGGCACACTTTCTAGGGGAGCGCACCGTCACTCTTTTCTGACCTCTTGTTCCTCAGAAGAAAAGCACTAGAAAAAGCTGCAAACCAACCCAACCTTCCTGGGAAGAACTGTCAAAGGGCGTCAGCTCTGGGGACCCCAGCAGCATCAAGGACCCTGCAGTGGACCCTTGATGGCAAAGATGACCCCCAGTGCTGGTTCTGTTGTAAAGCACCTGCCGCAGTTCTCTGAGCTCTGGACCAACAGCAACCGCTTCCCAGGCGACAGACACAGGGCTCAGAGGAGCTCAGTGGGCTGCCCACAGGCACAAGCAGGTCACTAAGAGTGGACAGTCAAGTTCAAGTCTGTCTCATTCCAAGACCAAGCATCAACACAGCCTCTGTGAATGGAGGGTCCCAGAGAGTCAGGGCAGCCCCTGGAGACCACCCTGTTCACAAAAGGCAGAACCCAGTATCTGGGAGCTTAGGGTTGTCACTTGGGGTGGGGCAGAACATTCAGTTAAATTTGAACTTCCAATGAATAACAAATTTTTTTACTGTAAGTATAACCCA
This sequence comes from Tamias sibiricus, assembly GCA_025594165.1. Classification (NCBI taxonomy): domain Eukaryota; kingdom Metazoa; phylum Chordata; class Mammalia; order Rodentia; family Sciuridae; genus Tamias; species Tamias sibiricus. The sequence goes on from CM046659.1 coordinate 154,684,906, forward strand.
TGGGACATACCTCTAAAAATTATTGTTGTTTCTCAGGAATTATAACTTAGCTGGGAGCCCAGGAGCGCCTCCTCCTATGCGCTTCACCTTCACCCCACTGAAGGCTCCCACCCCTTTCTCCCACCTGCACCCTTCTTCCCCTGGGGTAACGGAGTCCGTGCTGTCCCCACCCCTGCAGAATCCTCCTGGGGCCTGGGAGGGGCAAAGGCTGGTGCTCCCAGGGGCAGGCGTCCTGGCCTCCTTGTCTTTGAGTCTGTGACTGGGGCTGTCCTTGCATTTTGGCGCCCCCACGGTGCTCAAATAGGAAATGTGCGTGTGGGTGGACCGTGGGCGGGTGGCCGGGACAGGTGACCGGAGGGCTGATGAAAGTGGGGCCATCGCCAGCCACAGGAAGCGGCAAGAGTAGTAAGAGTTAGAGGCAAAAGGAGCCCAGCCCTCATGCTGTCCAGAAGAGGGGCGCCCCCGTCCCCCTGCCCCTTGGAGCCGCGTGGACGGTGGCCCATGGTTGATGACTCCCTCCCTGGTTTAACTTGTCCGCGAGGCTGGTTGTTGGCTGCAGGGGCTGGTGCAGACCCCCTGGAGTCAGGACCTGGGAGACCTGGCTCCACAGGCCCGCTGGCTCTGCCCTTTGCAGGATCCGTAGCAGACAGAACGGCCGAGCCTCTGGCAGCCTTTCAAGGAACCTTGGCGAGGCAGAGACACATTAGTGGACTTTATTGTTTTGTCAAGAACTCAAAATTGTAGTTATTGATGTGACTTCATTTTAACTGGTGTAATAAATATTTTTGTTAATTAGGGTGCAGGGACATATATCATTCATTGACAAAACAAGCTGTAGTGAAAGTTGATGTGAGTTCCACTGGGCCTTCCCCGTACTTCTCAGAAAGCCTGATGAATGGGCAACCACACAAACACTTTCTGAAAAAGGATCTGGACACCCAAGAGTGTGGCACTGCCAAGCCCTTCACTGGCATGGGGAACCACGAAAAGCAGAGTGTCCTGTGGTTGGGCTGGAGTCTTCCTATCAATTCATTGACTGTGTGCTCTTGGGCAAATTACTTAACCTCTCTGAGCCCCGTTTCCTCATCTGAACTATGTAACAGTACCTACTGCCAGAAGGTGTCATTAGGATTTGCATGAAGAGGGCCTTGGAGGCAGCTCAGCCTCCACTTGCCTTTCTTCTGGTATCGAAGTCCTGACGTTCCTGGAGGAATTAGTTCCCCTTATTGGCCCTTGTGCTTTGAGGGCTTAGAGGTGGGGCATACAACTCTGCCCATATCAGCCAGCATGCTCCTGACCACAGTGGTGGGTTGAGAATTGGGCGTGGGAAGCCAATTGTCCAATCGCAGCTGTCCTAAGTCTTCTAAGACCAGGATGAGGATGTGGTCTTCCATTCCCGGTGGGTCTGCAGCCGTGCGGGAGGCCTGGGCAGAGGGTCTCGACACCAGCACATGGATGATCAGAGCTGAGTCAGTGCTCAGAGTCCTGCTGGATCTGGACCTGAAGACAGACTACCCCTTGACTTTTCAAATATGTGAGCCAGAAAAATCCAGTCTTTCCAGGGACATCAGAAAGACTCTACTAACATACCCACTTGGAAAATGCCACACCTGTGGGGGACTCAATAACCATCAATCAACAACAAATACAACTAAATAAAATGTAACATTTAAAGCAGCCCCCCAGCCGACCTCACGTGCAAGCTGCAGCAGGAGACGTGGCCCTGAGACCCAGGGAGCTTGTTCCTATTGGGAGTGATGACATGGACATTGGATGACAGTTGAAGGCCCAGGAAAATCAAATGCAGAACTTAAACCTCCTGAGCTGAGTGAGTTGAAAGATGTCTCTGCACAAGAGATGGAGGTTAGAGTTGACCGGGGATGGAGGGAGGTTCCCTGAATTTCCTGTGGCCATAAACACTGACGAGAAGTAGCATTACGGCACCCTTGTCAGTCGCTGCGCCTTCAGACCCTGTGTCCAGGTGCCCAGGGTACCTCTGGAGTTGGCAACGGCTGGAGGACACTGCCATCTCCCAGGACCGTGGCCCTCATGCAGCACCTGTCAGATTCACCTGGGGAGCCTGTTTTAAAAGTAAATTCCCAGGCCACACCTGAGAGTCCTGCCCAGTCAGGACCGTGAAATGGGCATGTCTAACACACTCGCTCAGAAGGGATGAGGTTGGGGGCTGGGGGCCACTAGAGACAGAGGCCTGGGGTTTGTCTTGCCTCGCGTCTCCACTAGGCTCCAGGGTACCCATGAGCCTGGTTTACCCCCACTGTGCTCGGCACGGTGGGAGATGTGCATGGGCATACAGGGGTCCCTTGTCCACCATCTCCTGGGGACACAGGTGCTGGGCCAAAGTGCAGGTGTGAGCTCTCAGCCTCAGCCCGGAACACTCCCACAGGGCTCCCTGGAGAAGGGCCTGAAACCAGGTTCTGAGCAGCTGGGCTCGGAGGCCAGGAGGGAGGACACCTTAGATGGTGGAGAGACCCTGAGGGAGAGGCCTGGAGCCCGGAGAGGGCACACTGAACACAGCGTGGTCTCTCTCCTGGTTGGAGACGGGACCCTGGTTGGGAGGGCCCGTGGCCAGCCTCGGACGCCCCACTGCTCTGCCCCCCTGCCTACTAGGTGCACTCGCAAGCCAGACGTCATGTTGCCCCGGCCAGAAGCCAGCCTGCTCCTGGGGCAGACGGAGAGCTTGCCTTTCTTGAAGCCCTGCAGATGCCCACGGGCAGACAGAAAACACCCCTGGGCCACGGCACACCCCAGGCCTAGCCACTGAGGGTCACCAGAGCAGGGGGCACTGGGAAAGCAGCGAGGCTGGTCCCCACCCCACAGGTGGGGAGGTGCAGGCAGGTGAGGCTCGCGGGCCAGTGCCCTGCAGTAGGCGCTGCTTCCAGAAAAGGCCACTTCTGAGAAAGGCCCTGGCCTCACGCGCCCCCGCCTAGTGCCAGGCTCCTCGGTGCCAGAGGCAAGCTTCTCAACAGAACACTTAGCAATTAATTTGGTTTCCAAAACGCTGGTCAATAAATCACAGAGATGGCTTCCCGGAACAGCCTGTTCCTTGCCCCAAGGAGCTGCGGCACGGGGCCAGGTTTGTGCACCAAAGCAAGCGCGGTCTACACGGGCCTGGCTCCACTGCCTCCCGGGCCTGCATCCGCTCTGTGTTAATCACGGTTACAGATGTGCGCACACGCACACGTATACATGTAGACATTTTTATCTTCACAAGAATAAATTATTTACCGTGGAAAAGGTTGCAAACCTAATGCTGTAATTATGGGCTGCGTGTGACCTTCTCAGGCACCTGCCAGGAAGAGGCAGGGTGGGCGGTTCTGCTGCCAGACGGGTTAATTGACTCTTTGATCGACCTTGGGTATTACAGGCTCATCTTCCCAGGGTCCCAGGCTGGCAGATGCGAGGATGAGACCACCCCGCTTCCTATGAGGGACAGGGGAGGTGCTGGGGACAGGTGGCTGCTTTCCTGCCTGGGAGGTGACGGCTTGCCCCGGGTACCGGCACCCACGGGGTTCGCAGCTGTTGACTTCCTTGGTCTCTGCTCCGCCCAGGACACAAGCACCCCCTGTGGCACCAGCCTTGCCTTTCTCCCGTGGGCTCTCATGGGTACCTGTGTCTGGGGCTCTCCGCCTAGCCAGGGCCCTCCTCAGAGCCGTGGCCTGTCACTTGTCCCAGGAATGTCTTCCTCCCATGGGACACTGATGCAAATTGAATGGCTGACTAACAATCTGGCCCTCTCCAGCCACCTCATGCAAGCAAAAGAGGGGCCCTGGGCTGTCAGCTGGGAGCAGAGGTCAGCAACTGGTGGGGAAAGTTGTTTTGGGGGGGCCTGTGGACACTGCGCTGTGGCCAGAGCACAGAGGCCTCCCCTCTACTCCATGTGACCCCACAGCTCCCCAGGCAGCAAGTGGAGCATGCGTGACTCCCTGTGTTCAAGGAGGGTCACTGGAGCTCAGGACGTGCCAGCGGTGGCCAGAGACCACCTGGTTCAGGGTTGCCAGGCCTGGAGGTCAGCCCAGGGCCGTCTCCAGGCACGTGCTGACCTTCGTCCCACCTAGCTCCATTCTGTTATCTTAAGTCCATTCTAGGAAGATGACACACTTCATAAAGCTGGACCTGTCCTGGCAATCAGGTCCAAAGAATCCCAGCCTGCATGAGACATAAAGCGCTGTCCAACACCCACTGTGACCACATGCCCACAGCCTTGGAAATGGAATAGGCGGTGGACGCGGTCAGGCTGGAGAGGCGCCCCCAGCACAGCACTGGCACGTGGAGGGCACTGTGCAAGTGGCCCCTGCCTGCAGTGAGACACCAGGAAGGCCCTGAAGCTGGTCTGAGTGGACAGGCGTCTTCTCTGGGACTCTCCCTGGTCCCCCCATGGCACACCTCTGTCCTCCATGGCCACGTGGTTTCTGTCAGTGTCCTTCTCAGCTTCCTGGAACCCCATCGGCTATTTGCCAACACCCTGGGTCTGTTCTGTCCAGAGGGCAGCCACCCACTGGCCTGGGCTGGGTTGACTCTGATCCTCGTCTCCCGCAGGACCTCGGGACACACTAGAACAGGGCTCCGGGAGAGAAGAGCTCCCACACATCCTTCCCCAGAGGCAGAGAAACTGTCTTCCCTCAGGTCAGAAATTCTTTTTGATGTTCTGACTCCAAGGACCTGACACCAACCTTCTGTTTAGGATGAGACTCTCCCCACATCCGTAATTGTAGCACAAAAGAAAAGTCCTGGGTAGTAGTGGGCATGGGCTGAGGCAGTGCGACAATCTTCAGTGACCCTGCAGAGGGTTTTGAAGATGAAGCACACAGGGGGTGTCTAAGTACCTACAGCTCTGGGCCCTCCCCAGGACCGTGGAGGTTGCAGCGGTGACTTGGGGGCTAATGCTGAGTTCCCAGAGAGTGCCCAGGCCTTGGGCCCCAAGCACAGCCCTCCGAGGCTCCCTTGTCTGCCCCTTCCCAGCGCCAAGGCTCTACGTGGTCCACTAGCATTATCAGGACGAGATGATCGTTTCTCCCCATTACCAGGAACTGGTGAAATGCCCTAGAAGGGAGCGCTAGGCCGGGCTCCACCGCCATCACCTGCAGCCCTGTGTGCAGGACTCCATGCCATTGCTCACCACACCCTCAACAGTCTGTGCCCGTGTGGCTAGCTGTGTTGGATCTGGTTGGCATTTGTCCCCACGGCAGGCTTCGAGGTTCCTGGGGATGGGAATCACTTATACCTCCTGGCACCCAGCAGATCCCTCAGCACAGAGAATGGTGCCTGGACCGTGGAGGGTGCTTGTAAATATTGGGGGACAGGAGGCCCCAGGAGGGAGATGGATGCGGAGACTCACTGCCTCCATGCCTGAGTCTCCCAGCCTCTCAGGGCCCCTCCGTGGAGGTTGTGTAGGCTTTGGGGGGGTGCATAAAGATGTCCCCTCCACTGAAGAGGACTGATTAGATGATTCAGGCTCCCCCCCCCCACACCCCCGCGCCCAAACCAATATCCTAGAGCTCTGCGGAAAGACAGGACAGCTGTCTGTGTCAGTAATGGGCATTATTGACAGGACCTGAGTCATCAAGAAAATACCAGGTGGTGCTGCGCTCCCTCAGAGCGATAAGGCAGGCGCAAGGTGCCCGCGGCGATGGCCGTCGAGGGTTGCTAGGAGGAGCAGAGCGGGCTGGAAACTGTTGCTGCTGACCTTGCCCGGAAAACTCACTGTCCAGAACACCCGCATCCTGAAAATGCCACGCAGGCAGTGCTGCTGCTGAGCCTCCTCGGGGTTTTGCTGAGTCTGGACATTCTTAACCACGCTCACTTGAACTATTGATTATAATCAGCAGTTTCCCCTGCAGTTCATTTTTTCAATAATGCTAATTTTACTAATTCATTATGTTAGGCCTGACAGTGGGTCTGCTCCTAACGTGTAATGAGCCAAATCATGAAATTAGATAATGCAGGCACTCCAGGCCAAGCCTCGCCAGCAGACTTGGCACAACGCGAGAGAACATCAGACCCACCAGGCACGGAGACCTGCAAAGCTCTTATGCACACTGGCTCCAAACTCCATCTCAGGGTCAGAAACTTTCCCCATTAGGACAAATGAATCATCTTGATTTCAAAGTTCTATGCATTAGAAAAACCTTCCACCCCAGACTGTTGTCGCTCATTCCGGAGTTAATATCCTGACACGTCAGGAAGTTGTCCGCAGTATCTAAATTAAATCCTTTCTTCTGAAGCTCAGACCCATTTCCTTCTGAGTAGACAGCAACCCGCCAGCCACACTGACCCGGTGATAAGACACTCTCAGAGATGCTGAGGATGATCTGACTCAACCCCTTTCAGAAGGACGCCCCTGGCACAGGGGGTCAGTCTCCCGAACAAGCTCACGTGGAGCCCTGAACGCAAGGCTGGCCTCAGAGGCCAACACTCTTGCAGTGCCCCAAAGTCCCACCCTAAGCCCACTCCTCACAGCCCCAAGGAGCCCTGAGGTGCAGGCAGGACTCTGCCAAGGACACAACAGAGTTTCACAGGGAAGGCAATCTCAGTGACTTTGAAAATGTATGAAAAGTTGCCCAGCTTCACTCAGCATGGGAACGATGCAAATGAGGCGTTGTCAATGCAAATGAGGTGTCTCTCCAAGGCAGGATGGCAGGGCTTGACGGCACCCTGGACGGATGCTCTGCGGAGAAGCAGCAGCCTTGAGCATTGCTGAGGAGGGAAGAGAGCAGCTCCCAAGAACCATAGCAACACCCGTTCAGGTGCAAGCGGGCACACCCGGCCCTGGCAGCCTCCTTCCAGGAAACCACCCTACACACCCTCACTCCCACCCCAAGACGCTGGGAGAAGGCTGCAAACCACAGATGCACACCAGCAGGGCAACGGCTCAATGAATGAAGGTGCTCCTGCCACCAGAGGTCCCAGGAGTCCCCAGAGCGGGGACCTTGACTCAGGACTAAGTGGGGTCCTTGGTGTAGAATTTCAGTTCACACCAGTTAGAGACAGACAGATTTACTTAGGAAAGCAGATACACATTCAAGATAAAATGTGGTCTATCTCAGGGAAGAGACGTTTTGGGGGGGTAAAGGAAGAAGTGCACATTCAGGGGAGGTGGGGCACCATCCCCGCAGGGAGCGCCCCTTGGTGTGGGATGTTAATATTAACGGAGGGACAGCTGCAGGGGGCTAGACTAGACATGGAGCCCTGGTGGAGCCACACAGTTGGTGCCAGTCTTTCCAGCGTGTGCACATTGCCCTGGTGTCACTTTGTGCTGGCAAGGGCAGGTGCAAGGGGAGGGGCCATAGGCACAAGATAAGGTCGGGGCTGGGTGGCTCAGGAATGTCACTGTGCATTTCAAAGGTTCACGGGCGTTTCCTTCTTTCCAAAGGCTCCTGGGAGCTTCTTTGAGGCTCCATCTATCTTTCCTTTTCTGCATCCCCAAATTCCTGTCTCGCTCCCATGCAAAGCTACAAGCCATCACCAAGGACACATCCTGTCCACCTGAACTAAACTGAGCTGTCTCCTAAATATCCTGTTGATGAAGAAAAGCAAGGTGCATAAAAATGCATCTTAGATACCACTCCATGCACGCAACGTAAAGTCATAACATGCTTGCCACTTCCCTGTGTTGGAGCATCCCGAGAAACATGTCCAAAAAGCTGTCATCTACTGTGGCCTCTGGGGAGGAGCCTTGGGAACCAGGAAGCACAGGTCGTGCCGTGTATCTTTTGATATTGCCTGGAGTTGTTACCACAGCTTGCATTTCTCATGAAGCACATTTGTGTGCATATCAATATACCCTGATGTGATGGTTGCTCATGGCTTTTAAGATCAGACAGGTCTGGCTGAGGGCAAGCAGGAGGTTCCTATCTACTGGCCGTGAGTCTCGACTTCTTCCTCTATGAAATGGGGAGCAGATGGGTCTCCTAAGGCTGCCAAGGGTGTTCTCTATGTGAAGTGCAGAACAAGAGGCAGCACCCAGGGAACTGCTGGTCACTTTGCCAGCTGCCCAGCCTGCATGCAACGTCCCCAGATGTCTGTGTGATGTGGGTTCTCAAGGTCAGGACCAGCAGATGTGGGATCGCAAGGCCATATCTGTTCCAGGAGCTTCCTACTGGAAGTCTCCCTGTGACTTCCCGAGTGCGCTCCTCCCGTGTGGCTCGGTGGCCCCTGACCTTGAACTCAAGCTACATCCACCTTCTCATCTCACTGATGCACAACTCATGGTTTCTTTCAAACCTGCTACAATATTTCAGAATCTCCTAAATCCTCATTCCACGCCATGTAGGATTTGGGGTCTCTGAAGTTGGGAAGAGTCCTCAGGACAATCTAGTTAAGAAGAGAGGCACGTGCTGCAGAGCTCAGGAGAGCAGTGTCACTGTCGGGGCTGGCCTCTGAAGGACCCAGCGCTTGCTTGGCCTCTGCCACCCTCTACTAGGAGCTGGCATGCAATGTCCCTCAGCCAAGCCACACGCCCCCAGAAATGCTCCAGCGTGGGTGGTATGGGGGTGTGGAGCGGGGGTGTGGCTGACGTGTGGGTCTGTCTGATGGCTGCAGGTTGATGGAGGGAAGGAAGCTGGAGCTCTGCCACCCAGGGGCGCTTTCTTTGCTCAGGTCCCTCCCGCCCTGTTCACTAAGAGAACCTGGCTCACGAGCCTCTGCTCAAACCCAGGACAATCGACCACCCAATCGTCTGTGTCCAGTTCCCAAAGTGCCGCAGGTGAAGCAACAGGGGCTCTGACATCCCCCCACCCTCTCCCACAAATCGAACCAACAGGGAGGTTCTGTTGCACTCGCACAGAATGCAAGAGCTAAAAAGACCTCAGAGCCAAGCATAGATAAGGATGTAAGCAACAGAACTCTCAGAAAGCACAAATAGTAGGGGAAAAAAATGGTTCAACCACTTTTGAGCTTCTTGAGAGTTCCTAACAATGTGAAATATAGGAGTCACATGGCCCATAACCCTACTCCCAGCAATTTACACAAAAGGAATGAAAACTTACATACAAGACAGTTCCTAGCGCAACTTTACTCAAAATACTCCTAAACTAAAACAACCCAAATGTCCATCCGCAGTAGCATGGCAAATAGATTGAGGGACATTTATATAGAAGAATGTCAGCAAGAATAAAACAACAAGGTGTTGATACCACAGCACCACGGACCACTCTCAACAGTGCTGTGTAAAGTGAAAGAGACCAGGCTTGAGCAAGTATGTCTGTATCATCCTGCCTGTGTGAAGGTCAGGAACAGGCCAAGTGGCTGGACGTGGGAGCACACACCTGTAATGCCAGGGACTCTGGAGGCTGAGGCAGGAGGATCACAAGTTCAAAGCCAGCACCCGAAACTTAGCAAGACCCTGTCTCAAAATAAAATAAGTAAATAAAAAGTTCTGGAGGTGTGGCCCAATGGTAAAATGCCTCTTGTTTCCATCTCCTGGACACCCCCCCCCCCAAAGAAAAAGGCAGGTAAGATTCATTATACTATAGAGATCAGAATATTGGTTGCCTCTGGAGGGCCAGCAATGAGATAGCGTGGGCATTATCTGGAGAAGGAGGGAAGAAAGGAAACTTCTGGACCAAGGGAGTGTCCTCTGCCTTGACAGGGATGGTGTCCACGTGGGTCTATGCATAGTAGAGTTCACAGAGCTGAGACTGAAAGTCTGAGCATCTTATTGAATGTGAATAAACCTCTGTCCCAGGGCCAGGCTTCCAGCCAGCTCCTGGGCCAAGGTCATTTCCCTTTACATTGTACCAATTGTGCCAAAGGCCCAGGGGCAGTTTCCCCTGTAGTCCAAAGGTCTGCACTTGAGAAGCATATCCCTTTTTCAGTTCATGGCAATAAGAAAGTCAAGAGAAACTTAGAGCTATTTCACAGATGCAGTTGACACTTACAGAGTTGTTCTACATACGTTAACCCTTCTGGATATTTTATTGCCTAATAAGGAGAAAGTTATAGGAGCCATTTCTCAGCCTTGGGACTCCCGTGGGAGTGCTATCCAGAGGCAGAGGAGGCCAGGCGTTATCAGCGATGGAATGTTGTTTATGGGGAGAAGGGTGCCCTGGCGCCTGCCTGTGGGTAGTGGTGTGGGCATCAGCTCCAGGGGGTCATGGAGGGGCTTCATTACTGAGAAGCCGAGGCCTGCACCCCCCCGCCCCCGATGTCCATTGCTGAATATTCACTTCTCCTGGCCCCCTTCCCTCCTGCTGCCCCCCAGCTCACAGTAGCCCCAGGAGATGGGGTCACTAGCTGACTGCCCAGGAGAGAAGGGTGAGGCTCTGGCACTCCAGGAAGGGCCTACAGGTTTACCCAGGGGAGAGGAAGAGCCAGGTGCCCAAGCTGCCTGTCACCCGCATGGCGATCGCCCTCTGTCACTCTTCCTGCTGACAGCGCAGATCCTCATCTTTCCCCAGACCTCTGCTCAGGTCTGCCCCACTGGTTCTGCCTCCACAAAATCTCCAACTATCTGCCATGCTGCAAGTGAGACCCACAGCCCCTGGGAGAGTCTCAGCTCTAAAAACCTGCTCCTGTGTTTGAGTTCTTCATAGCATGGGTTCAGGGCTGAATGATCTGGGGACTGAGTGGGGGTGGGATGACAAGACGCTCCATAATATGGATTGATTGATCGATCAGCTTGTGCCCTATTGGCAATCTGTTTTGTTCGTCTCCTGGGCATACGCTGTACCTGACCAGGTTTTTTTAACTCCATCAATTAAGGATGCTGCGTGTGCCCACCCTGTCAGTGAGAGACGGAGCTCTAAATAATGTTCAGCTTCTGCTTGTGCTGAGCCTGGATCCCGGGTCTGAGGGGCCAGACTGAATGTCAAACGCGGGGGCAATGCAAACACACCGGGGAGGGCCTGCATAGATCAATGACAAGTGAGGTCATTAGCATTTGCGGGAAGGCAGCAGGCCCCAGGGGGATGAGACAGAGGCTTTTGCTCAACTACAAGGTCATTGTGCCTTCATCAATCTATCGACTGTTTTCATCCCCAGAATTAAACAATAAAATGTGTTGCCCAAGTCAGAATGCAGCGGTAAAATATCTTTATCACACAAGTATGGCTCCCAGCTGACAGCTAGTTGGAAGGGCAAGGTGGAAACAGATGGTTCTGGAATCTTAGGCTTGTCCTGACACCGCCCACAAGGAACGTCCAGTTCTGGGACCACTTCTTTGCCTCTAATTCAACACACTCTTTCCAGCTCCTCAACCCCGTGGAGTTTGTGTTTATTCTTTTTTCTTGATACTTTAAAACATCCATATCCTCAGGGATCCTAGTGGCGCAGGGTAGTGGCTGGCACTGCCCTTTGAATGGCACGGCAGGCTGCCTCGTGGAGCCCAGGCCCTGCCCTGTGGGCTGTGGCTCTCGCCGGACTTCCATCTTAAACCAAAACCAGCATGAGAACCTGCCCACCTGGTCCTGGCAGCTCCCACAAGTAGACTACCCTTGCTGTGCCCCCAGGATGACGCAGCCAGACCCACAGAGAAGTAGGAGTGTGCTCTTCCAGCAGCCAACATGATTAACTGACTGAACCAGCAAATTGGATTCATAATACTATAAATTAAAAATTATGCTAATTCTTTCAAAATGCCAGCCCTAAATACAAACTTTGATTCAAATGCATGCGAGGACAGTGTGCGAGAAGGCTCTAAGGAAGTCTAAGGAAGTGGGATCCGTGAAACGAGGACCTGAGACAAGTTTCCCCCAGGCCAGGCTGGAAGAAGACTCCAGAAAGTCTTTCACCAAAGTTCCAACTGGGACTTTAAAGTACTTCCAAGGCTACCCAGTGATCCCTGGAGTGCAGAGTCAGCTGCTGCCTCCCCGAGTCCACCTGAGGAGAGGACCAGGACCAGGGGGCTGGGCTTCCCACAGCTACAGGCCTAGCCCAGAACCTGGCCTGAGTGGCAGAGAAAGAGAGGAGGACCCAGGCAGGAGGCAGTGGGCATTTGCCCAAGGCGGAACCTGGCTCTTGTCCTCTGATTCCTTGGTGAGCCTCTTCCCCTCCGCGTGGCTTTCCTCCTGGGGCCTCTTTGGAGCACGTGGCCTGTGCGCAGGGTGTTCTCTACGTGTGTAGCTCAGCACGGAGCCTGCCTGGGTCAAGGATTCACAGGGCCAGGGCCGGAAGTCCCCACCCCTGGCGGTCAGTCACCATCCCCTCGTGGTGCCAGCCACGATCCTGACTGCTCCTGTGGGAATTAGGACTACTAGTTTTGCAAATCTACTAAATGGAAGCTTTCGGCAGGTACTGTGTCCCTGGCCTCTTTTACTCACCGCGTTTGTGAAATTCACCTGTCTTACAATGAAGTGCAGACAGCTGTGGATGTGCCGCATCCTGTCGTGTGAGTGGCCCGTGGCTTGTTCATACACTGTGCTGCTGACAGGTACCTGCACGGCTCCAGGGTGGCCCTTAGGAATGGCAGGACCCTGGGTGAGCAAGGGGATGTGTGTGCCCTGCACTCTGTGACTTGGCAGTGGAGCTGCCAGGCAGACAATCAGGAGGGTGGCAGCGACAGAGGTCCCAGCCTGGCCCTCCCAGGGCTGCCTGGTTACATCCTAGAGAGGCTTACGGCCCCCAACCCCTGAATCTCACCCTTGAAGACCCCCTTCGAGCACTCACTGTAATTTTTCATACTTTGTATATTTACTTTGTATATTTGAGGCTCCTCTCCCTGCCACGCAACAGCTCCTGAAGGCCAGGAGTCTCCCATCCCTTGGGGGTCCAGCCTTGCAGAGACACACATTTTCATTTTCTAACAATGCACTTGAGATGACAGCAGAATGTATGCTTCCCACTGGGGCCAAAATAGGGTGCGGCAATTTTGGACAAAGCCCTGTGGACACCAGGCCTTGAGAAATGACCACAGAAGCATCCTCCTGTTCCATGGGAAAGGATCCAAAAGATTAAACAGAGATGACTTGTTCGGGCCAAGCAAGCTTGGGGGCTGAAGGTGTTGGGATAAAAGATGTCAAATTTCACAGCTCTGAACACAGGATCATCTCCAGCCAGCTGAGAAAATCCAGGCAGAGGTCAAAATGTGGTTCTTCAGCTGTGTGCACGCACCGAGGGCCGTCCAGGTGCCAGCCGGGAGAGACCTTTGCTGGGGTTTAGCTCTCCAGCCTCGGAAGCAGGCAATTGAGGCTCAGAGAGATTGAGGAGCCGGGTGCGGGGAGGTGGGCTCTCTCTCCCCCTCTTTCTGTCTTTCAGGAAACCAGGCAACCGGAAGCATCCTGCTCAGCCAAACATAATCTACCAAGGGTGAAAGAGCCCGGAATACAATTGGCGAAGGACGGTGTGGACAGAGCTGCTTGACCATCCAACTGTGGCGGCTGCAGACACAGGAGCCTGGCAACTGTCTCTTCTGCAGCAACCTCACACCCACAATGCCCTGAATCTTCCAGAGAGCCAGAGAGCCAAGGGCAGTTTGCATGGTGTTGTAGCCATGATGGGATACCTGTATCCAGCCAGGCCTGGTGACCCCTTCCCAGGAAGACCTCTGGAGTGGTCTACACGTATGCAAAGAGCACCAGCGTGACGTTATGGTTTGGAGCTGCCCACCACGCTGGGCTCTCTTAAATCCATCAGGCATAGAGTCAGGAGGGCCCAGCCACGGTTCACTGTAGGATGGAGGGCACAGCTGGATGAAGCACAAGGGGGAGCAGAGAGCATGGGCATCCCCGGGCAGGTGGTCTACACCCCGTGTCTACATGCTTGCACTCTTTCCTCAACTCACAGCACTCCTGGGACAGGGAGGGGTCCTTCAGCGCCAGCTGAGGGATGAGGGAAGACTCATGTGAATGATGGATCTGATGCGTGGGTGAAAAGCACAGGTTCTCGGATGCCGGGTGCACTCGGCCACCACTCAGAGATGGTTTTGAAGACGAATTGTCCCAAAGACAGACCCTTGGGACAGCGCCAGAGCCCTGCAGCCTGGAATCTATGCTGTAGCTCCACTGCCTTCTCCCTCCTCCCTCCGCCTACCCTTTTCTTTCTTTCTCTCTCCCTTTCTTCCTTTCCTTTTTTTCTCTCTCCCTTTCTTCCTTTCCTTTCTTTCTCTCTCCCTTTCTTCCTTTCCTTTCTTTCTCTCTCCCTTTCTTCCTTTCCTTTCTTTTCCCTTCCCTTCCCTTTCCTTCCTTCCTTTCTTTCTTTCTTTCTTTCTTTCTTTCTTTCTTTCTTTCTTGGTACCAGGGATTGAACTCAGGGGCACTTAACCACTGAGCCACATCCCCAGCCCTATTTGGTATTTTATTTATAGACAAGGTCTCACTGTGTTGCCTAATCTTTGAACTCATGATCCTCCTGCCTGAGCTTCCCAAGCCCCTGGGATTACAGGTGTGCCCCACCATGCCCAGACTTCTCTCACTTTTCCATGAGTACTTCTCAGCCCAGAATTTGTTGCCCAGAAAAACTGACCTAGACACAAGCCATCTGCCACTCATCCATCAATTCCACCTTCACTTATCTACCCACTCATCCTGCCGAGCTCTCCATTGTAACGAGCTTCCATTTATCCATCCAAACACCCATCCATCTTCAGTCCATCTATCTGTCTACTCAGCATCTAAATACCTGTCCATCCATTCAATCATCCAACCTCTATCCTCAAACCATCTCTGTTTGTACAATTATTCAGCTCCATGAACATTTATCTATTCATTAACTCAACCATCTAACTACCTATCCATTTTTCTGTTTGCCTTTTCTTCCATCCATCTATCCATCCATCCATCCAAAATTCAACTATCTAGTCTGATATGTAACTGTCTAGTCAGCTATCCACCACCCTCCAGCCTAGCTATTATACAAATATGTACTTCGTACCCACTGTGGACCCGACAATTTTCTGTGGATACAGCAGTGAACAAGAGGTACCCAGCCTTCCTAGAACTTTTTTTCTAGCAATAAAATCTAACCAATATTCAGTGTATATTTCATGTCTAGCCCTGAAACACAAAGACAAAGAAACAGTCCCAGCCTGTTGCTGCCTGAAGCGATTGCTGCTTGGAGCAACAACACCACGGGAATAAGTTCAGAGGCGAACTGGAAACAAACAGGCTCTTTATTCTGCTAGCTTCTCTCTCTGGCTCCAACAACAACTCCAACACCATCCACACTCCTACAACCACCACCACACCACCAAAATGGCGTTGACCCCGTCCGCAATGTCCCGGGCCAAGTCCCGCGAGATCATGGAAGGTGGCAATGCTTGAATATCTCTATGGCTCACAGCCAACCGCAATCTTAGCCATCTCCTTAATTAGGGCTCCTACACCAGCCTGCAAAGGGTTCCCAGCCTCCACAGACATTAAAATGATGAGGTTCAGGACTGGGGTTGTGGCTCAGTGGTAGAACACTTCTTCACATGTGTGGGCACTGGGTTCAATCCTCAGCACCACATACATAAATAAAATAAAGGTATTGTGTCCATCTACAACTAAAAAAAAATTAAATTAAATTTTAAAAATGCTGAGGTTCAGAATCTACAGGACCATCAAGGAAGCCCTTAACCCCCCATTGGGAAGTTCCTGAAAGGGCAGGAGGCGGAAGCCAGGAAGAAAATGCAGTCCAGCCATGGGCACGGGCATGGGCACACTGCTTGGAACCAGGGCGGCTCATGGAGGGAGCACTGAGCACCAGGATGACAAGAGAGGGTGCCGTTCCACCAGAAGCCTTGCTCTTGGGTCCCAGTCAGATTTTTAATGAAACAAAAGGACATTAGAAGATGCAACAGTCTGACCATCTGAAAAATCGGACAATGGTGCCAGTCTCAGGGCTGTGACCAGAATTCTAGCTCTGGAAGCGCCTGACGCCACTCTGTGTCATTCATGATGGTTGATCATTAGCGACATAAATGCAATGTAACAATAGCAATCACGGATGCTTCGTCAGTGGATAGCTTCATTGTGCTCACGACTTAGTCACTGAGAGTGACACTTGCTGCACCCTTCTAGAGAAGGAACTCTCTCAGGGAGCCCTGGGGCGCACATCACTGTTCTCTGTCTCTCTCTATAGCACAGGGTCTGAGAGAAGCCAGTGGCCCTCCATCAGGAGGACTTCAGGGTTCTCGGAGGACGTGTGCGTGCCTGGCCTCGTGCAGCTGGGTGGGGAGGCCGTGGGCGTGCAGGAGAGAGGGCCGCGGCCCCTCTTCAGGAGCGGAACACGCTCCTGTCCCTTAATGATGCCATTATGGCTGTCACCCATGAATTTCGCTAAAACCTTTTGGGAAATTGTTTATATTTTCAGCTGAATGACCTCTTGGGGTAATGAGTTTCCATAACAACTAATGGGTGTCCAGCGCGCTTCCGCCCGGGCTGGGCCCTGTGTGCTCTCTGGTTCCCAGCAGCAGCGGCTGATGGCAGCTCAAGTGGTTCTTGTTTGCTGCCTCTGTGCACAGTGACAGGTGGGTCAGGTGGGGGCACCGGACAGGCGCTGGCCCTGGGGTTGTCAGTGTACCCACCACATGCCAGCCCACAGGGGCCTGTGCTCAGCCTTGCCCCCAACGCCCCTGACAGGAGCCTGTCCCAGGCTGGGGTGGGGACCCAGCCCGCATCTGGCTGGAAGCTCGTGGGTATCTGGACGAGAGGGAAGCACCTAGTTCAGGGGGCACTTTGCAGTCAGACGGAGGGACCAGCTGGGAGCACAAGCAAATGAACAGATCAAAGGGTACTTTTCTCTCTGCAGAGCCCCTGAGTGTGGGGAAAGAGAACAGAAGAGAGTTTTAGAGACCCTGATAGGGCACGCAAACGGAGGTACCTGTCAGGACAGAATGGCTTGGTTCTGACTGGCAGAAAACACGTTGCCAGCAAACCCAGGAGGCCCTGGGTGGCCCGCGGTGGCCAGGTCAATGTGGCTGGGGTGGGGAAGGCAGTTTCCAGTGTGGAGCCCTCCCTAGTGAGGCCCCTTGTAAAGGGGTTGTAAAATATTTTAACTGCGCAGAGAAGAGCTGATGGGCAGATCTCAATGAAAGTTCAGAGGGTGCATGTGAGGGCCTGGGAGGCACCAAGCAGACCCCCAGGCCTCAGAGACGGCTTGGTCTCTGACCTTGAGCTAGAGGAGTTGTTCTCCTGCCCTGTTCCTCTGGGGCCCAGGTCACAGAAAAGGTCCCGTGGTCCCATTGTCTCCCAGGGCCCTTCAGCTGGACTCTGAGGCCTGTGAAAACAGCCACCTTCCTTTTTAACCTGGTGGTACCCCTAGAGTGGAGGGGTTCCCCAAGGACCCCATTCAGCTGCGGGAGGGCCCCTTCCTCTGCTCTCAGGCCACAGGCGCCTCTGCTCTCTCATGTGTGAAATGAGGAGAAGGAGGGAGCGGAGCCCAGGAGGGGCACCAGCCCCTGTCCAGGGCCTGTCACCCACCCTTTCCAGCCCTCTGCATGCCGACTGGGGGCAAGAGCACCTGAGCTATCGACAAGCCAAAAGAACAGAAGCCTGAAGCCAGACAGGGGCTGCAGGGGGCTCACACAAAGCCATGCCAGAGGGAAGGAGAACAGGGGCTCTTTAATGGCACAGACTGGCAGGGGGGTGACAGCTGGCTGAGAAAGAGCAATGGGCTCCTGGTGGGCCCCTGGGCAGAGAAAACAAGGAGGGCAAAGGGTTAACCTGGAGGGTGCCAAGGGTTGGAATGTGGCTTAGCAGAGGCAGGAGGGAAGGGGTGGCTTGGGGTGCCAGCAGGGACAGAGGAGGGTGCCCTGCCACCCATGTCCCCATGCTAGGGGTCAGTCCATGTGAGGTGGGAGCCCCTGGGGACCAGTGCAAGTCAACAGCAGTGAAGAGCAGAAGTTGGGCTGAAGAGGAGGTGACCTGGAGAGCTGAGCTGTGGCCGGGTGCGGCCTGCTGTGCTGTTCTGGGGCCTGGGCCCAGGCCCGGGGGAGGGGGGCGGAGGTTGGGCAGCCTGCAGCCTCAGTGTCTCAGCTTGGCTGGGAAATGGAGGCGGGGGCCAGGGCCATGCCAGGGCTCAGAGGTCTCTTTGCACAAAGGCCAAGCTCAGCCAACAAAGGGGAGGAAGGAAGCAAAAGACTTTTTGAGCCTGTCTTAATTGCGCCCCAGCAGATTGGAAGGAAAGAGCTCGGCCGTGCTGGAGGGGGTCGATGAACGGCCTGCAATTGGGCTTATAAAAGGGAAATCAATTTGCACTCCTCCTCAGGAAGAGGCCGCATGTGGCCTGAATTACGCTTCTGGGTTATTTGGTTTTGCCTTCAAATCAGAAAATTGTAGTTATTACAGCCCCGGGATTGATTGGCATGGAGCAGCCCAGGTCCGCACCTCTGCCTTTGTCTGCCCGAGAGCTAGAGGAAGAGTGGAGGGCAGCACTCCCCACCCCTGGGGGGCATTGGCGAGGGTGATGGGAGAAAGGGCAGAGGGCTGGCGTCTGGCAGGGGGCTCGGCAGCCGGCCTCCCTAATGCGTTTGAGTCATGATTCTTCCGGTTTGACATGTTGTGTACTTTCAAAGTTAAAAGGGGTCCGTCCGGGCTGCCTGCTAGAGTCCCGCAGCCCTGCCCCCCAGACTGCAGAAATGTGTGGGGGCCCCTCCACTGCGCTGCGGTAATCACCCATTGATCATCTTCAGCCCTACCCTTAATCCTCTAAGCCTCCGCAGATAGCCCCTAATTCACAATCACCTGAAATGCTATTGATTTTTTTTTAATTTAACTTGCAGTAAGTTTCCAGCTCCACTGCCACCCAGAGGGAAAAGGGTGACATTAAGCCCCCTCCCCAGAGCCTTTAAAACATCACCTCCTCCCTGCAAAACAGCCCTGTCTCCTGAGCACAAAACAGGCACGTTTTTTCATTATTTATTGTAGCTCCATGACCTTTTAAATTCTTCACAGCTCCAAGCACAAAGCCAAGTCCCGGGTGTGCGTTCGACTGGTGGTCTATTAAGACCAAGTCATGGGATGTTAACGGGAACTTTTTTTTTTTAGCCTCTTGGGGCCTCAGCTCACCCTTGTCCCCTGGCCCTGGCTGTTCCCTGCCCCCGGCCAGGCAGCCACACGCTTTGTGCCCACATCACCACACTGGAAGTCCATGGGAAGCTCCCCCTCCCCAGGGGTCCCCGCTCGCCCAAGTCCATCGGGACCAGCAAAGCCGGAAGTACTGTGGGAACGGCATGTTTAGAAGAGTTAGATTAGCAAGAAGGCATTTTTTGCCGCCAGCTGTGTGCGTGGTTTTTCCAAGGGCTAAATTCATCCATCAGCAAGATCTCTCCATGCTCAGCCTGTTCCATAAGAAGAGGTGTGGGGAACCCCGAGGAGCAGGCAGGGTTCTGACGTCACCCCGCCAGGCTTGGCCTGTCACCTGCAGCAATTTCCCTCGGTCTTTCTATAATTTGGGCTCATCTAAGAAAAGTGAAACACACGCCTATGCAGGTGCGAGCAGTGGTGCCATCTAGATGGGCGCCGTGGGCTGGGCGCAGCCAAGGGTCTGCGTTCATTGCCGTGTCGTGCTGGGCAAGACCCTGCGGCGGGGAAAACGCACAGGACCTCGCCAGCCACTGTGTTCGCCACTTCCTGTGACTCTGTGATCATTGCAAGATTAAAGTGTCGAACATGTTATGTCAAGGGCATAATCAGAGCACCCATTTCAGGTTGTTGGGGAGAATTTCAGAGCCACTCCAGGGTCCAGCACTTAGCACCAAGCCTGGCATCAGTGTGTGCTTAATAAATGGGGTTTAGTTTTGACCCTTTGTCTATCGATTCAAGCCACCAGCAGCCCCTTCTCATTGGGCACATCCAGAAAAGCCCAAATGGTGTTTGCGGAGAGGGCGTCTACGGGGCTTGGCAAAAGCCAAACTTTTTCTTTCGTGCTGGTTCATTTCGTCTCAAGGTTAATAGTTGCTAATTGCACTGTTGGGTTGCCAACAGAAGCGTCCACACCAGTCCAATTACATGTGCCGACTGTTGATGGGCTTGGCAAGGTGGGCTAGAGGCAGACCCCCTGGGCAGAGAGTGGGGTTCACAAAACAAGCCTGAGGGAGTCTGAAAGCAGGGGGGAAGGGCGCGGGCTCCCCACAGAGTCTGCCCAGAGTCTTCTTGTTCCCCACCCACCCCTCAGGAGCACAAAGACCCTGTGACTTTGCCAGCCAAGGCCATCTTTGTCATCCACAAGAGCCTTTTGGGCTCTTGGCCTGAGACATCTCTTTTTTTTGCAGAGAGATACGGCTGTGCTCTTGGTTCATGGTTGCATGGTGAGCACCCACCCCTTCTTTCACGGGAGCTCTTCATGCTGGCTGGTGTCACAGACAAAACCCAACCCCAGTCTGAGCTCAGATCCAACTGTGCTGTGTGCCTTGGGACAGGATCTTCAACCTCCCTGGGCTTCAGCTTTCTCTTTCACAGTCTGCCAATTAAAATGCTGACTTCCATGCAACATAAGGGGAAGCTGGGTATTGGGGGGCGGTCTATGAAAACGCATGCTTCCTAGGGCCTCTGAGGACTGGAGAGGACGAAGGTGAAGTGCTTGTATTCCCAAGCTTCATGTAGGCGAGGGCACAGCCCTGCCGTTGCTTCATCCTTACTATCTTTTTCTTTGACCTTTACTGCACCTCCATCCCAGATCAGGCAAACAGATTGACCCAGGGCCAGCAGGCTGGCAGAAACCAAGACTATCACACAGGAATGAACACCCTTGCCACTGTGCAGAGGGGAGCACCCCCCACCTGGGAACTATAATCTCAACCACAAAACAAGTTAGGGGGGTGGCGGCTGAGCTCCCTGCTGCTTCCCTTCACCCAGGGCTGGAGGCCACTGCAAGGCAAGAGAAGGCGGGCAGGGCCCGGGAGGTCCGAAGCCCACAAGAACCCTGCTCAGCTCCCCCTCCTGGCCCTGGTCCCCTGGCAAGCAGCGTTCGGTGCTGTTCTGGAGCCCGAGGATGGTGACGAGCATGGTGCACCCTCCGCTGCTGAGCTCAGGAGTCCCCATGCGTGCCCTCAGGGCCCTCAGCAAGGGTGCCCGGCAAGGGTGGGCCGCTAGCCCGCTACATCCCAGGACAGTTCCCGACCGTACCCGACCCCGCCCAGTGCCAGCTGTGTCTGGGACCTGAGGCCTCCAGTCAGGCTGTTCAGGGCCTGCCCGACGACAGTGTGGGTCCCATTTAGCAAAGTCACCAAGTGATCGAAAATGCAGTGGAGCTGCCTAATGAGGCCAGGCGATCGGTTGGACTGGGTGGAACATCCAGCAGAGTGGCGTTAGCCTGGCGTGTTAATTAAAAGTGTGACACTTGAAGCACCATCCAAAGCACCCCATTAATTATTCCCTGAATCCAAAGGTCAGATGCACTGGAGGAGTTACAAGACGGTGATGAAATCGCTCAACTCCGGGCCCTGGTGACAGCATCCTTTGCACGTAGGCCTCGCACCCCCCTGTCACTTTGGTGGAGGGGGAGCAGCTGCCTTCTCCCCCGTGCACTGTGGCCTCAAGTTCAAGGGAAGGACTGAGGCTGCCTGAAGTGCTGGCTTCGGCTCAGCCCCAGCCCCAGCCCCAAGCACAGTGTCCTGTGGAGGGATGTCGTTGGTCGGAGCGCTTGCTGGTGCTGGATTGACCTGAGGGGTCTTGTGCATTTCCCTTCCCTCTGTGAGACCCATGGGCAGCTAGAGCCGCGTTTCCAAAGTTGGGAATCAGCAGATGGGAATTCCAACCCCACGGGGCTGCATGGCCGTAGCAAAGTTCTTACTTTATGTTAAAAGAAATAAAGTTTGTGCTGGAGCAAGAAACAAGCTTCTCAGGAATCTGGGAAGTGTTGACTGGGGCAAGTTACTGCACCTCTCTAGGCCCCATGCACCTGTCTGTGCGTTAGTGGGCTTTGTGTCTCCATGACCAAAAGGCCTGACAAGAACAATCTAGAGGAGGGGAAGTAGGTCTGGGCTCACGGCTTCAGGAGTCTGGGTCCATGGTCAGCGAATTTACACCTCTGAGCCTGAGGTGATGCAGAGTTCCTGGCAGAAGGCAGGTGTCAACCCCCAGGGCACACCCCTGTGACCTACCCCCTCCAGCCACACCCTGCCTGTCTGCAGTTACTGCCCAGGAATACATTCAAACTGGATTAATCCACCGAAGAGGTTAAGACTCTCATAACCCAATCATTTCGCCTCTGAACTTTTCTGCACCATCTCACACATGAGCTTTTGGGGGATTTTTCATATCCAAATCACAACAGTAGGTGAGCACACCACCTCCTCTGAGTCCCCACTCAGAACTTCAGAGACAAAGGACAGTGGCAGGGGTGGTGATGCATAGGGCGGGCCACCCAGCAAGAGGCCAGGGCTCCTCCTGCGCCCCTCACAGCACCTGGCAACCACAACAAGCCTTCCCAGAGGGTCTATCTTTTATTTTTTAAAAAAAGTTTGAATTTCAAAATCTCCATGACCAGCTCTGAAGTCTTTGCATGGTATGGAATTCCTGCTCAATCCAGGAGCGAACCTCTTCCTACTCCCCAGGGTTGGGCTCAGAGTGAACCCCACACACACCAAAGTTCAGAAGCTGACAGAGGCCCATCGGTGAGCAGCAGGGCTGTGTTCTGAGCCAGGTTGGCATCTGAGCCTACAACAGCTCAACTATTCATTTAACGGATGGCTGCTGTCTTCATTCAAATGATGTCGCCTGTTAGAAATGAACGCCCGTTGAATCTATCACGGTGACAAAATGCACCTGTGTTTATCCTTCTGCTGCCAAGGCTGATAATTCAATATTTTTTTTTCATTAATTTTTAGCACCTTTTAAAAAGGGGGGCTTTGGCTAGGGAATGAAGAGGGCTTCTCCTTCCCAGGACTTCAGCCTCCCTGACTCCTCCCTCTCCTGGGATTCTGCTGGACTCTCACCCTCATGGACCTTCATGGACCTTGCCATTCAAAGTTCCCCGAAGCTCTGAGTGATGAGCTGGCGCATGCTGGTGATTTGCTAACTGCCAGGAGACACCTGCTTGTGCCCACGTGGCCCTTACAGGTACTTCCCTCTGTCCTTAAAAAGCACCCAAAGCCCAGGCTTCCAGCAATCTACTCCCCCTCCCTCACCTGCCCTGGCTCCAGGGTCCTTTGTGCTCCAAGCATTGACCCTGAACCCATGCCTGTAAGGTGACTCCATTAATTCTGTTTCCATGAGGTCTTGTTACTGTCTTATCTTCCACATGCCTGTAGGGAAGGACAGAGTGGTCCTGACCTGCGAGCTCGTTCGTTCATTCATTCGTTCGTTCATTCATTCATTCATTCATTCATTCAAGAACCTATGTGAGCTGCCCGCTGAGTGTCAGGCATTGTGATGAACACAGCTCCCAGGCCCTCCCCAGAGCTCTCAGCCCTCTGATGGAGCAGCAGGGAGGGAGCAGTTTCCCAGGCCAGGCCAGAGGGACACGCCAGCTCTGCCTCCTGCTTCCCCCACAGCAGTGCTAGAAACGGTGGCACTCTATGTGTGCAGCTGGCCAGGACCCACTGGGAAGGGAAGCCACCAAGGAGCATGCTCCTGGGCCCTCAGTGCAGGATCCAGAATGCCTCAGTGGCCACGGGGTGTGTGGTTCCTGTCACTTCTCTGGGAGCTCCTTGTAGGATATGCTCTCTGGTTCCGTTGCCCCAGGATCATGTGTAAGACAATGCAAGAAAGCCTGGAGGTGAGATGATTGGGTTCTGAGAGCCTTTTCCTAATCAGTGCATTAGGGATTAACTGGGAGGTCCCCTGTAAACAGGTAGGGTGTGGCTAAAAGAGGTAGGTCACTCAGGTGTGCCTGTGGGATAGACATGGTTTGTCCATTGTGAGAGAAGTCTCTGCTTCCTGGTGCCATGTCCTGAGCTGCTTTCCTCTGCCAAGTCCTTCCGCCATGATGCTCTGCCTCACCTCTGTCCTAGAGCAACAGAGTTGGCCACCTTTGGACTGAGACCCCCTGAAACTGTAAGTACCAAATAAACTTTACCTCCTCTAGGATTGCTCTTGTCAGGCCTTTTGCTTGCAACAGTGAAGAAGCTGACTACGACAGCCCCATAACCTCCCCGGGACTCCATTTCCTTGTTTGCATGATACGATAGAAATAGCTGCAGTTTTCCAGCACGGCTGTGTGCCGGCCTGTCCACTGAGTCCTCTCTGTGCTTTGGTTCTCTTGGCCAAGCCAGAACCTTCCAAACAGGACCCACAGAGGCCAAAGGACAGGCCACAGCCATGCTGAAGGCATGGGGCCTGAAATCAGCTGTGCACAGAATCAATGTCTCCATCATGCTCCTTCCCCGGGATGGGACACGGTTACTGAGGTGCTGTGCGGGACACCAGGGCTTGGCCATGGAAGGCTCGATGCAGCTTCCCCCCTTCCCCTGGAGGCTGGCCAGGGGACATGCCTGCCTGTGTCTGGTGCACTGCCGATGACCTCACCCCACTGCCCAGCCACATCCCGGATGTGGCCTTGGGGGAGTCCCCAGGGGGTCCAGTCCCAACACTGCCACCCCACGATCCCCTAGATTTTCACAGCAGCTCCAAGCCCACCCAGGACCCCACTGGCAGCCCAGAGCCACCTCTGCCTCCTGGAGAAGCCCTGCGATGGCATGGTCCTCTTAACTCCTCAGGGGTGGCCGTGGTGCCCAAGAGCAGGTGGAGACAGGGAGCAGGAGGGAGAAAAAGGAAGCAGAGAGGAGCAGGCGGGGGCAGGAGAGGCCCAGGGAGAGGAAGAGCTGAGGGGACGGGGAGAGGGCTGCATCCGCCGCAGGGACAATGGTCAGCAGAGGAGAGGAAGCCTGGGCTGGCTGGGAAGGTGCTCATGGTGGCTGGCGGGGGAGGGGGAGACGGCAGGGGTCAGGGAGGCTGCAGCAGCACTTCCCTTCTGCCTTCCTGGATCCCAGAAGTTACCTGGCAAATGTTCCTGTGCTTTTCTGGGGGTCGCCCCCAAGCCCTGCAGCCAGCAGATAACACCGTGAGGAGGGGGCCCTGGGCTTTTTCCTTTCTCCCTTGCTCACTATTATTAATAAGCCTGAGTGCATTACACACAGTCACTGGCCCTGGGGGCCATGTGCTCCTGCCAAGCTTGAAGCCACTACAGGTTCACATCAGCAGGGGAGGGGGTTTCTGTGCATCGTCACATTTTCAGACAGGCCAGCTGAGCCCCAGTGAGTGCAGTGGCTGCCACCCAAGGTCCCATAGCAAGGAGCAGCAGAGCTAGAGTCCCAGAGCCTTGAACACCCTTCGCGGTTCCCTTACTTCCTCAGAGGGCCCCCTGCACCACCTGGCAAGGGCACGCTGGGCGCTGGTGCTTTGGGGATGCCGGCTTACTGCTGGACACCTCGCAGCAACAGCAGACCCGTGAGGCGCAGTGACAAGACCTGCAGAAGGGGGCGCTCTCTTCTTAGGAAGGGCCGTGAGGAAGGCCTGCCCCCAAGGACAGGGGCTCACCAGGACAAGCCAGGCCCACCACAGCCCGTAGGCCTGGCACTGGGAGCCGTAGAACCTCCCTGGAGCGCGTGGTACAGCCTTGGCTGCCCGTGACAAGCAGTCAGGACCTTCACACAATCATTCTTAATTGAGGAGGAAATGGGTTTTTATCACAAAAACATAGATCTGATTTTGCTTTTTAATTTTAAAAAAATTCATTTTAGAAAATCAAGCAAAAAGATATTTAGGCTCAGGCAAGAAGGAGCAGCTGGGGTGCGGGGAGCCTTGCAGGCAGAGGAGAGCAGGGAGGAGCTGCGCTGCACCCAGCCCCAGCCAGGGTCTAGGACGGAGACAGAGGCACGGACAGTCCCCTCTGCCCCGGCACCTCTGCATTGCAGCCACGCTGTCCCTGTGTGGGTGAAAGTCAGGCCTGGCCCAGCCTGGAACCGAATCCTGGCCTTGCCGGCCGGAAGGTAACCCATCAGGGTGGCAGCTCAAGGACTGCCTGAGGAGCTTCAGGGTCCAGAAGAGCGCAGGAGAGCTGGGGGTGGAGAAGGCCCGGCTTCATTCCGGGCCATCTGCATCCCTGGGCCTTACAAAACACTGGCAGAGAGCAGGGGGCTCAATGATGCCAGGGCTGGGCATCAGGGTCGGGTGTGTGGTGAGAATGCTGAGAATGCGGCTGCCTCCCAGGTCAGCACATCAGACCATGCTGCTGGGCGCAGGCCACAGGCTACACAGAGGGGGGGAGCCCGGCAGGGCCAAGCGGCAGCCATGTCTAGTCAGCTTTTGCTCTGCTGTGACGGGAAGACCTGACTTCTTTTTATTATTATAAGAATCAACATTTTCATTTATTTTTGTTCATATTGACACACATTCTTTTTTATTTTTCCTTTTTCAATATGCACAAACAGTAGTTGGCATATCAGATATACATGGAGCATAACTTCCAATTCTTGTGGTTGTACATGCTGTGGAGTTATACTGGTCATGTATTTACACATGAATATAGGAAGGTTAGGTCTGATTCATTCTACTGTCTTTCCTGTTCCCATCCTCCCTCCCTTCCCCTCGTTCCCCTTTGTCTAATGCAATGCACTTCTATTATTCTCTTCCCCCACTCATTGTGTGTTAGCATTCACATATCAGAGAGAATATTCAGTCTTTGGTATTTTGGCTGATTTCACTTAACATCATAGTTTCCAATTCCATCCATTTACTGGCAAATGTCATAAGTTCATTCTTTATGGCTGAGTAATGCTCCAATGTATATGTATATACCACATTTTCTTTATCCATTCATTTGTTGAAGGACACCTAGGTTGGTTCCATAGCTTGGCTATTGTGACTTGAGCTGATGTGAACATTGATGTGGCCACGTCACTATAGTGTGCTGATTTTAAATCCTTTAGGCATAGACCAAGGAGTGGGATAACTGGGTAAAATGGTGGCTCCACTCCAAGTTTTCCAAGAAATCTCCATACTGCTTTCCAGAGTGGTTACTCCAATATTCAGTCCCACCAGCAAAATGTGAGTGTGTCTTTTCCCCCACATCCTCGCCAACATTTATTGTTACTTGTATTCTTGATAATTGCCATTCTGACTAGAATGAGACAAAATAGTGTGCTTTCAATTTGCATTTCCCTAATTGATAGAGATGTTGAACATTTTTTCAAATATTTGTTGATCAATTGTATTTCTTCTTCTGTGAAGTATCTGTTCAGTTCCTTTGACCATTAATTGATTGGGTTATTTGTTTTATTGGTGTGAAAAGTTTTGAGTTCTTCACATATACTAGAGATTGATGCTGTATCTGAGGTGCAGGTGGCAAAGGTTTTCTCCCATTCTGTAGCTCTCTCTTCACATTATTGTTCCCTTTGCTGTGAAGAAGCTTTTTAGTTTGATACTGTTCCATTGATTAGTTCTTAATTTTACTTCTTGTACTTATTGAGGAAGTCAGTTTCTAAGCCAACATGATGGAGAGTTGGTCCTACATTTTCTTCTAGTAGTCACAGGGTCTATGGTCTAATTCCTAGGTTCTTGATCCACTTAGAGTTTAGTTTTGTGCAGAGGGAGAGATAGGGGTTAAATTTCATTCTGCTACTTATGGATTTACAGTTTTCCCAGCACCATTTGTTGAAGGGGCTATCTTTTCTCCAATGTATGTTTATGGCACCTTTGTCTAGTATGAGATAATTTTATTTATGTGGGTTTATCTCTGGGTCTTCTATTCTGTACCATTGGTCTTCATGTCTGTTTGGGTGCCAATACTATGCTGTTTTTGTTACTACACCTCTGTAGTATAATTTAAATTCTGGTATTGTGATGCCTCCTGCTTCACTTTTCTCACTAAGCATTGCTTTGGCTTTTCTGGGCCTTTTATTTTTCCAAATAAATTGCATGATTTTTTTTTTATTTCTATGAAGAACATCATTGGAATAGCAATTGCATTGAATTGATTTATTCATCTAACTTTATTGCATTTTAAATTAATTGCATTCGTTTTTTTATAGGAATTACATTAAATCTGTATAGCTCTTTTGGTAGTATAGCAATTTTGACAATATTAATTCTGCCTATCCAACATGGAAGATCTTTCTATTTTCTAAGGTCTTTTCAATTTTGTTCTTTAGTGTTCCATAGTTTTCATTATAGAGGTCTTTCCCTCTTTTGTTATATTGACTCCCGAGTATTGTTGTTGTTGTTTTTTTTTTTTTTTTTGGCTATTGTGAATTGGACAGTTTTCCTAATTTCTCTTTCAGTTGATTCCTCACTGGTACATAGGAATATGTTTGATTTATGGGTGTTAATTTTATATTTTGCTACTTTTCAGAATTCATTTATGAGTTCTAGAAGTTTTCTGGTGGAATATGTTGAGGCTTCTAAATACAGAATCATGTCATAGGCAAATAGGGATACTTTGAGTTCTTCTTTTCCTATTCATATCCCTTTAATCTCTTTCTTCTGGTTCATTGCTCTGACTAGAGTTTCAAGGACTATATTGAATAGAAGTGGTAAAAGAGGGCATCCTTGACTTGTTCTTGTTTTTAGAGGGAATGCTTTCAATTTTTCTCCATTTAGAATGATGTTGGCCTTGGGTTGAACATATATGTTCCCACCATCCCTAGTTTCTCTAGTGTTTTGAACATGAATGCATACATTTTTGTTGTGATTTGCCATTAAGAACATTTGCACCTATATTCATCAGGGATATTGGGCTGAAGTTTCCTTTCTTTGATGTGCCTTTGTCTGGTTTGGGTTTTTTTTTTTTTTTTTTTTTTTTTTTTTTTTTGGTACTAGGGATTGAACTCAGAGGCACTCAATCACCAAGCCACATCCCCAGCCCTATTTTGTCTTTTATTTAGAGACAGGGTCTCACTGAGCTTTTGAATGTCTCACCATTGCTGGGGCTGGCTTTGAACTCAAAATTCTCTTGCCTCCGCCTCTCAAGCCACTGGAATTACAGGCGTGCACCACTGCACCCGGCTTCTTTGTCTGGTTTTGATATCAGGGTATACTAGCTTTATAGAATGAGTTTGAAAGAGTTCCTACCTTTTCTATCTAGTGGAGGTCCCCTCTTTTTCTGTTTGAGGAGGATTGGTGTCTGTTCTTCTTTGAAGGTCTGTTAGAACGTGGCTTAGACTCCATCGGGTCCTGGGCTTTTCTTCCTGGGGAGGCTTTGGATGGCATCTTCAATTTCATTACTTTAAGTTGATCTATTTAAATTTTCTGTGTCTTCCTGATTCAATTTGGGTAGGTCATATGTCTCTGGAAATTTGTCAATTTATTCAGATTTTCTATTTTATTTGAGTATAAATTTTCAAGATAGTTTCTGATTATCATCTGTATTTCAGTAGTGTCTGTCGTGATAGAGTGAAAGATAGGGGTTAAATTTCATTCTACTACTTATGGATTTCCAGTGAATTTTAGTAATTTGGGTTTCTCTCTTGGTTAACTTGGCTAAGGCTTTATCAATTTTATTTATATTTTTAAGGAACTAAATTTTTGTTTTGTTGATTTTTTTTTGAATTTTTTTGTTTTAATTTCATTGATTTCAGCTCTGTTTTTAATTATTTCTTGTCTTCTGCTCTTGGTGTTGATTTGTTCTTCTTTTTTTAAGGCTTTGAGATGTAATGTTAAGTTATTTATGTCATGACTTTCTATTCTTTTAGTGAATGAGATCAATGAAATGAATTTTTCTCTTAGCACTGCCCTCATAGTGTCCCAGAGATTTGATATGTTATGTTGCTATTTTCATGTACCCTTAAGTATTTTTATAATTTCATCCCTAATTTCTTTTGCTATCCATTGGTCATTCAATAAGTATATTATTTAGTATCCAGGTGTTAGAGTAGCTTCTATTTTTTGTTTTATCATTGATTTCTAATTTCATTCCATTATGATCTGATAGAATGCAGGGCATCATCTTTATTTGTTTATTTATTTTTTTGTATTTGCAAAGAGTTGCTTTGTGACCTAAGACATGGGCTATTTTAAAGAACGATCCTTGTGCTGCTTAAAATAAAGTATATTCAGTCATTGATGGATAAAATATTCTATATGTCTGTTAAATCTCAATTATTATTATTATTAATCTCAATTAATTATTATCAATTGCATTTTTTAGTTCTATGGCTTCTTTATTTAGTTTTTGTTTGGAGGATCTATCCAGTGATGAGAGATCTGTGTTAAAGTCATCCAGTATTATTTGTGTTGTGGCCTATTTGGTTCTTGAAATTGAGGTTTTTTTTTTTTTTTTTTTTTTTTTTTTGGTGGTGCTGGGGATTGAACCCAGGGCCTTGTGCATGTGAGGCAAGCATTCTACCTATTGAGCTATATCTCCAGCCGAGAAATGTTTGTTTATATATATAGATGCCTCATTGTTTGGGGCATAAATACTTACAATTATTATGTCTTATCAATGTATAATTCCCTTAAGCAGTATAAAATGTTCTTCTTGGTCCCATCTGATTAACTTTGGCTTGAAGTCCACTTTATCTGATATGAGGATAGAAAACCCTGCTTGTTTATGAGATTCATGTGAATGATATGTTTTTTCCCATCCTTTTACTTTCAGTCTGTGGATGTCTTTGCCCATGAGGTGAGTCTCTTGGAGACAGCATATTGTTAGGTCTTGTTTTTTAATCCAGTCTGCTAGTCTGTGTCTTCTGCTTGATGAGTTTAGACCATTTACATTCAATGTTATTATTGAGGTATGATTTTTATTCCCTGTCATTCTGTTTTCTAATTTGAATTAGTTTCTCCTTTTTTGGTCTATTCTTCTAGTGTAGTTCCTCTCTTTACTGGTTTTCACTTTTATTTTTCATTTCTTCTTCATGAAATATTTTATTGAGTATGTTTTGTGGTGCAAGCTTTCTAGTTGTGAATTCTTTTATCTTTTGTTTATCATTAAAAGTTTTTATTTCATCATCAATTCTGAAGCTTAATTTTGCTGCATATAGTATTCTTGGCTGGCATCCATTTTCTTTCAGAGCTTGGTATATATTATTCCAACACCTGCTAGCTTTGAGGGTCTGGATTGAGAAATCAGCTGAGATCCAGATTGGTTTCCCTCTAATGTTACCTGTCATTTTTCTCTGGCAGTCTTTACAATTCTATCCTTATTCTGTATTTTAGTCATTTTTTAAATAATGTGACATGGTGTGGGTCTGTTTTAATTTTGTATATTTGTGGTCCAGTAAGCTTCCTATATTTGATTTTCCATTTCATTCTTCAGGTTTGGGAGATTTTCTGATATTATTTCATTGAAAAGATTATACATTCCTTTGGTTTGTGTCTTCAAGCCTTCTATTCTGATAAATCTTAAATTTGGTCTTTTCATGTTAACCCATACTTCTTGGAAGTTCTGTTCATGATCTCTTAACACCTTTTCTCCAGGTTCAACTTTATTTTCAAATTGTGCATTTTGTCTTCATTGACTGGAACTCTTTCTTCCAAGTGATCTAGTCTGCTGGTGATGCTTTTCATTGAATTTTTAATTTGAATTTTTAATATTGATTTCTTCATTTCAAGAATTTTTGCTTGTTTTTTTTCAGAATCTCTCTTTATTGAAGAAAATTTTTCACTTTCTGTATTTTCTCTCTGATTTTACTCTTTGCATCCTCCTTTACCAGTTTAACTATGTACATTCTAAACTTCTTCTCTGACATTTCTTCCACTGTGGTGTTGATGAATTCTGTTATTGAAGTATTTTGGTTTGTTTGGGGAAAGTTTTGCCTTGCTTTTTCATGTTGTTTATGTGTTTGCCCATCTACCAGTATGGATCTGAGGTAGTAGAGTTTCTATCCTGTGGAGTTATAGTGTTCCTGAAGGTTTCTAGTACCTCACTGTTTAGGAGGAAGACAAATAATAACAGTAAAAAAATGCAAACAATATATGGCATTAAACCAAGTAGTTCCTGCTATGGTGTCTACAATGTTAATTATCAAAATAAACATAAATGATCTGATCAGTATTGCCTACAGTAAAAATAGTAAGCTTACAAAAGGGTTTACAATTTTGAATAGTGGACAGGGAGAGAACCTAAGTGATGTAGGATGTGATTATGTGGGAGGAACAGAGAAGATAGAAGTAAAAAATTAAAGGAAGAGTGAAAGAAAGAACAATAGATATCGGCTGTTAGCAGAAGAAAAGACAGAGAGAGAATCAAAGGAAACAGAGAAGTGAGATAAAATATATGTATAAAGTAAAAATTTTTAAAAATAAAAATAAGTGTATACAAAACAAAACTGAAATATACAATCAGACAGTCTTGTCCTCAAAATACTAATCTATGGAAAGTAACTGGCTCCAAAAATGCTAGAACTGAGAAAAAGCTTATATGAATATGAATAAATGTTCAGGAAACTTTAAGGTCCCAATTAAACAGAGAAAAGAAAAAAATAGATATTGATGAAAAACTAAAGAATTGTTTTTGTTGGAGTTCAAAAATTTATCCATTTCCTTTCTCAGCATTATTAGGTGGGGTTGTTTGGAGAGTGATGCTTGGTCCACCCTCAGGGTGGGGTTGCTGGAGTGAAAGGGGTAATTCTGTACTCAGAACTCCTGGGGGTAGGGTTTAGGCTTAGGTCTGCTCTAGGTTCATTGCTGAATGCCAGTTGGCCTGGAGATTTAAATCAGCGCACCTTCAGGGCCCAGCAATTGCCAGTCCTCGCTGGAAGCCTGCACCCCAGGGATCTCCCCTGGGTTCCACTCATGCAGGGGAGGAGCCAGTTCTTAGTCCAGCTGTCTATCTCCTGTTTTGGTTTCATGCACTGGAACAGCCAAGAGAGCTACCTTCTATATTCTGCCATCTTGAAACCTTCAAGAATCCAAAAGACCTGACTTCTAAAGAACTACTTTATAGGGGAAAAACTTTATTGAGGGGCTCATGGCTTCAGCAATCTCAGTCCATACAAAGCCAGCTCCAATCCTCAGGATTCCAGGTGAGACAGAACATCATGACAGAAGAGTGTGGTGGAGGGAAGCAGCTCACATGATGATCAGGAAGCAGAGAGAGACTCCACTCGCCAGATACACAATATGTACCCCAAAGGCACACCCCCAGTGCCCACCTCCTCCACCCACACCCTACCTACCTTCAGTTACCACTCAGTTAATCCTGTCAGGAGATTGATTCATTGATTGGGTTAAGGTTCATATAACCCAATCATCTCACCTCTGAATGTTCTTTTGTTGTCTCACACATAAGCTTTTGGAGACACCTCACATCCAAACCATAACACCATGGTTCTAGCTTAGTTCATAATGAAGTTCCCCTCCACATTTCCCTGGGTCAGCAGATGTGCCATGAGTCTCCCCCAGGGCTTCTGAGGTCTGAGCCCATGCCCATGTGTAGGAGAGATTCTTCTGGCTGAGTCCACCTGTCCACACTGGTCCCCACAGGGGTACCCTTTTCCAGGCCACAAGACCTGCTCAGCTCTATGAGTTCCTGCTCACTCCCCTCTGGCCCAGCTGTCCCTGAATAGTACATGGCTTTGCACATTCCCTGACCTTTCTGTCTTTGCTAAATGGCTCCTTGACCCTTTCTTCCCAGCCTAACAGGACACCAGCCTTAGTGCCATAAATGCCCGTGGTCAAGCAGGAACAGTGGCAGGTGGGCAAGAAGGCACAGTCTGAAGGCTCAGCTGGTCCCCAGCTGCACCCACTGCTCCCCTGTGTTGAGTCATATGGAGATGTCAGCAGATCTCCCCGTTCTCCAAGGAGGCCAGCACTCCTGGGTTCACATGGGGACTGAATCGCCCACAGCCAGTTCATACCAATTTTGTTTTGATGGAAGAGGAGAAGCTCCAGCAGGTGACTTCTACCTGAACATGTGTGACACATAGTGGGGCTTAGGGGATGCAGAAGGGCCCAGGGAGGTGCTGCAAATAGGGAAAGAGAAAAATATATGGAAAATAAGCTCATGTGACTCTTTAAAGAAATGACCCACTCTACCATCGGCAGGAGCAGAGAGGGTGTGCTGGGATTGAAGCAGGAGACCCCAGAGCCTCTTAACTAGAGCTGCCCAGGCATGCGGATGGCTTGTGCTCCTGGAGGACAGAGGGATGGGCTTCACCACCAGGCAACAGGCCACCAGCTCTGCCACCGTCTCCTGGGAGCAAATTATTCATAACTTAGATGAATTCCTGTGGTGCCAGCTCTGAACCCTTTTGCCAGTCGCGCGCTGATGCCAAGGCTCAGAGGATGAACAGTTCCTGTCTGGAGAGGACGGTGCAGCATCTGCACCCCTTCAGGTGAAAGATGTCCAGAGAAGCACCACTGCCGTCATTGTCACACTCCATTAGGTAGAACAAGTCACAACCATTCCAGGCCCTCAGGTTGTGAAATGCTCCGCAGTCCAGAGGAGATTGAGCCATTTTTCTCATTTGCTTTTTTCTCATTCTTAAACCTCAGTGTCACTTGCTACTGCCTGCACTAGAGTTTCTAGCAGGCTAGGGGTGGGTCCAAGGTCAGCAACCCAGCACATGGCCCTACCCCAACTGGCCTCCTGCCTGCCTCCCATGGCTCTGCCACCGCACCCTGCCCTCAGGAGGACTGGCCCTGTCTCTCCTGGGCTCTCATGCCTGTTGTCACACTCACTGGACTAGGTGCAGATGTTGCTGTTAATTGGATTACCTTGTCTCACCACAATCACTAAGGACCTCCTGGAAGACTCACTGTGTGTCCCCAAAGGTCTCCTGGAGTCATATGATGAATATGCTTAGTGAGGAGTGGATGGGTAGAGAGAGGCAGGAAGGGAGAAAGGGAAAATAGGTGGATGATTACCAATAATGAAGCAGGGATTATCAAATTCTAGTGTGCAAATTCCTCATCTCTAAAGTTAAAACTGTTACAATATCTGAGTTGGGGGTTACTATCCCCCACTTTATAGATAAGAAGGCTGAGGTTTACGGAGGTGCAAGAACACCACCCCAGTTCCCACAGAGGCTTGTCCCTGGAGCCACAGCCTCAGCCACCTATGCAGTGAATGCATCCTTATCCCGTGGAGCCCTGTCTAGTGGGGAGGTAGGTGGCACTAAAGGTACAAGCACAGGATGAGATGTTTACTAGCTTCCGCTGGCAGCAGCCATGAAGGAATGGTGTGGGTACAGCTAGAGGGGCGAAGACACTTCCGTGGAGAGGTTAGGGAGGACAACACGGGTCTCAGACTGACACTGCTGACATGAGGCAGGCTCCGGTTGCTGAGAGAGCTGTAAAGCGATGATCTGGTCCAGTGAACTAGCCCAGACTATTCCCCCTGGAAAGGGCAGCCCATGGTGAGGAACTCCCTGTGAGAGCTGCGGGCAGCCTGGGGCAGGCCTTCTTTGAGTTGCCAGCATTCATGGACATCGGTAGAGCGGGGCTGTCTCCTGGTGGCCATGAGAGCAGACCCTTGGCTTCTTTGGTTTGCTAAATGGGTTCCCCATTGAGGGGGCCTTTCTGGCCAAAGATCCGGGGAGGAGAAGGGAGCGTGTGTAGATTTCCTGGGTGGGTGGGGCCAGGGCCCCGGAATTCGCACTGGCCAAGGACAGGGTTCCAGAAGGTGCTTTTTTCTTGTGTAAGACTGGAACCCCTGGGCAGTGAAGTCGACTGGCCGAGTGGCTTTGGTGGCTGGGCATCCTGTCAAGTGTGCTGGCCTCATGGCTCCCTGTGGGCCTCACAGAGGATGGAAGGACTTCGGGTACTTGGGCTGCCCCAGCTGCTGAAAACTCACAAGGGTGGGGTAGAAGCTCCACAGGAATCAACACGTCTACACACAGAGCCAAGCAGAATCTGACCCCAAAGTGGAGGCCACGAAAAATGCTGAAGAGTTTCTTTTTCTCCTTTTCTTAAAAAAATATTTATTTATTTAATTTTAGTTGTACACAAAGCCTTTTTTTTTTTTTTTTTTTTTAATGTGGTGCTGAGGATTGAACCTGGGTTGCGCACGTGCTAGGCGAGCGCTCTACTGCTGAGCCACAACCCGAGCCCACGCTGAAGGGTTTCTAAGAGATCCCGTTTCAGTCACCCAGGAGACACCTGCAACTTCAAGCGCAGAGTCAGTGTTTCCAGCAAAAGAAGCCTTCAAGTCCTTGAGGAGTCACCCAGGCCACCGTTACCATCAGCACCCACACATCAGAGGTGTCACCTACTGCAAAGCGGGTGTGTGAGTAGACACATATGGGCCAGTTACGTGACCCGTGACACTAGTGATTTTAAAGACGACTAAGATCAAGTGAAGCCAGAGGGCCCCGGTAGGTGCTCCCCTGGTAACGGTTTCATCTTGTGCAAACATTCTGCTTCTGTGGTTTGACAGGGTCCCGGGTGGATCTGTGGGAAGAGCACCAGGCAGGGCACCAGCACGCCCTGCTGCAGAGGGCCAGAGTTCACTGTCCCAGCCTTCGTCCCCATATCGTGGCCCCTGACTGCCTCAAAACCAAGGCTCCTTGGAGACGTAGCTTACTGGAGGACGGGGACAGGAACGTATATGACAACCTTGGGACATCCGAGTGCAGACCATGTGGAAATGGGGCAGCTAAGGAGGTAACCACAACCACCCGTGTGTGGAAGCATGTCACAGGGTCACGGAAGCCAAGGAGAGTCCTCAGTGGTCAAAGCCAGGGATCTGCGCAAAAAGACACCTATAATATTACTGGATCATAACCTGGAGTGAAAATAAGTATCCACAGGACCACGCTGATTAAATGATTGAATAAATAAATGAACTGGGGAGAGGAGAGGAGTCTCTGATGCAGAAGAACTTTCCAGATAGTTCATGCAGCCCGCCCACCCTCAGGGGCTACAGAATGACTGCCTTCTTCTCACAATCAGCTGCACAGTGACCTCCTCCCATCGTGGGCAAGGGGGCGCCTGACCTCATCAGGGGGACAGCAGCCCTACTACGCTTCACCCCAGGGGATGAGGAGCTGGCTGACTCTGTGTGGTGGTGGAGATGTAGGGAAAGCATCGCGGGCACTGGAACAGACAAGACTGAGGCAGGAGGAGGCAGGACCCGTAGACACAGCAGCCAGAGGACACAGACGGGGTTCAAACTTGCCTGGCTGCCTCCCGCCCAGCCATAAGGGAGAGGATCCTGGTACCGTCTTCCTCCTCCTACAGGTCTAGAGGAGGTACGGCGCGCCTTGTGAGAGCCCTCTTCATAGCAGTCACTTCTGGTGATTGGCTGTCTCCTGATCAGACTGGACACCTCTGGCAAGGGCAGGGACCTCACCCTTCACCACTCAGTTGAGCGGAGCCTGGGTTTTCTCAGGAACGCAGGGCCAGCTTCTGAATTTGCAGGGCCCAGTACAAAGCAAAACCAGGAGAGCCCTTTGTTGAAAAATGCTGAAGGGTTTCTAAACAGCAACAGCTCAGTCGTAAGCCCAGTGCAGGGACTTCCCAAGAGCTCTGGGTACCTGCTCCTAAAGCTGCCCTCGCTAGAATCATGAGAAACATGCTCATCTGTCCAAACCCAAAGAATGGACTCAGTCAAAGGTACAGGACAGGATCGGGAGCCTGGAGGTCAGCCACCCCAGAGCAGCTACAGTCAGCGCTTGATCCCCCGGGGTGCAAGGTCCCATCCCCGGGGCCTCACTGGCCGATTACCACGTGGCCCACTATCTTCCCAGACCTCGCCTAGGTGCTACTGGCCCCTGTGGGCTATTTAAAGAAATGGCCTGTTAGTCTCCCCTACCCTCCTTGGCTCTCTGGGGAGGGAAAGCCTTCTGGGGTGCGCATTCTGGCACCCACGCAGCTCTTGCTTCTTTGCCTAGTTACTGCTTCTCCACCCAGGGGTTTCCCAATTGGTCAGGCCCATGCTCCCCACCTCCTGAGGGCCAAGGGCCGTTCAGGTGATGGCTCCGGACCTGCCCCGTCCACAGGCTGTGGTGCTGTTGCCTAGCTCTCCACTCCGCCCCTCGTCCCCTCCTTTCTTACACCCCAATTTGCACCTCAGCCTAAGCGCTGCGTTCTGAAGGTGGACCGCCAGGCCTTCTGTTTCTCACAGAATGAGTGTCCTTGGGCCAGTCCCTCTGCTCCTCAGAGTCCCTGTCCTGGCCTGTGAATCGGGCCCTGTGCTAGCTGTCTGTGCTACAGGATGAACTGACAAAGACTTAGTGGCTTGAGACAGCACCTAAGGGAAAACCCCCAGTTCCCAGCCCAGAAGTCCAGGTGGGCGGTGGGTTCTCTGCGCAGGTTCCCCTGAGGATGATGTCAAGGAGTGACCAAGCCAGTTCCCTGCTGGAGGCTCTGGGGGTGAATCTGATTACAAGCCCGTTCCGGGTCTCATGGTGGCAGGCCGTATTCCTGTGCCTTTGCTGACAGGGCGTTCCTGGGGCACCTCTGCTCCTCCGAGGGCTGGGTAGGTGTGCCCTTCATCTCCAAAGGCAGAAACCAAGGTTCTCTCGAAGCCGATCTTCTTCACGCTTTAAATCGCTCTCACTCTGTCTCTGACCTCTGACCCAGACTTAAAGGGCTCATGGGATTAGGTCAGGCCTACAGATAATCTCTCCTTTAGCTGATTAATATCCTCAGTTCATCCGCAAATCCTTTGGCCAAGTAATGGAACCTAATCGCTGAGTGAATCCCCATCTTACTCAGCACTGCCTGCCCTCCAAGGGAGGGACTTCACAGGGCTTGTGTTCCGGGGAGGAGTCCTGGGGACCAGCTGAGGGGCAGACCCTGGCCCACACAATCTAACTCACCAGGGGTTTTGTTTCGTAAAGGTTAGGGCAACGTGTGAGAGGCTTCATCCTTGTCCCGCTGGCCGTGCCACGGCGCCGGTTGTTGGCCCTACTGCATGCTGTGTGGAGGTATCTTGTAGAAATGATAAACTCTCATGACCACTTTAAAGAGATCACATTTGCTAATGTGAATGGACCTCATCCCCCCGCCGCCCCATGGAAAGCCTAAGAACAAAAACTGCAGCTTCCCGGATAAAAAGGAACTCTGCCTCGAGATCATAACAAGAAAGTCCTGCCCAAGTCTCCAGGCCACTGGCTTGCCCTGCAGGTTTCAGACACGCCAGTTCCTTAAAATAAATCCCTCTTGACATAGGTTGGGCATGTGTGTCCCTTCGGGTCTTTCTGGGAAGCCCTAACTGACACCCACGTATAAAGCACCCAGCTCATCCATCGTGGGTTCTCATGGCTGCTGACTGCATGTTTCCAGTGAGTTCAGATGGGGTTGATCAAGAGCCGTCACGTGGCAGGACCCGCGGGTAGCCCTGGGGGCCTCTGTGTTGGAAAGGCCCGTTGTGGCCTCTGACCTTTGAATTCATGGTCAAGTGTTTTCTTCCATCTACAATTAGGAAAATGAGACTCCAAAGCCTGAAGTGAGGTGTCCAAGCTTGCACGGCTAGTATTGGCAGCACACGGCACTGGTGTAGCTCAATGGTAGAGGCTTGCCTAGAGTGCATGAGGCCCTGGGGTCCAGACCCAATAGCAAGAAATACAGAAAAGATACTCCCTTGACCCAAAGTCTGTGGTCTTCATCTCTCTGGAACAGTCTCTTGTTTCCTCGACTCGTGGCTAAGGTCATTTACTACTTCACATCACAGAGGGCATCTCAGGAACTGGCAAGACCACACCCATCTCAGGCTCAAGGGTGTGAAAGTAAAAATTTGCTTGAGACCAGGGGGCACCCTGTTTACCCAGGGGTAGGGGCTGGGAAGTCTTTTCAATATGCTCAGCTGCCCAGGCACTCAGAAGAGCTGTAGGGTCCCTGAAGTCTAGGTGGCTGCTCATGATGGTGGCAGACCTTGGCCTCAATCATGCGGTGCTGGTTCTGCAGGACTGCAGGAAGCTGGAGTTAGGAGGTCCTGGAGGCTTCTGTTGAGATTTCAAAGACGGCCTGAGAGGCCAGGCAAAGTGAAATAGGGTTGGAGTCGCTGGGGGAACCCCCTAAGGGGTGAAGCATGGGGATGTGAGGAGGAAGCCGATGCCACAGTGGAGACCCCTGAAGTTAAGAAATGCCAGTAACGTGGAATGCCCACCACGGGAGGCGGAAGGAACTGAGCAGAGACAAGCCACGTGAGAGCCATTGGGCTGCAACCAGCACAGCCATCAGGGCAGAGCTACACAAGCCCTCTGGAGAGTCCATCGGGATGTCCTGTGCCCCAAGTGCTAGACATGGAGCTACAGGACTTAGTTGCCAGCCGGGCTTCAGTCTGGCTTTAGTTCCACCCCTTCTCCATATGCCCCTGTTTCTTCATATGGAAATGTTTGCTCTGTGCCTTCGTATATTGGACACTTGTAACTTGCTTTGATTTTTACAGGAATGCATGCTGGGAGTTTACCCTGAGTCTCAGAGAGGACTTTGCAGTGGCTCTCAACCAGCATTGATATTGTCCCCCAGGGGACATGTGGTGATGTCTGGGGGCATTTGAGTGTCATAACTGGTAGGTGCTACTGGTATCTAGTTGGTGGAGGCCAGGGATGCTGCCAAACAACCTCAGTGCCCAGGATGGCCCCCACAGAGAATGCCCCCACCCTCACTGTCTGTGGTGCCAAGGCAGGGCACCCCGGCCTGCGGACAGGGAGGGGGTTAAACTTGCGTGCTTTTCCTTCATAGGACCAAGCATGGCCTCAACCACTCCCTCCAGAATCGAGATCCTTTCCTGTCCTTGGTGTCCTCATCTGTGCTATGCAGATAGCTGGAGTCCCTGTAGGACTGTAATGAGACTTCAGCCAGACATGGCGAGCTAACAGCACAACGGACACCCACCATCAGGGAGGACCATGTCTCCAAGATGGCGCCTTGTGTCTGCTCCCCATATGCACAGCTGACCGCCTCAGGGACGGCAGAGGTAGAGGCAGAACGGATGCTGCTGCCGTGGCCAATGACACTCCAGAGCACCTGGCGCTCCTGGGCTTTCCCCACACTGCATCCATTCACCAGGGCCTGACCAGCCCAGGAGGGCACATGACAGAGCTCAGGCCAGCTGCAGGATGCCCAGCCACTTGTCCTAAATCACAGCCACCTGTCAGGTGTGGGCCATATATCTCTCCTCAGTGGGATTTTCCCACCAGCATGCTGGCGGTGGCCCCGAGGCCTGATTGAGACAGCGCCCTTCCCTTGGTTCCAGCCCTGCTTCTAGCCCCTTCTAGTTGCTTCTTGTGGCGGGGGCACTGTCCCAATGCCCTGAGTCTTTGTGGCCTCCATGTGAACCAATTCCTCTTCCTAAATCATGAACCTATCTCTCCCCACCCACCCCCCCATTGCTTCAAAACCAGGCCTGGCTCCTTGATGTCTGCACAAGAAGCCCTGGCCTTTCTCGCAGGGCCCAGCATGATCTCAATCCTCTTTTCCTTGTTTTCTACCATGATCTGATGGTCACATCCCCCACCCAGCCACACACACACATACATACACACACACACACACACACACACACACACACACACATGACTCCCCACCCCCAACTCCAGGCACGCGGGACCACGTGTGCCCTACTCTCTGCCCACTGGTTCCCTCTGGGTGAAATTCCCTCCCTACCTTGGGCATGCCTTCCGGTCTTTGAGTCTCACTTGAGGCTTCCATTCCCCAAGAAGCCTTCTTGCTACCTGCCCACAATATAAAGGCACAATAAAAACAGGGAGTTGTGCCAGCTTTCAAAACCCTCACATGCATCACCTCATTAACCCTTGCTCAGCCCACAGATAAGGAACCAGAAGGAAGAAGCTGAGTGACTTGACCCCAGTCACACAGTCACCGGCTGCAGAACCAGGGCTTGCTCATGCCCTTCCTCCGGCCCTTGGGCCCCTTCGCCACACTGCTGTGGTCTCTGGGACAGCTTGTCGACCTTGGGCATCCACCATGCCTTTCCTCTGAGAGCTCTGACTGCCCTGCGGCAGGATTTCCGGGCCTCTGTCCACAGGACCAGATTCTAGAAGAAGGACCTTCCTCAAGCCCTAGGCTGAGCTCCAGGTCTGGCACTCAGTGGGTTTTGTGTAATTGTCGACAGGAGGCCATTCTGGCTGGAGGGTCGTGGAGCTGTTTGAAGGACTGGCTGGAAGATGTTCCTTTCATTGTCCTCATCTCCCCAGCAGCTTCCTGGCAAGCATGGGGCCTCGCCATGCCGGGAGCAGATGCTGCTCGCCAAAGAGACCTAACCCTGCATGTCAGCACAGTGCACACGCCACTCCAGGATGCCCGGCTTGACACAGGAATGCCCCAAAGGTGCAGAGAGCCCTTCTTCAGCCCCCAGGTCCCCTTGTGGAGGGCTAGAAACCCCCCGGGAGGGGGGCTGCCCTACGTAAGAAGGGCACATGTGGTGGGGTTGGCCTGTTTCCTGGCAGACACAAGAGAGTGCACAGGCCCTTCCCCGCTCCTCTCTTCCTCCTCCTCGGCTCTGCTGATGATGTGTGCCTGGCACATGCTGCTCGAAGCACCCGTATGTCTTACCCACTTGGGCCTCACAGCCATCCCATGTTACAGACAGGGAAGCCACGGCAGAAAGCAGTCAGGGAACTTGCCACAGTCACTTGGAGGAGTGAGGCCCAGCCTCCAGCCTGGTGTCCTCAGGTCTCCCTCTCTGGGTGGCCCTGGTGAGATGATGCTCACTTGCCTCTGGGACCATACCCCAGAAGCCCAGCTTTGGGTGCCACTGGACTCACACTGTCTTGCAAGAAAGCTGCAATACTGCCCCTACATCTCAATGTGTCTTCTGAATGCCCCTG
Organism: Tamias sibiricus; assembly: GCA_025594165.1. Taxonomy (NCBI): domain Eukaryota; kingdom Metazoa; phylum Chordata; class Mammalia; order Rodentia; family Sciuridae; genus Tamias; species Tamias sibiricus. The sequence continues at coordinate 154,727,396 of CM046659.1, forward strand.
ACCCACATGTGCCATGGAAGGAGAGGGTCGAACAAAACCAACGGTCTACTCCTGCCCCCACCCACTCAGTTAGAATTTCTGGGGTCCCTGAGACCACCTGCATTGGTACAGTCATCCTCCAGCCCCCTCAACATTTGCAGACACTGTCCTTCCCTCTGCTTCCCAAACATCCTTGAGAAAAAAGAGCATGCAGGTGACCCTGCTACTGAGGAGGTGCCCCAGCTGCCAGGGTCCATGTAGCAGTGGTCATCAGCCCCAGAACTCCTCCCTTTCTGTCCCTTTCCTCCATAAAGAGGATTAAAAAGTATGAAGACGGACATAATTCAGGACAGACTTGCTTGTAGATAATCACTTTTGTTACAACATGCATTCTTTCTTCTGATTTCAAAAGAATGTTCTAACTTCTGGTTTTTCTGATCCTTACACCTTCTATTAATGGTCTGTAAATCCACCTTGAGCTGCAGTGAGGCTAGGGCATGCAGACAGACTCTGCAGGGAACCGTCACCTCCACAATGTCCACCCAAGCTAGCCTGTCAGGAAAGGCTTACTTGCTAGACTCCAAGTGAGCTTCCTTGACAGTGATCAGAGGACGTCACTTCTAGCTGGAAAACCTAGGGAAACATTAGACTACTACTATCATTTAAGCAACGCTGTTTTTTTTTTTTTTTTTTCACGTATTTTGCTATTTTAGGTAACATTGCAATGAATATCTTTGTAATCAAAAGTTTGGAGTATGAATATTTTCAAGTTCTTCAATCATTTTGACAAACTGTTTACATAAGAATCTTTCCAGCTCACACTTCTACCCGCACGCCTTGAGAATGACAATTTCCTTGTATTGTTGCCAAGTTTAGAAAATGCCAAAATAAATTCTAGTACTCAAAAATTGATATTTTTTTTTCAATTAGGGAAATAAAGGGCTGAGCCATGCCAGAGACAGGTGTCTGTTGTGCTTCAAGGAACTGCATCCCTGCAATTTAGAATTACCAGACAAAATATAGGACACTGCCGGATTTGAATTTCAGAGAAACAATGAATAATTTCTCAGTAGTGTCTCATTTATTGCATGGAGCATCCTGATACCAAAATTTTATTTATTATTTATCTGAAATTTAAACTTAATTTGGTTTCCTGTATTTTTATTTGTGAAATCTGCCAGGCCTACTCCAATCATTATCTACTTTTTTTTTTTTAACTTAAAACAACAGGAATTCATTTGCTTATAATTTTGGAGACTGGAAAGTCTAAGCTTAAGTTCCAACAGAGTTCAGATTTGGGTAAGACCTTCCTTTCTGGTTTTTTTTTTTTTTTTTTCATTTATTTTTTTAACTCATAAATAACCCTAAACTGGTATATATTAATGGGGTAGCATGTGATTTTCAATGCATGTATACATTGTGTCAAGTTTAACTCAGGTTGAGCATTCTATCTCTTCAAACGCTTATCATTTCTTTATGAAAAATGTTCAAAATCCTTTCTTCGAGCTTTTTGAAATGTCCAGCACATTATCGTCACACAGTTGCCTACTGTGCAATGCCACACCAGAGCTCCTTACTCCAGTCTAACTACGTATGAAATTTCTTTTCCCACCTTTTCCTTTCCAGCCCCCACCCCTCCATGAGGAGCACCTCTGGTTTCTAAGGCCACCCCAGACCCTCCCTGTGGAAGTCATATCCCCCTCAGAACAGCCCTACCCACCCTAACCCTAAGTGCTGCTCAGTGTGACCTCAAGTGTGGCTCCACTGAGAAAAAACAAGAGAACATCTCCTGCCAGGAGAGTTGCTGGCGATGACCCTGTTAATTTATTGCATAGAGCAGATGGTCCGGAAGGGCAGGTTGGCATGACTCTTGCTCTCAGGATCATGCTCTTAATTTGCTTTTTCACAGATAATTCAAAAAGAAGATCCGATCTACGCTCTGTCGGAACAATTATAAACTTTGAATTTATGGAGTCTGCACCCCCATGTTGCCCACTGGGCACTCCAGATGCAGAAGAGGTGATGTCAGAGGGTGACTTAATTGAGGCATCAGTGAGAGTGGCATAGGATCTGCTGCTCCGGGCCTTTTGGTAATTAACCCTGAGCCTCTGGGAGGCTTCCAGGCCCAAGGCCACCTCCCTAATCCTTCCCACAAATGGTCTCTTTCCATTCCTCTCTCACGTTCCCCAGAGCTCAGCGGGGAGAGGACTGGGCCTCCGCGAGGACTTTGGGAGAAACTTGGTAACTGGAGCAGGTGGTGCCACCTGTGGCCGGCTCCAATTCCAGGGCCACAGCTGCTGCCCAGCTGCAGAGACCCAAATCCCAAGGTTTCCTGAGGATTTTCCCACCATCTGGGCCCAGGAATTCCCATGCCTAAAAGTCTCCTCATGAGCCAGTGTCCCATTTCACATGTTACCACTGTCCTCAGAGGACTGCTTCACAGCCCGTTCTTTCCCTGAGACAACCTAATCCTCTCCCACAAAGGCCCCCACTTCCTCTCACAATTATGTCCCATCTGTCTTCCAGAAATGACTGTCCATCAGAAGAGGGGTTTAATCCAGCCCCTTCGTCCAGCCTGGTTCAAAAAGAGCTTGGAACCCTTCCAGTAATATCCTGTTGCCCCTGGCTGTCATCAGGACTTTATTATTTAAACAGCGGAAAGAAGCATTTCTAAGTTCTGGGAAAAGCCCCCTTCCCACCCTTGGACTGTCTTGGGTTACTCACCTGTTAGCTACAGAACAACACAGGCTTTTGACACCAGCAGGGGATCGGGGAATGATTTGATTCCTAAAGAGACCCCCAAATGCCGGCCAAGATTCCTTGCCTTCTCGTCTTCACCTCCTCTTCACTCCTCTCTTCCGGAAAAAAAAAACTGTCCTTGCATCATCAGTTAGCTCATTTCCCCTCAATACCAACTTGGCACTGGGCCCTAGACAAGAGCTGTAATAATGGCTGACACGTACTGAGCACGTTCTGTGCGTCCAGCACCAGCACGAGTCCTGAGGTTTGCCCTCAGTGATGAGGAAGATCACGTTGCTGAGGGACCCGTTAAAGAAATTGGAGCACACAGAGGTTAGTTCACCTGCTCAAAACAACAACCAGTAGAACAATTGGTGAACCTCAGGGTCACAGACCTGGAGCCCAGGCTCTTGCTTGGAGCACCAAGGCACCCACTGAAACGCCAGGGGCAGTGTGTGCACACGGATCCCACATGGCCCGAGCTTGGACACTGTAATTTTAGCAAACGTGTATTTTGCATCCTAGTCATTTGACGTAAGAGCAAGGCAACATTGATTGCACTGTATGGAATAGACAAGATTTGAGTAGAGCCCAATAACGTTTCCTGCTAGGCCTAAAGTTTTCTTTGAAATAGGAAACAGAGGCTTTAGGGTTGCTACTCAACTATGATAAACACAAAGATGTTAACGCCAATTCTCCCTTTCTTTCTATATCCACACTCCTCGTATGGTGATTTTGTGGCTCCTGCTATCTAGATTGCCCTTTGAATCTGAGCTGCTTTGTGACTTGCTTTGAATAATGGAATGTGGGAGAACCCAGGCTCCAGGGATACCCCATGTTTCTCTCTCTCCCTTCCCCTACTCCACCATGAGGGTTAACCCCGGCTAACCTACTGGAAGACAGGTGACTGTGGAACACGGCCTTGTCACCCAACCAAGGGCGTGCTAGGTGAGCCAGTCCCAAGTCCAGCCACCAGCTGCCTGCAGATCACAAGCAATCCCAGAGGAGGTCGGCCGAGCAGAACCACTGCAAAGAGCCCTGGGCTCAGGGAGATGGAGTTATTATTTTTATAATAATCCCCAATTTGGGGATTATCTACCACAAAGCACGAGCTAATATACAGAAGCTAACAAAACCTCGAGCGCTTTGCTTTCTCTCACAAGACCCGACCGTGAGAATTTAGGCAATCCCTGGGTCCACAGTGGTAAGGAACAATACTGTGGCCCAGGACTATTCCACAGCTCAGATGTCTCCTTGCAGGAGAGTGGCAATGGCTTAGGAGCCCTTCAAGGGCCTGTACTTGAGGGCTGAAACACATGGATTCTATTGGCTCTGAAGTATAAAACAAAGCAAAGCGGAACAACCTTGCATAACCACATTAATAAATGCCTCACCAAATCCCCGCAAAACCCAGGATTCTGGCAAGTAGTCAATTGCAACTCTATTTATTTTAATCATATGGGTTGAGTAAAATTTAACACATATAATCCAAGATTAATTTGCCCCAATAAATTCCAAAATTTAAAAGTTATACAAAAAAAATCAAACCATTATCTTTACCCCTTCTACAGAGCCACACTCCCCAGAACTTTTGAAAAAGAAATTAACAAACTTTTTCAAAGAGTTTTACAAGCCCCTTTCCAATAAGTAATAGTCTAGCATGGGACATGCATTTGCAAGTGCTCAGCTTGCCATGGGCTGTGACCTCTGGGAATGACAGTACCCAGGGCCTGCAAGAGTCTTAGAACAGCTCTGGGAAAGTTTCCTCATTCTTCATACGGAGCAGCTGAGAGCTTCGGGGCTGTGAGTGCTGGTCTGAGGAGGAGACACTCATCAGATGCGCGAGTGTGGTGTGTGTCCCCGAGACCAGCAGCACGGCCTGGTCAGGGGCAGGTGTCCATTTGTCCAGCAGAGAAGCTCTTTCTTCTCTGGGCTGCGTGGCACCCGTTAGTCACCAAAACACTGGAATTACCAATGTCCATTGGCTGGCTTTTCCACGAGACTCTGGGTCCTTCAAGGCAAGGGCCATGTGGGGCTCATCTTGGTGACCATCAGTGTTCGTGGCGGGAAGTCAAGGGCCAAGCAGACAATGAACACCAGCTTCACCCTCGGGAGAGAGTAGTGGAGGGGACAAGTAAGGAGCAAAAATGACGAAGTCGGCGTACACAGGATGACTAGGGATGACGAGCAGAGAGCCCTCCAGCCTGGCTCTCCTCTCCCCTGGCTGTTCATCCTCCCTTCCTCACCCCTGCCCCACAGGAACCTCCAGGCCAATTCTCTAGGTCCACTCTGAGGCCAAACTGGGGATTTGCTGAGGATGAAGACTTCCAGAGTAGGACGTGGGAGGGGTCCTTAAGGAGGTGTCAGACAGAAGGCACGAGCAGAAACCCAGGTGCGGGAAGTTGGCAGGACATTTGCCCAGTGAGGCTGATCAGCACGTCATGGGAAGGTCCAGTTACCCCATGTCAGCGGGCCTGCACCTCCCTGGTCATGGCCCTGCTCTGAGGTTGGACCACTGGGAGACTGCTCAACTGGCATGGTGGTGATGCGGATTGTGGAGCACAGCACGGCAGGGCTTTGAGCTGGGCTGGACAGGGATGGCACAGATGCAGGCCAGGAGAGTGGGGGTGTGAGGAAAGAACATTCTAGACAAGAACATGGTCTAAGTGAAGGTCACGAGACAAATGGGGATTCAGGAAGCAGCCAGGAGTCTGTGTGGTAGCCCATCCTCTTAGGACAGATGAGCAAAAGCCAGTTACACTGGGCCTCGTGGCCACACCAAGGGGCCACCCTCACTGTATCTCAAGAGACTGATAGTAGATTCTACCAATGGTTTTTATTTCTGTTACTGTTTCTCTCCTTTCCATCCTGGGGGTGAACCCAGGCCACATACCTGTGAGGCAAGCACTCTATCGCTGAGCTACATCCTCTGGCCTGAGCCTTTGTTTTTGAACTCTGACTTACTATTTACCAAGAGAAAAGGAGAAATTTGTAGACCTCATCCACCCTGGTTCTAAGCAAAGGTCATGTTTAAAACCGCCTGAGCCAAGAGGAAGTACCTCTGTTATCAGATAACTTTGGATAATACTCAATAGCAATTCCAGTGTATACTGATGGCTCCTTATCTCTAACTTATACCTCTAAGCGGGGCTCCTTGATCCCACATCCCAAGGTTAATCAGCTAATTACTTGAAAAATATTTCCCCTGGTGTTTGATCCAAGCAATTAAGTGAACAATACTTGAGACAGTTAAGGTTTGACTTTGAAACTCCAGACCTGTGACCCTGGGAATGGCGGGGATATGGTCATAGAGAACAGTCTTTGGGCATCCTGTGATGACGTCACACACACTGGCTGCTGATGCGCGCTGCCCTGTGATTTGGGAGTCAGCCTCCGCCAACGCTATCCAAAGAAGAAGGCAACTTTTCCAACTGAATAATCTCTCGCCCCCACTTCCAGCATTAGGCTGTTTCTTGGACCACAGGACATGAAGGCCCTTGGTCCTCTCTAGTGAGAAGCCGTGGGAAGACATGAATTTGGAAGGAAGTGTCTGGAGAGGCCCATCAGGATGCGAATCCTGTAGGAAGGCTGCAGGATGATGAGACCCAGGATTCCTCTTGCAAGAATCCCTTGATCCCCTTAACTCAAGACAGGAATGATGTCTTAATCAGGCTCTTGGGTTACCAGGCACTTGCAGCGGGACTTTGGTGGTCTCTGTCCCTCATTTTCCCTTCTGGAAAGAGCATGTGGACTTCTTTTGGGTCCAAGGGATGAGTGAGTATCAGCCCAGCCTAGTCCTTGCACTGTAAGTGCCTAGCCCGAGGGTTGGTATGGGACACGTGACCCAGGTTGGCCCAGCCACAGAGGAGCCAGGATTGCGCGGGAGCAGCTGGGGACAAGGCTTTCTCTGTGCAATTGGACTTGATGCAATAAGAGCTGGTAATTAGTGGATTTTATAGTGAGTTACAGGAGGATGCCCACATCAGAATTGTTACCCAATTACATGAACTCCAGCAGCCAGGAGGACTTTGCTGAGAGGAAATTGTATTATTGCATCAAATCCAAGTGTGCAAAGAGTTGAGCCAGAGACCAAATGTCACTGAGAACTGAGAAAGTCCCTCCTTGGATGCATGCTGTCTTGTCACTCTTCAGAGGTGTGGCTTCCTTTGCTCTCTGTCTCCAAGGACGAGTCTCTTTCTGTGCTCTGTGCAGTACGCAGAGAAGGGTCCCTTCTTGAGGCGCTCCCTCAGCCCCAGTTCACTGGTGCACTGTACTTCTAAACTCCTGGGGGACAGCCTTTCTAGGTGCAGCCCTGGTTCAATCAGATATGACCAGAGCAGTGACATCATTAGAAGCTGCATCATAGAGATTCAACTTGGGATGGGGAGTAAGTTTTTTTAAAGGGGGATGTTTTCAACCACCAGCTTACAGAGCCTACTTCTAGGAATGGTCCTTCATACTGAACCATGCAGGTATGAAATGACCATCTTGGTTAGTCACTGTAGTATTATCTGTCATTGAGAAACACTGGAAGTAACCCCACTGTCCATCAGGGGGGACCTGTTGAATAACTATGCTGTATCCACCTACAAAAACCATATGATCCTTATATCAGAGAAAACATTCAGCATTTGGCTTTTTGGGATTGGCTAACTTTATTTAGCATTATATTCTCTAACTCCATCCATTTACCTGCAAATGCCATGATTTTATTCTCTCTTATTGCTGAGTAATACTCCATTGTGTGTATATACCACATTTTTTTTATCCATTCATCTACTGAAGGGCATCTAGGTTGGTTCCACAGTTTAGCTATTGTGAATTGTGCTGCTATAAACGTTGATGTGGCTGTGTCCCTGTAGTATGCTGTTTTCAAGTCTTTTGGGTAAAGACCAAGAAGTGGGATAGCTGGGTCATAAGGTGGTTCCGTTCCAAATTTTCCAAGGTATCTCCATACTGCTTTCCATATTGGCTGCACCATTTTGCAGTCCCACCAACAATGTATGAGTGTGCCTTTTTCTCCACATCCTCTCCAACATTTATTGTTGTTTGTGTTCTTAATAGCTGCCATTCTGACAGATGTGAGATGAAATCTTAGAGTGGTTTTGATTTGCATTTCTCTAATTGCCAGAGTGGTTGAGCATTTTTTTCATGTATTTGTTGATTGATTGTGTATCTTCTTCCGAGAAGTGTCTGTTCAGTTCCTTGGCCCATTTATTGATTGGGTTTTTTTTTTTTTTTTTGGTGTTAAGATTTTTGAGTTCTTTATATATTCTAGAGATTAGTACTCTATCTGATGTGCATGTGGTAAAAATTTGTTCCCAATTAGTAGGCTCTCTGTTCACCTCACTGATTGTTTCTTTTGCTGAGAAGAAGCTTTGTAATTTGAGCCTATCCCATTTATTGATTCTTGGTATTAATTCTTGTGCTACAGGATTCTTATTAAGGAACTTGGGGCCTAATCCAACATGTTGGAGATTAGAGCTTACTTTTTCTTCTATTAAGTGTAGTGTCTCTGGTCTAATTCCTAGATCCTTGATCCACTTTGAGTTGAATTTTGTGCATGGTGAGAGATAGAGGTTTAATTTCACTTTGTTGCATATGGATTTCCAGTTTTCCCAGCACCATTTGTAGAAGAGGCTATCTTTTCTCCAATGTACATTTTTGGTGCCTTTGTCTAATATAACTAAATGTTTTCTCTGATATAAGGAGGCCAATTCACAGTTGGGTTGGGATGGGGAGCATAGGAGGATTAGAGGAACACTAGAATGGCCAATGGTGAGGTAGAGGAAGGGAGGGGGCAAAAGGGTGAAGAAAAAAAAAAGATGGTAAAATGAGACGGATATCATTACCCTAAGTGCATGAATGAAGTCACGAATGGTGTGAATATACTTTGCATACAACCAGAGATATGTAAAAATGTGCTGTATATGTGTAATATGAAATGTAATGCATTCTGCTGTCATTTATAACAACTTAGAATAAAAAATAAATTTAAAAAACCCATATGATCATAAAATGAATGTGCTAAGATCTGCGCTGGTAGGGAGAACCTCCTGGATACATTGAGGCAAAAAAATAAATAAATAAAAAAACAAGATGGTGTAATAAAGAATAAATATTTGCTCTTTGTCCCTGGTTCCTGAAAAAGAGCTCTGAAACTCTTGGAGTTTCAGTGTTTTGTATGCTCATGAAATGACTCCTGGTGGGACAGAAATCTTTAGGTTGGGACTGGTCACCAGAGAGTCCTTAATTAGTGAGTGAGAACTTTCTGTTCCATTCCTGGACTTCTGGGATAAGTTTAGTCACCAATGAGAAATGATCTCATCAATCGTGCCTGCGTCATGAAACCTCCAGAAACCCCCTAGACATTGGGGTCCAAGCAGCTGCCCTGCTGGGGAATACTCTGCGCTGCGATGCTGGGACACACCTTGACCTTCCTATCTCCTTCATGTGGCTGTTTCCAAGTCCTGTCCTCTCTCATCTAGTGGCGCTCGCAAACAGAGCACTTTCCTGAGTCTTGGGAGTCATTCCAGTGAATGGGGGATAGCTTGTGGAACTCCCAACTTTGCAGTCAACTAGGCAAAAAGGTGGGTCACGTGGGGCCTTCACTTGTGGCTGGTCTCTGAGTGGGAACAGCATTCTGGGTGTGAAATTTTAACTTGCAGAGTCTGACGCTAACTCCAGGCAGATAACATCAGAACTAAATTGAATTTTTGGACACCCAGTGGTGTTGGAGAATTGGTGTGGAAAAACAGCATGTATTTGGTGTCAGGGAGGAAAAAATAAAAATAAAAATCACGTACACATCCTCAATGACAGAAGTAGTGTCAGAAAATAACAATGCCACATGCTAACTTTTGTGTAGGACAGCCGTGAGAAGCTGGACCAGGTGTTAGCACTTGCTCATATTTGGACATGAAACAGGAAAGCATCCACCAGGGAGCAACACAAGTGACTCTCTGGTACAGAAGTGAATAGGGTGGCAGAGATGGAGTGGGGGTAAGAATTCCATGTGTAGGATTTTGGTAGTTTTAACTTTTGAGTCACGTAAAGTTTTTACTTGTTGAATATTTTAATTAAAAACACCTTCTTCATAAACGTATCACCAGCCTTAATTCCTCACTGTCCCTTGCATTAGCTAATTTATCCACCAGTACAGTGAGGACTAACAGCTCTGTGCTGGGGGCTGGCAGCCCCCAGGGCTCTCGGGCCTGAGACAGTGCTGAGACCCTGGGGTTCCACAGAGAGACTGGAAAGAGGGCATGTACTTGGTGAATGGGAGTGCCTGGCCTGTGATCTGGGCTCCTTGGATACTCCCTGCACACAGAAAACTCTAGGGAATGGCCACTCGTGGGTCAACCAAGTGCCAGCTTTTCTATGGGAAAACTTGTTCCCCAGATAACCTAAAATATCTCCAAATGGTAGCCTGGATTTTCAATATTGAACTCATACTCACAATGAAGGGAACAAAATTAAAATATGGTTGGGTGTGGTGGCTCAAGCCTGTAATCCCAGCACTTGGGAGACTGAGGCAGGAGGATCGTGAGTTCAAAGCCCGCCTCAGCAATGGCAAGGCACTTAGCAACTCAATTTATTAGAAACAGTGAGACCCTGTCTCTAATAAAATACAAAAAAGGGCTGGGGGATGTGGCCCAGTGGTTGAATGCCCCTGAGTTCAATCTCCAGTACCACACACACACACACACACACACACACACACACACAAATTAAAATACATAGGCAAGGGAGAAATGAAGAAAACATGTACTTTAAGTGAAATTCAACCAAAGGCACTGGGAGAGTCCAGAGAGGAGCAGAGTAGAATATTGGGCGAGAAGAACAAAAGTCTTTCAGAAATAAAAGAGAGGGGCTGGGATTGTGGCTCAGTGGTAGAGCGCTCGCCTGGCATGCATGAGGCACTGGGTTCGATCCTCAGTACCACAAAAAAATAAAAGTATTATGTCCGTCTACAACTATATATGTGTGTGTGTATAATGATTTTTTTTTTAAAAAAAAAAAAAGGAAAAGAGAGGGTCCCCTTAGTTGAAAAATCCTACTAAGTTCTAATTGGTACAAATTGAAGGGAAAAAAAAAAAAATCCATGACTAATCACTTTCCACTGAAACTGCAGAGCATCAAGGATAAAGAGAGAAAGAGAAAAGACAAATAATCTACCAAGAAGGAGCAATTATTCTTGGTGAAGTTTTCTAACTGATGCCAGAAGAGAACTAAATAACACTCTCAAACAATGGAGGGTAAGAGCAGTCAACTTCCAATTCTGTCACCAGCAAAACTATCACTGACAAATTCCAAGGTAAAAATACTGCAGATAGATAAAGGTGTAGAAAATTCACTATCTAGGGAATATTCTGCGGCAGGGGCTGGCAATTAACAGCCTACTGGGCCAGCCTCATCCTGTGACCATTGGTAAGCCAGACTGGATGGAACACAGCCACTCCCATCAGGTACATTGACAATGGCTGTTCTCCAGTGGAAAAGGAAGGGTAGTTACAATAGGCAACTTTGGGGGCAAAGTGTCAAAAATGTTGACTTATACAAAAATAGTGAAATGTTCACTCATAGTAACATAGTATAATAAAATACTTTAATAGCAAAAATATTTTTCTATTTACATAAAAATTTTGCTGATTCCTGCTCTACAGGACTCAATGTGGGCATGTATGTCCATCATTCAACCTACATTTGATTAACAACGGTGGCATGGGGCCATCCCCCACACAGGGTGAGATGAACTCTTGTGCAAGGAGGGCTCAGGTGCCACCCACCTGCTGTGGGAGATGGTACCTGGAGGCTTGGTCCAAGGCGTGTCTAGAAACAAAGAACCCTTTCAGCAGACCAGCCACCCTTTTATTCTCATCCAGGGCAGACAGGGAGCCCGTTGAGCCCCACCCACCTCAAGCCTGTCCAGGTGGTTCAAAGGTCACAGGGTCAGCTTAGGGATCTTGTGTCTCAGCCATGTTCGTGCTCCTCCCTGCTGTCCCTGCTGCCCTCCGGCCTCGCCCTGGCTTCCCCTGCCCCTCAGGGCTCTGCCGTGTTCTCCAGGTCTTTGTGCAGGCTCCACCAACCTTACCTGGCCTCGGTCCCCATGGCTTGGGTTGGCTAGCCCCTCCCAGAGAAGTCTTTCCCCAGCCCCAGACTGGGCCAATACCCTCCTTCTGGCAAGATAACTCTACTATCAAGCACAGGGCATGTACCAGACACTGATCTGATCTGGGCACATAGCCATCTCCTTCCAGGGAAAGGCACACATTCAAAACCAGGATGGCCGGAGGGGACATTTGCTATGCAATTCAAATTAGTGTGGCAGAGAGCCCTTATTGAGAACACCCGTTCCTGAGAGTCAAAGGAAGCTTGTGAACAGGTGGTGATGGTCTCCCAGAGGGTACCAGTGCCCTGCATGTGGTGCTTGCTGAAGGCTGAGCCGATGCTCAGAGCCGAACTTGATCCCGAGGCTCCTGCCAATCACATAGATAAGTAGGGATTTATAAGTCTTCATGAGGGAGATGAGCTCAAATGAACGTGGAGGAAGAGGAGAAGGGGAAGGCGGAGAGAAGGGAGCTCCTGTTCACTGGGTGCCTCCCCCGTCCCACAGGATTCTTTTCCTCTGCCATGAATTCCTAATACCTCTGCCTCTTCTGTTTATCACCTGGCTCTTGTCATTTATGCGGTACATCGTTCCGGAGTGCCAGAACGATGGAGGCTCACCTAGCAGAAGGGTGATTGTGTTCATTTACTCTGGCCCCTGACAGCTACTAATTCTTATAATTTCCCTGCATTAAATACATCCCAGATCTCAATGATTCTGAACATTCTGCCAGCAAAGAAAAAGGAAATTGCATGTTCAGGAACAGAAGGGCCCAAGTGCATTGATGATGTTCTGAATAGCAGGTAACTTGATTTGCTTGAGCTTTAGGATACTTAAGAAGCCACAGATACGAATTTGGGGATTTGGAGAATTTATGTCTTTCAGGGGTTTGGGGAATCAACTATCCTAATGGTTTCTATAAATCAAAAGTACTTTCATTACTTTGGAGTACTTTCTAAACTCCAACATGTGCTTCCACCAGAAACTTCTAGTAAGAACAGGAGCTAGAAGTAGCTTAGGGCAAAGTTTGAAGCTGTGGAGACCTGGTTTAACCTATTGAGAAAACTGTGAGGTAGCCAGACCAGGATCACACCCATGTTGTAAATAAGAAAACTGAGACTAGGAGAGTCTAAAGCCAGTTCCCACATGAGTTGGCAGGAAAGCCAGGTTTCTGGACTCCATAACCTATGACCTTTTTTGTTAAGCTTCCCTGACTGGTCACCTGGGCTGGTGAATGGGATGCAGGCTCAGAAGACCCCCTCTTGGTTTACTGCTCTGCTGCCGCCATTTTGAAATCCTTGATCTTTTTGATCTGGGGCCTGCAATATCATCAGCTGGTCCTGCTCACAACCCTTTGGATTGTCCCTCTACTGCTCCACCCAGATGCCAGGGAAGCCCACTGCATCTGGAGCTCAGGCTGCTCCCACCAGCTCCTGGAACTTCTGGGCTAACCTCCTTTGCTCTCGGCCTCCATAGCATCTCAATGGGCGGGCGGATTCTAGGCCCTGTGAGTACTTCAGATGAACACCGTGGCTCCTGCTGGGTGATACTCCACATCCTGCTGAATGAATGAGTACCCACGTTTCTCCATTCATCAAAGTAGAAACTCTCTAAAACAAGTTTAATTAAAACAAGAGGCTCTTGGGTTTTCTCAGATTAGATAGTGATCAGACTACTCAGGATTTCTCTTTGCTCTTGGTCTGGTTCTCTGTCTTTGGCCCATTCTCTCCCTCTGAGCGTCTTCAAGTCTGGATCTGGAAGGGGGACAGGGAAACCAGGAAGAAAGGAAGAAAAAGAGGAAGGGAAAATGAAGAAAACCCTACTCCTTCCTAACTGCAACCTCCAGAGATGTCTTACAATCTCGAAGGCTTAAACACGTTGTCCACTGTGGTCACTTTCAGCTGATTCTCAGGAGCTCCAAACAAGAACTCTCATGTCTCCCCCTGGCATCCTGCAGGGCCAGAGGAGAAAGCTCTGCATTGCTATGAAGGCACAGTGGTGACAGGGGAAGGCGCCAATGCTCTCCCCAAGTCTCCTTCTTCCTGGCTGCCTCAAATGTTTTATCTTCTTGGGATGATTCCCCAAACTCCTCTCCTTCCTTAATATCTAAGCAGCCCCTCATCTTGTCCATAATTGACTTTAGATGAATTCTACTTCCCCAACTATAATTCCCTCCCAGCCTCTCCAGAGTTCCATGAAAAGTTGATGTGTAACCATGCATATAACAACAGTGAGGAAAAACCCACAAATCAGAGCAAACTTTTAGGTTTTTTATTATGCATTTGACAGTTAGTATTTTCTGAGTGTTCGTGCAATGAGTGAATTCCTCTCCCAGATACCATCTCGCACAGTGCCAGACACGCACATTTAAAAACGTAATTCAAGCTCTACAGAATATGAGTTTGGATTCAGAATACAATTTAAAATCTATATATGTACAGTGACTTTACTTTTAACAGATCCCATAAAAGAGCTGGAGTAGAGAATAGTTCCCCAATAAATAATTGCTTCTCTTAAACTGTACAGAACTCTGCCAGTAAGTTGGCCTCCTGCACTCCCTCGTGTTGGATACGCACCTTACTCCTGGAACAAGGGATAGATGGAGGCTCCCCAGAGTCTCAGATCCAGACAAGGCCAGCACTCCGCCATGAGCCATCTGAACTTCCCTGGAGGGTGCCCTCAACCCTGCTCACAGGCAGCTTCTCCTTGCTCTGCGGCCCAGCGGGGGTGGCGCTCTACCGCATCTGCCGAGTAGATGGCTTCATGTGGCCAAGCCACAGCCCCCCTCACTGTGAGCACAGCACAGTAGAGAGGGCGCAGCTGCAGAGATCTTGAACCGCCAGGCGTTACAATTCCCAGTTGTTGCCAATTATATAGATAAATAGGAATTTACATAATTTGCAGTTTGTGTTCATGGCTTATTTTGAAGCCACTCTCCAAAGATCCACATTTATTCATGAAAGCAAATACTCCTCCTAATAACCTGGAGCTGGAGCTGGCTCCACAGCCGGCTTCTTGCAAACAAGGCTGGAGAACTCTGCTGCACATGGGCCTAGTGTCTAAAAGGGACATGACCATGCAGCCCATGGGCCAAGAAAGGGCTCTGTGGAGCCCAAAGTTCAAAACTATCAGACATCAATTTCTCCTTTTCTTGTCACAAACATCAGAGCACCTTTCTTTCTTCCTTTCCTCCTTTCTTTTTTTCTCCTTCCTTCCTTCCTTGATACATTCTTTGATGGGTACCAAGCACAGCTAAAAGTTTCTGTCTCAGTCCTACAGGCTTCAAACTCGAACTACTGTATACCTCTGGCTCAGGCTCACCAGACTCTTCACCTCCTAATTCAGCCTGCAGCCTGCAGGAGTCCACATGCCCTGGCCACTCTGGCCTTGCGCATCCACGACAAGATCGACACGTGTTTACATTTGCAAAGAGCCTGCCTGGCATCTACTTACTCTCCAAGAGGAGTCATGTCAAAAGCCAGTGAGTGGCTTTCCAGCTTGCCACACCTCTCCAAAAACAATTTCCTGCATGAAACAAGAGCCGCGGGCTTCTGGGCCCATGCACATCTGGGATCATTTTACCCATTAGGGAAACTGGGGTCATTTGGATTGGGGCATTCTTGGAGTAGGGGTGTATTGTCAACCGGGGACTCTTTGGGTGGGTTTTCTGCCCCAGACAAAGTCACCCCTCGTCCCTAAAGAGGTGGAAATGTGAGCTGTGGAGAGCAACGGCTCCTTGCAGGACGACACAGTGAGCAGGCAGGGAGGGCAGGGAGGAAGTCCAGCGGAGAGCAAGCATCCGTGGCGGCCACCTACGGGCTACGTGTTTTGTCTGTCCTGGACTTCACCCTATCGTGAGCAAAGGGGACAAAAGAAAACAGAGGTGTATTACAAAAGAATAATAGCTTTCTCAAGCTGGAAAAGGCGACTTCCTCCAGCCCCATCTCCAGCTGTCCCTGGCATGAACCACCTCCCTCACCAGGGCTTCTTGGCATTTCACAGCCTACAGTCTGAGTGGAAAAGTGTGGAGGGAATAGCACAGTGGGCTGGCCACCATAGCCTGGTCCTATGGCCTGGCCCTGTCTGGGCTGATCACCAGCTGAGGACGGTAGCAGCTACTGCTCTGAGAATGTGAATCTGAACGTCACCAACTCGAATCTTAAAAGAATACAGGGACTTTGGCTTAGTAACTGCTCATCTTCCCAAGGAAAACTTCTTAAAGGGCCCCCTTGCCGGCTGTTCCCAGAGCCTTTGCACTTCCTGTTCCCCCTGCCCAAAACACAGCTCCTTCACTCATCTCTGTGGCCTATCCCTCACTCCCTTCAGGGCTCAGTTCCAAAGTCACCTGGTTGGTGATCATGTGCCTGTCCACCAATCACAACTTGCATCTGCCCCAACACCTCCTGTCCCTCCTGACTCTCCAACCCCTCCTCATACCCACCTTTCCTGCTGCACGTGCTTCTTTGCTGTCTGTTTCCACCACCATCTGAATTTCTTAAAGAAGTCCCTCTCCCCAGTCCCCTTGTTGTGTCCCCCACATCTAGAACAGTGCCCAGCCTGTAGCAGGTGCTCAACAAGCCTTTGCAGAAAGAAGGCATGAGTGAATGAATGCGTGATGTAACAGATGGGTGATTTTAATCACACTCATCCTCACTGAGAAAAGCGTTGGTTAGGCGGGAGGAAGAGAGAAAGGAAAAAGAACAAAGAGGCCAAGTAGGAGCCAGCTGGGGTCTGACTCACTCTGCTGGGACGTCCCTGCCACCTCAGCCCTCCTCCTCCCACACCATTTTTATTATGGATGCTGACAGATCCCTCTCCGGGCCCCTGGAAGTGATCTGCCACCAATTTAGAGAGTCTCCTGTATCCTGAGCATGGCTTAACTTCCCTTGATCCGTCCCTGTAGGCACCGTAGCCACCTCCAGGCTATCATTATGAACATAAATTACCATCCATTGCAGATGTGCAGGCAAGTCATTAATAATGATTTCTGATTGATAGAATGACAAATAAACCCGGTCTGGCTGCAGGAAACCCTCAGGATTTCTCATACAAAAAAGACGAGCAAGCTAAAAACAATCAAATGAACTGGAGAACCTGGAGCTGCTGCCAAGCTGAACTTTACCTTTGTCCAGGATCAGCTGCTGCAAAGGAGACGTTGATTTTTGGACCTGGGGCTGGGGACTGGGGGTGTCATGCTGCTACAGAAGCATAGACAAGACCCGGGCCTGAGCAGGCCACCTGAGGGATCCCTGAGGAGCAGCCATCAGCTGACTTTGTCAGGCCCAGTGAAACCCACACTGGACATCACTGCCCCAGAGCTGGGAGGAATGCAGAGGCTGGCTCCTAAGACCGCAGGTTGGTGGAGGTCCTGGGACAATGACTGTCCACAGCTTCAGCCTGGCCACTCCTGGAGCTCACCAACTGAAAATCACTGTTGTCTGTTGTGGACAGCGATGTCAGAGAATGGGAGAGCAGTGTCTGGGATTGGGGCCTCTGATGACATCCTGGCTGTGGCATGCTTGTGCCTGGGAAAGTTTCTGTGCAAAGGTACAGAATGCCTAGCTGCTGTGGTAAGGCCTCCATGGGGAGGCTCTGTGCTAGAGTCTCATCAGCCTCAACCTTGATCCCAGACACTCAGCTCCTGGGAATAGAGGAGCTCTCTTGCCAGACCACCACAATGTTTCACCAGCTCCCTGTTCCTGAACCTTCCCGCATAACAGTAACTTTAAACAGTGGACTTTCTTGAGAGCTACACAAATCTCCTAACATCGCACATTGAAACTGTGGAATAAATAAGTGCATAATGTTGCTAACTCTGTAACTTTCATGAATACAAAGAATAATACTTGCATAGTCTTTAATTTGATTAATGAGACGTACATAAATAAAGGTTGCTGGCATAATTCTTTAGACCTGCTTCTCCATCAGAGAGCAGCGCTCCACCTGAACCCAGCTTTATCTTCAAATCTGAGTCTGTGAGTCTTTATCTTTCTTATTCCCCTTAGCCCCTCTCCAGAACCTGCTAGATTGGCTGCACTGGTCGCAGCAGTCTGTGGATACAGCATCCCCCAAACTTTGGGGGTCCCACTGGCCACCCCCCAGCACAACCACTCCTTCCTCAAGGGCCACACCCCCATGTTAACCTTTGATGCAGGCCTCCACCGGCCGCTCTGGGCCCGCCCCCCCCCCCCACTTTCTCTTCTTTGTCTGGGTTTTCTGCTGTTCTGGAGTTTCTGTGGGGAGAGGGCTGGTTTGAATGAATCAACCTGAATTTCCAAGTGGCTGGTTTCTTGGTGTCAAATGATGACCTCCTCTTCCTGCCAACAAGACCGTGCCCCAAGGAGTACATCTCAGGTGTGGTTTCCAGAGGCTGAGTGCTCCGTGGGCTGATGTCCACCCAGCCCTGCTGCTCACCGGATGTTCAAAAACTCAGGAAGGGGAAGGAAATGGAGTCAACATCAAGCTTTTTGGAGACCAGATCCTGGGACCCAATGGCTATGGGCCTGCCCTGCCCTGGGTGCACCCTGTGCGGGCTGCTTTTACGTGAGTCACATCCCCCTCACTAGTTATGGGCACGGTTGTCGAAGGGCCACTATGGGTGGCTGGGTTGAGTCTTGGCCAAAAGTGAAGAGAAAGAGTAGTGAAGATGGTTAACAGGAGCACCTGTTTCATGAACACCTGGGGGGATTCTGGGGTCTGCTCACTAACTCCATTAGAATGGATTCACGAGCTTCTCTAAGGGGATAGAGCAGATCATGGGGTCTTGAACTCAAGGGTCTCCAGGCAACAAACATGTAACCCAGGGAAATGAGTCCTTCACACCCCTCGGAAAGTGGAGCGGTGAGACCTGAGGTCACAAGTGCTGTCTGTGAGGAAGCTAAAAGTATGCAGGGCCAGGCAGTCAATTCTTCCACCTTTTATGTTGACAAATTATTCCGATTTATCTGAAGTGCTGCTCAGGCCAGAAGACAGACGACTGGAAACCAGACCCAGCCATGGCCTGAGGACGTGGTTCTCGAGGGCAATGAGTGCTGAGGAAGCTGCACCACTTGCCCTTTGGAAGCTGATGCCCACAGCCTCTGGGCTCAGTGCCCTCTTTCCCTGGTCCCAGGACCATAGCAGCCAGGGCTGAGTCAACCTCTAACTGCCTTCAGGAAGCCCCTGGCCTGACCTCGTCCCTCAGCGACCTGCACCTGGGAATGAGCGCGACCAGAGGGAGTCTTACCTACTGCCGTCCAGGGTGTGAGTGCAGAAATGTAGGCAGGCCTTGTCATCTGTCCCCACACAAGCACAGCGCAAGTGTGTCCCCAGTGAGGGCTGTGGGCTCTCTGGGGACAGTCCCAAGGATCTCTTGCCCCGGAAGCTTCCTCTGTAGTTGGAGAGTCCATAGGGCACGGTCCGTCTGCAAAGCATAGAGGAGGGTCAGGAGAGTGTGCCAGGGGCCCCTGGTGTGGGGCACGAGCTGTGGCCTGCTGGTGGGAAACTTCGGGAAGAAGGGCTGAGGGGACAGAAAGTCGAGAGGACCAGAGGGAACGCCAACGGTCCCAGCAGCCCAGCCCCTGGAGGGCTCAGGCACGTGGGAGAGCAGGAGGCCTCACAGAGGGGTTTCAGTCCTTCCAGACCCAACATGCAGGTGAGTTCCGCCATGACCTGGCTGTTCTGCTCCCCACCTCTGGACGCTTCGCCCAGAAGACGGAGATGGGGTTCAAATGCTGGAGCTCCTGCCTTCAGGCTGCTCTTCTTTGTCTGACGAGAACTTTGGGGTTGAGCCATGTGTTGGTCCCCATCTGTGCCTTCACTGCTGCTGGGCTTGGGCACTAGCACCTGTAAGACCTCCATGCCTGCCATGCCCTGTCGGCTGCCCAGGGCCGCCCCCGGGGGCTGAGCTACTGACAGCATCTCCTGTGTGCGCAGCAGGCCACAAAGAAACAAGAACAGCCTGGCCTCTGGACACTCGTCCTCAGAGAGTCGAACATCAGAAGGGCGGCCTTGACAGGGCGCTGAGGGTGGAACCGGCCCTGGCAGCGTCTTATTGTCAAGCGAAGACGACTGGAATTGTCAACCGCTTCTGTCCACGGTCAGCTTTATGAGGGGGGCGGCGTTCAGAGCAACAAACATTTAAATCTGGCTCTGGAGCTCAGTGTACCCAAAGCCTCACCCCAGAGAAGAAAGAAGCGAGCCAGCTGAGTGGGGGGAAGTTCAGACGTGTGCAATTCCTCAGCATCATGGCCATGGTCGGGGACGAGCTACCAGGGACTCAAAGAAACAAATGTGACCAAAGCCTCTTTTCCAAGGAGGCTTGGTTTTCCTGCCCATTCCCAGAGGGCAGCCACCTTGGTTTCTATGAGCCTGGTGGCACATCACCACATATCCACCTCAAAGGGTGACCTGACATCCTCCCTGCATATTCAAAGTGAAACAAATTGAATTTCTTTTTATTAAAAACTAACGCCATGGAGCCTTTTTCGGGTGGGGAGGCCAAACAGCAGGGCTGCCCCACTGTGACCAGATGCTCAGAGCAGGCTGGAGACCAGAGCTGAGGCATCCTATTCTTCTGTTCTCACCCCAACTCCTTCCCACCCAAGAGCCTTGAGAAACAGCAGAGCCTGGGCTCCCTGCTGACCGAGGCCGCCCAGCTGTTGAGCAGAGGAGGAGGGCAGGGTCCAGCCTGCTGAACCTTCTCTCAAACCCCATTCTTCTCAGAAATGTAAGAAGAGGGGAGAGGAGGAAAACAACAACGCGGCCATTGTCGTGCATCCAGATCCAGTTGGAGGTATGTTCCTCCAGCAACAGGGCCACATTAAATCTCTAAGTGTTGACATTAAATCCAGCCCCCCATTTCTTGGTGAAAACGGCACACGAGGAATAACAACGCTCCCATTTTCCCATCAACAGCGAGACCTGCAATTTTGAAATTGCTGTCAGTTGATTATGCACTGGCGGCTGCAGAGCCACTCGCTGCAGAACACTCTGAAGTGCTTTAAGTAAGGAAACAAAGCAACATGGTGTTTGTTAATAGAGATGTGCTTGGCACTTCCCAGCAGCCCAGGCGAAGCTCTACTATGCAAACACCCTGGCAATTTCAAAGAACATTTACAGAGAAGCACCGCCCCCTCCCCACAATCTGGGAGGCTTTTAGGAGATGGCCAGGTCTCAGTGGCGCCCACCTGAGAAAACACTTGGAGTTTGGAACATGAGTTAAAAAAAAAAAAAAAAAAAAAATGGAGGTCCATTTTCCATCCATCCACAAACTTAAAAGATTGTGAGTCAATCAGATAAGCTTTTAAGGGAGAGTTCTATCCCCCAACCTGGACAAATGTGGCTTCAAAACATCTTGGAAGCCGGGCGCGGTGGCGCACGCCTGTAATCCCAGCACTTTGGGAGGCTGAGGCAGGAGGATCGCGAGTTCAAAGCCAGCCTCAGCAATGGCGAGGCACTTAGCAACTCAGTGAGACCCTGTCTCTAATAAAATACAAAAAAGGTCTGGGATGTGACCCAGTGGTAAGGTGCCCCTGAGTTCAATCCCCGGTACCACAAAAAAAAAAAAAAAAAAAATCTTGGAAGTCCAGCCTTGAGTTAATGTGGGGGACTCCTTGGATCCCATGTTGAAATACAGCAGCCCAAGAGATCTGGCAGCTTCTCTCTCCTCCTACTTCACCCCAAACCAGGGGAGCCCAACCCACTCCCACACAGACACCCCAGGCTGCAGCTCCATCCACACTCCACCCTGTAGGCAGCTGCTACCTAACCACCCCACAGGCACAGGAATGTGTCCTGACCCCTGTGCTGTCCTGTCGGACTCTACGAGATACCTGCGCAGGCCCCAGAAGTGAGCTTGGGGATGTGGTCTGGAAGAAGGGGTCTATGGCTTTCAGTCCCACAGACTCCTTGCAATGAGATGGGGTATGTGTGGCCGAAGGAGGGTCCTAGGTGGCCCTCTAACTCAGAGAGCCAGGTCTGGGATTTTTCTTATCCAGGTCTCAGTGTCAATTACCAGTTCCTCCAGAAGGAAAGACAGGTCTTTTACTTCTTTTATGCCAGCCAGGGACAGACCACAGGTTGGGCAAATCAAAACTATTGACTGAGCAACTGCTAGCCAATTGTGGCACAACTCTAGTCTGGCAAGACTGGATTCTTTCCACTTGAATGAGTTTAATAACCATAAACATCATTACACAGTATCTCCACGATCTGTTAAGTAACCACTGCACATGTAGTGTTATTTTAAGGGTGAAAGGCACGCTTATGTCTGTGCCTCCAGGAATTCACATGCTACTGGGGTATGAAAACAGGTAGAGGAAAAATGTCAAGCCAGTATGTACAGGTACATGCAAGGTACACAGAGTACAGAGAGATTACCTGGTAATTCCAGGATTAAGTTGTAAAGCACTTAGGTGACCATCACTCCACCCTCTTAACAGTTTCCTGATTCACAAAGTGTTGTTGGACAAATGAAATGAGATGCACATGAAAAATACTTAGTAAAGGCTTAAGAGTACATGAAAGTTAGGTACTGTTATGTATTTGGCCTGGAAAAATCATGAGTTTCATCAAGCAGAAAAATTCCATCTACCTGGCCTGCATTTGAGATGTGTGACTAAGCAATAAAGAAGGGTAGTAAGGAACCAAAGGCCATTAAGGCACAGCAATGCCATTCTCTGCCACACCTCCTTCTGGCAGGTCCGTCACTCACCACTGCCTGTCTGACGCACTTGCCTTTCTGTTGGAGAGCTGCCCTTTGTCACCATTTCCTGAACAGGGAACAGGAAAAACCTAATGGTGGAACTATGATGATGAAGGTAAACTGGCTGAGATCTTGGAGCAGCATCTCTACCCAGCTAAGTTAGCCTACTGTTTGCAACGGGGTTTTGAATACAATTCTTTAAAGAGATAGGCAGCTCTTCCATCCATTAATTCCATTAATGCTTCAGGTATAACACACAGCTCCATGAAAAAGGGAAGCAGATGAAGAGATGAAAATGCTACCAGCCCTCGGTGCACCCATGCATTCAACGTCCAGTGCCCTGTGTATTTGTGCAACACTGTCCCTCTGCTTGTGTGCTTGGAACATTCCTTATTTGATTAGTGGTGGTTTCAGAGTGATTAATCACAGTGTTCCTCACTTGCCAAGTTTCCCCAAACATCACACACAAATGCTATTAAATATCAGACTCCCAAAGCTCCCATATTCATTTTTCATCTGTAGCACCACAGGGAAAGTACTTTGTCTCTACAAGAAGTTTTTAAATAAGCAAACTGACTTTTTCAAAAACATTTTCTGTTTGAAAGCTCTGTGTTGTTCTTTCCTAAAGGACTTATCGATCTCCATCTCTCTGATCAGGACACTGGCTTCTGTGCGTTGAGTTCACAGGCCTTCCCAAAGGCCAGGTGGGAAGTAGCAGGGGGGTTTCACCTGCCAAAGTTTAAATTCTTAACAAAGTGTATCCAACTCTCATTCCCCTGGAAGAAGCCAGTTTTCATTTCTTTCCACTGTCACTAAATGGCATTTAACAAATATCCGCTGAAAGTTTCAACGTGCACACTGGAGTGGTCCGGGTGAACATCACCTTGAACCAGGCAGACCAGGGCCCTGGGCACACACAGCTCTGTCCTGTACAGAGCCTAGCAAGCTAGCATTTTTTCAGCTTTAGCCAATCAAGAAAGTGGCTGTTAAAGCTGGAAATGTCACACAAACATCCCAATTTCCAACTTATCTTGAATACCTGGACGCCATGCTGAACCCAGCCCCAGAGCCCCACACGGCAGCAACGGCCTGGAGCCCACCGACAGAAGACCCCATTCTGCCCCATCCCTCCACTCCCAATGGATCACTCCAGTGCTCCTCCATTCACTTTGTCACGCGCCTAGTCCTTGTGGGCATCTCAGTTTACAACCTCATAAGGCAAGTCAGACGGGGTGACAGGACCTGTTGACAAATCTGGTACCTGATGCTACTCTTCTCTTTATAAACACAGTTATTTCAGTTTTAATTTAAAAATCCCAAGTTCTGGCGAACCGTCTCTGCGGCAGGTGGGCATGTTCACCTTGCACTCAGATGTGGGTCAGGTTGGTGCTCTGCCTCCTCTGGTGCACATTTTTCCTTCTGAAGTGAAAAACCAAGGCGGTAAGGAGCCACTGTATGCAGAAGGCAGGTTCTACTGTTTGGCCCAAAGGAGGAGAAACAACAGTCTCCCAGGGGCAGATGGTCAGGAAGCAACTCCAGAGGCCATGCACCGGGGTCACTGGACACCAGCTCCCACCACTCCCTGGAGAAGCAACTCAGACCCTAACATGCTTTCTAACCATGGCTCAATGCAGATTTCATCAATGTTCTTCCTTAGAAGACACCACTCACCAACCGCCCCAAGTTCAGTCCTTCTGGGCAAGAAGGCCTGTGTCGTGTGTCACCTTCATTCGCCACCTCTGAAACACGAGCTAGTCAGTGCCAGTGGCTGCATAATCACAGCCCATGACCCCGGTGCCCACCCACCTGAGTGCCTGGGGGTCAGGAAATGCTCAGGAGCTGAAGACCCTGCTCTTAAAGACTTCAGTAGGGCTTCTCTATGGTCGGAGGCCAACGTTTTTTTGTTTTGTTTTGTTTTGTTTTTTTGGTACAGGGACTGGACTCAGGGGCACTCGACCACTAAGCCACATCCCCAGCCCTTTTTTGTATTTTATTAGAGACAGTGACTCACTGAGTTGCTAAGTGCCTCGCCATTGCTGAGGCTAGCTTTGAACAGGCGATCCTCCTGCCTCAGCCTCCCAAGTGCTGGGAATACAGGTGTGTGCCACCGCATACGGCTCTTTGATTGTTTCTCACTCTTCGTATCCAGCCTCCCATTCTTCTTTTGGGAAGAAGACCCCATTGTGGGAGGTCCCTGAGACTGACCACCAACTTGCCTCATCCCCTTACCAGCACCACCTGAGGACTGGTCAGGTGACCCTACTGGGCCAGTCAGACCTTCTCTCCCAAGGTTCCTGAATGAAGAGACTCAAGGTCAGAAAACACTCAAATTGCTATTTGCCAGGCAGCCCCACCCAGCCTCGTCCATTGGATTGAACCCTTAAAGCCCCTAGTCCTGCCACAGGACCCCTCCTCCTGAGCCTGGGCTTCTTTCTTCCAGTCTGAGGACACCCTGTATCTTTCCATTAAGCTCTTTTCATGTGTTCCTAGCCAGATGAGGTGTCTGTTGCTTATGACCAGTGAGCTCTAACAGTCCCTGAACCCCACGTTCATGAGAAGGTGACCATGGTCTCTTGGGTCTGCAGAGATTTTCTTTATTGCAAACAATACAAAACATGGCACGTTCAGAGTCAGGACAAAACCCAGCAAACCAAGCTGGCTACAGCCCTCTCCTTCCACCTGTGCCCACTGGGAAATGTCCACTGTGGCTCATGCTGTCCTCCAGCAAGCACGCCAACCCCCTCCATCCCGAGATGCTCGAGTCCAGCTCCCGGACACTTGGCAGGCCACCTCAGACGTCCTGTCCTCCACCAAGCCTACTCCTTGCCCCTCATCAAATGCTTATGAAAGTGTGCTCTGGGCCAGGGCTTCCGCCTGGCATAGGGCCCCCCTCCAACTTCCAGGAAAGGAAACGGGCCAGGAAACCAGCTCCTCGGTGGCCTCAGCGCACAGGCAGAGAGCATACAGACAGGCTCGCGCATCAGCGCGGCATGCTCAACTTCCACTGCAGAAACCCTCAGGTCTGAAGGTAGAAGCAGCCAAGGCCAGCGCTCACCCAGCCACCCCCAACAGGGACAGTCTGTCTCCCACAGCCTCGGAAGGAGCCAAGGATTCTAGAGTATTCTGAAACTTTGGAAGCTGTGAGCTATGTGCTGTGGGTTAAGGGATTGCTTTCTAAAAAGGCATTCTGTCCCCCACCCCCTCAAAACCTCTGGGGATATTCAGGACTTGACCATTTGGGAATTTTAACAGAATCATATACAGTTTCAAAGAGACTGTTGAGCACCGGCCCTTAGACTTCAGACCCAGAGGTGAAGGCCACCGTTCCCGTGAACAGTGGTGCCAGTTGTTGCCCATCTGAATGACTTAGAGATCACGCTCCTTCCAGGAAGACCTCCGGGGTGGGCCACCGACAGGTTCCTGTGGGGCCTAGCCTTGAAACCATCCCCTGGGGCCACCAGAGCGAGGCTTTGTCGAGCTGGAATCATGGAGTGGGGCTGCCTTTTTTTGCCTGTGCTCCTGGTAGGCACCCAGAAACGTCCCAGCATTTCAGTAATACATATCTGTCAAGTGAAGAAAGGACTTGGGTCTAAATTTGCCACCATTTCTAGGCCATCCCATCTCCAAATGCACAGAGTTCTTGGCTGATTGAGTGGATTTCTACCTTGGCTCATACTGGGAAGTTTTCCTGCAAGGAGCACAGTCTCTAGATCCCTGGGAGTAGAGGAACTGTGTCTGGTGATAACTGGTGTCAACACACGCACCCAGCAATGAACAGAGCAGACCCCATGAATGGGTGAGCCACTGGGCAAAACCAGAGGCTGCCCACAGCAGGCAGCACCAGCTCCTGTCCAAACTGAAGACTTGCTCTCTGGAAGTCCTGGGTAGACTGGGGACAGGGTTGACCAGTCTTTCAAGGGGTCCACCCAGCTCCGAATTCCACCTGGAGAATTCCAACCACCACCAGCATCTCCACCGCAGAAGGACCTATCCCTTTACC
Source organism: Tamias sibiricus (assembly GCA_025594165.1). Lineage (NCBI taxonomy): Eukaryota > Metazoa > Chordata > Mammalia > Rodentia > Sciuridae > Tamias > Tamias sibiricus. Next base: position 154,753,907 of record CM046659.1, read on the forward strand.
CAGCAAGAGAACAGCAGCTTGGCCTGCCCAAACTGTTTCCACTCCTCTGTGGACAATGACCATGTGGCTGGACTCCAAAATAACCCCAAAGCCACAGGGTCCTCAGGCTCACTGGAACGCAGGAGCACCAGGGGCAGAAGGAAAGAACAGAAAAACACCTGGTTTTGCCTTGTGGCGAGGCATCTCCAAGAGTGACAGCTCAAAGGAAAAGCAATAGAGAAACAAACTCCAACAGGCAGAAACAAAACCATCTAAGGGCTCCTCCAGTCTGGCTGGCTCCTCCATCGGCACGATCCAAATGCAGAAACAAGCTGGCTCGAGTTTCTCTCTGCAGGCCCCTCTGACCCTGAGGAGTTCCAGGTTGAATGTAGACATGAGCACCCACTGGGCCAGCCCAGGCTCATTATAACTTTATGCAAAGCTGCAGACAGATGGGGCTCAAAATAGCTGCCAGCAGTGGAAACAGAAGGGGTAAAACAGGGAGCAGGTATTTTTGCAAGGACGGGATATTTAAAGGGATAAAAAAAAGAAATACAGACACAATCACCTATCCCTGTAAGTCATGGGCAAGAAGCAAGAGAGGCTGGGCTGCGAGTTCTCAGGAGATCCATGGTTGGGATAAAAAGTCTTGGTGTTTTGACTTGCTCTTGCCATCACAAGGGTAGCAAGATATTCTCCTCTGCTGTCTAATTGTGCACAAGGCCATCTTGGCCACTCCAATATAGCTTCTCCCTCCAAGAAGCCAGGGCCAGGATTAGGGTGAAGCTCAAGGTCTTATTATAAATGTTGAGATTCTGAAGATTATTCTTTGCAGTCATTTTGTTATTTTGGAAATACTATATTACAGTATCCTTATTTTCCCAAAGAGGCTTTGGGGACTCCTGAGAGTTTTGTCCCAGAGGGTCCCTTGCTCACCAATGCCTATTCTTGGTACGACAAAACCTGTTGGAGAGCAGATTAATAAAAATCCAGACGGATGCACAGACTCTGCTTTCTCAATTATGTGCTTCTGACTTTTGGCCAAGCTATGCCACACCTCCTAGGGTGTGGGGCAAAATCCCCTATGTCTACCTGTGAGCCACCTCTGTCTCTGCATGATTCTTACTAACTCATGAAGCAAATATGTTCTGGTTTTTAACTTAGTGGGCTGGGATTCAGGCTGCCATGCTCCAGAGTCACTGTGTGTTAGGGCCTCCCACTAAGTCTCCCGAGAAGAACATAAAAGAAATCCAGGCATCTGCTGCTGAGTTCTGAAGAAGTTCTTAGCTTCAAGTCTCCATGCGAGGCCAGCGGAGGGCACAACCAGATGCCTCCTCCTGCCTGTCTGCTCCTGGGAGACGTGGTGAGCAGGCTGGGATGTAGGAGCACCCCACACTTGTTGGGCCAAGCATTCCCTCCACACCGTGGCCCTTGTCCACTGTCCTCGGCCATCCTCTGCATTTATTTTCCTTCTAAGTACAACTGACTTCTATCCCAAACGGGGGGGGGGGGGGGGGGGGGGGAAATGCGGGCTCAGATATGCATACGCGCCTGGTCATCTGCGTGTGCACGTCTTTTTCTCAACTTCAGGAACTCTGGGTCTTCCACCAAAATGTGACATGGAATGAGAACAGGTCATTTCCTCACACGAAGCAGAGCCGCTGCATTCCCTGTTGCTGGAGTCTGAGATGGGCCAGACGTGCTGAGGCTCCGCAGGTCCAGCAGGAGGGAGAGCGGGAGTCTGAAGCCAGGTGGTTCCAGCCACCGCTGCGGAGCCTTTAGCATTGTTTGCCTCCTGCTTCCTTTGTTTTAAATTCTTGCAGGAATAAACCACACCAGAGATGTCAGGGGACTTTCATCTGCCTTCAGATTTAAGGCCAAGTTCCTCACTGCAACATCCCTTTCATCTAGCAGAAATCCAAACGCTCTGGCAGGGTCACTCAGGGTCACAACCTCTTCCTACCAAGCTCTCTTGCTTCAATGCAAACTGCCTTCCCGCCTCAGATGGGGGTCAGCTGCATTCCAGTCAAGCCTGCCTTTGCTCTCACACATCTCAAGCCCACTCTGGGGCTTTCGATCTGTGGGAATCCAACAGAAGGGTCATCTTGTGAGGTCTGACCTTTCCAGCAAACTCTGAAGTTGAGCCCCAAGGCCCTCACACTTTAAAACACCTTGCTATCAAATGTTCTAAGAACTATGCTACTTGAACTCAAAACCAAGATCCAGAAGTATGCTAGGTTTCCAAGGAGGAGACAGAGATAGTTACAGAACAAACCAACCAGCAATGTCACAAGTGAGCGGATGCACCATCCAAAGGGACCTTGGGCTTAGCATGGCGGCGTCAGGCCAACACCGTCTTCCAAACTCGCATCACGGAATCGCTTCTCATAACCCTTGTTCACAGCATTTCCTGGGAACACTTCCTGTAACTCCTTGGCTGTGGCTCCCACTTTGAGCAACGATAAACAAGAGGGGATAGAAGGGTCCCAGGCCCCGTGGGGTCCTCAGTGGCAAATCGCAGCCTCCTGTTTACTCTGCCAGGCTCACGCCTTCCGCAGATGTCCCCACAGGAGTTTTAAACAGAGAAGACTGTGCAGCTATTCCCACTGCATGAGGCACACCCCGGAATCACCCCTTCACACCCCCACACCCTCCTGGATTTGGGAGAGGGTTTCTGGACCAGTAACCTGAGGGAACATCATGTCCAATTCCTCAAACTTCCAACTACTTACCAAGGCCAGGAGGAGGAAGCAGTTGGAAGTAGCAGAGGGGCGGAGTGGCAGGGCCAATCTCCTCCCACCTGGAGCAACCTTTGGCCTCGAGTGCCTTTATCAGGCACTTATCAGCAGCAGAGGCAGCAGGTGGCCCTCTCCAGGGCTTGCAAGCCTTAAGCTAATGGAATGCCACTCCACTGTGCGCCAAGCCTCAGAGTAGGCTGCAGGACTGGGGCGACAGGGTACAGGCTGGCTCTGGGCACTCCAAGAGGACCGGAGTGGATGGCCTTCTGAGGCTGGCTTCAGCAGCACTTGAGAGAGAACGTTCTGCTGGTTGGGGACCTCCAAGTGCAGAATGGGATGGTCGAAGGACTGGCTCTCCCCAGAGGGCCACTGCCAGCTGAAGCGGCATAGCCAGCATCTTGCCTGCCTCAAGTGTTGGCCAGATTGAAAGAACCGTGCTGACCACTCCTGGGTTCTTTCTGGTGTGACCTTCACACCTCCACTCATAGGAGACCACCAATCCCCCTGCTCGACAGGCAGGGAGACTGAGGCTCCTGAGTGACAGACCCAAGATTCCACACCAGATCTGAACCCAGAGTCTGCACTCTGAGCCACAATGGACGGGTCTGCACCCATTGCCGGAACCTGGATGAGGGGCCCAAGGCCCTTTTCCCTCTAACCGCCATGAATCTTTGAACCAAAGGGTCAGGGTCAGTGTGATTTGAGCAGCAGACTCATCTCTCATCCCCACTCAGCCTTGGGGACAGCATCAGGCAGCAAGAGCACAGGTCAGGGCCTGAGCAACAGCCATGAAAAGTAAAATCCCACCCCAGGAATGGAGCAGGTGGGCCTTGAGTCCCACTCCTGCCCTTTCTCCCTCAGACATGTACCCTCTGTATCCCAGCATCTGGCTGTGGGGACCAGAGTCCCAGTGTGCTGGACACGCACACTTTTAGCCATGAGAGCCACCAGGAAGGCTCAGAGACAAGGGGATTCACACAACGCAGCCAGTCCACACTGCCTCTCCAGGATCAGGATATACCTCCAGACCTGATGGATCACAGGCGCGGGCTTGCAGCCACATTCTCTCTTGCATCCATAAAGATAATCTTGCAAAGGAAAAATGATGCTATTATTTATAAAAACAACTGCATCTAAATATATGCACTATTGCTATCACAAAGAACAAAACCACGGGAAGCAGTCAAGGACAGAAGAGTGTGTCTTTGATCCATTGTTGGTCCCAGAGTGCAGCCCAGTGCTACCCCAACAAAGCAACACATAAAAACACGCTGCATGCATGGATAAGGGGGTCATCTAGGATAGCAGCAAGGCCCAGGTTGGGAAAGGTATGCAGGAGCCACTGAAAGGTCAGATCTCAGAGTCAGAGTGCCAGGCTCATGCCCTGTAGCAGTGGGCAAGGACACCAGCCTACCGCCAAGGGATTGTCCTGCAGATCATTGGTGCATGCTCAACATCCACATCATCACTGCTATCAAAATCAGATCATTCATGACACTTTCCCAAAACTGTGATGGCCACAAAGACTTTCCCTCTGCTCCAAAGAGCTGCCTCTCCTGCAGTGATCCTACCAGAACTGGCACACAGGACAGGATGACTTTTTTTTTTTTTTAATATTTTAAGTTGTAGATGAACACCATATCTTTTTCTATTTATTTGTTTTTATATGGTGCTAAGGATTGAACCCAGTGCCCCACAAGTGCTAGGCAAGAGCTCTACCACTGAGCCACAACCTCAGCCCGACAGGATGACTTTTATTGGGATCCAGAATGCAAGATGCTGGTGTCCCAGATCCACCCATGCCACTGGGAAGTTCTAAAATTTGCAATGTCATTTCTTGGAAATATGGTAAAATGCCTTTTTCAAAGAACATAGAAGGCAAGGCCAGAATTTGTGGTGATGTTGCCTTTTTGTGGTAGAATACATAAAATTCAAATCCAAATGTTTTGTTAATCATTAGTATTATTATTTTACTCTTGACTTCTTTGGGGAGGAACCCAATGCAAAACAAATGTCACTCCTGCCAGATTGAATAAGTATGGCTTGCTTTAGAGCAGCCAGGCCTGGACATCCTAGAGGAAATGACAGGCCGAAGAACTCAAGGAGACCTGAGGGTCACTGTCCTATAGCTGGACTGGTGTCTGCACCTTACAGAGGGGCTGCAGAGAGTTGGTGGCACCTCCCACCCCAGGACCATGATCACAGCCAGATCTCAAGGGCAGAGCTCCTGGATGCTGGAGTTAGCCACACGATGGAGATTGTAGATCCCACGTTTCCACCACAGCCATAATTTTGAACATCCAGGTTTTTGAAAAACCCTGCTTTTTTCACAAATGCATTCCTATTTGCCAGCCAGGTGGCTCAGATTTTTGTTTGGGAAACATGGTCCCCATCACTGCATCACAGGGCTTCCCTCGTGGGTCCACACAGGGACTCTGATGGCCCCTATCTTCAATGCACACAGCAGGTTCTTCGCTGGGGGTTCTGAACCTCAGTCATCCTTTGATTGACTGGCTTTTACTCTTTTTTTTTTTTTTTTTTTTTTTTTTTTTTTTTTGGTACTGGGGATTGAACTCAGGGGCACTCGACCACTGGATCACATCCCCAGCCCTTTTTTTTTGTATTTTATTAGAGACAGGGTCTCACTGAGTTACTAAGTGCCTCGCCATTGCTGAGGCTGGCTTTGAACTCACGATCCTCCTGCCTCAGCCTCCCAAAGTGCTGGGATTACAGGCGTGCGCCACCGCGCCCGGCTAGGCTTTTACTCTTTAGAGGCTCAGAGGGGCTGGCTGGTGTAGGGCACGCTGAAGATCTATGTCCCTATGATCCCTATAGTGGCTAATTTTATGGGTCAACTTGGCTAGGCTATGATGACCAATTGTTTGGCCAAACAACAATCAAGATGTTACTGTGAACATCTTCTTTTTTGTGTGGTTGTTTTTTTGTTTTTTTCCTCTTCTTTTTTGTGTTGGTACTGAGGATTGCATCCTGGGGCACTTAACCACTGAACCACATCCCCGGCCATTTTTATATTTTATTTTGAGACAGGGTCTTGCCAAGTTGCTCAGGACCTTGCTAAGTTGCTGAGGCGGGCTTGAACCACCAATCTCCTGCCTTAGCCTTCCCAGCCACTGGGATTACAGGCGTGTGCCACCACGCCTGGCACATGAAGGTCTTTTTCAAACATCATAATTACTAAAACCAGTAGATGAAGCAAAGTAGATCACCCTCCATCATTTAGGTGAGACTCATCCAATCAGGTGAAGGCCTCCAGAGCAAAGATCCGGGCCCCTGAAGAGCAAATTCTGCCTCCAGGTTGCCTTTCGTCCCAAGGCCGCTCCATCAGCTCCTGCTAGAATTTCCAGCTTCTGTCCCGCAGAGTTCAAACCTGCTTGTCTGGTGTTCACATACGTCAGTTTTCTGTCTCTCTGTGTGTTTGTGCACACGCATGTCTTGTCAGTTCTGTCTTTGGAAGGACCTGCCTGATGCAGTCCTGCACTCCCTGGCAGGATGCTCGAGCTTTCAAGTACAGCACGGAGGCCAGCCCGGCAGGCAGAGCATGCACTGAGCACACGGCCTCACTCACTCCTTCTGCCCCTGTTGTCTTATTTCTCACAGATGTTCCATGACAGTAAGATGGTGCGTGTTTTTCTCCAATTTAAATTTTTGGTTTTGGGGCTGGGGTTGTGGCTCAGCGGTAGAGCGCTCGCCTAGCACGTGCGCAGCCGGGGTTCGATCCTCAGCACCACATAAACATAAATGCATTGCATTGTGTACAACTAAAGCAAATAAATAAATATTTAAAAATTTTGGGGGGGTTTTATTTTTGTAGGCCATGGTGGGACTATTTGGGAATTGTAAGGAGTTGGGGTTCCGAACATGTCCAAGACAAGTCTTATGAAAATGACATTGTCCCCATTGTTTAGCTGTGATCTCAGCTGCCTCTGCAGGGACACAAAGTGCAGTTGTCAAGAGACAAATTTGCTTCCTCTTTGGGGTCACGGGTATTGGGGAGAATATGATGGAAGTTATGGGAAATACATCCCAGAAAAACACACGTTCCCACACACCACTGAGCGATAGGCAGACTCTTGGGAGAGAGCCACATGCCCTGGATGGGGGAAGCTCACGAGGGGAGAGAGTGCTATAGACCAAAACCAGAGCAGCAGCGCAAGCAGAAAGAAGAGCCGTGGGCAGGGCCCCACCAAAGCCAGCCTGCATTAACTGAGTGCCGCAACATGCTGGGTGCTGACGGAACCGGCAGACCACACCCAGACCATGGCAGGAAATGGGACAACCAGGGGGACTCGGCTCTTTTGTCTGGAAGATTCTCAAGAGTCTCTTGAGCCCAACCTAGAGTTAACTCTCCACGGGGAGATGCGGAATGGGTAATTCTCAACACACTCCTGCCAGGGCTTCGGGGCCTCCATTGCACAGATGACCACACTCATTGAATGATCCCTCTCTGAAGGTCCTCACAAATGTCCTCCAAAGGCACAGCAGGACTGTAGGCTCTATCCCATGCAATCCAAGGGGCAGGAGCGAAGGCACCAAAGGCAAAGGCACCCAGCATTCGAGGCTCTTGGTTAGGCCCAGGGTCAAGGCTCCTCTTGGTTCCAAAGCAGCTGCAGGGATGGGGGGCAGGCCACATCCTGGCAGAGAAGTCTGGAGGGTAAGACCCGGATGTCTGCTTGGGAAGAGGGACCCTGGAGAGGCAGGGCTGGGACAGCAGCTCTGGGAAAGACCCCATTGAGTGCAGGCCCCCGCCTTCAGCACCTTTCAGTAATTTTTCAGACTCTTCCAATGTCCCCCAAGGCCAATGTCCCCCATCACTAGACCCCAGTTTCTCAAATGGACCTGTCTACACATCAACGGGGTTTCAAGGAGGGAGGGGGAGGGGGAGGGAAAAAGCTAAGAAGAAAAGGCAGGAGGAGGAAGGCCTGTGGGAACATCTTCCCTACAACGTTTCATTTCGTCTAATTTCAAAGCACTCACGTCTGGCTACTGTCATTTTGGTTTCCTGGACAGCTCACGGGACGCCAGGACACTGGCTGTAACCCTCTCTCCTGATGTTTAGAATGAATCAGAGGAAAGGAAGCAGGGAAGAGGTAAATCAAACTTGGGGAGAAAGTTACCAAGTTGGCTGTCCTGAAAAAAGTCAAGGATCCATGGCTGGGTTCAGCTTACACAAGACAACTCGAAATTCTGAGACAGGACTTCAAACAGCATGGGGTGTTGGTGGAGCCCCTTGAACGTGCTCAAGGAATCAGGTACGGACGACAGGAAAGAACTGGGTGGCCTCCAAGTGCTCTCCCCGCTCGGTCTCTCTCTCAATTGACTTTCTTCTTTATCCTTCTAGATTCATAGCTTGGGATTCCAGCCAAGCCAGGACTCAGTCCCACCACCAACCACCCAGTGCTTTTGATTCTGTGAAGCTAATCGGTTGGACCATGACACCAATCTGATAAGAATCAGAAAAGACAAGTGTCAGAGTGATGGAGGCTATGAGAAAAGGGGACCCTGATGGTGTCTGAGAATAGAAGGTGATCGATACTGCCAGACACACGTCCCTGTCATCCTCCCATCTCCCTGTTGTGGGCTGATGGTCCCATTTGTATAGGGACCTCAGCAGACACAGCCGGACGGTGGAGAATGCTCTCAGCTGCATCTGCTTATCAGCCACAGAATCTGTGGGAACCAGAATTAAAGGCCAATGTGCATCCCTGGATCCAAAAGGATGAAGAACGTTGTGAAACCACAGGAGAGCCTCAGATGAGGGCCCTGCTGAGCTCCGGCCTGTGCTGGCACCCAGGCAGCTCACCAGTGGAGCCAGCCCTGTCTGCCATCCTGGCTTAGTGGGGTGATTCTCAGACCCACCTGGATGTGGTTAGAGGTCTTGTTACTTGGACAAATGCCACTGGAACACTCATGATTACCCACATTTGCACTCCATCCTTGAAGTGAGCCCCTCAGAACACACTCAGAGGGCTCCAAGGCTAATGGGCTTGGGAATAAAGGAAACCATGAAGGCACAGGAGTGGAGATGCCTTCAAACTTAGTGCAAAGTCATCATTGCTGCCAAGGGTCTGTATCCACAACCACGTCCAAGTTCTCAGTCAGGAATCCCCAGCAGAGTGCAAGAAGGAGCCCCGGTGCCCCCAAGAACACCAGGGGAATGGGCCTTAGCAACATCTAGTCCAGGGCCCAGATTCTAGAGATTTGGAGAGCCATGTCCAGGAGGTGGTGGCCAGAGCAAAGTCAAGGTCAAGCCCTCTCTATCGTTTGCATAATGGCGTCTGCAGCAGGGGCTCCCCAAATGCTGTGTTCAGTGAGAGAATGAGGGAGACATCAAATCCTCCCCTAGCCTTGGGGGAGGGCTCACCTCCCTACAGGGTGGTCCCACCCTGCTGGGTGCTAGCTAAGAGCGTTTCAGGACTGAGGAGAGGAGGCCCTCTGGACTCAGCCAACCTGTGAAAGACCCATGGCCCAGAAGTCGGCAGTCCTGCATCCACACTGCCTTGGCATCCAGGAGGGCGGAGAGGAGAGGAGCCCATTCTACCTGGAGGGGCAGGTTCTGCCAAGCCCACCTCTGCACTCCCCAGGGAGCATCAGGCAGCTCTCAAGAAACTTTAAACCCCTTGGAGCCTGGGAGGTTCAGGAGCAGGGACAAGCCGCCTTAGCCCCTGAGGCAGGAAATAAACTTTTGGGGGTTTCCTTAGCTCAGAGAGACTTCTCGGGTATCTAATCCCCCTGGCTCACTCATTTCCCGGGAGAGAGGCTGGCCTTCCATGGGATCACAAACCCAGGATCAGGTTTCTACCAGCCAGACCCTCAGAAAAGCTGTGGGTCAGCCCTCTGACCTGCAGACAGGCCCTGGGCTGGCAGGGGACCTCAGCAGGAGGTTAGGGCTGTGCCAGGGCAGCCTCTGGGGCCAGACTGTGGTGGGATAGGTCCTCCTGGGAATGCGCAATGTGGGCTGGGCCAGGACTGTGTTCCCCGCCCCCCCTCAGGGCAACTCACTCAGGAGTGTTGATCCAGATGATGTCCAGGTGGCAATAGTAGACACACTCCTTGTCCTTGTAGGTGAAGCACGTGCATCGCCGGGGGCGGTGGTGCACAAAGCCCCCCTCTGCCTGCTCTCCAGACCAACCCGGCCCTTGCTTCTGCCCAGGACTTCCAGGACTTGTCCCTTCGCCAGGGTCAGCCATAGTCTCTTCACAGTCCCCCTCAGATCTGGTTGCAGGGGGCGGCTGGTCTGCACCGGTCCTGCCAGAGCCCCCAGGCTGAAGGCAAGGAGTGAAACCTGCAGGAGGCAGATTGAGGGGCTCCTGAGCTGCAGGTACAGAAGCTAGTTGCACTTTCTCCGGTCTCCAAGCTACACCAAAGGTTCTGAAAAGTTTGCAAAGCTATGTGCACGGTTTCTGAAAAGTTTGCAAGTTAGTGCATACTTCATGAAAAACATGCAAGCTATTTTCACTCTGCAAAATCTGCAAGTTATTTGCACTGGATGAAAACTTGCACACATTTTACGCTTTCTGAAAAGCTTGCAAACATTTTGTACAGTCTCTGATTAGTTTGCAAACTCTCTGAAAAGTTCCCAACTTCATGAAAATATGACCGATTCGCTTGAGCCTGTGGGGGTAGTCCTTGCGTTCCTCTTCTGCCCTCAGCCTGCTGGCTCCCAGGCACCTCCAGGGATGCCGCTAGCTCTCTGCAACACAGAACCCCCTACCCCCGCCCTGCTCCTTTTGTGTGCGCTCGCGCCAGGAGAGGCGCGCCGCCCCGCCTGCTTACCTGCGGCTGAGGTCACTGTGAGCCCGAAAAGGAGCCACAGCCCGGGCTCCATGAACCCCATCAGGCACCGGAGCACCTTGCCTGGAGGAGGGCCGCCTGAGGCCGAGAAGGGTTACTGGGGCCGCGCACCGCTTTCAAGTCTGGCGGATCGCTGTCTGCGTCCCAGGCTCCGGCCAACAGTTGGCTGAGGCGGTCACGAACTTTCAGAGTGCGCTGCCCATCCCTGCGCAGGGCTGGCGGCTGTGGGCTCGGGCTTTTCTGGCTCCCGCACCACCCCTTTCGCCTCCCCGCCCCCCAGAGGGGGCTGGAGCTGCGGCTCGGGGCCTTTGAACCCGGGGCGCACCAGGGGTCGCCTCGCAGGCACTGGGGGAGTCCGCTTGGAGCTCAGCGGCCCTAGACGCACCCTAATCAGAGAGGGGCGGGGGCGGGGCGCGATCCGGTGGGTGGGGTGGGGTGGGGTGGGGGCCGGGACAGCTGCCGGAAGGCCACGCGCCCGCGCGCGCACACGTTAGTACGTGCACTCCCCGCCAGCTTGCTGTCCCAAGACCCGCAGCCCCAAATAGCAGCCCCCCCACCCAAAGAGCAATAAGATGATAAAAAGGCTGCGCATAAAGGCTGATATCTTTTATCTCAGGGTCTAAGGGAAACATTTCTCAATGTTCACCTAATGACACCCTACCCTGGCACAAGGGTGGATTTGCCAAGGGGCTGGGCGTACTTTACACTCGTGACTCATGGGCACCGAGTCACCTCCGATGGCTTCCTACTCTACAGTTCAGAGTGGTAGGTGGGGCTGTGGTCCAGGAGCAAAGTCGCAAAGACGCAAAGACTCCCAGTCGGTTAGCAGGTAGCGGTTCCAGGGAGCCCCGCTCCTCACGGCCCCTGCACAGGTGGGAGGCTTCAGCCAGCTGCAGGTTCCTCCCTGTATGGGCCATGCTCCCTCAATCATCAAGTGTCCACTCAGCATGAGGGGCCCAGGGAAGCCCCTTGCTTCCTTCGTAGCTGCCAAGGCCCACTACCGGAAGGTTGCCCCAGCTCCGTCTCAGTACTCACATCTGGGACCCCAGGGCCTCTCATTTCTGGGGCACCTGGGGATGCAAATCTTTCGACCCTCCTCTGATAGCAGGTGGAGTTGAATACCAACCCTGCCAGTCCACTAGCCCCAGTGACCTGAGGGACTTTCAAGGCAATTCCTAAAAGGTACTACGAATTCCTCCCAGTGGGCTGGTGCCTCCATACTGCCTCTGAGCTCTGTATCAGGCCATGAGGAAGCCCAAACCAGCCCTCCCGAGAGACCCCCCCGGAGCAGCCTGCCCAGAGAGAGACTACCTGGCAGCCAAGAGCCACGGCCAGCCACCAGGAACAGGTGAGAAGATTGGAGTCTAGGCCTTCAGAACGCCAACTGAGGATCCATTCGTTTGGGCAAGGACAACAAAATGCCATAACAATGGTGTCTAACACCCAGCTGAAATTAACTTCTTGATGTAAGAAAATTAATTTTCCTAAGAAGAGCTTGGCCCAGTTCTGCCAAGGCTGATTACCTGGTGGGCTGCAGGGAGGAAGGCTCAGCCCCTGGGCAGCTCGCTCCTCCTCAGCTCTGCAGTTTTTGAATTGTTGGCCATCACCTTGAAGCCACCGAGGAGGGTGTGGGGTCTTGGGAGGCCAAGACAAGGAGTCAGCAGGCGGTGCTCCTGGTGAGGGCCACTTTCTGCTTACAGATGGTGCTTCTCACAGCATTCTCACAGAGGGGAAGTGGTGAGGGCTCTCCCTGGGGGGCCTCTGCCAAAGGGCACTAATCCATGGGGAGGGGCTCTACCCCATGACCTCATCATTGCCTTACAGCATCACCTTGGGGTTAAGATTTCATCAGATAAACATGAGAGGGACATTCAGGCCATAACTATTAAGATGTCTTTCCTTGGAATTAGTGTCTGTCTCCTACAAAAATAAAAAAACTGCTTGGACTGAGGGACACCAGAGAAAAAGAAAGTTCACTAGTCAGCTATAAAGAGGAAAGCAGGTGGCAGTGTCCTGGCATGTCCTAACACAGGCCGGGCCTCGGCTCTTGGAGTCTAGGGCACTCGTCCTCACTGGCGCTAAGCCAGCAAACCAAGATGAGCCCTTCAGGCTTCTGTAGGTGTGGCCAAGGCCAGGCTGGAACGGACCCTTCCCTGGGGTCTCTGATGTAAGTGAGATAAGGAAGTTCAGGGATGGAGAACCAAGGTACTGGGCATTAAGACCAGAAGACCAGCACAGACAGAGGGTGGCCAGCGGGATGGCCAGAGGGGGCAGAATTTTAATTGGTCCTTAAAGTGACCTGGACACCGTAATTAGACAAGTGCCCACTGTGAAGTCCAGCACCAACAAGCAAGGAGGGTCTGCGCCCTTTCCTGCCCACCTCCGTCCTTCCAGCTGGGCTCAGGAGAGTGTCCAGCAGGAGCAACTCTGACAACTGAAGTGGGGCCGCAGGCCGCGGGCTCAGAGCCCTCAGCAGGCTGGGGATGAGCCAGGGTTTTGTGGTGGTGTTTTCATTGCGCTTACTTTTATGTTTATCTTTTATTTATGGAAAGTAATACTGACTTTCTTCATGCGGTGGAGATAGAAAATTCCTTTCTAAATTAATTTTCTTACATCAAAAAAGTAACCTGAATTAAAAATATGAAAATTCATTGTAAAATGGTTGCGGACTAGGAAAAATCAAAAAACTGGTTTTCCCGTGACTGAAACCTGGAGAGTGTAGATTTGAAGGGTGGGGGCATGGAACTAAAGGGGGGGTGTGACTGTTTGATAGCAATGTCCCTAAGGCAGAGAAGAAGGGCACCAGGAGGGGAAGTCACATTGTTCTCTAAGATAACCCTCAGGGCCTGTGGAAATTAATAAGACACAGGTGATGTGGTTTAGCAAATTAGAGGTACAGATGAACTTCAAAATTCTAAATCAGGGATGGCTTTCTGGTGACTTTCACTGTAGTGTGGAAAAGGACCAGAGGAAACAGGCGGCCTCTCCTCTCTACCTCACCGGTGCTAACTTGGGAAGTCAGAGGACTTGGCCCAGTCTGCTGTGGCTGATCTACCTGGTGGGCTCTGGGAAGGAAGACAGACTGCTCAGCCCCTGGGCCGCTCCCTCTTCCAGCTCTGCCTTTGTTGAATTGTTAGCCATCACCTTGGAGCCACCGAGGAGGGTGTAGGCTGCTTTTCCCACCCAGTGACCTCCGGGCCTATAGTTAACCTTGGTCTTCACTTCTTCTTGGAGGGCCTGCCCACCCTTTGCCCACTCAGCCGCAGTTCAAAGCCTCCGTAGTCTGGGATTTCACTGGAGGCTGGTGACTGACATTAAGCCAGGGGACACATTCTACCCTCCTGGCTTCTGGGTTGGCTGCATAGCTAAGCACGTGACCGGGCTGGACCAATAGGAATCAGCCTCTGGACTTCCTCTGCAACACTTGAGAAAGAGGTCCTGTATGCACTGGAATTGTTGAGGGGAGAGGAGAGATGGCTAAAGCCACTGATGGCCACCTGGCCACCCTGAGAGAAAGGCCCCGTCCGAGGACGAACCCAACATAGAGGAAGTGGGGTCAAGAGACGCAGTCTGGTTTGGAGTCCTGATGCATCTTTGGGGTACCCAGCTGAGTCATTGGTGGTCACTCGTTCTTTCGTTTATTTAAGCTTACTTGAGATCCTGTCACTATCCACCGGAAAAGTCTGGCCTTCAGAACACGCCCGGTTCTCATGGACTCCAGGCAAAGCCACCTACTAAGGAAACTCAACTCATGTGATTCGGCGGCCAGCTGGTAATGAGGGTTCTCATCATTGTTTGGCTCAAAAACTTTAAAGTAACTGACCTGCTATTGCACAGTTATTAAGTGCATTCAAATTCCTCTCTGTCTCATTCCAGGGTCAGAGTTTGTGACCATTAGACAGCGCTGCCCCTCGAGCTCAGATCCCGGGTGTACAATGGTTCCCGCTTTCTCCTGGGTGCAGTTGCCTGTCCAGCTGTGAAGTCTCGCTATTTCCACCGGTCTCTGATGGAAGGCCATGCAGAGGACCACGGGTCCCTCCTGCAGAGGATACTAATGATGCCTTTCTCCCCCACCAAAGCCTGCCAACATTTCTTGACCTCTTTCACTGCATCTGCTGTCCAACATGTCCCCAAGAGGAGCCAGATAGGAGGACACTTCTGAGCCCCGGCCCAGTGCATGGCTTGGTCACCATGTTTATTTTTCATCCACTTTTTCTAAGCCGGCAGATGTGTGTCTGTTGCTTCAAGACTGTGCCTCGCACTGATATTTTGATTCAAAACCCAGCCGTGAAGACTGCTGCAGCTGAGCCCAGTTAAGCATCCCCGCAAGTCGTCCCTTCATGTGCTTTTATGACTCTTTTGAAGATTGTTTTCTCTTAAGTTTAGGGGATTTAAGGGGCAGTAACAATACAGTATGGAGTTTTCCATTGTCCCAGAATTTCTTCCTCCCGCCCACCCTGACCAGAGGCCACTCTGAACTTCCTCAGAAACAAGAACAATTAAGTGCTTTTCCACATTTCTCCTGTCTTAGCAATGCACCCCATCAGCACGTGGCTCACTGTGAGTCACAGGAGGAGGCACCACACTTCACATTCATTGCATTAAAAATGACATTAATTGTAATGAAAGTTTCTGGTGAAATAAAATGATCATGATGCATTCTGAGCTTAAGCTCTGCCAACTACCTGTCAAGGCCTAAAAGAAACCATCTCACCCCCAAAAGGAATCTGTTAGCAAGTCTAACAATAATCATTCCAAAGAGTTCCCAGTTTTTCTCTGTTTTCTGTTCTGGACACTGGCTGGTTTTGGCTCCTCAGTGTTCTGTCCCTGCATGTTTGGTGATGGGCCACCTCTTCTCCTGGGGATCCACCGCTTCCCATCCTTTGCCCACACAGTTTGGGTGGGGTTCCAGAGTCAGGCTTGTGAATATGGACTAACCAATCAGAGCATCACATCACCTTTGAGATAGGCAAAATAATGGTGCCCCCAAAGTGTCTGCATCCTAATTCTTAGAATCTGTGAAAGTGTCACCTAAAATAGCAGAAGGGACTTTGCAGCTGTGATGAAGGACCTTGAGATGCAAGATTATACTGTATTATTCAGGGGGCCCCAATGTCATGACAAATGTCCTTATAAGAGACAAACAGGAGCCTGGTCAGAGCAGGACATGTGACAACCAAGTGCAGGTCAGAGTGACAGGGCCCCCAGCCAAAGAGCGCAGGGGCCACTGGAACCTGAGAAAGACACAAAAGCGGATCATTCCCCACAGCCTCCAGAAGGAACGTGGTCCTGCCAGCCGCTTTGCCAGACTTCTGACCTCCAGATTGTAAGATAACACATGTGTATTGTTCAAACCAGTTGATGGTCGTTTGTTAGAGCAGCAACGGAAATTAGTACAACCGTAAATGTGGTGATTGGTCCAGGGATGGGCCACAGCCACACAGCCAAGTCCTGCCAGCCAGAACCAGTGAGATCTGGTTGCGGGACTTAGAAGAGGGGACCTTCTGCCTCTCCATGGAGTTGCTGGGAGGATCAGATGGAAACCCAGAGACGCCAGCAGCCATTAGGCCATGAGGTCTCCAGTGGAGCCGACAGAGAGAGGAGACTTGGAAGGGAGAAGTAGGGAGGGAGGTGGGACCATGTCTTGAGTCCATGGATCTGACATGGCTTTGCTGGACTGTCACCTGTCAGCCAGTCCTTGCTTACCCCATCCTTGCCTACGCCAGCTCAAACTAAGTTTCTCCCACTTGCACTCAAAACCATCCTGACATGGTTGATCTCAGCCAATCGCGGTGTTGGTTGTGGAGAAAGCCATGCGGGGTGCCTGGTGGCAGTCCTCGGGAGACACGGCACATAGCCGTGTGTTGCGAGAATAGCCACCCGTGCGGGTACTTGAGGTTTGTCTAGAATGTCTGAGGTTCTGCAATTCTAGCAGGTGAGACAATAAAGCTTGTCCAAACCCCATCTTGTGGGGGGTTGGAACTCTGCAGGGGGTTGGGGGCAGGGACTCCCCAGCCCTGAAGCCGTGTGTTTGGTACCCATCAGGCTAACCTGAGCCCCGAGGCTGCTTGGCAGGAGCATCGGGCTGTATGGAACCAGTTCCTGATGGAAGGGTACAGAGATGCCATCTTTCATCAGCACCAACCCTGGAGGAAACGTCTTGAGATTTATTTTTGGAATTTCCAGCCTGTGTTTGGTGCCCATTTTTCTTGGCAATGCCTCCAGTTTCTCTTTCCCGTCTCTGTGGAGGGCCCCCAGGCCACGGGCATCCCCTCACAGGCACACATGTCCGGCCTCCTCTCGACTTATCTCAAAGAGCATGTGCGCACTTTAACTGGCACTGACGGTGCCTCATGCAAGGTGGGAATTCCAGGCATCCAAGCAGATTAACGGGAGGATGCTTTTGAGCAAGTTAAGTCAACATGCCACCAAATGCACCTGCCTGCTCTACCTCCTTGAAGTAGCTTCAACTATTATCAGGGGAATTTTTAACTAACTGTATCGTCGTAACACTCATCCAGTGGCAGGTTCCTGAGGTCACAAAATGCGACCATTGGCTGGATTTGGAAACTTCACTGCAGCAGCCACTGAACACCTTGCTCTGTTTGCAGGAGAAAAAAAAAATCATATATCCACTCAAGCCCTTCTCCATTCCTACCACATTGCATGGAATCCTGTCTAAAGCCACTTCAGAGGCCAGTTCAAACACTGTCCCTTCTAGCAAGTTCTACCTGATTTGCCTGTTTAAAAGGAATATGTTGTGAACCTCATTGCTGCTCAAACACTTAGACTGGCAGCAAAATATAAAGGTAATGCTTGTGGGCTTTGAAGTTAAACAGAACTGGATTAAAATCTTCACTCTTCCCCCCTTGCTGAGCTTCGTGACCTTGGGCAAGCCCTTCACCTCTGTTTTCTTCTGTGAAATGGAAATAATGGTAGTCATGCACCTAGGAGGTTGGTATGAGAGAATCTAGGTAACACATCGAATGTAGGACCCAAAACAAAACAGACACTTAATCAATGTGACCCAGCAATGGCTGCAGCTGCAGTAATCATAGTGGTGTGTAAACTTTCAGGGTGGTGTGTTACTTGTCTATTGCCACAACAATGGGAAATGCAAATGCCCCTTCAAACATGATGATGCTCCACAAGGGCCCTGTGGCTGGACAGCCCTGTGATGTCACTGCTGGCTAGGTGGCCTTGTGATGTCACTGGGCTCGCTCACCTGCTGGAGGGTCCAGGGTGGCCTTGATAGAGAGAGGGATGCTCTGCCCCAGGCATCCCATCTCCAGGAGGCCAGCTAGGATGTGCTTCCCGTGGCAATAGAAGAGACTTCAGAGCCATAAAGCTCACAAGCTTGTCTGGGTGCCATGTCTGTGACCATCATTTGACCAAGCCCTGTGACTCAGGAGAGCACATAGGTCACAAGGTAAAGGACATGCTAAGGGAGGTTCGAAGAATTGGGATCAATTGCCATTTACCACAAGTGGGAAATGAGGTCCTACAACAGGCCTGAGATGATATCATGACCGTGAGGAATCCATGTGTAAACAAAGGCTGGCTGAGTCCAACATGAATTTGCACTCCACACCTAAGTTGCTGGTATCAAACTTCAGAGTCTGTGGTTAAAATAGAGGCATTTATGGAGTATGTAGGTGATTCATTGTTGTTGAAGTTTATGGGTTCCCTCCCCCAAAGAACTGGCTTTATTTCCTCTTGTTGGAACGACTCAAACTTTTGTTCCCAGGGTCGGAGTAAAAAGACCCTGAACTTGCACACATTCCCTCTTTATCCTCGCCAACTAGGTCTCCCTCACACCTCAGACTTGGAAGAGAGGTAAGTAAAGGAATGGGGACAGGGACTAGAAAGCCATCTGGATGCAGGCGAGGTGGGAGCACACTCACTGGGAAGCGGCTGCCTGACCTGGGACTTCTAAAACGTTGTCTGGACACCGGACTCTGCAGAATTTCTCAAGCAGTGGCACACTTTTTCTTCTGAAAGAAATTTCACAATCAGGTTTTTAATGAGCTCCACATTTTCTCGTGTGAAAACAATTTCCTCCAAAAAGACAAGAGAAGCCGCCTCAGCAGGACACAAGTTAAACAAAGGAGTCATGCAAAAGAGTCTGGAAGTCATAACTCAAGTTCAGAAATCCAGGGAGGGCAGGGTTTGACCTGATACCTTCTCCGAGACGTGGAGCACTGAGACACAGTCTCCTGCCTGGGCGCGGTGATGGATTGAGGAGGAAATGGCAGTGGTTTGGCTTTTTTTTTTTTTTTTTTTATCCTTTAAACCTTAGGATTAGACTTAGTTTACAGAGATGTCAAGCGGAGTCTCCATGAAAATAATCTGAAGGGGTTCTATGGTAGCCCGTTCATTTGTTCACTGTTCACTAAGCACCTCCTGGAGCTTGGCACCGTTCTAGGTACTGAGACTCTAAATGGGAGCAAGATGGCGCCTCTGTGCCTATTGTCACAAAGAAGGCAAAACAAATGAAGGAACGTGGTGGCAGGTCCCGGTGAGGGTCATGAAGAAGAGACAGGGATGAACGTGTTGAGGAAGCCCAGCAGGCGGGGAGGACGCCATTCTGCATGTCATGTGAGTGGGACCCCTCGAGGTGAAAGAGAAGACCTCACCCAGAGAGACTTCCAGACCAGGCGCCTCACCCCGATGTGCACAGGACATCCCGGTCCTTATGTCTGAGCACTTTCAGTCTTGAAGGGATGCTTGCGACATCGATATTTTTGAAATAATGTGACATGCTCATGTGGACCGCCACCATCATTCCTAGGGTTAAAATACAAAGTAAGTCCATGTATAAAGGTCTACATTTTACCAGAGCCTCCTGCCGATCAGATTTTCTGGAGAGATTCATCCCCCCCATTCACTCTCCAGCCGTCTCAACAGCTCTCAGCAGCTCTGTGCCCCTGACTGGCCTGGCCAGCCTCACTCCCCGCTGTGGTCACCATGGCCCAAGTCAGCCAGAAGGGAGAGGTGCTGGTGACACTAGTGATAAGAAAGTTCCAAGCCTTTTACTCACTGCTGTGAACCATGACTCCTTCCCACCAGATGCTGCCAGGGATCCGTCAAGCCCAGGAGAGAGGAACCCATCAATCACCAGCGACTCCCAGCCCTGTGCTCGGTGCCCAGGGCAGACTGAAGTGTGACATCCTCTTTACACGTTAGAAACCTATGATTTTCCAGGGAGATAAAGGGAAAGCCAGGGAATTGTTAGAGAACAATGTGAGACAGAGGCAAGTGGTGGAAAGGGGAGTGGAAAGGGCTGGGCATTCAGGGGGTGAAAGACTAAGCTCAGGACAGTCCTAGGACTCTGGGGTCCTGGACTACTGCCACTCACTCCTGCCACAGGCTCCTGCCCCAGCTGGGCATTCCCCCTACCACTATTCACTTACTGTTTATCTTTTCCTCAGTAACATTTTTCTTGAAGTTTTTGCCATAGGAAGAGACAGCAGCAGCTACACAAATGGAAGCCAGTTTTGTGTGCTGTAAATAGAAAGTAATCATAACATTAAATGTAGTGAAAACACAGAAACCATCATCAGCCATCTAACTGGATGCTTCTGTGTGCCCCAAACCCTCAGCTCTTGGCTGGAATTCTCCTTTTTTGCTGGGAGGAGTTAGAGACACGGTGTTTACAGAGGGAGACTGTCCCGGGGTGACCAGGACTGCAGCAAGAGAGAGGCCTGGTCTTCACAAGATGCAGTGGCAGCGCCAGGTCCAGGTGCCATGGGGAAAGTCGTCATGCACCACTCTCCACATCACAGTTTCCTCCTTGGAAGAGGGTCACAATGATGACACCTCCTTACTGGTTCACAGGACTGTGGGGAGGATTTTAAGTGAAATGACATATGCACACTAGTATACACCTCAAAATAACTCTACAAATATAACCGTCATTTTTGCTACAATGATGGCAATAACAAGTGGAGGGCCTGAGCTTCCTTAGTGTTCATGCACAGATGCTGAAGAGTTCCTTGGTGTCTGAGTTGTGATTAGACGTTGTCCCTGCCTTCTAAGAGCTTAGACTTTAGCAGGAAGGCAGCATTATTAGTCGGCCAAAGCAAAATGACAAAGGTGCCCGTGACTGGAAGGCCAAGTCCAGGGCCTTGGATCAGGACAACCCAACTTAGAGAAGCCCTTTCATAGTTCACCTGGTGCCTAAAGATGGAGAGAGCCAGGAAGAGGGAACACCCTGTCATGCAAATGAGCAGGGCTAAGCAGCCAATGGGAGAGCAGCCAGACAGGTGTTTTTCCATCAGGGCTGCTTCCAGACAGGTCCAGGCCTGGGCTCTCCACCCAGTGCCCCTCCAGTCTGGGCGAAGGCCAGGCAGGACTCACCAGGTGAGGGTGTGGCCATGCAGGCCTGCCTTATGCTGGTTCCAAAGGGCTGTCTGGGCGTGCCTTGCAGTTGCCCCAGTGAAGTGCCACCAGCCCTGTTCCCATCGCCCAGGGGACATCACTCCACAAGCAAGAGTCCCTGCTGACCTGCTGACCTGCTGACCACAGCAGCAGAGCTGTAACGGGGCATTACCAGACACCCATCACGTCTACAGCAACACTAGTTTGACTAAATCAATAAATAAGTCAGTCCTTTTGCCAAGTCAAAGAACTGTTTACAATGCTAGAATTTGCTTCAAGGAGGCTGGAGGTGTCTGCGGGCAGCCCTAGAGGACAACCCACCTCCAAACCACCTCAAGGAACTAGACTTTGGCTCCCAACAGAGCTCCGAGGAGCAGCTTTCCACCTGAGTGCTACTGAGGGTGCCATCAGCATGGGAGCAGCAGTTCACCTTCCTGCGCCAGGTGTGCAGCCAAGGAGGTGGGTTCTGCTAATGCATAGAGGAGTCAGGGCCCTTGGTCCCACTGAACGCTCCTGTGCCTCATCCCATGTCACTTCATGTGTACCCCACAGGGTAGTGGTTCTTATGTCCCCTTCTTACTGTCTGGGGAACCAAAGCAGGGGAATTAGGTAAAAAAGCTAAAGAGACAGGATGCAGGGGCTAGGACTGAGGTCTGGCTGATGCTACATCCAGGCATTTCATGACTTTCTCATATGCCCTCCTCCATGGTCACACAGCTTTGTCCTGCCTTATCCCCTCTGATGGGAGGGGAGATCCAAGAGTGCCAGGTGCATGCCACTGTCACCTTTACGTCCCCAGTGTCTTACAGCACCTGGTAGGTGTTGGCACCCAATTGAAGTTCATCAGATGAGTTTGCTGAACCAAGCTGACATCTGCAGACATGAGCCAGGAGTGGTTGGTGCCAAGATGCACTCTAACGCCTAGGTTCGTCTTAAACGGAAGGGAATCCATCCCCTCCTGGAGCAGCAGGTAGGAGACCTTGGCCCCTGTCTGCAATGGCCTTCTCCCCACTGTCCTTTCTCTTCCCTTTTCTTGCAAGAATATTTGTCTCTGGATCTAAGACCCACTCTAATCCAGGGTGATTTACTCTTTACTGCACTACATGTGCAAAGGTAGTTTTTGCAAATAAGGTCACATTTATAGGTTCCTGGTGGGAATATCTTTGGGGAGACTACCATTCAATTCACTATGGTCTGCCTTCTGGTGCCCCCAAATTCATCCCAGGTGCAAAACACATTCACCCACTGCAGCATCCCCCAAAGTCTCAAACCATTACAGCATCAACTCCGTGTCCCAAGTCTCATCTAAACACCATTACAGATCTCATCACCCTTGGTGTGGTCCATCTGGGACAAAATTTCCCTCTAGCTGTGGACCTGTGAACCTAGGAAACAAAGCATCTGCTTCCAAAATACAACGTAGGAGGCAAAGATAGACAGTGGCAATCCAAAGGGGAGACACTTGGCTAAGGAAAGGGGGCACCCAGGGCCCAGGGAACTTACTTAGAAATCCAGTAGGGCAAATTCCATTAGGTTTAAAGGCCTGCAGAAAATCCTCTGGTTTGGGGCTCCACCCCAAGGGCCAGGGACAGGCCTCGTGGCTCTCGGCTCCACCTCCTCAGCCTTCTGAAGGCATGTAGAGAGTGGACAGATGGAGAATAGACTCAGGAGGCCACTTGGGATGCCCATGTGACCACACAGGAGCTGGCAGTGGTTTCATCTGGGGTGCTGTGGCAGGAACAGAGGACTGCAGTCAGATCAGATTCAGGAACTATTTAGGAGGCAGAGCCAGCTGGGTCTTGTGATGGGTTGACATTGGAGGCAGAGACAAGTCTTAGAAAGGAATCAAATGTTTTCTGGGATTTGGGGTGGGAACTTGGGAGTCGGCGTGTGTGGAAGTGTTTTGAAGTGTACGTTCTGGGTGGACGCAGGGAATTCCCCGCATTCTTACAGCCACTGTCACTGTGGAGTAGGAGGCTATGTGAGCAAGATCAGAAGGTCACATCCCAAAGGCCTTTCCCCAGCGCTCAGCCACTTCCTCTCTTTCATTCTGACCTTCTCCACTCCAAACTCTGAGCACGATTCTCATAGAAGAGCTTCGGGGATAAGGAGAGTTAGTTTTGGAGGCCCAGCCCATTAGCCTGGGTGCTCCCTCCAGCTACTGCAGCCGGCTGCACCCCTCCAGGCACCCACTCCCTGGAGCCCCCACCCAGCCACCACATGAGCCAGGCTTGGTGAGGAACCCACCACCCACTCTCACACCAGACCACCCAGCTCTAGTCACACGTCCTTACAGTTTGAAATCATCTTAACACATGTTGACTTCACTGCTCCAAACTCACGGAAACAAAAGGAAACGAAAAAGCAAAGCTTTGGAAAAATAGATGAGCGTGCAAATGCACAAATGGTCCGCACTCTTCCCACTTTGAGGGGATGGGATGGCTCTGAGCTGCCTGCTCTGCTTACAGAAAAGCCACGAGATGCTGGGCTCTACCATGTGTAAATTCTTGCTCTAATTTTCCCCAAAGCCCTTCAGTAAGGAAAGCCTGATAATATGGGTGGTCTTGAAGGGTGGGCGTCCTCAGTTGAACGTTAATAAGATAAACTGACATCATGCTCACCCTTTCCCGCGTGCCAGGCAGCAACACCCACTATCAACCACGCAGAGCAGCCAGGAAGGGCACTTAATCCCTGTTTCCAGATGAGGAAGCTGAGGCTGCCCCAGGACTTCGCCACTTGGGTCCGGAGACTTTCCCTCAGGAGCTGTTAGAGGTGGGTGGCACTCAGAGCTTCAGGGTGCACTCACCGGGCAAGAACACGGGGCCAGGAGCTCACTGAGGCTAAGACCTGTGCCAATCCAGAATTTACACTGGAAGGAGAGAAAGAGCCAGAAAATGAGACTGAAAGAGGAAATTCCACTGTGATTCAACCCCACTGGGCCGCTGCTCCCTCTGACGATGGGGGCTTACACATCCTGGAACGAGTGGCCACGCTTGTTATTCCAGCAGCCACTGTCCTTGGCTGGACATCTGTTGAGAAGTGAGCGATGGGCCAACACCCCCAAGCACTCACTGGGTAGAGGAGGAGATGGAAGTACAGAGTCATTATAGTAGAGTTGGGCCTCCATGTTCTTGGCTCCACATCCACAGAGTCAACCAAACACAGACGGAAAATACTGGGGGGGATAAACGCATCTGTACTGAACACGTACAGGCTTTTTTTCCTTGTCGTTATTCCCTGAGCAACACAGCATAACAGATTTCCATGCAGCATTTATGTTGAAGTAGGCATCATACATCATCTAGAGATGATTTAATGTATGTAGGAGGATGTACATAAGTCATATGCAAATGAAGTAGACAGATGAGGCTGAACTCTGGAGGAGTTAGCAGGAAGCAGGTTTCTTGGCTGCAGCCAGTGCAGAAGGGGGTTTTCACCTAAAACAAATTGTCCCTCAGAACATGGAGTCTAGAAATTCTTTTAACTTTATACCCAGTGGCGGCAGAGGGTCTTGAGGTGTACATTTTTGCAGGGGTCTAAATAAAAGTAATTTTTTTTTCTGTGAGTTCTCAGAAGGTGCCTATTGTCCCCTTTCTTAGAACAGTCACGGATTTTACAAATTATACCACAAAAGCAGAGTACATCCATTAAGTCCATAGTTAAATTCAGTTTTTGTAAGACAGAGCAGAGCAACAGGAAATAGGGTGTCTGACCACATTGAGCCCTTTTGCAGAGATCTTTGCTGATATTTTATTTACAACAACAATTGTGGTGAGGGTCTCTGGAGACACTTAAGATGCATTGGAGGAGAAGTCCCTTATATAAAACTACACAAAATAGTTTTATATAAGGGATCTGCATATCAGAGTCTGGTGGTCTCAGAGGCAAGGGGAGTCCTGGAGTCGATCCCCATAGGTACTCATAGTCCGCCTACGACATACCCAGGGTGGCAAATATCAAATAAGGAATCAATGTAAACTCATTTAACAGGTCACATGAGTCAACAATGCCTGCCTGATTACATTGATCAGATTAATCCTAGCAAATAAAAAGGAAAGCCGCTAGGCAACACCAAGGTACAAAGTAATGAGAAAATCTGGGCCCCATTCTCAAAACGTTTGTAATATAGTGAAGCAACTAGAAGGACACAGAAATGACATAGACCCCACAAAAACATGGCAAATCCAAAGAATGTCTGAATACAGCAAAAATCACTAATGGCAAACCAAAAAAGTAAGCCCTCACATAACTGGGTAAATTATTTCCAACCAGGTGCCAAGATCATTCCATGGGAAAAGAACAGTCTTTTTAAAAAAAAAACCCGTGCTGGGTCTCCATGGGCAAAAGCATGATATTGGACCACATACAAAAAAATGGATCAAAGACCCAAAAGTAAGAGCTAAAACTTATACTTCTTAAAAGAAAACACAGGGAAATCTTCATGGATCTGGCAGTGACGTCTTGAATATGGTACCAAAGGCACAGGCAAAAAAGCAAATGGCAACTTGAACTTCATCAGAAGTAAATATGTTTATGCATAGAAGACAGCATCCGCAGGGGAAAAGGGCAGCGCCCAGAACAGGAGCGCGTGTTGCCAGGTTATCTGGTAAGGGATTAGCATCCAGAATATACAAAGCACTCCTGAAACCCAACAACAGCAGTGAAAAGATTAAAAAAAAAAACAAAGACCTGGAATAAACTTTTCCCTGAAGAAAGTAGATAAGTGGCCAATGAGCACATGAAAAGATGCCCACTAGCGCTAAGCATTAGAAAGATACGAATCAGACCACAGTGAAATATCCCTTCCTATCCTTCATGCAGAGGTAGGGAGAGAGGGAGGGAGGGAGGGAAAAAGTGCTGGTGAGGATGTGGATAAGCTGAGGGCCTTGTGTGTGGCTGCTGGGGAGGTAACACGGTGCGGCTCCTGTGGGAAACAGTACTCGCTCCTCAGAAAATAAAAATGGAACTGCCAAATGCTCCAGCCATTCCACATCTGGTTTACAAACCCCAAAACACAGAGGGACATGAACAGGTATGTTTATAATAGCATTCTTCACCATACCCAAAAGGCAGAAGCAACCCAACATCCATGGACAGGGGAATGAACCAAATGTGGTCACGCATACGATACACAAAGGAAATTCTGCCCCAAGCTACAACATGGATGGGCCTAGAAGTGAAATAAGTCCATCACAAAAGGATAAGTACTCTATGGCTCTACCCACAGGAGGCACTTAGAACAAATTCATACAGAGACAGAAAGGAAAGTGGTGGGTGTCAGGTGCTGAGCAGGGAGGAGAAAGGGAAGCTGGCACTTAATGGGGACAGAGTTTCAGACACAAAGCTCTGGGGGTGAAAGGTGGGATGGCTGTACAACAGTGGGGGTCGACTCAGTGTTGCTGAGCTGCTCGCTCAGAACCGGCTCCATGATAGATTCTGTGTTATGTGTATTTTACCACAACTTTACAATTTTAAAAACTAAAGTTTTAAATGGTGGAAAATGGGAAACTACCCTTTTCTTTTCTTTTCTTTTCTTTTTTTTTTGGTACCAAGGATTGAACTCAGGGGCACTCGACCACTGAGCCACATCCCCAGCCCTATTTTGTATTTCATTAGAGACAGGGTCTCACTGAGTTGCTAAGTGCCTCACTATTGCTGAGGCTGGCTTTGAACTCATGATCCTCCTGCCTCAGCCTCCCAAGTGCTGGGATTACAGGCGTGCGCCACTGCACCTGGCTCCCCTTTTCTTAAAACAACAACAACAACAACAAAACATTCTGAATGTCTTGACTATTGCAAACTATATGGCCAATGTTGACCCTTAAAATAGCAGTCTTATAAATGAAGTCAGGTTTAATTAACGAATGCACATCTTCTCCGTAGAGCAAACAAGCCATTCATTGTAAATTATTCATTGTAAATTATTCACAAAGGGCATTTAGAAAGTCATGAAAATTAATCATCTTGGTTATATTTGTGTATGTATGTGTGTGTAAGTGTATATATACATATTGTATTCATTTCTTTACCAGAATAAAACTCTGAAGGTTTAAACAACAACAACAACAACAAAACATTCCTAATGGTGGTAGTGACTGTGGTTTTCAGGTAACTGTAGTCCAGAGCCAGAATGGCATCAAGGAAGGTCCCATGAGCCCTGGAAAAAGCAATCTAGTCAATCATTTCTTCCTCCCCACAAGGCATAAGTGGTTGGTGGTGACCCACTCAAAATCTTCCTCCCACCAACTCTCGAAAGGGGAGGGGAAACTGAGCTTGTGACCCCAGGTATGCCCCTGACATTCCACCCTTGTTCCTTTTGCCAGCTGAGCCCAGAGGCACTTGGAATCTGATCCCTGTACTAAACATTTGAGTGATGGCCTAGCTCGGTTGCAGGGTCTCCAAAGTAGTTTTAGGAAGGGGTGAGACAGGAGTTTTGCAAAAAGTTTTCTTCAAGTGAAATAGTTGTTCCAAATCCTTTTTAAAATAAGAGGAAGGAGAGAGCAAAGAGGTCCTGTGGTTAGGGAACAGGAGGGCATGCCCTGGCGCCACACTCTTGTTCATTTCCATCCAGCGCTGCCCAGTGGCTTCGGCTATCCACGAACAAGAAGCAGAGATGGTGCGGGGGGGCTGTGGGCCCCACTATCAAACACACAGAATTTTGTTACTGAATAAACTCACTCTTTGGGAACCTTGAAAACTGAGTCATGTTGGCCCCACAGATGCAGCAAAGCTAATCTCCTGGGGGAGAATGTGCTGGGGGAAGATGCTACCCAGATTGTCCTTGCCCTCAGAAGGAAAAAGGCATCCATGCCAATTCATAACTGTGGTTCCTTTAACAGTTTTCACATCCTTTTGGAGGGGGTTCATCCAAATTATTATAATTTTTAAACTTTTCTGTCCTTTGTACAGAACCAAGCTCTCTTTGACCAGGTTGTGTCTCTTAAGGGGAATTATAATTTTAAATACCAATAGATGCATACACGAAGACTTCCATTCCAGCTTGGGTTGTGTTTGAAAGAAACATGTAATTTAATGATCTTTTTGAGAAAAAAAAATTCAAAATAAGGAATTCTTTTTTTTTTTTTTTTTTTTTTTTTTTTTTTTTTGGTACCAAGCATTGAACTCAGGGGCACTCGACCACTGGGCCACATCCCCAGACCTTTTAGAGACAGGGTCTCACTGAGTTGCTAAGTACCTTGCCATTGCTGAGGCTGGCTTTGAACTCGTGATCCTCCTGCCTCAGCCTCTCAAGTGCTGGGATTACAGGCGTGCGCCACCATGCCCAGCAATAAGGAATTCTTTTGATGTTCAGATAAGTTAAATGATAAATTATTCTAGAGAGAGTTGTCAGTTACAGGAGACAAGATTCTTTTCTATTTACACATTTCTTGTGTTGTTTGACTTACATGGTCTAAGTCCATTAGATTTCCTTGAAAAATCTGTTTCAAAATATATGTTTACATGAGTTCATCAAGGCAGGCCCTCAGATCAACCATTTATTTGATCAACTCAGTTTTACAACCTGGCATGTTGAGCAATTGGTCCTGTTGTTTTGTCTGTCCTGCATTGCCTAATGAAATCAATTTAAAATCAATCTATCATGTGTCATTGAGGAAGATGTGATTATCTTCTCTTAGTATCTGACATTTTCTCTTGACCACTGCCCTCCCTCCTCTTTACCCGAAATTTGTGTGTTTGGGATGGAAAGGAGGGAGATGAGATGAGATGACTGGAAACTTACCTTAGGAGATTTTCTTGAAATGGGGGCCGAGGCTGGAGCGATGAAATTAAAGCTGAACTGAGAAGGAGCACAGTCGGCTCCATACTTTTAGCCTTGGTTTTTGTGAAGGGTACATTTCCACAAGAGCTGAGAACTCTGACACTTTTCTAAGAAACAGAAGCACCATGGGAAAATTTGGGTGAGTGCAGGCCATGTCCAGTTGGTGCCTTTGTTCTGCCTCACAATAGATTATTAATAAGATTTCATGGTCAGTAGAGCCTTAGACACATGGGGAAGCAAGCAATGGGTCTCGGGAGAAGACGCTTACATAAACCAGAAGGGAGGCCAGAGTGCTGTCTAAATAAGCTTTGAGAAATAATAATTTTAAAACAAGCTGAGACCAATTCTGTGGAATAATGACTGTTCAAAGCTGTCCAGATTCAACCAAGGACATAAATGGTTAGGGAACTACATCCCATGTCAAAAGCCAATTAAAAAATGGAGGTGCAGAAGGTTTGGCCTTAAAGGTCTACTCCCTTCAGTTAACGTGACCAGAAGCTTCCAGTCTGCAAGGCCACTTCTAAGACTTCACACTTGAAAAGCTGAGGAAGGAGAGCATGCATCCCAGTGACAGCACCCAATTAATTAAAGGGCCTGGTGTAAGCAGCCAGCTGCATACCTTCAACAGAGAACAAATTTGTCATCTCAAGAAGAATTCAATGTTCTAAATAAATAAGTGCAATCACAATGATAAGCAACCCCCTCTATCACTGAGGGAGAAAGACAGACAGGATGTGACTTGAGCCAGGGGGGAATTGTTCACGAAGAAAAGAGCAACTCCAAGCAGACCTATGGGTGAGCAGGGGCTGGCGGCCTTGGATAAACACTGCCAGCACTCCTCCTAGTAACTTCTGGAAGGTAGACGGCTTCAGGCAGTATCAGCATCTGCATGTGAGCATTGCAAGCCTCCGCTACCCCATAATGAGCATGAGGAACAAGAACTTGACCTTCTCATCTGATTTCATATTATTCCATTTTGCTTTTTGGTGTTCTCATCTGATCCATAGAAGACCTCTTATGGGAGGTGTTTGGTAAATTCTTCAGAATGAGATCCTGTAGGTGTGTTTGCATGAGAGGTCCTCAACTGGAGCGACCTGCCCCTCCAGGAGAGTTGGCAACATTGGAACATGCTGGGTTGTCATAACTGGTATGTATTGAGGTTTTGTTGACTACTGTCATGCAGTGGCTAAAGCCCAGGGACATTGCTAAGTATCTTACAGTGCACAGGACAAGGAATCACCAGGCCCTGGTGTCGCTGTGCCAAGGTTGTGGGACCTTGACCCATAAGACCATACATTTTAGAGTGTCCAGAGGGTCAGACAGCAAACCCTTACTAAGCAACCATTTGCACGCCAGCCTCGGTGCATACTGTCCAGAGGGCGTTCTGGGCTGCAAGAGACTAAATCCCATTCTCAGGGGCTCAGCAGAACAGTGAGGCCACTGGCCCCACTAACTCCCATGCATAGCAGCCACCTCCTGGAGCCAGCCATAGCTCGGTGCTCACGTACACGCTGCTCGGATGCCCCTCCTACCCCCCACCCCCGCCTGCAAACCAATACTCAGGTGTGTCTCCAGTCTGTGTGCATGTCCTTCTGAGGACAAGGTCTGCTCCAGGCAGAGATCTTCTGTTTTGCATCAACAGAGAGGGAGGACATAATGAGTTGGGGCTCTTTGATTTTCTATTGTTTTGTAGACCATTTCTAGGACTGGTTAATATTCCTCTAGGGTGTGAACTTGTCCCTGAAAAATCATGGCAAATACAAATTCAATTTATACACAGCATAATATAAAACTCCTGGTGCAAAATGATCCTACTTCTAGACATTTCCTGCAGCTCTGCTGATCAGCACAGCCCTGGGAGGGTATCTTGTGTGCTTTCAACCATTTCTAAGTCCAAAGAGTCCAGGCCAAGCATAGTGCTGAGCTAGCGTTTTCTTCTTATCTCCCAAAATAAAAATAATTGGTTTTCCCTAATATCCATTATTTTTTTTTTACCATGGTCAAAAAATTTGCCAAGATCTCTTCAACAATTAGGAAAATGGAACTAAAAGGTTCAGAGCATTACAAAGAGCAAGAGTAGGCATTACTGCTCCTCACCAGACAATGGCAACTCTTCTGAGTTGGAGCAAGGACCCAGGAGACACAGCACAGTGTCCCCCACGGGGGCCAACCTGGGCGACACTCTGACTTCACCGAGATGCGTCCAGTGGAAACTGTCCTTCAAGTGCCCAGTTGTTCATTCTGTTTCCACTTTCGGTACAATATTCAAAAAGTACTGTAAGCTCTGGGACACTTTCTTATATAAAACAGCCTCTGTGTCAGACAGCTCTGCCCTGCTGGAGGCTCCTGCCGGTGTGGGGAGCACACTTGAGTCAGGCTAGGCCCAGAGAGGATGTTCTGGGGTTCCAGGTGTCCAGTGCATCCGCCAAGTGTCCAGACACCTTCAACTCATCATGCACTTTCCAGGGGCTGTCCACCACAAGTCCAGGAGCCTGGGCACAGGGCACTTTTTAGATGCCGTTTAAAACCACAAAGTTTCTGGTTTGGAACAAAGTCACTGAGCTGTTTCCTAGGTGATTTCCGCAGGGATGGGGGAGGACACGGTGGACCCGAGCGTCAGGGAATCACTGACCATGCTACATCGTGGTTGCAGGCTGTGGGAGATGGAGAAGAAGACTGCTCATTCTGCCCTGCTGTTGGGCCCCAAATACCTTCCACTGCTGGGTGTGTTTTATTCCAAGATGACACTGACAAGAGAGTCACTGACTTGGAGAGAAAAGCAATCAGAAAGACAGATGAGGCCCTTTTCACCTTTTATTCAAAAGGTCTTACATTTGCATTGAGCCTCCTATTTTTTAAAGTTTGTGCTACCATAAGGCCAGCCAAGTCTCACAGCTGAAGACTGCTAGCTTCCAGGAGGCTGGGACTTGGCCTTTGTCCCCACATATACCCAAAGGTCTTAAACATCAATTTAGGTTGAAGAGAGCCTGGTGGGAAAGGCCGATTGAGTACTGCTGTCCCCACTTTATGCACAAGGGGAGAAAGAATGGTCCCTGAAGAGGTCATCTTCCACGGTTGCATGGAAAGTTAGCAGCAGCTGCTGTGGGTGTCCACCCTGGCCACATGGTCCCCGAGAGAGCCGTTCTGCTGTTGTGAAAGGCTCTTCTCCCTTCCTGTGGCTCAGTGCTGTCTGTAAATTTGTCCCTTTGTCTCCTGGGCTATTCACTCCTAGCCAGAAATTGTTATGTCAGCTCCAATTCGGGTTCCCACGTGCCCTGTTGCCCACAGTGGGAGCCGGAGCTCCACGCAGAGTCCGTGGCTCAGAAGTAGCTGAACAAAGCACAGTGACAAGAGCACTGCTGTACCCAACTGCAGGTCTCTTGAGGACAGGAGTCTGATCTGATGCATCCTCGTCTGAAACTGACACGTGCCCTGGCCAGAAGAGCCCTGCTGCTCAACAGCGCATCAGTCCATCCTGGTGGACTTGGTCTTCTGAGCAACTGACCTGCACGACATCACTGACTCCTCAGAATTCCCCTGGAGAGTCAAGGTCAAAGTCCCCGCGGACAGCAGGAACCCTTATTGTGGTATGATGAGAGGGTGCATCACCTCTGCCATCTTCTTACCCAAAACCCATGAGCCCAGTCTAATGAGGAGAATGTCAGACAAACCCACATTGAGGGATGTTCCGTGAACTTCCTGACGGCACCTCCTCCAAGCTCTCTGGGTGATCAAAATCAAGGAGAGTCTAAGAAAAGGTCGCAGACCCGAGGAGCTTGAGAGTATGTGACATCTGAATATACTACGGCGTCCAGATGGGGTCAGAGGGCAGCGTGGGACATTAGGAGGGAACTCGTGAAATCTGCATGAACTGTGGGTCTGCTCAGCTGGCATGTACTAAGGCCAGCTCTGTGCTGTGAGAGCTGCACGTTGAAGGCACAGGTGTTGGCAAGGGCACAGGCCACAACCCCGCTGATAGGAGTTCTCTGCATGGTCTTTGCATCTTTTCTGAACATCTAAAAGGATTTTTTAAAATAAAAATTAATTCCAATAAAATCCATTTGCTAGCTAATATAACCCTCTGGGGTAGGTGCTATCGTTTGTCCTAATGGATGGGTGAGGAGACTGTCCCAAGGAGTTCCAATCACTGTCTCCTAACCTGATTATCATTCAAGCAATTTCTCAGACCCTGCCCTCAAGCTCCTGTTTACCCCAGGGCTCCTAAGAATTAGATCATGAGAGAAGATTTCGAAGAGGTAATTTTTCTGCTCGGAAGCATGAGTGACCCAAATCACTCAGAGGGAAGGGGAGGAATGGAGGCTGCAAGGCCAGGGCGCTGAGACCCCGTGATTGAATCAGCGCGGCACTCCGGGAGCAGGCTGGGAGGCTGATGTGAAGGGTGGTGCCACTGCCGCCGCAGAGCCCCCACTAGTGCTGGGTGCCTGAGTGGGTAGGAAATTGTTCCAATTCAGTGGGGCCTGGGTGGCAGGAAATCGTCTGGAATAACCCCTAACACCATCAGGACACCAAACTTTGGGCTCCTCCAGAAAGTCAAAGGCCCACAGCTGCTTCCAATCAGGGAAGCCGACTTGCATCCAGAGCCCGCATTCTCACGTCCCCTCACTGGCTCTTCAAAGCCAGCTCCCTCTCCCCAGCCCAAGGAAAAATACACACACCCTTTCAAGATCCCTGACTGCTCTCCCTCCTGCCTCCCCCTGCTGATGCTGTGCATCCCACACGCCCCGCCTCACCCTCAGGGGTCTCTCAGAAGCTCTCGTCCAGCATGGGCATCTGCCCACCGGCTGCCCCCAGGGACATGAGGCCTTACAAACTTCCAGGGCTGCACAGGACACAGAGCCTCTGTGGTTCTTCCAGGCCTCCACTCTCCTCCCGCCCTCCGGAGCTGGGCCACCTCACACCCGTGGGCTGGCTCATGTCCCAGGTTCTGGCCCAGGCTCCCACCTCCCTCCAGTCCTGGTCACCACAGGCCCAGGGACAGGAGCATCAGCAGAGCAGGTTGGCCATGGATTTGTTACTAACAGAAGAGTGTCAAGAGTGTGACGTGTCCCAGATGGCGTGCCGGGTGCAGGCCGGCACCTCCTGTGCAGAAGGTGTGCCCACCCTGGCCTGCCTGGTGACCACGGGGCCCACGCAGCTCGTGACAGTCTGGTGCCCAGACGCCCCAGACCTCTCCTCTGCGCTCAGCTGGGCACGTGATTGTGTCTTCTCCGCAGTGTAGACACACAGACACCTGCGACTGCTGTCACACACTTTCCTTTTAGGACCCGGCATCTTCCCCGTCGCATTTATCAATCTGCTTCTCCTTTTAAGTGCTGCAGAATGTCCCGCTGAAGGGAGGGACCACGGCCCATTTAACATTGACCTCCAGAGGAACATTTAGGTTCTTCCCACCCCGTTCCTGCTGCAGACAGCTGTGCTCTAGTAAAAGTGCCTCGGTGTACCTGCAAACGTGTTTCTTTAGGACAAATGTCTAGCAGTGGACACATGATGGAAAGGGAAAATGGACACCACCTCACTGTGGGTGGACCTTGAGGACCCCAGCCTTGCTCCCCTGGCGAGTGGTCACTACCAGATGAAGCCTGGGGCTCACCCTGTGAAATCAGAGCACAGTGCTGGTGACCAGCGAGACCTCCAGTGTGCTGGGCCGGCTTGTCCTCCCAGTCCACAGGCTTCATGGGTGTGTCACCCTGGAGCGGGGGCAGCTATTACCCTCATTTTCCAGATGAGAAGACTGAAGGTCAAGGAGGTAAGTCATTTGCCCCAAATCATGCAAATGATTTGTGGAAAAATGCGGATTTGGCTCCAGTCCTCCCGACTTCTGAGCCTGGGCCTGTCACGGCCAACCCTGCCTGTGCCCAGAGCCAGGTGGCTTGCCACAGTCCCCTCTGCCCCCAGCAGCTTTGTTAATGTCATTCCCATAAGGATCAATTAGAAATCAGAGAAATCGGTTGGATGTGAGATTCTCTTCATCTGGTTTGAATTACGTGAAATCAGGATTCTGTTGATATTTTTCCCACTGTACTAGAAGACAGTGATTATTTTCTTTTTTTTTTTTCATTTATTTTCTTTCTCCATCAACTTCAGCTACTAAATCCCCCTCAGCAGAACCTTCCTGATTGTCCTGAAATTGCACAGGATGAGGAGGATTTGCTGCTTCCTCAGCAAGTGGCTCTGCAGGGGAAGGTCAGGCGGCCCAAGACAGGAGGCTTCCAAGTCTGCTTTAAGATTGTCTTGTCCCTGATGTTTGGCTGGGCAGGAAACAGGAACAACTCCTTTCTGGGACACCCTCATCCACAGGCCCCAGGAACTCTTTCACTGCTGGATGCCCCTGAAGCCAGTAACAGCCTTGCCGGAGGTGGCCCCCAGTGCTCGGCCACACATCCTGATGGTCACACACAGTGGGAACAAGACTCAGGGCCCATCCTGGCTTCACCTCCCTTCCTGCCCTCCCCAGGGCTTCCTTCAAAATCTTCTCAGAGTTTCTGGGCTGCTGAGAGGCAGCAGTGAGCAGCCCCTCACAGGAGCGACTGACAGACACACTCTGCCTTTCCTGTGGCGTGCAGAAAGATCGCGCTTCCAAATCCCACTTCCACAAGGACCCACTGCACTCATCAGTGTCATCCTGGGGCACTCCTAGGAGGCAGTGGGAGACTTCCTGTGTCCAGTTGGGGGTGGGGAGGAGGGTCCTGCATGAAGAGAGTGTGGCTGCCCACCCAGTCACTCCTTGGTCAAGGAGGTACCGTGAAAACACCAAGGACCTAGGATGGGACACATAAAAGGCCTGGTTGCCCTCCCCGCGACTGAGACTTGACCTCCTCAAGTGTCTGCAAACTGAGGCATCCGGCAGGTTGCCGGGCACAAACCCTCGGGAGACATTTGCCCTGCCACAGCAGGAGCCCAGACCCCTGGGGAGTGGATGGGCATAGCAGGTGGGGCCTCCCAGGGAAGCCGCGTATCTGAGCTACATGGGTAAGGGAGACACTGGCCACGTGGTGGATCTTAACAGGACTTAAGGGAAACAACCGAGGAGGAGGACAAGATAAAGAAGAAGGCCATAGATGTGGATTGTAAATACTCGCAAATCTGTGGTGATGGAAGCCCGAGTGGTTACTTCAGGGGGAGAGGGTATTATCCTGAGAGCGAGCGTGTTGCAGCTGCTGGTGACCTTTGGATCTTGACCAAGTGGAGGCTGTGAGTATAGACAAGTGAGGTCCATCAAGACATACACCCAGAGAGAGAGAGAGAGAGAGAGAGTCTAGGCATACAAAGCAGTCATACAACAAATGGCTAATGCATTTATTTGTATGGTGGTCACCCCAGCCAATGGCTCCACCCATTTAGGGATAAAAACAATGGCATCCATAGAACACCCCCAGAGCTGATCCTGTGTGGCTGGATTCTCCAAAGCCAGTTTGGAAAAGTTTGATTGAGTGTGGGAGTGCAGGGGGGGAAAAAAAAAAAATATATATATATATATACATATATATATATATATGAAATAATAAGGATGCCCCCCCCAGGTGCTTCTGCTCGAATCTGGAGTGTCTGACCCTGACTGGGGACATGGTGGTAATTAATGAAGTAAAAGACCCTCACTTTCTTGCTGATTCCAGTCAGGGCAAAACGCCATTCCACACAGTTCTCAAACTTGAAGCCGAGGAGCCGAAGGCAGGGTCTCGGCGTCCATCACAAGCATTATGCAAAGGCAAGTATGGCGTTATCATCCTCCTGGGGGCAAAGGTCCGAGGTGGTGTTGGTGGTTTTTCTATAACAGATCTGTGCTGAATTAATGATTCACTATGCTAATAAGACAAAGAAATTCAGTTGCCTGTGTCTCAAACACAATCTCATTTCTTCCCG
The DNA here is from genome assembly GCA_025594165.1 of Tamias sibiricus. Classification (NCBI taxonomy): domain Eukaryota; kingdom Metazoa; phylum Chordata; class Mammalia; order Rodentia; family Sciuridae; genus Tamias; species Tamias sibiricus. The sequence goes on from CM046659.1 coordinate 154,790,477, forward strand.
TAACTCGAAAGGGGCTTTTTTCCCCTTTCTTAATTTCTTTTTAAGTAGCAAATGGCAATGGGTGACTTGCAAAGTCTATGGAATACATTGCCCCAAAGACAGTAAATAGCCCGTCGGTTAAAGAGAGAGAGGAAGTGAGACACAGTCCTCAGTGTACCCAAGTCATCTGAATCAACCACCTGTCCTCTTTGGTCCGAGGAGGCAAAGCAAGAGAGCCAGTGCTGGAGCATCTCGTGCTAGGCCTACCTCCATTGCGCCTGCTGTTCTGGTCTCCGTGCTGGGCCCGTGAGCAGGCCTCACCACTCAGCGAACTGAGGCAGGGAGTCTCCTGATGGCTCCGGGTTTCTCCAGCTTCCTGGAGGATCAGATGGACACACTCTCCCTCTGAGAGTGACTTTAACCCCAGGAGAAGCTCTTGAGTGAGGATCCAGGAGATTAAAGAAATGTTCAGAATTTTCATGACTATTTTGCAAAGCTCCCATCTTGACTCCTAAGGGCTGTCCCAGGGCCTTGGCTGGGAAACGAAAGGGCTTTTGGAGGCGGGGAGGGTCTTCACAACACATGCAAGCACACAGCTTGCCCATCTGCCACTACTCTGCGTTCCCCGCGAGAACCACAGAAGCCGGGACACCGACTTGGAGCCAGCTGCTGGATTAAGTGCCAGCTCCGCTGCTCTTCATTGCATGACCTCAGGCAAGTTCCCAAGCGTTCCTGTGCCTGGGGTTCACCTGGAGGGTCACAGAGGAGTGACTGAAGCAGTGGCCCTTCCAGGTGTGGTGGGGCCAGCCCCTCAGGAAGCCCAACGCACCAGTTCCACGGCGGTGCTAAGATGCGGCTGGCCTTTCCTAGCAAGAGCCTCCTCGCACACAGTGGAGTTTTCCAGACAACGTGGAAAATGACATTGCAACAGACATTAAAAGAGATGTGCACAAAGTGGAAAACAATGCCCCTTTTTTCCACTAAATGCTTATTTTGAAAAATGCTCTCTTCTATTTAAAAATATGTAATAAGTTTATTATTGTTACTTCAAAATGAATTTAGCAAACAAGTTTAAATGTTTTCTGTTTCAATTTATAATACAATAAATATGGATGAGTATTTTATAATAGAGATTTACAGAAAGAGAGGCTTTGTAACACAGGCTTTGGGGGAATCTCAATCATTTTTCAGAGTGTTGACGATCACAACTGCTAACTTAATAGCCATTAAAGCATTTCAAGAGTACCAAACACGAGCTGTTGGCATTTCGCTGAATGCAAAAGAAAAAATCTGGAAGTTGTGTTTGTATTGTTCCCATTTTACAGAAGCAGAAACTGAGACGAGGAGAAGACTCAACACCAGGCAGAGATTCAGAGAAGAGCCAGACTCAAGCCCAGGTCAGTCAGGTCCAAAGCCCATGTGCTTAGCGAGAGACCGAGTTTATTCTCTCTCCCCACCTTGGTCCATCTGGTGGCTAGCTGACTATTAATCTGCATGAATTAGGGTCCCTGAGAAGGCTTGCTAAAGAAATCAGCAAGTGGCTGAAATTCAGCTTATGCAATATAATTCTGCAGACCACGGTGTGCCCCCCCCACAAGACGGGCTCTATGCTGTGCTGAAGCTCACTTCCTGAGGACAGGAACTCGTCTCTGCTGACCCCAGAGGCTCTCAAGCCCAGCACAGTCTGGACTCACAGTAGCTACTCAATACACGACTAAGCAAGCCCAGGGGAGATTTTTTTCTTTTTTTAACATTTGATTTATTTTTTATTTATTTTATTTTTTGGTGGGGTGTCTCTTTTTCCTGACTGCAGAAGTCTGCCTTGTTAAAGGAAGCCATCCTTGGCTCTTATGAACAACCCCATCATAAAAAATCTACCTTTTGCTTGAAATCTAGAGGAATCTGTGGGAACTTCACAGAGAAGGCTCCTGCGATTCTGGCTGCTAAGAGTTCATATTAATTAGGAAAAGTCTCCCCATGCTACCCTTAATCTTATTTTTAAAATTTATTTATTTGAATTAGGTATGCATGACAGCAGAATGCATTTTGATTCATTGTACACAATTGCAGTACAACTTTTCTATCTTGACATTTAGAGAACTCCTGAAATGTCATTTGAATCCAGCCACAATCTACCTTTCGTTCCTCTCCCTTCCCGGGTAGAAAATGGCTGAATGCAACCAGGGGAACTTCGTATTCAAGGCAGATCTAACATCTATTCCAGTCAGGGTTATTGCAAAGCCTTCTAGAAAGGAAATCGCACACACTTCCATGGGCACTGCCCACAAGACCCTCGTGGATGGGGACTTCACGGCCCCCCCCCCCCCCACCGTGGCACTACTCCGTGTTCCCTAATTGCATCTTTCCCGGGGTGAGGTGGCACTGCTCACATGACCTCCACAGGGCTACAGTTTTACTCTGTGGGTTTTCTCTTCTTGGGTGCACCAGGTTGTCATTTGAAAGTCATCCGTATGTAATTGAAAGCTACATGTCCTCTTGTCACATGTGAAGCCACCAAGCAGTGGACTCAATGGTGGCTAATAATCTAGCTGTCCCCACCCCTAGCTCCTAGGTTTGGGGTAGAAGTCAATTAAATTTCCACCTTTAAGTTCCCTGATGCTCCAAAGCACATTATTTTATTCAATCTGTCAGTAATGTCCAACAATCTGGTTAGAAAACCAGGGTACAATCTGTGCAGGTTTCCCCCCGCTCTGTCTTCCTGGAGGCTCTTTCTTCCCCAGATGAAGGTAGTGGCAAGGTCTGCACAGTGAGGTTCTGACCCTTCGGGGCAGTTCGCATGTCCCTGTGTCTGTGGGTCTCACTTGGCAGAGGGCTGCTTCTTCTCTGGCTCTGTTAATGTATTGTGGCATAAGAGTCCCATGGGAGGGGACCACAGCTTTACTTTCTTTGCCATTGTGAAAATTGAGTTGTCACAGCATGAGAGCAGCCCTGCGACAGTTAGCTGAAGGTTAGCTGTGCAGGCCGGGGCAGGTAGTGGGATGCTGGGACAGCAAGCCCATCTTGGTTACCGTGGGCTTCCTGCTGCCTTTAAGCCGCCTTTGGTTGAGGTTGTTAAACGTTCTTGGTTCTCAACAGTTTCCTTAATTAAAGACCAGTAGGCACCTCCCGCTCCCAGGCGTGGAGGCCTCAAGTGTCATCTCTGACACTTTGAAGACAGCACATTTTGAAGAGCTTTTCCCCACGCGGTCCTTGGTGGATGTGGACTGTTTTTATAAGTACCAAATAAAAGACAACTAATACACGCTGACCCACGAATGGGTTTTTTAATTAGACGATCTCTATGGGGGAGAGCTCAGCTACTAATTGAAAAGGTTAAGCTTTTCAAACTTTAAATCTGTGTTAAATAAGGATGGAGAGCGCAGAACCAGATGAAGCAGCCCAGCCCAGCGGGTGAGAAGTGGGCCCTGAGCGAGATCACAGCGGTCGCAGCCCTTCTCTCCTCCAGCCAGACACAGGCGCCCTCCAAGCGCTCCTCCACCGCCTGTGAAAGGAGAGAAAGCGAGGGCGGGGCAGGGTGGAGACTCCAAATATGAATCTAAGCTTCTGGAATTTTCTCAGATCCCAATTCTCTTAGATTCTGTTCCTATGCCAGAAGAGAAGCGTCTTTTTCCATGAATCCCATAAGACACCAGAGGCGGCAGCGGCAGACATTTGGAATCTTCTGGATGTTAGTGACTTTTCTCTTTCATCTGTCTGTTCAGATAAAAGCAAAATCACAAGCCAATTCACGCCATCTGCTTCTTTATTAGAGGGCTCATGGGCCACAGTTCTCAAATCTTGTGGTTGACTGACCCCTTCAGAGTTTCTTTCACAGCCTTCGTTATCCCATTAAGATGAGCTGTTATGAAATCATACTGGTCCACATCAAGGGGCCATATGGAATTTTGTCCCATTCTGAAAAGCTCTCCCCCTCCCAAGCAGCACTGGATGTAGCTTTTTTTTTTTTTTTTTTTTTTTTTTTTTAAATCTCAGTTACCTCCCATTTTCAGGAACAATACCGACCTTTTAGGCAGGAGTATGAATTTAGGTTTAAACCAAAGCCAAAGGTATAGCTCAGGGATGAAGCTCTAGCCTAGCGTACACACAGCACAGGGTTCCATCCCCAGCAGCAGCACGAATAATACTAACAAAAAAATTTTAAGGCAATTTCTCACTTTCCAGTTTCAGAAGAACCTCAATCTGGGATCCCCAGAAGATGTTGCCTTCTTAGACATAGTGAACAGGAAAAACCTGTCTCAACTCCTCCCACCGAGTCCTCCACCTGACATCCCTGCAGCCCACCCCCACTGCTGCTCTCCCACCTGCGATACCTGGGCCACAGCACTGCCCTCTCAGTTCTTCCAGCACAGAGCATGCTCCACCTGGGAAACCCATTCCCCTCTCATCCCAGCTCGATCTTCAGTGTCGGCCTAAAGGCTCTCTGGTTCTGTGGGCTCCCCCAGTGGTTTTCTCTCTTCTTAGCCAGTGTGTTCTTTTTCTAGCATTTATCAAGTTGTAAATAGACCCATGTAATATTCTGCTTACTGGCATCTTCTCTACCAGGCTGTGCCTGGCAGATGGCAGATGTTCAACAAATATTTGTTGGATGCCAGGAAGGAAGGAAAGAGAGTGGAAGGAAAGAAGGAAGGAAGGAAGGAAGGAAGGAAGGAAGGAAGGGAGGGAGGGAAGGGAGGGAGGGAGGGAGGAAGGAAGGAAGGAAGGAAGGTGGAAGGAATGAATGAACGAACGAGGGAGGGAGGGAAGAAGGAGGAAGGAAGGAAGGAAGAAAGGGTGGGGCCTCAGGGGGATCTTCACTGTAGTGAATTTGTCAGGGGCCACCCAGATCCCCTTAGTGGCAGACTGCAGGCCCAGCTGCTGGGAGGGCTATCAGCAGGCAGCCCTCAGCCTCTGGTCCCTGCGGGAACTGCTCCATCTGCAGGGAGCTGCCTCCCCCAGGGTCACGGCCCTTCTTAGGCAGCCCCAACAGCCCACATCCAGCACCTGACATGCAGGGTCTGAAGTCCTGGCCTCACCAGCTTTACAGAACCACCCAGCTCTAGCTCTGGAACACCCCATGTGCTGGCCAAGACCGTCACTGCCTCTATCCACCTCTCCCTCCGTCCATGCTGTTGGCCCACCTCCTTTGCACAGGTGAGGATATCAGTGGTTCTCCCCAGTCAACCTCATGCATGCTGACCTTTACTGCTTGCAGGAGAACCCAACCACAACCACTTATAAAGCCGAGCAATGCTGGACCATCTCCTTGGAAATGGGTGCCCCTCAGGCCTAGGATAAACCAGCCCCAAAGTCAGGTTCCAGGGGAAGCTCCACGTGACAATCCCAGCTGTGCCTGAGTTGAACCACAAAACTTCTGGGAAGTGCATGGAAGAAAACGGATTTTCTGGACCACTGTTGGAATCAGCAATGAGACATCTAGAAGTTTCTCTCACATGAGTGAAAGTGACTTTAAGAACAGGAAGTCACTGAAAGGGTGGTCTGATGCCTGGGGACATACCAAATATCCAATAAATGTTTGTTGAGACAATGAAGCTTTTTTTCTCTTATTCTCTGTTTCTCCCCTAAGAATTTAAAACCAGAAAAAGATAATAAGACAAACACATTCAGCCCCATGCAGTTATTTTCTCCAAATCACTTGTTTTTAGCACAAAAGGGATAACTACTTGTGATGTATTTTTCCATTATTTTCTTTGTGCAGGAGGTTTTTAAATTAATTTATTCTCTTTCTGCATCAGGTTGTCTTATAATTGAAGATGTGAAGTGCCTGTCTTCCAAAGGCTTTCTGGTGATGTCTTTTTGCTGTTAACGTCTTCTTTGTCTGTGCCTGTGATCCCTGCCAAATTGCCCGTGGAACAGCGACTCCAGTGCATAAATTAGGAGACCACATAGGAACCATGCTCATCTATTTGAGTCTAAATGTCTTAGGAGATAAGTTTTGTTTTTGCAAAACAAATGCAATCAAACCTTGATTAACTGGAACATTTAGGGAATGGGGGAGTCTGGATAATTTGATTATCAAGGTAATTTCCAATTAACCAGAAACTCATCAATATTTTCAAACCTTGATGCAGAACATCTTTATAAGATGTGTGGTTCTTTTTCAGTTGATCTTTGTAGATACACAAACCAGTAGAGTGTATTTTGACATATTATACATGCATGGCATATACCTTATTCTAATTAGGATCCCATTCCTACAGTTGTATATGAAGTGGAACTTCACTGGTTGTGTATTCATATATGAGCATAGAAAAGTTATGTTCGATTCATTCTACTGTCTTTCCTATTCCCATCCCTTCATTCCCCTTTGTCTAATCCAATGGACTTCTATTCTCCCCACCCTCCCTTCTTGTGGGTTAGCGTCCACACAACAGAGAGAACATTCAGCCTTTGGTTTTTTTGGAGGACTGGCTTATTTCACTTAGCATGATGGTCTCCAGATCCATCCATTTGCCAGCAAATGCCACAATTTCATTCTTCTTTGTGGCTGAGTAATATTCCATTGTGTATGTGTACCACATTTTCTTTATCCATTCATTTGTTGAAGAACACCTAGGTTGTTTCCATAGCTTGGCTATTGTGAATTGAACTGCTGTGAACATTAATGTGTCCATGTCACTACAGTGTGCTGATTTTAAGTCCTTTGGGCATAGGCTGAGGAGTGGGATAACTGGGTAAAATGGTGGTTCCAGTCCAAGTTTTCTAAGGAATCTCCATACTGCTTTCCAGAGTGGTTGCACCAATATTCAGTCCCATCAGCAAAGTGTGAGTGTACATTTTCCCCCCACATCCTCGCCAACACTTATTGTTACTTGTATTCTTGATGATTGCCATTCTGACTGGAGTGAGATGAATTAGTATTTTTCTAATTGCTAGAGATGTTGAACATTTTTTCATATATTTTTTGACCATCTGTATTTCTTCTTATATGCCTGTTCAGTTCCTTAGCCCATTTATTGATTGGGTTATTGCTGGGAGAGGAGGGGTGTGTTAGGTTTTTTTGAGTTCTTTATGTATCTTGGAGATAAAAGCTCTATCTGAGGTGCAGGTGGCCAAGGTTTTCTCCTATTCTGTAGGCTCTCTCATCACATTCTTCTACTGTCTTTCCTATTCCCATCCCTTCATTCCCCTTTGTCTAATCCAATGGACTTCTATTCTCCCCACCCTCCCTTCTTGTGGGTTAGCATCCACGTAAAAGAGAGAAGAAGCTTTTTAGTTTGATACCATCCCATTTATTGATTCTTGATTTTACTTCTTGCAATTTAGGAGTCTTATTGAGGAAGTCAGTTCCTAAGCCAACATGATGGAGAGTGGGCCCTACATTTTCTTCCAGTAGGCACAGGGTCTCTGGTCTAATGCCTATGTCCTTGATCCACTTTGAGTTGAGTTTTGGGCAGGGTGAGAAGTGGGGATTAAATTTCATTCTACTACATATGGATTTCCAGTTTTCCCAGCACCATTTGTTGAAGAGGCTATCTTTTCTCCAATGTATGTTTATGGCACCTTTGTTTAGTATGAGAAGACTTTATTTATGTGAATATGTCTCTATGTCTTCTGTTTTGTTCTGTTGGTCTTCATGTCCGTTTTTGTACCAATACCATGCCATTCTTGTTACTATAGCTCTCTAGTATAATTTAAGTTCTGGTATTGTGATGCCTCCTGCTTCACTTTTCTCACTAAGGATTTCTTTAGCTATTCTGGCCCTCTTATCTCTCTTATTTTTCCAAATGAATTCAAAACTGCTTTTCCTATTTCTATGAAGAACATCACTAGAATTTTAATAGGAACTGCATTAAATCTTTGTAGCTCTTTTGGTAGTATGGCAATTTTGACAATATTAATTCTGCCTATCCATGAACATGGGAGATCTTTTTATCTTCTAAGGGCTTCTTCAATTTCCTTCTTTAGTGTTCTGTAGTTTTCATTATAGAGGTGTTTCACATCTTTTGTTAGATGATTCCCACATATTTTTTTTTTTGCTATTGTGAATGGGATGGTTTTCCTGATTTCTCTTTCAGCTGATTTATCATTGTTAGATAAGAATGCAATTGATTTATGGGTGTTAATTTTGAATCTTGCTACATTGTTGAATTTGTTTATATGTTCCAGATGCTTTCTGGTAGAGTTTTTTTGGGTGTTCTAAATATAGAATTATCTCATTGGTAAATAGTGATAGTTTGAATCAGGGTAAAGGTAGCACATCCTAGTGTCCCTTCCTCCTTCATATGTCTTTTTCACTCCTGCATCCTCCTGCCTACCACAGACTTAGACTCCCAGCCTGTTGGTTCAAAGAATGAGAAGAAGGAGTGGTCAATGGGAAATCACCACTGTGTTCTCAAATTAGTGAAAGTGGGGAGTTTGCCCTGTCTATGATAATGAGCTGGGTCTTCAAGAAGAAAGGGATTGGGCTAAATTACTTTTCTAAGAGTCTTTCTTTCCTTCCTCTGACTCCTGATGAGCCATTTTCATTTGTTTACTTAGCAAATATGAATTAATGCTTGCTAAGAGCATAGCCCTGTTCCAGTAACGAGGAGCACCAAGATGAAGAGACTATGGCCCTTGCCCGCAGGGAGATCCCTTCTGGTCAAATACATAGCTATTTAATTTCCTAGCTCCTTGGTCTCAGCCCACCCAGTGTTTTATTTTAATAAGAGAAGGACTTTTTAAGTAAGTTTTCTTCTGTGTATCCTCACGTGTGTGTGTGTGTGTGTGTGTGTGTGTGTGTGTGTGTGTGTGTGTTTAAAGAGAATTTGTGGTTCACACATCATATAGACAAACAAGACTAGGCATTTGGCCTTTAATTTACAAGGGAATTGCAAGGCCTCAGTCCTGCTGAGTTACACCCCATTACACATGATGCACACACTGGAGGCAGCCAGATCTCTTGGTCAAGGACAGGGCTTAGTCTCTCTGTCCCAGAAGCTGCACAAATAAAATCTCCAGTTGCATATAGAAATCCATCCACTATGCACTTACACAGAAAGATAATTTACCTACTTCTGGGATGAAATGGCCATGAACTAGTCCCAGGATGCTCAGTGGTGAAGGGCATGGAGTGCATCTCTGGCAGAAACTGAGGGAAACTGAAAACATGTCTGTCACAGCTGGAGACAAAGGCCCCAGATGCCACAGAGCAAGTCTTTCTGCCTTCACAGCCTGAAGATCAACAAGCTGTCACCAAGCAGGAGACTTGAAACTTGCTCTCTGTGGCTGTTAGTGCAGCCAAATCCATTTGCTTCACATTTTAAAATATGGAAGTGGGTCTTTCAACAGATTTGGTAGCCAACTCTGCTATCCCTGTGTGTTGTTCCGTCTTCACCAACCAGCCAACCAACAAAAAGCTAAAACAAAAACAAAGAAAAAAAATCACATAATAAGACTTTATGTTATTACTTCAAGACTAAAAGGTGAGATAATCCATTGATTTGAAATGTTATTCAACTGTAAATTTTGACTGAAGAAAGCTATCTGTTTATCTACCTTTCTACTTGTGGTCACCAACTCTATTGACTTGGGAAAAAAAATGGGGACAGAGCTATGCTTCCTGGGAAACATAACATGCTAGAGAACAACACATGTACCTTTGAGATGAACTCAATGTTTCCCCAAATGCAGTGAGTGTACCATGGTGGTCTGAAGATGATGCTTAAGTGGTGCATGAAGGAACCATTTCTAATAGTTTTAATGGATCATAACACAAACTAGAAAATATACCTAACTAGCAAATTAAACTTGAGATTTCACAGATATTGTTGATTACAGCAATAATATCTTCATTAACAAAGATTATTTGAATAAGAATATTAAGTAAATAATATGACAACAAATAGTCTGTTGATACGTATGGCAAAAAGATGGTCCTCAAATGACTAAAGTTTGGAAATGATGGATTAATTTATTACTATTAAAATTTGATGGGTTAGGAAAAAAGCAAATAAGAGTCCTCAATTAGTGTATCTGTTCCTTCGAAGTTCCCATTCCCACTTTTATTCCCAATGCATTGCATCCCTGTTGGGTTCAAGTGGTTTCAAATGGTATATACCCAGAAGAAGAATATTGTGTTGGGCTGTAAAATAAGCCTACTTATTTTTGCAAGGAGTACATGAATTATATTTACTAGGAGGCAAAATTTTGATGTAAGGATGTTTTCTCTGTTGATGAATAAAATTAAATATCCAAAAAACACCAATTCCGAGGGGGAAAGTTTTGGATTATTGCACTGTGGATAGTGCCCTCATGTGGCTTCAAAGTTTAGCTACATTTAAGAGTTTAAAAACCCATTTCTAAGTTACAAACTATAAAATATGGCAGAAATGACAAATGAGACACATGGGAGAAAGAAACAGCACAAGAAAATGTAATAATTCACCATTACCTAATCCTTTTGTCGAGTAGAATGAGATACCAATATGGTGGACAGGGTGTCTGGCCAACTTGTTGGAAATTATCAGATGTCCAAGTCATACAGGATATTGCTTGTGGTGGTTTCAGTTAAAATAAAACAGATAAGACATTTTCATTTTAAGTTTTATTTTTATCAAAACAAAATAATTTAACTATATAAAGAAGGAAACAAATGTCAACAAATAACCAAGAAGCCAATCATTTCCCTGATTATGGTCAGTCAATAGAGTATTAAGTCCTGACAGTTGATTATGCGTGTAAGATGGTGAGTCATCCTCCAGGACTCCACACAGCAAGGGCTGATGGTTTTCTCTGACTCCTTTTCTCCCAATGGTGAAATAATGTGTTCAAATGTTCCCATACTTCTTCAGACCAAATTATGCATGTTCCCACATATGTACCAAGCATGGTGCACAGAACTATACAGGGTAGAACTCTAGCACATAAGGTTTTGTAGATCCTGACATTGGTAGCTAATGAATTCTGAAAGATAAAGACAAGAAATGTAGTGTTTCAAGATCCAGAGTTTCTCCCACGCACAAACTATGGGAATAACCACGGCAATGAGGAAAGATACACAGGCTCTTCTTGCTGCAGTAGTAGAAATATGATCGCCCATAGGCTAGGCAGGCCATTTTTCTCCTCCCCATATTAAATTATGTCTAGGGAGTTGAGCAGCAGCACATTCCCATCATGATGACAGTTTCCATAACTATAAAAATCTGCTGCACCAGGCAAATTTTGTGCAAAATGCAAATTTCTATGCTGGGGAAAAAATGAATAATGTGATCATTCTAAGTAATGAATGTAAATGCAAGGAAATACTTTTTGGCATAAGACTGCAAATCGTTTCTTTCATGCCAAGGACTGTGGTCAAAATGCATTTTCAAGATTACTCTTCTGATGTCAGCTTCAGATGTGGGATTTTAGGAAGGGAAATTATAACTTGCTCTAGGTCACCCACCAAGCTATTGGCCACATTTTGGCTATATTCCAGAGATACCACCCTTCCCCCTTCTATTTTGTTTCCTTGGCAAAGAAACCACATATCCTCCTGGTTACTGTGAGGTGTTAACCAAAAGGGAATTCACTTCATCTAGAATTCTGAAGGTTAGCCCTACCAGGAGAGAAGAGCTATTCATCACACTTTACAACTAGGAGGATCCAGTTTGCCCACCAAAAAACATGTGACTTTAAGAGTCAGGTAAAAATTTATATTGCCAAGGGAGGAGGTGAGGCCCCTTTCCTTCAAACATCTGAAGAAGTGAAATGTGGCTGGGTGGGAACAGAATTAAAAAAAAAATAATGAACTGGAGGACACCTCAAGCATCAGGAGCTGTGGCTCTGGCTTAACTTGCCCAAGAGCAAGGCAAAGAATCCAAAGTGCCCTTCCCCACAGCCCACACCAGCATCCCCAGAGCTATTCTCCACTGAGGATGCTGAGGCACCAGTTGATTAAGACCCTTCCTTGAAAATAAATTAACAACACTAGGGGGAAAGAGAAACATCTGAATATACTTGAGTTTGCATTGTGGTAAAATAAACTTATCTTTCCTGAACATCACACAGTATGTACCCATACAGTATGAAAGTAAAGTAATTATCAACTGACAATACTTAAATTTTATTTTCAATTATCCAAACTGGGATTATAGGTTGTTTATGTTACCCTTAAAATGTATTCCCATGCTTGCATTTCAGTTTAAGAAAACCCACAGGAAAAGTGGGTTTCTAAAAATCAGAGATTGTTTGTTGCTTTCTGAAAGAATTATTCATTAAAAACAAAAAGAATCAAAACTTCTCCTTAGAACATCTTCAATAGCCAGCTCTCCTAGGTTCATTTGAAAAAAAAAAAAAATTTCTGATTTTTTAAAAAATCCATTGAACTACAGCTTTTCACAAATTCATGCTAATACAAAGTAAGGTATACTTGGGAACATTGCCACCAACTAGCTAAATGACCCTGTGAAACAGAACCACTTGGTCAACTGCCTACCTCTGAGGGACACACAGGGAGTTAAAAAGATGAAATCAGCATTCTACCATATTGGATCTAGATTGGGATGTGACAGCCAGTCACAGTGGCTCATAGAATGACAGAGCTTCCACTGCTATCCTGTGGCCAGTGCTACTTGGACTTTTGGCTTACTAGGTCCTGAGATCTAGTTGACCCCTCAGCAGCCACCCAGGAAGGAAGGATCTGGAAAATCATCTCCTTCCCCTGTCCAGTGCCTCCCAAGACAAAGCAGACAATTTGGATGACAGGTTTTCTTCCACTCACGCAGTAGTGTTCTGCTTTTGCTTTTTAGTATTCGGATTATAAACCAACATTTATAAGATGGGAGATATCACACCAAAATCTGGAACACTGGGAAAGAATTAGATGAAGCTTTGTAGCAGTAGTGCACCAGAGGTGTTTGCTTCTGTTCCTCACAATTGTCGCCCAAACTCTCACACGCAGAACACCTGGGGCAAAGCTTCCATGGGGAATATCTCCAGACCACGGAGCCCAGGCATGTAAAGGAGAGGACTGCTTCTCTGTCAGCCACTCTCTCCAGGATTGCAATCTGGAAACACACTCAGCTCATCTTGTCCAACTCTCTCAATTTCATTTAGGGAAACGGAGGTGCGGAGAGGGTCTTCACCAACATTTCCCAGCTGAAGACCGAGCTGGGAATTCACCTCTCTCTATCCAGAGCTCCGACTGCTTCCCTATGCTGCCTCTCCCAGGAAGGGGCATAGGCCGTTCCCAGGGGTCGAAGACCACTGCAGCCCTTCGTTGATGCCTAGCATCCCTTCACCTCCCTTCTGACGCCTTCTTCTGGGCTTGTAATCACTCAGCTATTTATGAGTGCATATGAAATGACCATGGACATATGCTAACTAACCAGGGGGAGCTGGCCTTTCATTGAAGTTTTCTACAAATAACATTAAAATTGGAAAATTCACATAAAGAGACTTGAGATAGGAGCACACACGGTCACAGGCGAGGGCTTGGCAAAGCGTGCTCACATGTGTGAGATGGTTTGTATGGTTGCTTTGCCTTTGAAGTACAAGATGTCATATGAACATCATTACATCAAAGTTCAGCCAAAAGAGCTTGGCTATAAATTTCAAATTGTACAAAATCATACCAAAAGCAAGTATAAAAATTTTATTGAAATGCAGCAGTATAAACCTCTTTAAGTTTTTCCTCTCCCATTTAAGGAGAAGGAGAGGAAGCAGGAACTCTGAGGCTCTGCTCAGTGGGATGGCTGACGTAGACCTGCTATTTTCCTCTGCATAGGGGTGCGCTGGCTTGGAATACTGGGGAATTTTATCTATGCTGTTCTGACTTGCACGATACAGAGGCTGATTTAATTTGACAGCAAAGTAACACCAAGCCCCCAAAATAAAATTACTGAGATGTAAAACAGCGTCAAAACTCCAATTAGTTTTGTATCCTTGAAGCTTCTGGAGGAAGTCTGAAAGGTTCCCGTCACGAGGAGCAGGCATCAATTCAAGCTGCACAGATTACTAAAATGGAACCCTCTAATTGAAATTGCTCAGAGCACAATATGACAAAAAGAATCAGAGGAAAATAAGTGAATTTTTCCCCCTCAAAAAATGACTCATTACAGAAAGACTGTTCTATTGACTTTTAACACAGCGTTCCTTTGCAAAGAGCTGGAAAAACTAATGGGCTCAGGGGTCTCACAGAAAAGGCACCAGGTACGAGAGCAGCACGCGCGTGCGTCATTTGACCATAAATGAGCATTGACCATTTGTGCAACATTAAAAGGTATCAGCACTTCACCAGATCATGGGCATTTTGAAGTATATTTACAGCTTCCACCAAGGAGGTGAATTACTTCAACCAAATCAGTTTTTCAATAAATCTGAATTTTGTCTCCAGAATGTTGCCTGAGTCACACCCCCTTTTTTGAAGCCCCCCGATCATCCCATGTGTGCTCACTACCTGAAGCAAACCCTCAGCTTACTAGTGGGGAAGTCAGTGGCCCAACCCCAGGGCCACCTGTTGGTCAGTGGGCCGACTGTGGCTCCCCAGGTTAATACTCTCCTCTGGAGTGAGTCAGTGGGGCTGACTCTGGGCTTAGGCTGCAGTCAAGGCCTGTCTCTGTGTACATGATGCCTTCTCAGACTGAGCTTGGTGGCACCACAGGACCCTGTTAGGCCTGCCCAATAGGAGCTGGGAAAGGGTGCAGCCGGCTGGGGCTTGGAGCTGGTTGGAGCTGGCTTGAAAGGAGCCCAGATGGCTTTCCTGGTCTGCAGGTGTTTTGTAAGTAACATCAGTGCTTCTGCAGCTTAAGGACATTTACTTGTGAAGCATCAACAGTCTTCAGCCAGGGACTTGGTCTTGCTGCGGAGGCGTCAGATCTCTATGACCAGGCGGTCTTCGTCATCACTGCTGGAGTCGCTGAGCTCCACCCGAGTTTGCTTTCTCATCCCTTCCAAACTCCTCTTCCTCACAGATCTAGAAGGGACTTCAGGGACTTCTGAGGGCTGCCCTGGGTTAGAAGAAACCACACAGCCCTTCCGAGTGATCAATCCAGATACTTGACATTTCCCACTGTCGCTTCCCGTTGTGGGACAGGGGATGGCCATTTCCCCACACCCATATTGACCCCTGGAAGGAAAGACCACCTGGTGTCTCCCTTCCTCTTGGTGTGAACAAGTTGAACTTAGTCCTGAAGCTGGTGTTTCGAGGTGAACCTTTCTGGGTGAGCCCAGGAGAGCTGACCCCACAGTCTTTCGTCCAGATGCAAGCTTTGCTGGCAGGGGTGTCTGTGACATGCCCTCGGTGATGGCTGTTCCATCTGAGGAGCCTTGGGCCAGAGTCTCCCCTGAAGCCCAGCTGTGCTCCTGAGGCTCTGCACTGTGAACGTCCAGCACTGTGTGACCTGCTGCTGCCCCCACAGAAACAGAGATGGCAGCAACAGAGGTAGCAACGTCATGGTGGGGAAAGGTTCCTTTGGACCCACAGGAAGGAGGCTCTTGAGCATCTGAGGAAATGCATGGCTTGGGGTCACCCGAGACTGGACCTTGGGAAGGTGGCAGCTGGGTTTCTGGCAATCCATCCTCAAGACCCTTACCATGGGGCATAGGGTCATCCTTTGCCACTGCCACACAGGTGTCAACTTGCAGGGATAACCCTGACAGGGCAGCAGTGTCATGCTGCTGAGAACAGCCACCATGCTTGCCAGTAGATGGAAAAATATCCTGCAACGGAGTGCAAAGGAAAAACAAAATAGAGAGAGAAAAGGTTAATTGGTACAAAGAAAAAAGTGGTCAGAAACGTGGTCCTCAGTGAAAACAAGGTCTCAAGGTTTTAACGATTCTTTACTGAGCGTGAACTTCAATGTGATGCCCTCAATAAGTTTCCATTAATAACTAATTGGTGCATTAACTCAAGTCAGGCTCCTTATTGATACAAAATAGGCTGCTGAGATTGCTATGTGTTTTTATCTGGCTGTGTTAAAAACAAAGCTACTCAATTATCCACCCAGTCCTAAGCTTCCTGCTGGCGGTCACCACAGCTCATACAGGGCCATGTGGTTTTATGGTACTGTGTATTCAAGTGCTTTCCAGATCAGGACTGTTCAACGTGTGGTCTGGGTCTGTATGCTAGTGGTCTTCAACATGTGGCCCCACGATCTGCCAGGGTGACCTCCTGTCCAAGGACTGTCTGATGTATGGCAACATCTTCCTTCAGGTATGAATTACTAATGTCCTGAGGATTTGCAATAAGCCATCGGAAATAATCCCGACTGTTTCACAAGCACAGTCACGCAGTGTTTCAGGGCCAGGAAGCTCTAATGGGGGCCCAGGTCGTTTTTGCCACAGCCAACAGTGACAATGGGAAAAGGAGAGCCCTAACTCTAGACCATCTCAAAATCACAATGCCCACCTTCGCGGTTAATTTGTCTCTTTCCTTGACGGTCCTTGAACTTGAACTAGGAGAGATGGTTTCTGAGATGCATCCACAGTCATCTTCCTTCTCTTCTTCATTCCCACAACCTAGAGACAATTCTGAAATGGCACAAGATGGGTCTCCTTGCCAGTTTAGACCTGGGGACGGGGAGACAGGAGTGTAGACATCTGGAATTATAAAAGGTGCAAAAAACAACTTCCCAGGAGCTGGTCCTTGTCTTCCTGTTGCCACCAGGTTCACCTCCTGTCACCTCACCCGGCTCCCTTCACCTCTAACCAGTCCACACTTGGTCGGCTAAGTTGTCTTCACTTCTGTGAAGGACAGAAGTAGCAGCATCAGTTCCCCAAACAGACCCCCCCCCCAAATTCCATTCACCATGAAGCTACTTCATGTGGCATTCCACACCCACCCACCGTCATCTTCCTGTCCGTGTTTGCTCAGGTTCGTTTCAGATCAGCTTGAATTGCATACAATGGGTGGCCCCAGCAGAAGCTTCAGGCTAGACCATGGATGGCAGCACCCTGGGTACAGGGAGCCTTGGTTTCCATCAGAGCACCCAGCAGCGGGGCTGGGGAGGGAGCCTGGACAAGGTCCACACAACAGCCCCTCTCGCCTCACTCTCCACTCCTCTCTCTCCTAGGGACCCAGGATTCAGGCCAAAAGGACAGCAGAACTTCAGAAAGGGTGATGGATTCCCTCTGAGAAAACGGCTCCACAGCTCTGCCCACCGGAAGCTGATTAGACGTCCCCACCCTCCCGCATTGTGCTCATGTGTTGCTCATGCTCTGGTGTGCCACCATCCAACCTGGATGCCTGGCTTTCCCCACTTTGGATTCTCTTCCTCCTTCCCTCCTTGGCTTCCAACAGCGTGCATCCCGCCTCTTCTCCACGTGCTTTCAGTCCTCTGCATGACTTCCCATCAGGGCAGAGGCCAGCCCTCCCTGCAACCCCCTCCACCACATCTCTCTCCTCCCCACACGCCGCGCTTCTCACCCTCTGCCTGCCATTTTGCAACCTGGGCGAATGCGCCAAGTCCACGGTGTCTAGGAGAACACCCTCCACCTCCGCCGGGCATCTCCTGCACTGATTATGTGGCCCTCCTGCCCAAGCTGCTGCCCGGGAGAAAATAATATATATATTTTTCTCTTTTGCTTAGCTTTCGATGGACATATTACTAAAGTCATTCCCAACCCCACCCTCAAGTGCCTAGGATTTCATTTCATTTCTCTAGAAATATTTCTCTTGAGAGTCTAACACTCCCATGCTCTAGGCACACAATAAATTTTGTTAGGAAGGAAGGAAGGAAAGGAGAGCCAGAACCCACGGTGTGGTGCTGTGGGCTTCTGGGGGTCGAGAAGTCTGTGGCTATGAATGATGGTTCACCATCCTCTGGTGCAATGGTGTGTGCTTCCTCTTCCAGAAGCTCTGCGGCTCCCCTCACGCCCAGTGTCATTTGCAGGAAAATGGATGGAACAGGAGAGCATTATGTTAAGCAAAATAAGCCAAACTCAGAAGGTCAAGGGTCATGTTTTCTCATATTGGAGACTAGAGAGGAAAAGGGAACAGAAAGGTGGGGCAGATCCCCGTGTCCTCAGGCACCTGCTGGCGTGCAGTGGGGCCTTTCAGTCTAAACCTTGTCCTTTGATTTAGAAAAAATATAGTTCATTCTGTCTTTCTTTTTTTAAAGTATGAATTGTATTGTTTTAACTATCTACACTTTATAGAAAAGCTAAATAAAACCAATTAACATATGCATTGTTTCAAATACTTATCTTTCTGGGGATGTGGGGTGAGAACACCTAAAATCTTCTCTTTCAGTAATTTTCAAGAATATAATGCATTGCTATTAACTGTAGTCCTGTTGTTTAATAGATCTCTGGGACTTAAGTGCCATTGCTTTGATTTTCTTCTTTTTTTATATTTTCTCTCTTTATAGAACGTTTCTAGTTAGGTTATTGTACCTCCTGCTATAATTTTTGTTTTTATTATCTTTCCTATTTTCTATATCCTTGTCTTCTTGTTTTCTTTTGGGAGAATTCACTTATCTTTTTTCCCCACATTTTTTCCCATTGGTGCATTATAACCATACATAGTGGTGGGTTTGCTGTTACCTATTCATACATGCACACATAGAACAATGTAATTTGGCCAATACTGTTCCCCTGCATTTCCCCCTTCCCTCTCCTCCTCTTTCCCCGGTCTCTTTCCTCTGCTCTACTCATCTCTCTTTGATTTTTCATGAGATCTGCCCCCACCTTTCTTTTCCATTTTCCTCTGTAGTCTCCATGTATAAGAAAACATGGCCCTTGACCTTCTGAGTTTGGCTTATTTCACTTAACATGATGGTCTCTTGTTCCATCCATTTTCCTGTAAATGACATAATTTCGTTCATCTTTATGGATTAATAAAACTTCATTGTGTACATAGACCACATTGGCCTTATCCATGCCTCCACTGATGGACACCTGACTGGTTCCATAGGGCACCCATTTTTATATTCCAACTCATAAATTTCTATTTCTGCTGTCATGCTTTAAATTTCTAAGGTTCTTTTCCATTTTTTAAAATTGCATCTTGTTCTTTGTCACCTTCCCTTTTTTCTCTGGCACTTCAGATGACAGCTCGCTGCTATGGCCGCTGGGTCTCACTGCTCCTTGCAGGGTCTCTCTCCCATGTTCTTTTGTTTCAGTGTGTTTTTGTCTTTCTCTTCATGTCACAGGCTCTCTTGAGGGAAGGAGCCATCTTCGATATTGGTGCATATTTAAGAAGTGGCTGTAAAAAGACTATTTGGTGCTAGCACTTCGGGGGTTGCAGTTCCTCAACCAGGGGCCCCAGCGTCTGGCAATTCCCCACCCTGGGGAGGCTTGGGATTGGGAGGCCCTGAAGCTTCTCTGGGTCTTTACCAAAGGGTCTTCCCACCTGCTGCCTGGGAAGTGTGAGGCAGGCTGCTGGTCCCCAGTCAGGTCTGGGGAGGAGGTATAGGGCTCCACAGCAGGATTCCCATTCCACCGGTCCCTCATCCCCTGCTGGACTGGCTGTGTCTGGCATCCCTGAGGGTTGCTGGGGGTCTAGGGCCACATGGAGTGACTCGATCATGGCACGGAAGTAAGAGTGGAGAAAGTGATGGGGTCAAGATAGATTTTCACTCTTGCCTGCGACAAATCTCCAGACAGTAGTAATTATGGGGACGTTCCTGAGGCCACAGTTTCCCAGGACAACTGCTCCACTAAGTGGATTAAGCTCTGTCCCCACGGTGACAAAACAACCAGGCCATTCATCCCATCCAACAGGGAGGTAAAACTAATTAGCATAGAGAAAGTAATCAAATTGGCTAATGTCTCCCCAACAGGTTGTTTGGGTTTTTAAGCTCAAACAGAAAGGGCAGAGCAAGTCGGACAGAGAACTTGTGGCGCGTCTGAGAGCACGGAGGAAGAAAATCCATTGATTTAATTTGCTTTTGACCCTATAGTCCACAGAGAAAAGTGAGTTATCTCCAATAATTGTGAAAAATGCTGAAATAATGTCACCGAAGTGTGTTAAACTAATTTGGATTATTGGAGCAGGACACTAACTTGCTTTTAAACGAATGGCCTTTCCAAAAAGTCAGTCACACCCTGGTCACATCCGAAGGCACAGAATGTGCTCCTGTGCCGGCCTCAGCGTCACACGGCATGAATCACTTCCTGCGCCTTCAGAAATTACAGATGCCGCGTCTCCCCGCGATCTCGGGCGCCGGCTGCTACACCATTGCGTGGATCTCATTAGAGGAGCCATCGCTCATTGCCGCTCGATGCTGTCCTGCTCATCCCCTGATTAAAGCCTGCGTTTTTAATAATGTCTCTCAGAAATAATTGCCACGCCATGTCAGGAGGAAGCAACGGCTTCAGCCATTACAGCAATTGTAAATTTAGCCCTCTTGAAAGGGCCATAGGAAATGTAAGATAATTAAAAAGAAAACGTGGGGAAGAAAGGATGAGAGCTCGGGACGTCGCTGCCCAGCTCCGGCTCAAACCTGCTTTCAGCTGTCAGAATTCTAGGCCTTGCTAAAACACTAGTCCGTGTACTACTCAAGTATCATTATCTGAAAATGTAAGTCATTTGAAACATTTCTTTGGGTTTGTCCCTGTACGCCAAAAACTCCATTACCATGGAGTCTACAGACGGAATTGCAGAGGCTAAAAGTGAGTGCACGGCATTGGCCTTCTCAGAAAGCTGCCAGCATGGTCACAGAAGCAGGCGCCATCTCCTCGGCTAGGCTATCAATCGACTGGAGATGAACCTGTTTAGAAGGATCCTGTCATTAAAGGATGACAACTTGCTGGCGATTAAAATGCGCAATTACTTAGAGAGAGCCGGGAGGTCTTTAAAAGCAATCACCCTGTCGACAATCCTTTGCTCATTTGTTGAAACATTTATGGAACTCGTTTGTTCAGTCCATACTTTTTGAGCCCCTTTTTGACCCTGATTATTGGGCCTAAGCCTTGGGGATGTTGACGGGGTGCCGGAAAGGGAGCCACGCACAGGGGTGAGCTCAACAGCAGAGGAGGCAGATCCCTCTCACAGAGACCACCCTCTGATGGGGAAGAGACTCAGGAAGCATAGAATTGCACAGAAAACCCACCAAACAAATATAGTGAATGCTATAAAGGGAAAACCAGAGGGTCCCGACCCAACCTATACCTATGGGAAGAAGGAAAACCACACAGGCCACACGGCCATCAATCATCCTGAGCCGGAATCCTGTGTTCATGAGATTATTCAACCCATTTTTCTGTAAGTGCCCTCTGCATACCTGGTGTTATCATATGGTTGGCGGTAAGCTTATGGGTTTCTGCAATCCTGTTACAATTTCTGTTTATAAAACCTATTTAGGAAAAAACATGGCCAGGAAGGATGATAGAGAGGCTTGCTCCTCTTGGGGGAGCAGGGTGAAGTCACTGTTCATGCCAATCAGAAAGCAATCAGCACCCGGAGGTGGGCCGCAGAGGCAGCTCCCGACAAGAGCCCCAGGCGGGTGCAGGAGGAGCACATTTACCCAGGCAGCCTGGGGCACTCGGCGCCACCCTAATGTGATCTTTGGAAAGTTTGCCTCTAAGTAATCATGACCAAATCTTTCACTTCAGAAGGCCACTTCACTTAGTGACGCTCATCTCCTTTCTATTCCTGTGATGAAGGACGAGCAGGATGAGTCCCCTCCCACTCCAACAGTCTCCGCCTAAACTGTGTGGAGGGCAAAATGGTGTTTTAAATCTTGCTCTAAGTTAAAAATTTGATCATGTCCAGACAATAAGAGCGTGGCCTTAAAATACAGAGTCAAAGAAGGGTTCTCAAATCACGGAAAGAAAAACGGAGACCATCAAGAAATACTACTTGAAGCATGAAGTGCCCAGACTGAACCTAGATGCTTTGTATTATGCGTCATCATGTTAAAAGTTTCTTGTTGCTGGGTGAAAATGGTCTATGTGGGCCTCTTTGCTAGGATACAGTCAATACCCCTGAAACAGCTTCTCATCGCTCCTCAAGATTTACACCCTGGAATGAAAGAGAAATTATTCAGTTTCAGCAATTTCCAAGCACTGCAACTTAACTAATAGCTTTGGGGAAAGAATTAACACTTCTCCATTAATTCTAACGGGAAAAGATACAGGGAGGTCATTAGAAGAGACAGAGATGTCCTGACAGGGGAGGGGAGCCCCAGCCCCTGGCAGCCCCCTGCTGGCCCCAGAAGCCCCTGTCGGGGGAACAGCAGGGCAGCGAGGCAGCAAACAAAGGTGATGTCTACCTTTGCACCAGGGACTCATGGGGTGCCCCTCACACAGTATCTAGAAAATCGTGTCTTGTGTATGTGTGAGAGTAGGCAAAGTTCTGCCCCAGAACCACCAGCAGAGCCAGTCATCCTGCGTCTCTCCGCTGCAGAGGAGAGGAGCGGGTGCGGACTACTTCATCCTCTGGGGTGTTTTCTGCTTGGTGAGGGGGGGCTGCCCAGAAACATTGTAGAGTTCACTGTATCTCAGAATTTACCCAGGAAAATGCATTCAAACCAGGGGTTCTGGTTTAACCCAAGTGATGTCTGGGGACTTTCGGGGTGTCCTGACTCAGAGTGAGGGGATAGGTGTCTCCACCTCTCCTGGGTGAGCCCCTGCATGCTGCTGAACATCCTGTAATGCAACAGAGTTTTCTGGCCCCAAAGTCAGCAAGGCCAAGTTTGACGACTGTTGTCACACCAAAGATGACTGACTTAGATGCTGCAGGAGCCAGATGAATCCCACCCTTGGGGGACCCTGGGGGTAGGCAGGGGACATCCCAGACTGAAGGGCAGCTGAGAGAGATGGTGAAGGACCCAGCCTTCTGCTCAGCACAGCTGTCCACTCTTTAAGAAGAACTAACCAGACATTGGCATTTGATGTGATTTTAAATATTGATAATTAATTTTCAAAACCACCACAACAACTGTGCTACCCGACATCTCCATGGCCTGAATTTGGCCAATGAAAGGCCAGCAGGTGACCTGCTGGTATTTAGGAAACTCAAGTGCCCCAGTGATGATGACAGCAAAGCTCTCCCCTCTTGCTGAGGCAAAGCTTCCTTTTAACAATACTGTTTAAGGACTGGGTTGTGGCTCAGTGGTAGAGCACTTGTTTAGCACACGTGAGACACTGGGTTCAATCCCCAGCGCCACATTTAAAAAATTAAAAAAAAAATAAAGGTTTTGTGCTCATCTACAGCAAAAAATATTTTTTAAAAATACTGTTTTAAAAAAATTTATGGGAGAGTGATTCTGTTTCTGAACAGCAATTTGGTAATATCTTACAAGATGAGTTAAATGATAATAAAGCTGTTGTTCCATCAATTGCTCTTTGGAAAACTGAGCTAGAATGTTCTCTGCAATGATAGCAAAAAAACAGCAGGAATCAACGCAATCATCTGTCAGCAAAGGAAAGGCTGGAGAAACGAAGGACAGTATATCCAGACTGTGGGAGTTCGTGCCATTACTAAAGTGATCTATGCATATATTGGCCTAGAGTTTTTGTGCAAGATACATGAAGAAGAGTTGGTGATTACTCTTGTGGCATTGTCCTTTTCTGTTAAAAAAGAAAAAAGTGTCTGTCCATATTTGCATGCATGTGGAGAAAGGCATAGAAGGACATGCACCAACCTAACTCTGGTGGCCTCAGGGACAACAGAGACTTTTCTTACTATGTCTGTGCCTCTGTCTGTGCCACAACAAGCATGGTATTGCTTGATACCATTAGTGGGTCAGAAAAAAATAAGGCAAATTTTGATACTGGTTCCAAAATTTGGACTAGAAATAATAAAACAAACTCCCAGGATGTGTCCAGTGTGCTCAGGCAAAGCTAAAGCTGAAAGTCCAGTTATGGGCTGGGGATGTAGCTCAGTTGGTAGAGTATTTGCCTCATATTCATGAGGCCCTGGGTTCGATCTCCAGCACCACCAAAAAAAAAAAAAAAAAAAAAAAAAAAAAGGAAGTCCAGTCAGTCCTCTTACCAAAACTGCCAATAGACAGAGATAAATCTCCCTGCACTGGTAACTAAAGTTCAGTTTCTTTGGAAGAGAAAAGCTATGAAGCCCATGAAAAGAAGAGAAAGATGTTTTTCCATCTCTAACTGAACCTAGAGTATTTCTGTAATTCCAATTTTTTTTGAGCTTTCCTTCTTCTATGTAATCATTTGAATCTTCTTTTTCAGAAACCACCCTTCCCTATGGTTCTCATTTCTGTTCTGTTTCTTTGATGAAAGGCAATCAGTTTGAGAACACTTCACTTACCATTTTCTGGGAAAAAAAATTTTTTTTTAGTGGGAAAGTGTTCTCCAAACTTTAATCATGCCCAGACAATAAGAGAATGCTCTAAACTAAAGAGAGAACAAATTGTGGAGAAGAAGGGAAACTAAATGAAGGGAGGAAAGCTAATATTATTTGAATTCTTTAGTGCCAAAATTAAATCAAGAGAATCTACTTTATGGATCATTAATTTCAAACTTTCTTAATCTAAATGAAAATTGTAAAGAGAAAAGTTCAGGCTTTGGAATATAATTGATGTGTTTAAGCACTTGCCTCATCATTTCTTAAGATTTACACCCTGGAGAAGGAGGTGTTATCCTGTTTCAGCAATTCTGTAAGCAATATTACTTAACTAATGGCTTTGGGAAAAGAATATCTCCCTATTAATTCTGACAGGAAAAATAATAGTGCAGAGCCATTAGCTCTAGTCGCAAAAGTAGGGAGGGAGCTGGTGGAAGAGGGAGCCCTGGAGTTCAGGCTGCCATTTTGGTTTTCCTTGGGAAAACATTCTGAGGTGATTTGTGGCAGAGAGCATGACACAGGGATAGAGGGGGAGCCCCCACCCTACCTGCCCACCTCCTCATGGCACAGTGACACAACTATGAAGTCTGAAAGAAATCCTCCTCCTCTGGTTCCTCTCAGAGAAGTATACTACCATCCTCCCACCAGGCTTAGGTCCTCTGTCTCTTATGCAGTTAGGTAAACCTTTCACCTCCAGGAGGACCTGTTGGAACAGTTCTTTTTACTTTAAAAAAAAAAAAAAAATTTTTTTTAAATAAAAGACAGCTACTTTGATAACTTCACTCTCAGAGGAATTTTCCAGAAACTATGTTGGCAGGCAGGGGGAGCCCAGTTAAAATACTTCAATTAAAAGCTTAACTATGTGCAGAATTTTAAAAAAGCAATTCCAGCAAGAAGGAAAATAAATGAGTCCAGGGGGAGAGAAACTCAAAGACCCCCATCCTGGCCTTGCCCCGGAATTGAGCACAGGTTTGTAGCTAATCATTTAAGGAGCTCAATTCTACGGCATTGATGCAGTGGACACTTAGCTAAAGAGAGGAAAATTAGCACATAATTATATAATGACTGGTATTGTGATAAATGCCACAAAGAGATGGGCTATGAATCACAGCACAAGGACACCTAATCTGGCTGGAGTGTCACCAGTGGACAGCCCGAGGAATCTCTAAAATGGCTGACAGGGCCCGAGGCCTCAGAGGAATGAGGTGGAGGGAGCGGAAAAACGCGTCTACCTAAACCAGCTATATGCCAGGGCGTCTCTCCACAGTGTGGTTCTCGTTAGGTTTGTTGCTTCAAAGTAATCACACATTTTATTTCAGAAACAAATTTTCTTAGTGGCACTTAGTTCGTTTCTATTTCTCTGACGAAAGGCAATCTATTTAAAATCTCCCTGTCAGAGGTTTTTGTTTTGTTTTGTCTTTTTGTTTTTTCTCTTCCTGAGAGATGGGTAGAGGAAAGTCATGTTCAATATCAATTTTTAAGTTCAAGTTAGTCTGTGCCTGAACCACTGCTTCCTATTTCTGAAACTTAGGAAGCAAAAAAAGAGAAACGAAGAGAAAAATATAATAATAATACCATTATTGAAAATGCCCTTGGAAATCTAGAAGTCCAAAATTGAAATCAAGAGTATCTGATCTTTGAATTATCATTTTCAATGCTTCCCATTACTGAATCCAGAAACAACTGACCCTTTCTCCAAATATGATTGAGGTATTAGGGAGAGTTCATTTCTCCACAAGTTTCGCATCCTTAAAAAGGAGAAATTGGTCCATTTCACTGATGATAGCTGGGGAGAATGAGCTTCTCCACACTTCCTCACAAATCCCGAGAGGAGGAAAGGTAGGCTCCTATCAAATTAGAAATGGTACAAGAAAGAGAACACGGGAGCCTCACCAAATCTGGGGTTCTGATCACTTTAGGAATAAGAGACCAAAGCCCTCCAGGTTCAGCCTCCATGGAAAGGTAAATGTTGAGGGAGAACCTAGACTTAAACTGAAATTAAGATCATGAAGCTTAATTTGCAGACAAGAGGACGGGGTGGACTGTCCCATTTCCATCACGTGTTCAGGCACTGATCCCTGATGGAGCTGGGGAGGCTTTTCTCATGGCAGACCTCCTGCCAGAAGTTCTCTTTCCCTTTTGCGTGGTAGTAGAGAGGCCAATGTTTGGGAAGCTAAACATTCTGTCCACTCAGACATTTCTTCCAAACAGTATCAGGGGAAGAGCCACTTGAAATATTCCAGCAAGCCAGGCGCGGAATATTTCCTATAATCCCAGCACGTGGGAGGCTGAGGCAGGAGGATTGCGAGTTCAAAGCCAGCCTCAGCAATGGCGAGGCACGTAGCAACTCAGTGAGACCCTGTCTCTAATAAAATACAAAAAAAAAAAAAAAAAAAAAGAGCTGGAGATGTGGCTCAGTGGTCTAGTGCCCCTGAGTTCAATCCCCGGTACAAAAAAAAAAAAAAAGAAAGAAAGAAAGAAAGAATATTCCAGCAACGTAGAGGGATGGAAGGCTTCAACACTGCTTGAATGCAGGGGGTCCCAGATAAAGGGGGGGGAATAAACATGGCCCAAAATCACTCTTTGAAAATGTCCACACCAAGATCTACTGACTTATTCTACAAGTGCGGTTTACTTAATAATGAAAGACACTCAATGGGGTGGACTATGGGATATTTGAGATGCTTTCTCCTCGGCTTCATCTTTTCTCAAGATTTCCACCTCAAAGGAAAGAGTCCTCAGGCGCCCACCAAGATTCTGCAAGGCGGCTGGAGTGGTGTTTTCTGAGCAAAAGCCCGGAAGTGGTTTCTATGGATTCCAACGAGAAATACTGGGAACGGTCATGAGGTCTTTCAGACTGTAGCAGAGAACAAAATCTCCAGCGCTGGCTCATCCCTGCTGAGAAAATGGTGGGGACTTGAACTCCAAGGTCACATGCAACTTGGAAGCTGAGGTGGGAGGAACAGAGGGGAGAGAGCCAACAGGAGGAGAGGGACCACAGCCTACAGAGTGCTATGAAGTTCTTCTCTTGTCCTCAGACCTGCTTTGGAAATGGTGTCCTTTGTGACAGGGAACTAGAATTAGAGAATACTTGAGGAGTGCTCTGTTGGACGTCCTAATTGGCCTGGTGAGAACGCACCGGAGAGAGAAAACTCAGCTCTTCCCAAGCCCAAAAGCCCACCTGGAAATACAGGTAGGACTAGAAACAAGGCGGAGGAAGGCGAGAGGACCAAAGAGGAACAGGAGCCTTGGAGATGGTCCGTAACCTACGAAATGCATCGGGAACTCTGAGTTCTAGACTATTCTTTTAAGAGCAGCAATTGACGTAGGAGAACCACCTAGAATGTCCACTTGGAGGCGTGTAAAAACTGGAAAGGTCTCTCCTGATGGTCTCTACCCCACTGTTCACAAAAGGAGTCCTACAAAAGCATAGGAAAGGAAACTGTGGTTGGCAGCTTTTCGCTCCCATCATCAGACAAACATGAACACCTCACACACTCAGAAGATGCCACGGGAGAAAGCTGCAGGAGGACAAGGGAGACGAATCTCACGGGATGACAGACAGGAGCTCAGGGTTGTGGGGGAGGGCAGGAAAACAAAGATGCAAACCTCCCTGGAGGGGAAGGAAGGCCACATTCGAGGTTCCCCCTCCTCAGCAATTCCTAGACTCCCACCCAGCACCATCTTAGGCAGGTCCCGGTGGTTGAGGCCATGGCACACCCAACCCAATGCTGTCAGCTTGGGGACTTTCTCCAGTGAGAGACAGCTGGGTAAATGTGATTACTTTCCCAGAATCTGCTCTCAATGGAAGTCCCAGGGTCTGCTCAAAACACTCACAGAAAGAGACAAAAACTAAACCGAGTGTGAACAACTGAGGTCCAGCAAAGAGAGATTCCAGGGGACAGCGCGGAGCTCAGGTGCGGTCTCTTCAGGAAGTCCCCCCCCACAGCTAGCTTTACAAATATGTCATTACTAATTTCAAATCAGAAAAGGGAAGCCCAGCTTAAATGATGATGGAGTAAACCAAGCCGATGGTTTTAAAAGGTCCCTCACACTGTCCCCACAACTGCAGTCAGGAGAATAAGGAGAGAGGCGCAACACCCCACAGGGAACCATTCTGTTTGGTTTTGTCACTCAGGCTCCGGGGCCCCTGGTGAACATGGGAACAGGCGCATGGAGGGGGACTGGTCACTGGAACAGCCACGCGCTCACCGTCACTTCCCGGAGTTTGCATATTTCTATGCAAAAGTAGCCTTCGAACTTCTACACTGAGAAATCATGAGTCCACTCTGCCCCGTGTCCCTCGCTCTGCAGAGGAAAACAAGGCCATCCACTTTCCTCGCGGAACCTCCTCGGATCCCGCGCCCCGCGTGAGCGGCTGTCAAGTGTGCTTCATCACTGTGGAAGTTCTCTCGGGGAAGGAAACCCACACCCAGCCTCCCATAAATACAGGGGAGGGTGGGAGGAGGTGATGTAGCATGAGGTAGATCGTAAAATTCAAAATAGGGTTTAGAGTAAAACTGTGCCCTGCACAGAGGCTCCTGGGGATGATGGCTCCTGTGTCTATTTTCTAAGCCAGAGGGTGCAGCTCCGATGCTATGCCTCCAGTCTCAGGGAGAAAAGAACATTAACCCCTTTTCTTCCACATATCAGCTATGGAAAGAAGGAGGGTAAATGTGGCTTTTCAAGATTGGCGAACTAGAGAGTCAGGACTCCCCCGGGTGCCCTCCACTCATCTCCAGGCACATGGGTGTGCGGGTTCAGGATGCCCAGTGGGCGGGAACCAGCCTCGTTCCTGCTGGGGGAAATCAGCGCAGTCTTGAAATAACAGCCCAGGAATCAGCCCTGCAGAAGAAGCGTCCCAGGCATGGGTGGAACCCACACTGACCAGGATAAAAACCTGAAATCAGACTGAAACGTCCAAGCATCCAGAATCCCCACCACCACAGGGATCATGACCGAGAGGAGGATGGTGTGCCCCTCCACAGCATGGACTCCGGAAGGGTTGCCTGGTAAAAGATGTGGGTGCCCAGTTCATCTGAATCTCAGACAAACAAGGGGTCATTTTAAGTATGTCTTATGCAACATTTGGGTTAGACATATGCTAAAATATATATGCTTCCATTGTTTCTCTGGAATTCAGACTTAACTGGGAGTGTGCATTTTATCTGCTAAACCAGGCCGCCCTGCCTCAGGGTGGAGGGCAGGGAAGCTGACTGGGACCCGGTGCCCGAGGGAGGTCTGCCACCGCCTCTGCCCGGCTCTGGCACTGTATTCCTGGGGGCTGTTGACCCGGGCTGGTGGTAGGCACAGCCTTGATTTAGGATGAGTAATTATTACCAACAAAGGCACTTCCTGTAGGGGACGGGTCATCTCCCAAAGATCCTGAGTATGGGGTTGACTCTAAAACCCTCAGAAGAGAATAAGTCGTGGGGGCTCCAAGAGACTCTGGGGACAACAGGAAAAAGGCGAGACAGAAAGGGACAAAGAGAAAACAGCCTCCCACAGCCCTTCCGTCCTTTTCAAGACAACCATGAAAAACAACCTTCAAAAAGTCCATTTGGAAACATTATTCGCCCATCTGATCTCAAAAATACTTCTCTCATTCTCTCCATTATCGAGAACCCAAGGCTGTTCCTTTTCTCCCCAAATGGTCCATAACCACTAGGAGAGACTATTAAGTACAGTTCATTATTTTGAAGGTTCTTTCTGGGTGAGAAGCCTGAGCTGGCCTCGGATGAATGCGAGTGGGAAGGGACACAGGGCGGAGGTGGCCTGGTGCAGACAACGGCCTCTGAAGAGGCGGCGTGTTGAGGCGTCCTCTGCTCTGAACAGGGCGCCACGCTCCCGTAATTGCAGGTTCAGGGACATTTTCCAGATGAGAGTTTTGTTATGCTCCTAACTTCTCCCTCAAGATCTGTGAAACGGAGGAAAAGAGAAAGGAAAAAAACCTTTTCTTCTCTTGTTAAGCTGGAGGGGAACAAAAGGGCACCAACTTGGCTCTCCCTGTTCAACTTGTCTGTGGGTGGACTTCCGTGAGTGGGCTCTGCTCTTCCAGGAACATCTCCGCGGACCCCTGGAAGGCCCAAGGCCAGCCAAGCAGGGCCCATCGCAGAGGGAGGATCAGGAAGGACCAGAGCAGGAGCCAGAGGGGCAGAGTGGACCAAGGGACTCATGCTGGGCCTCAGCAGACGGGCCCTGGGTCACTGCGTGGTTGTATCTAGGCATAGAAAGGTACCGCCACGTGGCCAGAGCCTCTTTGGAGGATCCTGGGTAGGCCCCGAAGGGGCAAACAAGTTACAAGACGTGAAAGGGACTCAGGAGGCTCAGACCCACGTTGGGAAGGGCAGGGATTGACCGATGGCCAGCGTGAAAAACTAGTTTCCTGTGTCCTTCCCATAAGAGGCATTTTTAACCTCACTATGCAAAAACAGCCTTCAAAAATTCTATCTTAAAAAATTATTAGTCTATTTACCTCAGAAACATT
The DNA here is from genome assembly GCA_025594165.1 of Tamias sibiricus. Classification (NCBI taxonomy): domain Eukaryota; kingdom Metazoa; phylum Chordata; class Mammalia; order Rodentia; family Sciuridae; genus Tamias; species Tamias sibiricus. The sequence goes on from CM046659.1 coordinate 154,821,118, forward strand.
TCTCCCTGCCTATGGAGACCCAAGGCCATCCGTCTTCCCACGCAGAGCCTCCACAGCCTCCTCTTGCCGGAAGACAACTTGGTACACGCTCCTCTGTTATGATGGTTCTCTGAGGGGGAGAAAGCTGGGCCCACCTGCTAATAAATACCGAGAGCGGGTGGGATTGATTGAATACTACAGGGTAAATAATAAAATTTAAAATAGGCTTCTGTGCAGAAACAAACCCTATGGTTCTTTTTTTTTTTTTTTTTTTTTTTTTATAGGTAGCATCTCTCCTCTGATCATAGGCTCGGGGTATATTTTCCCAGTGAAGATTCTAATGCAGTTCCTATCAAATATTTTCAAGAAAACTATGAGTAATTTACTCTTCCAATAATGGCAGAGATGGTGGTGGACTGAGCTCACGTGGCAGTTCTGACAGGGCCTGGCCTGACTGTGTTCCAGAAACGCTAATTAAACCATGCATCATAGGGACGTGAGTGGGTGAGTGGGGAGACCCGGGGATAGAGGGCAGAGGCTGCCTGGGGGGGCGGGAGGGATGCTGCAGAGGAGCAGAGAAGGAGGCGTCGCTGGACGCTTCCAGGAGAACAGAGCAGAACGCTGTGGGGGAGAAGCTGACCATGGGGAAGCCAGCAAGTGACCCAGGTCAGCATTGCCAGCCACGAATGGAGCAAGCAGCAGGGAGGAGGGCCAGGTGTGCTGAGGCACACGCCCTCTGTGGTCCCCCTCCTCAATGCCCCCAGACCCCACCAAGTGGTAAGAGGGACGCCACACAGACCTCAAGATCCCCTGGACACTCACCTGCGCTCCTCCAAACTGTGGTTAGAAAGAAGGACAGTGAGAAGCAGTCACAGCCCAGAGGAGCCAAGGGGGGTGTCAACTTAATGTCACATGGGATTCTGGGGGTCCTGGGGCAAGGAGAGCTCATGGGGGAAATTAGAGAAATCTGGATGAACCATGAAGTTTCTTTGGCAATAACGTATTAATAGTGTGCATGTCATGGTATGGAACCAGTGTCAGAGGCCAACAGTAAGGGACTGAGAGTGGAGGACATGGGAACTCTCTATTACCTTCACAACTTTTCTGTATATCTAAAAATGTTGCAAAATTTAGAAGTTTATGTAAACATAAAAACCCACCCAAGGTCCTAATTGTTCTTGGAAGCACCGTGTAGACTCCTTTCTCCTGGGGGAGTCTTTGGGGGACCCTATCTTTCACTTCTACTGCTTGGAGTGTCTCAAAACCTAGACTGATGGTAAGAACATTCTGGAAATCCACCCTTTCTCCCTGTTCCCTGGGACTTGGGTGAGGGCTTTCCTGCACTGAGGAACTTTCCCTCTCAGTAGTCCTTGAACTGAGCACACCTGGGGCTGGGGCTGGGGCTCAGTGGCAGAGTGCTTGCCTAGCATGTGTGAGGCACTGGGTTCAAGTCTCAGCACCACATAAAAATAAATAAATAAAGGGATTGTGTCCATCTACAATTCAAATAATTTTTTAAAAAAAGAAAGAAATGAGCACAGATGTTTTTCAGTTCTCTCATACCCCCTTCCTCAACAGTTGCTGGGACATTATGCCCTCAAGACAAAACTAGCCGTGGCAAAGCCCCTCCAAACCAGGATGTGCCGTCTTTAATCAACATTATTTAGAATTTCAAGTCAGCAACAGGACAAGGTCAAACAAAGCAGGGGCTTTGGCCCCACTCCTCTGAAGGTGGCCCCAGCACTCAGGCTTTGGAGCCAGTTGCCAGGCTCAAGTCATGTCTCTGCCACCTATGGACAGTGGCACCCAGGCAGGTCACTCCCCCACTGGACCTCATGGTCTCCAGTGGGCTGACACCCAGCCCTTCTGGCAGGGCAGACTGAAGGAGTGCAGAGAGGGGAAACCGCAGCACTAAGCTCAGGCCTGGGAAGCCTCCAGCTAAGGGGCCACCACCCTCCTGCTGGAGCATCAGCTGCACGAGCGGCCTGTCCCAACCACCAGTGTCATCAATGCCTAAAACAATGCATGCAGCACATAACAGGTGCTCACTAAAAACCTCTTCAATGAGCTTAGTGCATGAAACTAGTCACTCGGACCCTACAGCCTGTGTTCTAGGCTGTCTCTCCATTCCACTCCACAAAATCCCATACAGGATCTCTGCTTGGAGATGTCCCTTCTGCACGACTATAGATCCCGGGGGAGGGTCATCACAGGGTGACCCACAGCTCAGCATCTCAGAGGCCCCAGGTCTGGAGCCACTCAGGGAGAGTTCACATTGGACGGGCTTAACAGGAACATCCCTTCTCCACTCAATCCCCAGCAGTCCTTCCCTTCCACCCCCATGGGTGAGATCAGTAATGATGTGACTCCCCTCCACTATTCTCACTGATTATAATCATATTTTGAAACCCCAATCTTTTTTTTAAACTCCATTTAATGTCAATTTGCATTCATCAGGTTTTTTTTCTTCTTAAAAGAGGTAGTTTTCTTTAAAGGCTAAATATGGATCTTGAAGGTAACAGACCCCGTATCTGAAGGCACTTTAAGAAGGAACAGATTGCCAGGTCCACTCTAGGGGTGTTTTGGCAGAGCCATACGCTCTTCCCAGGGGTCAGCGAGGCTGCCCAGAGGCCACCGTAGGAGCATGTGGATGACGGGAGGCTCACAGGATGCTGTGGGGTCGTGCCTTTGTATAAACCAGAGCACAGCATTTCCACATCACCCCAAAGCTCAGCGTAGAACGAGAGGCTTCTTCAGGGGCGACTGTGGGAAGGCAGCAAGGACTCGATGGAGATGACAGGAGGAGAAACAGCACAGGTGCAGCCTGGAGGCTCCCCATCCAGGCCAGACCTCAGTTCTTTCTACCACCAGGTGGGGGGACGTAGAGAGTGGAGGGGCCAGGAGGCAGTCCCTCACCTCCCCAGGCTGGTGGACACCAACGTACGAGTTTGCAGTGATTCTAGAAGGGACGCCCCGGCCTCCCTCCAACTAGAATTCACATATTCTGTCTTTTTTTTTTTTTTTTAATTTCCCATTTCACTGTGCTGGGGAGAGCAATCGATAAGACTGCCCTACTGCTTGGAAAGTGCATGGTCAAGGCACAAAGAGTAGACTTAGCGTGGAGATAGTGCCTGGAGAATAGCATTCCTGGCCTGAATACTCACTAAACTATTCTAAGGGGGAAAAGTTTGTTCTTTTGACAAGTCCTGCTTATGTCTTAACTCATACCTATTTCTGATCCTTTTTCTTAGTAACATGAAGCATTCTTTCTTGCCAGGGTCCATTGCTGCTCTGCTAAAACCTATACTTCCCGGTTTCCCTTGCAGTCAAGCATAACCAGGTAGCTCAGTTCTGGCCAAGGACTTGTGAGAAGAAGTGATAAATACAATTTCCAAGGCATGTCATTCAAGGAAAAGTGGGTACCTCCTTTTCCCTTTTCTCTTTTCTACTGGTTGGAATGCAGATCTAAAGGTAGGAGTTGGAGCAGCCCTTCTAGACCACACAAAAGGAAAACCTAGGGTGAAGAAAGCAGAATGACAAGATGGGAGGAACTCAGGGCCTACATACCTCAGAGCCACACATGAAGCCCAGATGATTTACACGATTTACATGAAACTTCATACATCTTTTAAAGCCCATTGTTATTTTCAGTCTTCATGAGAGAAACCCAAGCTTTATCATACTTCATTCCACTGCCATGGGAAACATTAATGTGAAAGTGTAAACTTCAGTCTAGTTTCTAAATATTGGTTTGGTTATCCCCTATGTCCTTGGCACATCGTCCAGGCCTGCTGACCACCACGCATTAAGCCTTCACAATTTTGCCATATCTGCAAATTATAAGGACCAGGGATCGAAAAATGACAGGACAAACCTCACCCCCCACCAGTTTTTGCAGATGAAGTTTCTGACACACACCCACGCTTGTCAATTTACATATCGGATGTTTTCTGCCCACAGTGGTGGGGTTGAGTCATTGCAACAGGAAGTGCATGCTTAGCAGAGCCAAGAGCTGTCTCTGCACCGCACTGCCTGGCACTTCACAGAAGCACCTCCCCAACCTCAGTCCAGACTAGCATCACCTAAAACGTTTAATGCTTTCTCCTTGTTGCTTAATTAAGATTATTTTTAAAAATAAATGAATAAATAAACCAGGATGGCTTTGGATGGAAGCTGTAAACTCACTGGGCAGACACTGAATGGCCTCTGCACGTTCACCCCCCAGCTGCTCACAGCCCCCCACACTCTTCTCCCTGTCCTCTGGTGCTGCAGCTATCACGCTCCCCACAGAATGAATGGTGTAGTGTGGAGGCAGAGTGGCAGGAGAACAGAGGAACCTGGGTCACAGGTGAGGTCCTTGGCCAGCTGGGCTAGCCCAGGATTCCATCCCTAGACACCTATTGTGTCAGTGAGCCCCTGGTTAGTTAGTAGCTCCTTGCAAATGTTGCCCAAGTGGCTACACATGCCCCAAAGGGAAGGCACGGTTGAAGAATTTTTTAAGAAATGAAATGAAAAAAATAAAAACAAAAAGCAAAGCCCATCCTTACTTCTCCACCACTCTAGGTTATCTCACCCTTTGCAATGGGATTTTCAAGGTCTCCCATCAGGAGGGGGGCTCGATTTCTGCACACCTCAAATCTGTGCTGGCCTCATGACTGACCTCAGCCAGCAGAATACAGCAGATGTTATACCATGTCATGGTTCAGAAATGAGGTGTCTCCTGAGAGCTCATGTGTGGCAGGATATAAGGTTTAGAGGGGAAGTGACTGGGTTGTGACAGCCTTGGCCCCATATTTATTTACAAATCACAGTACTGAGTAGACCACTCTTAGGGGTTTCAACTCTATGTCTTTTTCTCCCTCTGCTTATATTAAAATAGAGTATACCTTCTCCACGTCCAACCAAATGTCACTTTGCTTTGAGAATATAGCACCTCAGTCTAGCAAGAGTCAGGGGTCCCATTTCTGTTCCTTTTCGGGGCACTCGGAGCACACGTTAGTTCAAAAGTCTTGGTGTAAGACAGGTACCCCCCCAAAAAAAAAAATCCCCAAAAAATTATCCCTCAGGAAAGAGAGTTGCCCTATAATCAGTTCCATACAAAGTCTCCATTCTGCAGGGACAGTTCCCAACATCATACAATGGTTTGACAATTATGTTTCAACTTGACAATGATGTGAGAGTGGAATGCATGCAGGTTTGAATCTGGATCTGTTCCCAGGCTCCCTCGGTGGTACCCACTGTCAGGATGCTGGGTGGCGGCAATCTGCACCCATGCAGGGAACAACCAATCCTCTGCTGGGGAAGTTGAGCCAGCTGCCTGGCAGGTTGGGGGTCTGATGCATTTTGGACCTTGGTTACTTTCTGCTTCTGGTGGGTCTCCCAGGACAAAATCCCATGTTAAGTTGAGGAGCACCCATATTTTGTTTTGAATTATAAAACACTGTTTAGGAAAGCACATTAGCCCAAAATCAGTGCTAGTTTGGGTCACTCCTTGACTGACAAAATTAGTTTCAAAAAAGGTGAGGAAAGGGCTGGCGTTGTGGCTCAGTGGTGGTAGAGTACTTGCCTAGTACGTGTGAGCCACTGGGTTTGAGTCTAAAGAAATAAAGGTATTGTGTTCATCTACAACTAAAAATAGTTTGAAGAAAAAAAAAAAAGGTGAGGAGCGGCAGGACCTTGAACACACATGTATTCATCATTCTCGGGCATTTGAGATACAATTACAAGCACCGGATGTTGTAAACAAATCCCTTCAAGACAGCTTTAAAAAGCAAAGCAGAATGTGTTTACGTGTGAAAATTGCGAAGGGGCCCCTCCTGGAGAAATGAAAGCCACTGCCCCAATGTCATGGAAGAGTTCTGCGCTGGCATCGTGCTTGGGTTCCAAATGCACTCAGTCTCCAAGCACCGGGATGGGAGTGAAAAGCTGTGCTCTGAAAACCCTATTAGATGACTCAGACCAGTGGTTCTAGTGATGACAAAGACGTTATCAAAGAAGCTCATTACAAGTTCAGCTGGAGCTGTGTCGTGAGAAGCAGCAGAATACAAGGTGTCACCAAACTAATAGTTTATGTAATGGGTGACTTAAAGGGACGTAGGCCACGAGACTGATGCACAGAACATCATGAGCAGACATGTGCCCCAAACTTTCTGAACTTTGTGCTGAAAACGGGGCCAGCCTTGTGCAGGACCTAAATGGTAAATGTCTGCATTTTGTGATTTACAGGTAACTGGTTCTGGGGTTCCTGTCTAAGCAATCTCTTGCAGGAATACTCCTTGAGGAACTTGGAGGGAGAAAGAGGAATGGGGAGAAGTTAGGCAAAGATGTGCATGAGTGGCTTGAGAGAGACATCTGCGCTCTTGTCTGGGTTCAGCCTCCCCCTCGGGGCTCCTGCAGGGAGCAGCCCTTCTCGGTATAAACTGGGTGATGTTGAACCTTCGTCCCATCTCTCGAAGTGGATGTAATCTACCCACAGGGCCAAGGAGTGGATTCAGAGCCAGCTGTGAAACCCAAACCTCACTAGACCAAAGGCTACTAGAGCACTGGTTAGAGATCTTTGCTGAGTGGGTAGGGTGTAAGCCTGGGCCACTGGGGGCCACCAGGGGCCTAGTGATGAAGAAGACCCAGAAGGAAGTCAACTTGGATTTGAGGAGTGACACCCAGAGCCCAGCCATGTTGCTGAAGTCTCCTGAGCCAGCTGGAGCCACCCTGGGCTTTTTCACCATGTGAGCAAACAAAGTCTCTTTTGAGCTTAAACCTTTTTGAGTTGGATTTCAGTCCCTTGCTACTAAAAATTGTGACTGTTACCAAAACATCCCCCCAGCTCTGAAGACATGGCAGTTTCCTTGTGCCCCCAGGGACCTGGTGACTCCCAGCTCAAGTGGGACCACATTAAAAGTGGAATTAAAGATTTGCCTAATGTCAACTGATGACAGACTTAAAATTCAAGGCTCGATCATCTGCTCCTCCACGCTGGACGGCATCTAAGGTGCCCACATTGGAGAGGCAGTCATGACTTTGATGGAAGAAGCCAGTTTTTTCATAAGGAGGCACTGCCCGCCCACGTTGATTAATCTAGTCTCCATTCTTCTCAGCAAGCTAATGGAGAAAGCATTGTTTCCTTCCTTATCTAACTACCCAGATGACTGCTTGGTGACACCTCGAATTTATTGAGTGGCAAAGGAGGAAGCAAAGAAGAAATATGCCCTGTGTCCTCAGAAGCATCAAGAGACTCAAGCTGTTGGGAGTGAAGTCAGCCTCGCTAAACTGGCTGTGGAAGATTGGAGAAGAGATGGGGAAAACAAAGAACCAAACAAATGGAAGCCTCTCGCCTCAGGCTCTTCAAGGAGACTGAAGCAAGCCAGGCCACAGCGCGCTCTCGGAGCTTTAATGCCGACTATCTCACAACTGACTAAAATGTTTCCCACTTCTTAATTTAAAAAAACAACAACAACAACAATATTTATGCATTGAATCTATAATGAAATGTTACTTAAATGAATCCAAATTAATTAAAATTAGACACAACAGAACACAACAGGCAGGGATTAATGAGTGGAAATAAAGAGTGTTTCCCTTGTGCTTGGCAGTATGCAGCACTCCCCCCCAGTGAAGAAAGAAAGAGAAACCCGTGGAAATACAAGCCCCACAGACACAGGGAGCAATTTTCAAAGGAAAACAATTGCTTTCATATTAAAACGTACAAAACCAATTTCTTTTGGCCCATTAACGTGTGGATTTTTAAAAATCCATAGCATCATATTTAACGTATTGACCAAAGGAAGCGGGAACACGCGTCCTCCGTCCTTGGTGGTCTTTGTGGTGCTGCCTTTTGGAATCACTGTAGTGAGTGGTTTCTGCTGTTTTCTCTATAAACCTGGAGGCCCTTTAAAGGTGCGAGGCTTGGGACACGATGGGAACTCAGGGATAGGTGCTGGGTTCACCCTCAGGAAGCAGTGCTTCATCAGCAGCCTGTGCCCAGTGAAGAGCCACGAGATGCATGGGAGCCTGGGTGGAGGAAGCTACCTCAGCCAGGGTTGTGCCAGGCACGGGGCAGTCAGGTCTACAGAAATCATGGGACGCTAAGAGCGGACTGGGGTCACAGCGTCAGGGCATCAGGGTATGCCGTCAGGAGGGACCAAGGAAGCACAGGTCAGGGCTGCAGATCAGAGGCAGCAGCACGAGGAGAGCTAAGGGGTGCACAGTGCCTGGGCTGGTGAGGGACTGGTGAGCAGGACACACAGCTGGGATGGGGAGGCAGAGCCTCCAGGGACAAGAAGACGACGTCCCCCCGCTGTAGGAGTCCTCGGTATTCTCCCAGGGAAAGAGAGTACTTGTTTTCCCCAAATCCATTCAACCCTCAAAGAGCTGCGGCCACACTGACCTCAACACCTGGCTCAAGGGGCCTCCCCAGGGGCACTGGGAGCAGGGAGAGGTGGCAGCCCCCTCTGCGCGTCCTCCCCCCCCCCCAGTCTCCCCTTGCGCTGCTGGCAGCTGGTAAAGGGAGGGTCTCAAGCCAGCTGTGGGGGGCCCAGGTGCATATGGATCACCGTTACGTAAAAACCGGGAGATTTTACTTAATGCAAACCTCTGTTCCCGGCTCCTCTACGGAGGGAAGTGAGTAAGCATGAGCTGTCACCCTGCTGCCACCCCGGACCCGAGAGCTACACGATGCAAAAATGTTGTTTCAAATTACATATTTTGGGGGGCACTGTTATTATCACCCTTTTTTTACAGACGGGGAAACTAAGGCACGGAAGAGCTTAAGACGCGTCTCCGAGACGACAGGAGGGAGGGCTCGGACCTGAGCCGGCTTCGCCCGCTGCTCGGGCTCAGCGTCCTCTCCATCCGATCCACGGCTGCCTCTCCTGGGCAGCTGGCTCCACGGCTCTCCTTCCTGCCCGTCTGCTTCGGAACATCTGCTTTTTAATATTTTTTTCCGTGTGCTTTTCAAAAACATGGCTAGTTTGGAACGAGAAAAAGAGTGCGTTTCCCAGTTGGAGGGCACAGAAACAGCTCGCCCCGCGCAGAGCCCGGGAACCCGCGTCCTGCGGCGGAATCCCGGGTTCTGCTGTGCACCGCTCCCTCTCCCCGGGCGGCGAGGGCCCCAAGGGTCCTTCAGCAGCCCGCTTGCCCTCTCTTTCCTTTTCCCCCATATTTCACCCTCGTCCCCGCAGTGCCAAATAAGCCCCCTGTCTCTGTCCCAGCCTCCCCGAGACCCTGGCACGCCAGGTCGCGGCGGGTAGCCGCCCTCCTCTGCTGGAACTTGTTCTTCCTCCTGCGTATCTGGGTGGGATGCATTTGAGAGCAATAAACGTTATAAAGGGGCGGGGGTCGCCTGCGTGCCGAGACGCGGCAAGGGTCGCTCGTTCGGCAGGGGTCCAGCCCACTTCAAAAAAGCACTGGGGCTCGGGGGTCCACTCCCGGCTCTCCCCCGAGCGGGCTTTAGCCTGCTCTTTCCTCTGGCCACCCGAACTCTCCAGGGCATAACGCAAAAGGGGGCGAGGGGTTGGGCGGTGGGCTCAGACCCCGACTGGCCGCGAGGTCCGCAGCGGCGGAACGCGGGCTGCACTTCTCTCAAACGGCGCTAGGGGGCGCCGTTGAAGCTTGCAAGACGATTTCACATCAAATACAAAGTCATGCTTCGCTTTTTTCCGGGTAATAAATTCACAGAGCTTGTTTTTTAACCCCCACCAGAGGTTAAAATAGTTTCATAAAAAGTTTTGGTAAATTCATGGGTAACTTTTTGAGGTTATGTGAGGTTGTTGTCAAAAAAATAGAAAGAAAGGAAAAGAGAAAAACAGCCTTTTTCTCCGCTCATGTAAGAGCCGGAGTCACGGAGCCGTGAAGGCGGATGGGAGGGGGGCTTGGGCTTTGTGTTTTTCCAGAACAGTCCACGGAGAGCTGCGGGCCCCCAGCCCCCCGGATGCGGGTCGGCGGGGCCGGGGGCGGGGGCGGGGGATGCGGGCGGCTGCCCAGGGCCCCCACTAACCCCCGGACACCCAGCTGCCGCATAGGAGCCGCTGCGCCACGGCCCCCGGCAGCCTTCTCGATCTTTCCATGGCTCTCTGCCGCAGTCCGGGGGGCGAGGGCTGCTCAAGGAGGTTTTGCGCATTCCCCCTCTGCGGGCAGGTTGGAATAAAGCAAAAGTTACAGTCCGTGGGTAAGGGTTAAATAAAAAAAGAAGAAGAACTTTTATCAGATTGATAAGAAAAGAGACAAGAGGAGGCAGGAGGAAAACAACGCGGTTAAGGGAGGGGCGTCGTGCATTAACTATGATTCAGAGACTCAAACGCACCGAGTTCATTTTTCAATCTGCCTTTAGCTAGGGGAGAAAAATAAGGAAATTATAGAAAATTGAGAAACAAACATCTCAGAGAGTGGTTTGCACCCGGGGGTGCTTAATGAACACTTAATAATTTCAAACTCCGGTACTTAGAAAAATGGCTTTTGTCCGTTCCCGGCACGCCAGGTGCCTCATAGCAAAAAACGAAAAGCTGAAAATGATCGCTAATGTCTATGCAGAGGGGGGTACAAAATCACTTTTTCATGTCTCTGGAAGTTAAATAAGCAGCCAGGCTTTTTACAAAGTTCTAGCAGAGGAAAAATCCTGGAACTGAACTTGCATTTCTTTTCTTCAACGTATGAACTTGGACATAACTCCTAATTAGGATGGGGAATGGCCATGACAGCCACCTCCTGACCCCTGGGGCCATATTGAAAATCAGATGAGGAAAAACATTTGGAGGAAACTCAAAATGTGGAAGCAGGAAGCAGGCTTGTTGTTGGAACAGATTCTCCGTGCCCCGCACAGCGCCAGCGGCCACGCCTGGGGCAGAGGCCGGGGCCTGCATGTATCTGGAGGAAGAGAGGGCCCCAAGCAGAGCAGGTTTCAGGAGGCGGAGATGGGCAGGGGCTGTAGCTCAGAGGGCCACTCGGTTCCAATCTCACCGCAGGAGGGACAGCACCAGGTGCCTACAGCTGTAACCCAAGCTGTATAGCTTCTCCTCTGAGCAGATGAGTCTCCAGAGCTGGCCAACACCCTGGGGTTGGCTTCTCCAGACCTGGGTGAAAACTGAGCGCACCTCCCTGCCCACGCTGTGTCCCTCATGCTTCACACAGTGAGCTCACCTCTTCTAGCTGGGGCCCCTCAACACCCCTGGGGCAGATGAGCTAGGCTTCACAGGCCTTCCAAGGGCCACAGTAACTAATCATGGACTCAGAACTGCATCCCCATTTCACAGATGAAGACCTGAGAAACTAGGAAAAATCAGGACTCAAACGAAGTTTTCTAAACCCCCACATGAAATCTCTTGCCCCAGACCACCCCCAGCCTCAAAGGAAGTTGAGGGGGCGCTTGCAAAGTCAGCTGGGCCAATTGACTGCAAAGACTGTGAGGCACGGGCATTAGAAGGAGCAGATGCTCCTGTGAAACAAATGAAATAAACAGAATCATGTTCTCCCAATTCTAGCTAGAGGTTGAGACCTAACCTCTCCCTGATTAAAAAGGAGATTAGGAAGGGGGTAGGCAGGTGCTAAATGCATATTTAGCATCAGGCTGGGACTCTCTCCATGACGCCACCAGGAGGCTTAAAGGGATTGAGATGTGAATTGCCTTCTGTCACTTAAGGTTGGCAGCTGCACCACCTGGGGTTCCTTCCCACCCCCAGGCTCCCTATTGGTCACCCCATCCTGCCTCACCTTAGGATTAATCCTAAAGGCTCACCTTCCTCCAGAACCAAAGGGTTGTGTCCCCAGGAAGAACAGGTGCCAGGTGGAGGGTGAGGGGGGGGGACCGCAAGATGAGCCCTATGCCCTTTTTCGAGGTGGTTCATGAAAATGTCCCCCACTTATGCCCTGTCAGCAAGCCTGTTGGGCTCTGTGCCCGAGATTCACATCTCCCATCCTGCTTTGTCCTCTGAATTCAGCTACCGTCTCCAGCACTTCACAAAGGAAAATTCTAGAACAAATCTCAGGTTTCATTTGTAGCTCTCTTCTGAGTAGGGGCTCTCCCAGCCCAAAGGTGAAAGTCATTTTCAGAAACTCTTTCAAAAAGGAGACTCACCCTCATCTCAAGTTGGGGCTGAAGATGTTAACCCCCCCCCCAACACACAAACCACCACCACCATAGACTCTCTCTTTTAACATACACATCCATCTTCCAGATCAGCCCCGTCCACCTCACTGTAAATGGCCTTCCCACCTCGCGCACCCACCGCCCAGCTGAGGGTCATCAGGGCACAGGCGGTCTGCCCTCCCTTCTCCTGTGGGCACAGAAATCACATTTCTGAATGGGTTGCTCCATTTCTACAGGAATCTATTAGTAATTGCCAAGGGGAACGCTTAGCATTTTAGATAAATAAGTAAATAGTAGTTAAGTGCTGTGTGCCTCCATTTCCTGCAGTTTTGTGCGTATGGCAAAAATTGTTTATGATCTAAGGAAGGAGACAAGGAGGACAGAGAGTGCCAGCCTTGGTCCCCGCAGGCCATAACAGTGGGCGGGCGAGGGGCCTTGGGCTGGGAGCCTGGGGAGCCCGGTGGCCCTCCTTTTCTGTTCCTGTTTACGCAGCTCTGCCTGCTCCCTCCAGCCGGCCCTGTCAGCATCCCTCGTTTGGAAGCTTAATCATATCAGCGAGCTCGCCGCACCGCATCTGTAATGACTTGTTTACCAGTCTGTGCCGGCTCCCCTTGCCAGGCTGGGCTCTCCCAGAGGACAGGGGCCATGTCATGTCCCCATTTTCCTGTCCCCTGCGCCCACACACTGCCTGGCATAGACAGGCCCCAGTAATTGCCTGTGAACCTCAGGCTGGGTGACTCTGGGTCCCCAGCCAGTCCCTTAGCTCCTTTACTTCCTCCTCTCATCTAGGGGCTGTGGGGGCCCAAATGCTCCCAAGTACTCGCTTCATTGCATTAAACCAGGAGAAGGAAACAGTTCTCAGATTACATGGAGGAGCAGTGACATCCATTTGTGTTCACCTGCCTGTCCCCTCTTCTGCTGGGGATCATTGCCCCTTTATTCCTATAGCAGAGGTGGCCCCAACCCTTCCCTCAGTACACGTGTACCCCAGGCCAGAACTCTCAAGGGCCAAGGGCCAATGAGATTTAGTTTGGGGACTTGGGTTATGAAAAATGACCAGCTCACATAAGCATGGAAAGGTGGGTCAGGTCGAGAGTTGCCAAGAGACAGAAACCAAGTCCTGCTGACATCCATGGAAACTCTGGATCCAGCCAGACCTGAAGCCATCTCACTCTCTGTTATGTGAGAGAATTATTTATTTTTTTATTTATTTATTTACTTTTCTTTCTTTCTTTTCCAGGCAAATTTGAATTAAGTCTCTTTTCCTCACAACCCAAAGAGTTCTTCATAACACAGGTATGCAGGATTTAAACGTCCGCCTCCAGTAGCAACGTTTCAAAATAAGATAACAACCAGGGAATAATAAAAGCTTTAAAAAAGAAACACGCTATCATATTGATAGTCACAGCTCTGTGAGCCTTCTCATTTTATCCAGGGAGTCTAGACTGTGGCCCCAAATCCCACCCTAAGCCAGGAGATGCTGAGAAATTCATCTCTCTGGCTTCTGTTTATCATGAGGAATGAGGACGCTGCTCAGCCTTTGATGAAAGCTCGCATATTGCTGTTTGCTTTCTGAGTTCCCGGGAGGCCTGGCTTCTCTGTGCTTGCTGGGAGGTAACCGAGTAGCACTAGGGGCTCAGCAGCCTGCAAATCAATTAATCTCTTTTGCAAATTGCTAACCGGGTCTAATGAATTGGCTAGGCACAGAGGAAGTCCTGCGTGGCTCTGTGTCCTTTACAGTGACAAGACTCTCCCGGAGCAGGCTGAGACATCGTGCCTCTGCTGAGGAACAAATCTATTAATATTTGGAGAGAACATCAAATTGTGCCCAGTGGACTTAAAGTTTGGTCAAGAGAAACTCAACTTCTCTGTGAACTAAAAAGAAAAATAGTCTCATCAACTCTCCATGTTCTTTCTCCCTGGATGTCGCCTGCGCCTCATTTGGCAGGAGAGGGACAGACCCTGGGAGAAGCAAGGCAGGTGGGCAGCCCCCAGCCCCCAGCACCAAGGCTGCCCCCCTATCCACCAGAGTGGGTCAGAAGATGTAGCCCCATGAGATTGAGGAAAGGGGGCATTCTAATGAGCTACTAGAAGAAGATAGAACCTGAGACCAGTTGGGGTCTTATTAGAAAGGTACAACATGGCACTCAGAGACCCCTCCTCACAGTGACCCTCCTCCAGGGTCTTCTCCAGAGGGACCCTGTGCTTGGGCTGAGGCAATAGGCAGCATCAGCTGGGTCTTCACACAGAGTGAAGCCCAGGAGACGCCCAGTCTCCCAGTCAGCAGAGAAGGGTGACACCCCGAAGCCTTCCCACCCAGAGGTTCTGTCCCTGGTCCCCAGCCTGAAATAGATGGGCAGTCAACGGCGTGGAGTGACAACCTACTTTGAGTTAAAAGGGTGCAGTGTTCAATGTGATGCACAGGGGGACCCTGGGGTCCCACCGCTGTAGGCGGAGCAGATCTGCTCCAAACCCCAAACTTCAGTTCTATCCGAGGAGGGTGTTGGGCTGCAGATAGGGCCGCGGTGGGCACCAGCCTCACCTGCCACGTTACGATGTGTTGGAAGAAGATCTGCCCATGACCACAAGAGTACTTAAAGACGAATGATCACCTTCCTTGTTCTTCTGGGCGCAGCACCACCTTTCCCGAGCTCCTTTCAAGGGTGAACATGCTTGGCCACCTTGTTCCTGCTCTGTCCTCCACCGCCCTGGGGCCTCGTACCCATGGTGATCTTTGCAAAACCCAAATGTGATGATCTGCCCCTGCCCTAGTCCTGTCTTGGGTCCCCTTTGATTTCAGGAGAAAGATCAGGCCCCCGTGAGTCCTGGGGTCCCTGCAGGTGGCCCCCAGAAGCTGTGAGCCCTGGTTGCACAGGTCACCTCCCACCTTTGGGCACATTCCGCCACCGTGGCACAGGCAGCGCACCTGCAGCAGGCACCCAGGCAGTACCTCAGAACTTGGACCTGCGCTTCCAAAGCCACTCCAAAAGTGCCACCCCAGTGAGCACGAGAAGGAGGGCTCTTTAGGAGGGCTTGGCAGGGTGTCCCTGTGGCCTCTGCAGTCGGCTGTGTTGAATGTAGAGTTTAAAACTATGCGACGCAAAGCCCTGCTGGAGCCAAAGACTATCAGATCAGCAATAGAAGCCAAGGACCCTCCCATGGACAGAGAAGAAGGGACATGAAGGAACAAGAGAGGCCCAGGGAAGGGACCACTGTGGGGGCCAGGGAGAAGCATGATGTTAGGTGGTTCACGTCACAGAGTTAAATGGATCTGAATGGCACAGTAGCCGATTTTATTTTACTCTTCTGATTATGGAAAGAGGATGCCTTAACTGGATACCAAGATGGCTGTGAGGCCTCCCTGGCTCTCCCCATCTCTTTCCAGCAGAGGGAATGTCCCTTGAGTTCATGGACTTCGGTTCACAACAGATTCCCACTGGAATTTATTGACTGGGTACACTGTGGCGTTTTAATCTTCGTAACATTCCCTTCAAAGCATTAGGTATCGGCTTTCTGTCTTTAATGGTGGCAAACATGTCTCTTAAAATAGATGCAGGGGTTGGGGATTTAGCTCAGTGGCAGAGCGCTTGCCTAGCACACACAAGGCACTGAGTTCGGTCCTCAGCCCTGGGGGGGAAAAAAAGTATAAAATAGATGCATTTTAACTTTCTGTAAGTGACCCTGGAGGAAAGAGGAGTAAGCTCACAGGCGACAGGTGGGCGCCACGGGGCTGCTGAAGGAGGTCGTGAGTGACATGAATCCAGCCACCCACCACCACATCCACCAGGCTCCGGAGGCCTCTCTCAGCCTCAGTTTGCCTATCTGCACAACAAGAATGAAAGTCACCCAAGTTTGTGAGGGGGCTGAAATGTGGATGAACTTCCTAGATTTTTGAGAGTTTCTAAAACCTCCCTTGGAAATGTGGTCCCAAACCTCACGGTGTTTACTGTTCCGAGCCACGCCAGCTGCAGGAAATTGCAAAACCATAAACTCAGTGTAGTTCTTATCGTTCAATAAAGCATCTCCCTCAATCAATATGACTTCAGATGTGTCATCGGGCACAGGGCCATGCCAGGCTCTTCTTCAGTGTTCCCATTTTAGTCTGTGTACCAGGAGAAGTGGCACGACTTCCAATGTGCCCAGCAAAAGCCCAAATAATTAACCTCAACCACATCAATGTTCTCTGTTCAGTTCCGCAAAATGCGTTTCTAAGGAAATGTATAAGAGCACTCTTTATACCACGGAATGTTTTAATGTATCCCAGCATCGAAGTAAATAGAACCGGTCTCAGTTAATGGAACAGGTCCTTTTAACACAGGGATTTCAATAATAATAATAACAATAATAAAAAGCTGATATGTCATCAGCCAGAAAGAGATGTGCACGCAAACTCAAAAACAGGGCAAACCTAATTATGAGATTCTTTTTTGCAGCCCAGGGTCAATGACTGTGATGTCAAGAGAACGGTAACGAGGCTGCGTGCGGAGGGGTTCAGAGCCCGCGGGGAGAGAACATTCCCCCTCCAGGTCCCCGAGAACAGCGGCGCTGGCCTTCACCCCACCGCCCACGCTCTGCAAAGAGAACAGTCATTCAGAGCAGTGGCCTCGTCCGAATCGTGTACCCACAACAAAGGAGAGTCGTGGGGGCTCTTGCTCAGGTGGGGTCAGCCCTTTGTGCGGATCTGTGGGATTTCAGTGGCTTTTTCTAATGGAAAAATAACACAAGGGCATGTGAGCTGGCGCAGGCACGTGCGCCTCAGAAGCAGAGCTGCTCTCTCCAGTGAGACCCTGACTAGGAAACAGGGAAGAGGTCGTTTCAAGGCAAGGTTTGTGGGGGACCTTCCCCAGCAGGCTGAAGGGGTGGTCTTTGGCCACCTGGTGCCAGCTGGCTCAAGTTGGCATGGCACACTCACATGGGGACAGGGAACTGCCCCATGCCCAAGCAGGTACCAGAAGACTTAGGTGTTCCAGGTGAGGGTAGAAAGCCCCATGGTCCTCCCCTGACCCAGGAGGACACGACTCCATTACCTTGCTCAATCCCCAGCACAACAAACCAATCCAGTAAGATGCCAGCATGGTTTTAGAGGCTTAATGCTAAAAACAAATGGCTCCTGCCTGGCAGCAAAGCAGGGCCACTTGAGAATCTCGTGGTCCTCTTCTGTGGGAGTGGTGAGAGGCGTGTTCCTCTTCAGATGCACAGCCTTTTTGCTTTCCTCCTTTCATCTCGGTGGGCCTTAAACAAAGTGTGTGTGAACACTTCTGTTTGTAGAGTGCTACACACAAATCAGACCCTGGTGGCGGGTCTGCAGGATTTTCAAAGGTAATTGTGACCCCAGATGATTTTTGCCTTACAGGCTGGCCTTGGAAATGAGATCCACCACCTTCTGAAACATGGTCCCACTCCAGTGTCAGAGAGGATTCCAGGCTAAAAGACACAGAGGTGACATCCCCCAGGACACGGAGGTGACATCCCCCTTCTCAGTTCTACCTTCATATCCCCAGAGCTTTCATCTACAAAACTGGGGTGGCATCAGATGATCTGTAAGATTTAGGGTGGTGATTCTATAAGCTAC
Organism: Tamias sibiricus; assembly: GCA_025594165.1. Classification (NCBI taxonomy): domain Eukaryota; kingdom Metazoa; phylum Chordata; class Mammalia; order Rodentia; family Sciuridae; genus Tamias; species Tamias sibiricus. Next base: position 154,838,745 of record CM046659.1, read on the forward strand.
AGGGTCAGCTGGGCAACCTGGGCACAAGGCGACAGAGATGCCTGTCAACTGGGTAAACAGTGCCCTAATTAACTCAGATCATTGCAACCGGGGAACATTAGGTAAAATTAACCCATTCACATTGGGGACCCAAATTCCACAGTAAGTAAGAGGGAATTAACATCTGAGAATTTGTCCTAAAAATCAATGAAACCAAAAGTTGTGAAAATAAGCTATCACGCCTAAAAAAGATCAAATAAAAATCAAGCCTCAGCCTGCAGGTTCTGATGGCAAGCTCTGAGCTAATTGTTGTGGTCAACAAGAGTTCATTGCATCAGTGAGGACAGAGTAAATTTTTACATTAAATTGTGGGGTGGTCCAAGCAGCTGCACCTCACTTCCTGTTTATTTTCATAGCAACAACTTCAACAGGATGCTTTTTTCCCCCAAAAACACATTATAGCACTTCATAGGTTTTCCAGGGACTTCTCATTAAGCCTGGGCAGCACCTCCCTCCTGAAGTTGTCACCCTGCCTAGTTCTCTTTTGTTCATTTGTCACCCAGTCTGACTCTGCCAACGAGTGTGAATCACACAGGTTTCCAGTGGTCACTTCATCACCTTCATCAACTTTTAACATTTGGCAGTCAATTTACAGCAGCTCCTTATCCACAGGGGATATCTTGCAGGACCCCAGAGGCTGGGGAACTGCAGAGAACACCAAGGCCCACACAAACTCTGCTTTTACTTACACATACCTGCCTACCATAAAGTTTGATTTGTAAATCAGGCATACTAAGAGATCAACCATAATAACTCATGACAGAATACAACCACGATAGCAACAGCCTGAATAAAAGCTATTTAAAACCTACAAATTGCTTATTTCTGGAATTTTTTCATGTAACATTTTCAGACCATGGTTAATGGATGGCAAGTAACTAATACAGTGGAGGGTAGGGTTGAGGGTCAGAGCGGACTCCTATATATTAGATTGTGAAAATTAACATGAAGGGCTTGGATGGATGCTGTGGGAAGCAGAGAGAGAGTTGAGGAGGTCTGAATTTAGGGAAGGGTTTCATATGCTGTGGTCTAGCCAGCACACCTCCCAACTGGGGTGTCCCATACAGATAATTTAGAGCCTAAGGCAGATGCTTGCTTTCCTTGGGACATTCAATGGCTTCATATCCAAGAGCCAATCCCTTCAGTGAGTAGCCTCTGACCCAGTGCACACACAGCCTGACCCTCCAGTGCATGTGGCTAAGGAACAGTGTTCTTTGAAGCCATGACATGCCTGCACGTTCCTGACCACACTTAGCTGGGGTGTCTGGTGAGCCCACAAGTGCTTAGTAACTAAACAGAAAGTTCTAGTCTGCCCCATCGGACCCCTTGTTGGAGACTTGGCCAGGATGGACTACTTGGTTTAGGTTTAAGAAAGCAAACATGTTCTCAGGAGTGTCTCACGGGCTCTAATCAATGTAAAATCTCATAAATTAGGTCTTTATCCTTCATAACTCCTCTGGCCTTCTGCTTGCAAATTACTTCACCACCGCGCCATCTGTTAATTCAAATGATCAGTACCAAGCTATTGGAATAGTCTGGAGAAGAGAGAAATTAAACATCTTTTGAAAAAAAATTTTTTTAAAAACATCCTCTCTCTCATCTTCCTGAGTTATTGACAGGAAGAGTCTCCAAAAAATAATGAAGACCAAAAAAAAAAAAAAAAAAAAAACCAGTTAGGACATATTGCAGCCCCTGGCCACAGATGTTCCTGAGCACTGTTTGTCAGTGTCCTACTTATCTCGTTGGGGTATCTGGGCTGAGATGGATGTTTTTCCTACCTTTTAATTGGCCAATCCCCTTCCCCAAAGGTCATTCTCAATTTCTGTGTTGGACTCCATTAGCTCCCCAAGTTACAGCATCACGGGTCACCCAGGCCACCTCACGCCTCACTGTCCTGCTATGGGAAAGCGGCCATCCTCCCTCACCCCAACACACACAGAGTGAAGGGCTCCCGAGCCAAGGGCTGGCTCAGACCTCCCCTCCAGGACCTGCAAGGTCAAAGAAGCTCCAAGCACACTGTCTGTAACCAAGGCCCAGCCTTAGGTTCCTCTGAAGTCACAGCACTTTGTCTTCAAACACCCAGCGCCCTAGCAGTGCCTGTCGCTCTGCCGTGACATGCTGATATTGGCAGGAGGTGGTAATAAACTCCTCTCACCCACGGCATTTATTTTGATGCGCTCTTTCTCCCTCAGACTCTGTGTCCATCATGAGGCTGTCGATCCCAGCTTGCAGGTGACACGATCAGCCTTCCCTGGTCCCCCTCTGACACTTCAATAAGGAACAGGAGGTGATTAATACTCCCCAGGCCACGGCTCCACCACATCTGCAGGCTCATCCTGCCCCTCAGTGCCCAGCCTCTCGTCCTTCATAATTGCTGGGGCAGGAGGCCTTTGAAAAGGGGCACCAGAGACACTGGCTTCTAGCTCAACCTGCTGCTCCAATAATAAACACAAAAGCACAGACATTTGTCACCACTGCAGGCTGTTCCCTGGGCATTGTCACCTGCGTGGGGTGGGAGGGGTACCTATGCTCCCCACAGGAGTCGAGGACTGCTGGCCCCTTTTCTATACTCAGGTTGTGTTTCTATCTAGGTCTGGACATATTCCTCACTAGCACCCCACCTTGCTCTTGGGATCATGGTGTGACAAAGCCATGAAGCACTGGTGTCAAGACAGGAAGTGCATGGAAACCGGTTCCCCCCAAAAGGAGGAGCCTCCGACCTCCGGGGCTCCTCCACAGGCCTGCTGGGTGGGCACAGGGCTCTGCCCTGAGGCTGAGATAAGCTTTTAAGGGGAAGAAGGGATGGAAAGGACCGTGAAGGCCTCCCTGCTGGGCTCAGGGTTTCTGGGTCACCCCAAGCACCAGGTGTGTGCTCTAGTTAGGAAGAGGCAGCACCTGCAATTAAAGCCAGGTAGGAGCGCACCCCCAGGGGAAGCAGAGAGAGCAGGCACCATTTGCTTTGCCCAGCTCCGTCCTGGGGCCAGGGCCAGGGGGTAAGGCTGGACACATCAGGCAGTGGCTGGGTTTCAGCTCTGGTGGGCACAGTCCACACAGCCACACCAGAGGTCCTGCCATGCCCAGGCAGCCAGCCTGGTCTTCTCCCTAAAGGAAACCGATGGGCCCCACAGCCATCAGGATTGAAGCTACCTGTAGTCACCTGGACTATTGCTCCCAGAGTGTGGAACTTGTCCTGCAGGGGGCAAGAGGGGTGACTGACAAACACCGGGAGCCTGAATGATGCACACTCTTGTACACGCCGTGTCTGTGAGTGCTGCTACCTCGTTCATTTAGAAACACAGTTTAAGTTCATTTCCACTAGTTTTGATGGGGAGGAATTATAAAGCAGGTTGAATAGTGCCCCAAAGTCCTAACCCAAGGCACCTGCAGATGTGGCCTTACTAGGCAAAAGGTTGCTCTATGGTTGATTGATTGGCTTTGCAGAAGGAATTGACTCAAGGTTCTCAAGATGACAGCAAGTGGGATTTAGTGTGGCCCTGAATCCAACGACACAGAGACAGTCAGAGGGAGTCTGACCCGTGGTGACACAGGGAGGAAGCCATGTGGAAATGGAGCCAAAGACTGGGATGATGTGACCACAGACCAAGGACTGCCCAGAGCCACCCGAAACTTGAGAGGAAGGACAGGTCCTCCCCAGAACCCCTGGGGGGCCTGGGAGGATCCTGGACTCCAGACTGAAAGAGATTATTCAGTAGCTTCAAGCCACCAGGTGTGTGGCGGTTTCTTACAGCAACCTGGGAACCTTGTAAAGGTTTCCTATGCCCAGTAGAAAGGCCAGGTGGCCACCGCCCCTTGCGCAGGGCCCCACCTGCACATCAGCCCCACACACCCCCTGCCTTCTGCAGAGTCCTCCCTCCTGGCCATGAGTCCCCCTATAGAAAGCCTTGGCCCTGTTCTCCCACACCCAACTTTCCAGAGAAGCCCCCAACGAGAACTTCTCCTGCGTGTCTCTCCTCCAACATGCCCACAGTGGCCTGGTCCTCCTCTGAACAGCGAAGACCCTATGACCACGCGTCACACTGGGCATGGCACTCAACATAGGTCATGCAGCTCCCCTGACCTCTCAGTGAGCCATTGGAGGCATTAGTCTCTGATGGTATGGCTGAGGCACTGGACAGGGGTCAATGCCATACCATCAGAGACCCCATGCGGAAGCTGACTGGCCACAGTGTCATTCCCAGTGAGACGGGAGCAAAGGAGAGTCAGCCGATCCTCCTGGCTTCACCCTCCATCCCAGTCTTCAGAGCAGGGATCATCTTCCCCCACCTTCAGGGGCACAGTGTAGAGCCCAAGAATAGAAACGGAGGCCGCAGGAGTTTCCTGGACTGAGCTGTCTTTAAGGTGCTGGGGAGGGAGCTGGCTGGTGGGGGGCTTCCATCACTTGGGTCAACTGGCAGTTCCAGATGATCCATTGAGTTCCACACTGGGAACCTCCTGGACCTGCACAGCTGTGCCCACCACCCTGCCAGTGCCTCAGCAGGCATCCCGTCACAGCTGCCACCCAACTAATGGAAGAGTCAAGAACTGGACTTGATGGAATAGAGGTGATGGCAGGGTCCATGGAGACAAGAGCCGAGGAGCTCACCGTGGGGACATGATGCCCACAGGGCCCCCACACACGTGGAGCCCCAAACCCCACTCCTCACCTTCCAGGGTCTCTGAGTGTGACCTGCCATTCAGAGAGTGTCAGGCTGGACCTGGAAGCCCAGTGGTAGGTGCAGGTGGAAGAAGCTCTGAGAGAGAGGGAAGCAGGCACGCATGGTGTCTAGAAAGCACAGAGGTGACACTGCTGTCACCTGCCACAGTCACAGGAAGGCCCAGTGACAAAGCAAAGAGTTGCACCATATTCTTTGGCCCTTGGTGTGGGAGCCTGCAGTCTGGAGCTGGTGTGCAGAGCAGCATCTGGCCTTGAGGTATCGCCACAGTGGGCGGGGGGGGGAGGGGTCACCAGGCACAGCCCAGCGTGAGCCCATGGAATCAGGACAGCATGTGCAGATGAGGGTGAGAAAGAGCAGCGCTGGGTGCCTTGAACGCACTTCCACCTCCCCTCACCCTGCTCCCCGTCGGCCTTGACCTTAACATTCCTTAAAACACATCTTTTGCCTTCACAACTCTCCATCCAACTACTAGAGCAAAGACTGGCCTTGATTTAAATTCTGGGTAACAAAATGTTGGTCTTTGTCCTTCCTTGTCACAGAGGGGTTGGGGGCTGGCAGATGGGGGAAGGAAGGGGAGCAAGTACCCTCTGCCTGTAGGGCCACTGGAGCCGCCCAAAGGTGGAAGAGAAGGTGCCCCCCACACATCCCCAAGGACCCAAAACCTCAGACTTCAGACACAGTCCAGGGTCAGCCCTCGAACCAAAGAGGCAATGATCAGACACAGAGGGACAGTAATCAGTCACCGCTGGCCAGATGGGGCCTGCAGCCTCTCACAGATGGCCTTCATCTTCCCAGTCAACCCTCAGCAAGCAAGGCCCAGGCTGGGCTCACTGCTGCTGCACGGGGGGACAGGAGGGTCACAGAGGTCCAGAGAAGGTCAGCGACTCGCCCTGGTCCTCAGCCTTTGCAGCTTAGAACAGCCCTTCCGGGAGCAGCCCCCAGAGCTCCCAGCCTTCCTCCTGGGCGTGGGGAGGGTGGCTGTCCCTGCTTCCCAGGCAAGCATCTCGGCAGTGGCTCTCACAGAACCCCTCAGATGCCTGGCTCCTGTTGTCCCAGGCTCTGGAGGGACTGCCCAGTAGAGGACCTGGCTCCAGGATGTGCACGGACTGCTCAGCATGGGAGGCCTGTCTCCTCGCCGTCCCTCTCATTACCTCACAGACATCCACCTTGATGCTGTCCCTCTGCACCTGACCCCTGCTGGAGCTGGGCTGGCCATGGTGCACCCTGCATCCCAGCCATCTGCCCAGTCTGGGTGCACCTCCAAAGCGGGGGTTACCTGAGTTCCCGAGGATTCCGTGTGGCTCTGGCCCCTCAGGACGGAGACGGAGACAACTTCTTCTTGGCACCCAGGGAGGTTTGCGCAGTCTGCTGGTTCTCAAGGGAGCACGACTCTGCCAGAAATTCCCCTCGTACCTGCAGGACAGAGAAGCACACGTGCGGGAACCAGCCTGGAGAGCACGTGCCCCGCGAGTCAGGGACAACCTGGGGGACCCGGCTGGACTCTCACTGGTCAGCTTGGAGCCACTCTGCTGTCCCCAGACCTCATCCCCGCACAGGACACAGGAGGGACTAAGCAAGACAGTGCTTCATGGAGCTCCTGCATGGCTAAGCTGGGCGTTGGGAGGTCAGCTGCTGCGAGGAAGCCCTGAACTGTGTGGCCCCCCCTTCCTGCTGAACATGCCCCCACAATGGTGTTCTGTAGCCTGCATTGACCCATGTGACGGCCACCAACTCCTGGGGCTGTTGAGCATTTGAAATGTAGTCAGTGTGTCTGAGAATTCAGGCTTTAAATTTTGTCATCTTAATGAATTTAAATAGCCACAAGTGGCAGTGACCACCACAATGGACGGCGCAGGTCTAGAGGTCCATGAGAAGCAGCTCTTCTGGATTATGTGATCTTGTGGCCCCCCAAACAAAGTACTCACCTCCCAGTGGGAGGGTGTGACAAGGTTGGAGAAAGAAGAACCCAGGGCTTCTACTCACACTTGCCCTCCCCAGGACCTCATCATCCACTGGAGCAAGACTTCTGAGATGCCCGCTGTACATTGTGATATAGAGGAGAATGTTTGCATGATTTGCAAATGAACAAATGTGTACTTATTAGGATGCAGGCTCACACTATTTTACTTAAAGCAATGTGCAACCCTATAACATCCCATCTAGTCAAGCACCCCAACTTGCAGGCAAAGGAACCGAGAAGAGTATCTGCCACGTGCCCTAAGCTCTTTGGAAAGGTCTGTGTACTGCTTCTAGCTGCCTGTCAAACACAAGAACCTGCTTCTGTGTACAAGTCTCAGTTCACGAGAAGTTGACTCCCGTGGTTCTCAGAACTGCTGGAGGTGAGGAAACCTGCTTGGCCACTTGCCTTTGTTTGTCTGAGCTGCTGCTTGATGTGGCCACAGTCTCCTGGTCGCCAGGGCTGCCTGCAGAATGCCAAATAATGAAGGAGCCCCAATTAGGGAGATGGCTATTGCGGTCAGCTGGAAGCCATAAGTTCCACCTGATAATAAGTATGTATATGACGCACCTGTAAATGCACGTGAGGCACCCGCAAAGCTAAAGGTATATAACCGGGTGAAAGCGGTCGCAGAGGAGAAGAATGAATTCATTCAGTCAGTCGTGCAGTCGCTCGGTTGCTCAGAAGAAGAGTTCGGGTCGGAGAAGAAGAAAAGAATCAGAGCAGCCAGAACGTAGTCAGAAGAAGAAATAAGAGTCAGAGCGGTTAAGAGTTCAGACAGAAGAGAAACCAGATGGAAGAAGTAATTGCTGGTCAGTCAGGCCGAGGCTGCCGAAGAAAGAAGAAAGAAGAAAGAAGCTCTCTTTAAGAAAGTAGAAGTAAAAGTAGAAGTATCTTTACTCTGCCTCCGAGTTTTTCTCCCGCGGCGGTTTGTGGCTGGCCACGACAGGCAGCTTACAAAATAAGATCTGCTAAATGCAGCATCTTGTGCATTGACTTTTCCTGGCAGCAAAAATGAGAGAGTGGTTTTGTGTCCAGCCTTGCAGGGTTTCTATGGGAAACCTGGGGCAGGAGCTGTCACTACCCAGAGCATATAGCTCCTTCTTTGAAGCAGGCTTCCCTGCTGGTCAAGACCACAGGTTCCAGAAAGATCTCTCTGAGCCAGGGTGGGAGGAGAGGCTGCCATTGGTTAATCGCATAAGCCTGATCCAGTTGAGGCTTCTGCAGGGCTCAGTGGAGAGTGATTTCAAAGTGGTGCAGAGACAAATGGAGGAAGGGAGGTGGGTCATGTGGACAGAATTCTGTGCTGTGGGTCACTTGGGCCCGAGTCAGCAGGTGACTGCCACACTCTTGCAGGTGTTAAGAATGGCACAGTTTGGTTTGAATCCATCCCATTTATTGATTCTTGATTTTACTTCCTGCACTTTAGGAGTCTTGTTAAGGAAGTCAGATTCTAAGCCAACATAGTGCAGATTTGGGCCTACTTTTTCTTCTATTAGGTGCAGGGTCTCTGTTCTGGTGCCTAAGTCTTTGATCCACTTTAAATTGAGTTTAGAGCAGGGCAAGAGAGGGGTTTAATTTCATTATTTTACATATGGATTTCCAATTTTCCCAGCATTGTTTGTTGAATAAGCTATCTTTTTCTCAGTGAATATTTTTGGCACCTTTTTCTAGAATGAGATAACTGTATTTATATGGGTTTGTCTCTGTGTCTTTATACTGTACCATTGGTCTACATGTATGTTTTGGTGCCAATATCATGCTGTTTTGTTACTGTGGCTCTGTAGTGTAGTTTAAGTTCTGGTATTGTGATGCCTCCTGCTTCACTTTTCTCACTAAGGATTGCTGTGGCTATTCTGGGTCTCCTATTTTTCCAAATGAATTTCATAGTTGCTTTTTCAATTTCTATGAGAAATGTTATTGGAATTTTAATAGGAATTGCATTAAATATGTATAATGCTTCTGGTATTATGGCCATTTTGACAATATTAATTCTGCCTATCCAGAAACATGGGAGATCTTTCCATCTTCTAAGATCTTCGATTTCTTTCTTTAGTGTTCTTTAGTTTTCATTGTCTAGAGGTGTTTCACCTCTTTTGTTAGATTGATTCCTAAGTATTTTATTTTATTTTATTGAGGTTATTGTGAATGGGATAGTTTTCCTAATTTCCCTTCCAGTAGAATCTTCACTGATGTATAGGAACGTGAAACTAAGAAGCTTCTTCTCAGCAAACAAAACAATCAATAACGTGAAGAGAGAGCCTACAGAACGGGAGAAAATCCTTACCACATGCACCTGAGATAGAGCACTAATCTCCAGGATATATAAAGAACTCAAAAAACTTAACACCCAAAAAGCAAATAACCCAGTCAATAAATGGGCAAAGGAACTGAACAGACACTTCATAGAAGAAGAAACACAATTGATCAGTAAATATATGAAAAAATGTTCAACATCTTTAGCAATTTGAGAAATGCAAATTAAAACTACTCTAAGACTTCATCTCACTCTAGTCAGAATGGCAATTGTCAAGAATACAAGCAACGATAAATGTTGGCAAGGATGTGGGGAAAATGGTACACTCAGACATTGCTGGTAGGACTGCAAATTGGTGCAACCACTCTGGAAAGCAGTATGGAAATGCCTCAGAAAAAAACTTGGAATGGATCCACTATTTGACCCAGTTATCCCACTCCTTGGTTTATACCCAAAGGACTTAAAATCAGCATACTATAGTGACACAGCCACATCAGTGTAGATAGCAGCTCAACCAACTATAGCTAAACTATGAAACCAAACTAGGTGTTCTTCAACAGATGAATGGATAAGAAAATCTGGTATATATACACAATGGGATATTACCCAGCCTTAAAGAAGAATGAAATAATGGCATTTGCCAGTAAAATGAATGGAGATGTATACTATCATGCTAAGTGAAATAAGCCAATCCCAAAAAAAACAAAGACCAAATGTTTTCTTGATATGTGAATGCTAACTCACAATAAAGGGGGGGGGTGGGTAGGGAAGAATAGAGTTACTTTGGATTAGGCAGAGGGCAATAAAGAGAGGGGAGAGGGTGTGGGGGTAAGAATGAGAGTAGAATGAATCAGACATTATCACCCATAAACACATATGACTACATGATTGATGTGTGATTGTACATTGCATGCAACCAGAGGAATGAGAAGTTATACTCCATTTATGTATGATGTGTCAAAGTGCATTCTACTGTCATGTATAACTAATTAGAACAAATTTTTAAAAAATAAATGTGAAAAAAATCATTCAAAAAAAATGGCACAGTTTGAACCACAGGGACTCAGCTCAGTCAGAGTAACTGGGAGATTGCAGGGAGAGCCCCACCTGAATCCGCATCACATCAAGGTAGAGAGTCCCACCCTGAATTCACATAGAGTCAAGGTGGAATTTGCTTCCTTTTGCCCTTGGGGAGAGCAAGGTGGACCTTGGCACTGTCTTCAAAGCGGTATTTCGGTTCACCCAAGACAGGGTCTTTCTTTCTCTTCTGGATTCTCCCAGAAGGCTCTCTGTGCAGCCCCTGGGGACATCAGCCTGGCCATGCAGCTTCTGCACACTGGCCTCCATCAATAGTCAAGAAGACTCCCAAGGCGTGGCAAGTGCTGGTGGCCCCTCAGACGCCTTCCCCAGGCTGCTCCCTATTGTCCAGTGGTCATATGTGCCCCTGCCTCAAAAGGATTGTCTTGGCCAGTGTGAGCCAGGGTTACCCCTAGGGGAGTTTGTGTGGAAGAGACTCTAAGCCACTGACCAACTGTTGCAGGACCTAACAGATCAGCCCTTTACCTCTGAGCAGGAAGCTGGTGTGGTGCAACTCACACCCGAGCTCCCATGGGTCAGGCCTTTGCTCCTCTGCCCTCACCCAGGTCTGCCTCCTCACACCTCCCAGGCCTCCTAAGAGCCCCCCTGGCCTAGGTCCCAGGAACCCAGCTTCAGGCATCACATGCAAACTCCATACTTCTCAAAGAACTGGCCCTGGGCAGCTTGAGAGGCATTGTTAAGTGGGTAAGTGCCTCTTCTGTGGTGACACTGCACCACCGAGTCCCTTCCCTTTCTCACATTACTCTCACTGCTTTAAGATCAATCCAGGTTTGTGTTTAGATCTCATTTGCCACTGTGAGTGCTTTAGTAAACTACGTCTTTTTAATAAGCTGCCACTTAAGGTCCGAGATTTTAAATTCGACTCCTCTGCTCCTCTCGCCTCTGCCCACTGTGTCCCTGTAGGTCTCAGATGGAGCCTATGTGACAGGCCCCCCGGAGCCCAGCACAAGGCCTCTGTTCACAGGCCTCATGGACACCAAGCAGGAATGGGCCTTCTTGCCCAGTCAGCGCAGCAGAGCCCTGAAGCCTGGTCAGCCAGGCTCACCAGCTCAGGGACGTCTGAGTTCAGTGAGAAGTTCAAGAAAGGCAGCAAGTGAGGCTTCTTTTGTGATCTTGGAACTGGCTGAAATCTATCTGCCACACTGCTACCCTGCCCATACGCCCCTTCCCTCTCTAGGGAGTGCAGATGGAAACAGAGGAAGGCACGGTGGGGCACAGGCCTGCCCCACATGCACGTGCTCTGGGCAAGGCTGGTGTTCTCACATTCCCGCCTCCTCTCTGGACTCCACAGGGTCAACAAAAGCCAAGGAGTGGAGGGGAGGGTGCTTAGCCCAGTCGCTGCACTCACAGAGCAGCACCCGGGCCGTGAGTCTGTGGCACTGCAGCCAGCAGGACACAGGCTGTGGCCACAGGTGGAGGGGCCACAGGTGAACTGAAGCTAGTCTGCAGGTCTGCAGGGACCTCACCTCGGCGGCTGTGCTCTCGCAGCTGAGAGTGCAGCTCATCAATAAGTAAATGGTGCCATGACTAAGAACAGGCCCTGGGCTCAGACGGACAGACATCTCTCTCTGGAAGGAAAGCCACTGTACAGACCTGTACTCGGGGCCTGGATGCTCCCCATCACGCTCCCTTCGTCGACAACTGGGTGTTCAGGGTTGCAGCGTGCCCTTCTTCCACACAACCTCCAGCCACCCCCGCACTCATTTCCCTTCACTTGGGGCGCCACGACTCATTGTTCCATTTGCTGGAAGCTTCCGGGAACAAGTCTCTGAGTGTTTCATGCTTCGTACGGCACTGTACACAGTTACAAATTAATCAATAAAATCCAATTCCATGGTCCAGCGCTTGCTTGGGGCACAGCAGACGCATTTTGTGAGCACTCTGAATCTCTATGCCTCTAGTTAATGTCAGGGCAATTAGGAATCCAAGTATGAATTTTCCATTTCCACTCTGAAAATGTATCCTGCATTTTCTAATCCCCCTCCTTTAACTCATGTAGTTTCATTAACGAAAACAGCCATTTTCATTACAGTGTGGTATTTGGAGTTGGCAAAAGACAAAGAGATAAATGAAACAGAATGGAAGGCCTTGAAATAAACTCCAAGTATAAATGGGAAGGCAAAATGTGGCAAATCCATGAGGGGAAGTAGCCTCAGGCAGCGTCTGCAAGCTTTTCACGCAAATTCCAGATAAATATTTTAGAGTTAGCAGGAGGCCACGTACAATCTCTGTACATGTTCATATTCATATATCTATGTATATGTCCTCTTAAAAATATAAAACCATGCTTCATGAAGACATGTAAAAATAGATCAAAAGTCATGATTGACCCACAGTCCATAGTTGTCTGTATAACAAAAATAAAAAAAAATCCTTTCATATATATATGCAAATATATATATACATATATATATATGAATGCATATATACTGATGCAAGAAAACATAAGAGAATATATTTGTATATTTGTGATTTAGGGAGATTGAGAATAGGGAAGGATTTCTTAGGTAAGACCCCAAATGAACAATCACAAAGGAAAAAGGCCAGTCCACCCGAGCACATCAAGGTACATGACTTCTTGCCAGCATGGTGATGTACACATGCCATCCCCATTATGCTGACACCAGGAGACCGGGTCAGCCCCAGAAGTTCAAGGCCAACCTGGGCAACAGAGCAAGATTCAGCTCAAAAAAAAAAAAAAAAGGAAACCAAACAATACAACTTCTTAATGACAAAAGAATCATAGGCAAGATTTTAAAAAGAATTCCATTTCCAACAGTAGAGTGAGCTAAATACTCAGACCGAATACCACCACCACACTCATCCTTCTATTGAAAACAAACGAAAAGGCAGATTAAGGTGTAAAACTTTTGTAAACATGTAAATGCATTGGTTTTTTTAAATATTCTTATTAGAAGGTAAAGGGAAAACTGAGACCTGGATGGGCAGGCTTGCCTTCTCTTGGAGGGCATTGGTCTATTATCAGCCCAGAATGTGCCCAGGTGAGAGCGGAGTGGAAGACAAACCCCATTCCTGCTTAGACCTGAGCCCTCCGAAGGTCCTCGCCAACCCATGGGTAAACTAGGGCTAATACTGCCACCCCATCACCTGCCCAAGGGACCTCGAAAACACTCCCAACTCAGAACTTGTCACTCAGTGCAGGGGAGAAGACTCTCCTATTGATTTCTTATTTTTTTTTAATATTTATTTGTTTTAGTTGTGCACAATGCCTTTATTTTTATGTGCTGTATGAGGATCGAACCCGGGCCGCACACGTGCTAGGCGAGCGCTCTACTGCTGAGCCACAACCCCAGCCCCTCCTGTTGATTGCATAAAGCTAAAACAGCCACACATGGGTTTGCAACTGAATTCACAAGGCACAGGAGACTGGGAAAAATCTAAAGCCAGGAATTTCATTTAAAGTGGTGTCTGGTAGAGGCCCCAGGCACCTAGCAGAAGCAAAACAAATATTTACTGCAGAAATCTATCTCCAACCCAGTGTCAAAGTTCCAAAAAACATCAGCTCACAGACAAGGAACCAAGTTACCTTAAGTGAAAGCTGATACACACAGCCAAGCCCGAGGTGCCTAGGAAATGCCACACGTTGGCATGACCAAATGCACAGTAGTAAGTGTGTTTAAAAAAGAGATTGAAAGTAAGAGTAAAGAATAAGAGATCAGAAAAATTACCAAGCAGGTTTGAAAAATAATGGAACTTTCTGGAAATAAATCATACTATCCATTAGCAACTAAATTTAAAACTCAGTAGACCAATGAAAGCAGGGGTGTCAATTAGGAAGCTGTTGCAATACACTGGGGGTGACTTCTGCTTAAGATGCATGATGGCAGTCTGATCACCACCCCAAATAAAATGCTGCATAAATGGGTGACCAGTGGCTTTGAAGGTTCTGGACATCCAGCAAGGAAGCAGCAGTCCCTGGAAGGAGAGGAGCAGGTGAGGTGGGCCTTGGAGGCCCCGCTCATTGGTAGAGAAGCTTTCTAGGTCCAGGAGCATTTGTTGGAAAGAGCACATGTGTCCCCCACCACCCCTCTTTAAACCTTTATGAAACATTGATTGACCAAATACTTGTGGTCTCTTTCCCTACTCTCTATTCTGTCCCATTGATCTTAGTCTATTCAGATGCAAATACCACACTGTCCTGCCTACTTTAGCTTCATAATAAGTATTAAAGTCAGGTGGCCTAATCCAGGCTACATGGTATTCATTTTAAATGGGCAAATAGATCAACAAAGGGTCCTGAAACAATCCATCTGACATCTTAAGAATTATATAAAATAGGTGAAAATGGATCACAGGTCTAAATATAAAACCTAAAAGTACAAAGCATTAGAAGGAGACAGGAGAAAATCTGTGTGACCGTGGTTAAGCACACATTTTTAGTTATGACACTGAAAGCAAATCAACAAAAAAGAAAAAAAGAATTTCATCCAAATTAAAGATGCGTGCTCTTTAACATTGTTAAGGAGATAAAAAGACAAGCCATGCACAGAAAAAAAGCAGTTCCAAATCCCATGTCTGGGAAAGGACTTAGAATATATAAAGAATTCTCAAAATCAACAGTAAGAAAATAAACAGCCTTTTTTTTTTTTTTTTTTTTTTTTTTGGTACCAGGGATTGAACTCAGGGGCACTCGACCACTGGGCCACATCCCCAGCCCTTTTTTTGTATTTTATTGGAGACAGGGTCTCACTGAGTTGCTAAGTGCCTCGCCATTGCTGAGGTTGGCTTTGAATTCGCGATCCTCCTGCCTCAGCCTCCCAAAGTGCTGGGATTACAGGCGTGCGCCACCGCGCCCGGCTTTTTTTTTTTTTTTTTTTGTACTGGGGATTGAACTCAGGGGCACTCGACCACTGGACCACATCCCCCTTTTTTGTAGAGCAGAATAATGCCCCCACAGAGGTGTCCATGTCCTACTCCCCAGACCTATGAATACGTGGCCGTATATGGCAATGGGGGATTTGCAGGTGTGTTTAAAGGGCACTGACCTCACACTGGTGATTATCCTGGATTTTCCAGTTAAGCCTAATCTATATAATCACATGAGTGCTCATCAGTGAAGAAAGAGGCAGAGGACTGTGTCTGAGAGAAGAGGATGAGCCGAAGGAGGAAGACCTGAGCGGAGCGAGTAGAACCAGCCAAGAGACTGGATCCTGCCCCCAACCCAAGCCAACAGGCATGATTCTCCCCAAGAGGTTCCAGAAGGGTGCATCCCTGTGACACCCCAACTTGTGTCCAGCAATCCCCATGTTGGAATCCTGGACTTCAGAACTCGAAAATAATTACTAAATGTTTGTCATTTAAAACAACACCAGATGTCTGGCAATGTGTTATAGCAGCAATAGAAAACTAACACAGACAAGCAAGCAGGTATACAAGGAGGCCCCATACTTCATCAGAAAAATATTCCTGTCTGGTTACCCACAAAGTCAACGCATGTAAAACAACTCCTGTGTCACTCTTGACTTCTTTATAAATTAGTCAAAAATTACTCAGGTAGTTTCTATATTCCTGGTCTTGGAAAGTCACCACTGAAAACCATACAGATGGCGGAGTGTATGGGGTGGGCTGCTGGGAAGACAACTCAGTCCTTCGACTGTGCAGATCCAGGCCCTGTGAGGCTGGAGCTCTTTCTCGGAGCACAGAGAAGCTCTCTGAGGCCCACATCAAGTTCTCCTTGGGAGCTCAGCTGAGTTGTACTTGGGTCAAGTGTAGAAAGCATAGAGGAGGCCACAGTCCTACCTTTTGGGATTGATCTTCAGCCTTTTCTGCTTGCTGTTCCCACGAGATGTCTTCACCCTCCTGCGAAACAGTCCTTTCCTCCTTTCTGGATCAGATGGTGGGTCCTGGGACCTCATTCCTGGGACTGTTGGGTGGGACAGCTGAAAATACCAGGCATGTTGGCATGACATTACTCCAAGCCCCTTGTGGGGCATAGCCCTGAGGGGCTCTCTCGGCAGATGGACGTCTTTCCATGGACATGAGACACAGAAATGCTGCATGGACAAATGGCCTGACCCTATGAGGGGACCCAGTCAGGTGATAGTTGAGTGTATCTGGACACATCCTCCAGAACCCACCTGGGCTGACTCCACAGAGGAAAGCCCAGCTTCATGAGGAGCCTGGGGCCACCAAGGCCCATTTCCCTCCTGAGCCCCTCTCCTGAGGACCCTCACACCCCTGGGAAGAAGAAGAGTCAGACAGACCAGACCTTGAATCACCTCAATTCCAACTTGGTTTTCCCCAACCTGCACCCTCAGGGTGACAAAGATGCCATCCCACCCCAGGCTCCACCCAGAAGGCAGAAGAGCTAGCTGCTGCCTTTAGTCTCCAGAATAGTAATTCTTCACTTTGAAATTTATCTTTTCGTGACTTCCTTTTGTTTTGCTTATATTTGGGGCTTTATTCTTTCCTGCCCTGTGTATGGCAGCCCCACCCTCCCTTGGGAGCAGGCCAAGATCTTATCATGGACAGTGCTACTGCAGGAGGGACAGTCAGCTTCACCCCGCCCTCCTCTTTAGAGACCCTGTCTACCAAGCCTGCAGTCAGCCCCTGGCCCGGCGAAGCTGGGCCTTAGTTACCTGAGGTGTCTGCACCAGCTCTCCTCCAGGGCTCCTCCTGGTCCTTCCTCCGTTGCTCACGGGCAGGGTGCCGGGACCTGCAACCCGGAGGCCGCCTCCAGGGAAGTGCAGTGCCGCATACAGGGAGGCAGCCTTCTCCTTCTGCTCCGTGGGCAGAGGCAGGCTTCGGCTCAAGCAGCACCACGTGAGCCGGGGCTCAGCTCTCAATGAGGGGAAGGGGCTCTGGGCCCCACAGCTCCTGGGCGTCCCTAAGTGAAGTGACAGGGCCCGTTCTGGATGGCCCAGAGACATGCCATGGGGCCTGGTGAGGGCCCTGAGGAAGGAGCCGGGCTGCAGGGGGCCGCAGGGGGTGCGCAATGCCGGTGGCTCTGAAGGAAGGCCTTCTGGGGCATCCTCAGGAGGCACCCCCAGCTCCACACTGGGAGTCCAGAGATTCGGGACACCCTCAGACGTCCTGGCCCTTGCCAACGTACTACCCGTGCAAAGGCGATGAATGGTGTGGACCTCACTTCCTGCATGCTGGGCTATGTGGGCGCCACACGTGGGGGTGGCCCGGAGGGAGGTCAATTCCCAGGGGGGCCCTGTGGTTGAGCCAGGAGACTCGCTGGCTGCTGGGACCCTGCTGTCTGTCCCTTCTCCCTTCTCCCTTCCCACCTGAGACTCTTGTCCTCCGTCCCTTGGCCTGGACCAGCTGAGGTGCTCCAGAATGCCATCTGCCCCACCTGAGGTTGGGCCTGAGCCTGGGCTGAGAGGCCAGGGTATCCCCAGTCCCGGTCCAACAAGGGATGCCCGTTCCTCAGGCCATCCAGTTGTGCAGAGAGGGTCTTGACCCTGCTGTGGCCTCTGGGTCTCTCCCTGAGGGACCCTAAGGAGGTACTTGGGGGGAAAGGTGCCCTCTGCCACAGCAGTGAGGACACCAGGAGCCTGAGGCAGAGTGCCCAGCTGGTGGGCCTGGTCCCCATCGGCAGCAAGCGGTGTGGGCGCCTCGTTCCCTGGCCCTGCCCAGCTCAGGGCAGCAGCAGGAGCAGTTGAAGAGGCATCAGAGGACTCCAGGGCTTCAGCCACTGGCTGGGCACTCCCATATGTCCCCCCTGGCATCTCCCCATGGTCACCATCCTGCTTCTGACGCGGCAAGGAGGAGGCCTGCAGGGGCCCACCTGGGCTCTCTGCTTCTGGGGGCCCTGGCTGCTCCCGAGGGTCCTGTTCATCCACCTTCAGCTTCTTCCTCTCTGAGGGGTGCTTGTCCTCTGCAGGCCAGGGCTCCCCCGAGCTACCGCTGGGCCGTCTCAGGACAGGCTGGGCCCAAGGACCAGTCTCCTTCACGCCCCCACCACCAGGTATGCCCCCTTCCACCTTGGGGGCGGGCGAAGCCGGCTTGGGCACCCCTGGGTCACCTCCTGGGAGTGGCCCAGGTGCTGGGGGCAGCTGCCATCCCGTTTCCAGCCCCTGGTTTGGAGGAAGCGGAGGGCTCCTGCTGCCCGAGTCGGGGGATGCTCTGCTGCTGAGGGGTGGGGAGGACGCAGCCCTTGCAGCCCCGGGCTGGTCACTGCCTCCTATTCTGGCCTCCGTCCTCCTCTGCTTAGGAGGCTCAGTCTCCAGGGAGCCCTCAGGGGCTGGCAGGCTCCCCCAAGACCCTGGCTTGGCCTCTACAGAAGAGTCCCCAAGGTTGGGGGGGCTGCTGTCTCGGGCTGGAGCTGTGCTCTCGCCCCCCGCTGCCTCCTCCGGGGCAGGGAGGGCCAGGTCTGTGGCGCGGCCTGCTCTCACCTCCCTGGCTTTCCGGCCTCCCTGGTGGCTGGTCTTCACTTTCTGGTAGAGCCTCCTGAACGTCTCGTGCCCATACACCTGCCACTTCTCCTGGGAGAACATCTTCAGCTTCCTCTGGGCCCTCTTCTTACTGGCCGCTCTGCCCTTCCAGCTCGACCCTGCAGCTGAGACGGTTCTCTTCCCACCCGGCTCCTCTGCGGGGGCCGGGGCGTCTCCAGCAAGGGCACATGGCACGTCTTCCACGGCAGCCTGTCTGACCAGGGCCCGGGGGTGGCCACTGGGGACATCTGCCAAGGTCAGCCCAGAGCGGCAGCCCAGCGGGGCTGGGGTGGGCCTGGGGCTCAGGGGCTTCTGTGTCCTGGGGCCAGCATCCTTCAGGGCCCGCGGCTCCGGCCACGTCCTGGAGCCCTCAACGAAGGGCAGTGAATTGCTCCTCGTGATGGGGACATATTCCACAGCGGTGGACAGCTGAGTGGGGACGGAGTGGAAGAAGAGGGGCCGCAGCTTGTCCAGGGGGGTGAAGGTGGAGTGGGCGGGGCTGAGGGCCGCCCTCCTGCGGCCAGGTTCCAGCGCCCGGATATCAAAGTGGAAGGAGTCCTTGTAGGTGTAGGGCATGGGCAGGTCGATGCTGCCCTGCTTGGACAGGACGGTCTTGCGGGGCCGCACGTGGTCCAGCTGGGCATCATCCACCACAGCCTGGTTGTGGGAGATGAGCTGGGCGATGCGCTCCTCCAGCCGCTTCTTCTCCAGCTCCAGGCCGGCCCCTGGCACTCCCGGCTCTGCCCTGGTACCCCCCAGGGCCCGCTCCCAGGCCGCCCTCCCCCTCGGACTCTGCGCTGTGCTCTGACAGGCTGTGCAGGGGACTGGAGGGCGCCGGCGGCTGCTCGGCGCTGTCTGAGCGGGACAGGTAGCCCGAATCGGTGCTCTCGCACTTCCTCAGGCGGCCCTCCGGGGCCTTGGTGTCCCAGGGCTTTTCGGAGGACGCCTCCTGCTGCCGCTGCAGGGAGCAGGACTTCAGTTCTGGCAGCTTCCGCCGGGGCTGTGTGCTGGCCAGCAGGAGCCCGGGCGACGCCATCTGGGTGGAGTCCAAAGAGGCCTCTCTGTGGGCAAGTGTGGACCCAGGACAGGGGGCAGCCTCCGCCTTCATGCCTTGGTTCTTGGTAGCAAGCGGCAGAGGGGCACCCGGGGGAGAGGGGCGTCTCTGGTGCCCCTTCGCCCGTCCTCTGGTTCCGACTCTCGGCACTGCCATCTGCTCGGCAGGGCTCCCCAACCCTGTCCCCCTCCTCCAGGAGGCTGCTCCCACCCCCCTCAGACTCCAGGGACAGCCGGGAGTTGTTGAGATGGGTCTGTGTCCTCCTGTGCTTGTAGAGGTTGCTCTGCGTCTTGAAGGCGATCTGGCAGGTGGCACACGGGAAGGGCCTCTCCCCAGTGTGGGACCGGATGTGCTTCTCCAAAACACTGGGCTTCAGGCAGTCCCGGCCACAGTGTGGGCAGAGGTACCTGCCGGCATTCCGTGCCTTGCCTGGACTGCCCAGCGTGGGCCCCAGGCCTGGGGACAGGACAGGCAGGGCACCCACAATATTCACCGTCAGAGTCGGGGCCGCTGGCTTGCCTGCCTGGGTGGGGCCAGGCCCTTCTGGCTGGAGCAGGGGACTGAGGATGAAGGGCACGCTGCCCCCATCCAGGCTGCCTGTCACGAGAGGGGCTCGTGGCTGGAGGCCCCCGGGAGGCACTGTGTGGTAGAGTGGAATAGGAAGGGCCTTCAGGAGCACGGTGGAGGGCAGGCCTTGCTCTGGCGGCAAGATGACAGGACTCAGAGTCAGGTGAGGGGAGGCCGGCCCGGCAGAGGGTCCGGGGGGCCCAGGTGCAGGAGCTGGATGGTCCCTGGCAGATGGGGCAGAGCAGCTGGACTCTGGAGCCTCCATTCCACATCTTTGAGTGGCCCAGGATGTTGGGCAACCTGTGGGCAACAAGCACACTTTACCTCGGAACCTCTCTTCTCTCCATAAGTGAGCCCTTCCCTAACCCCACCGGCATATCACTACCCCCTTGAACCCTGACCACAGTCCCCAAGTACTCTTGTCCCCTGGGAGGAAAGAGCAGACCCATCATGCCACCAACACATGGCACATCGACCTGGTCTCTCTGAAGCCTGAGTCTTACTTAACATTTCCCAAGGGACCCCTGGTTTTTGCCCTCTACAGGCCCGTGGTGGGCTGGCCACCATAACCCTGGGCACTGGCACAGTGTCCTCACAGAGGAGACATTCAGAAAACGTGCCAGTTTCATGAGAGAGAAGTCATACAGCTCATTGAGGTCCTTGACATCCATGGTCATTACATAGCATGACTTACCTGGGGCTTAGTTTCCCAATCTGTAAAACGGACTGGGAATCAGGCCCTTCCCACACTGGGGCTCTGAGCCTTCGATATAAGATGAGGACAACAAGGAGGAAGGTGGACCATAGTGGAGACTTGTCAGATCCCCCAAACAGAAGCACGGGACTCTCAGTTAAATTTGAATTCCAGGTAAACAATGCCTAATGAATACGTCCCAAAAACGCACGAGAACTACCCTTAGTATAAGTATGTCCCAAATCTTCCATGGGTCTTGCTTGTATTCAAATATTGGATGGTTTGCCTGAAATCCAAACATGACTGGGCACCCTGTGGTTGACTGGCAACACTGCCAGGAAAAGGAGCACTCCCCAGCCTCCCCAAAAGGCTCAAAGGTGGAGCTTCCAAAGCCCTTCCATATCCAGAGGGGACAGAATCAACTCCCTCTAAGCAGGAGGAGCAGCTGAGCCAACACCAGGGAAAGGAACAAGAGGGGCCAACTCTGCTCTTCAAACCACCAAGGGAAAGCCAGATGGGCAGCGTGGTGCTGGAAGGGCTGGGGCTAGAGGGTGCTCAAGGGGCCGTGCATCCCCTGGGAGCCCCACAAGCACACTCCACCCAACCTCCAGCTCAGCTCCTCAAGAAAACCTCCCAATTCCCACCTTTAGCCACCAGATTGTCTGAGCAACGTGTGTTGGACGTGGCCACAGGTTGGGCCAGCTGACACCTGCATGGCTCAACACAGAGGCAGTGGTTCTTCTTTTTTTTTTTTTTTTTTTTGTGGTACCAGGGATTGAACTCAGGGGCACTCGACCACTGGGCCATATCCCCAGCCATTTTTTTGTATTTTATTTGGAGACAGGGTCTCACTGAGTTGCTAAGTGCCTCGCCATTGCTGAGGTTGGCTTTGAACTCGCGATCCTCCTGCCTCAGCCTCCCAAAGTGCTGGGATTACAGGCGTGCACCACCGCGCCCGACGCAGTGGTTCATTTTTCAGAGATCTTGCAAGCCGTTGTCAAACACAGCCCTAATTAAAAGTCAAATTATATAAGTTTCCAGCTAGGTGAATTATATTAACAACAAAGATACTGCCACTTGGTATCTACATGTAAAAGAGCAAAGTTGCCTCCACCTCAGGCCATATGCAAAGATTCATTCAAAATGGATCACTGGCCTAAAGAAAGATCTCAAACTATGAAACTCTTAAGAGAAGACAGGGTGAAATCTTGATTTTGGATTTAGCAAAAGGTTCTAAGATAGAGCCAAAACCACAAGCAGCAAAAGAAAAAATATAGGTAAATTTGATTTGAAATTAAGGACACTATCAAGAAAGCGAAAAGACACAGAATGGGAGAAAATATTTGCAAATCGTCTATATGATATAGCCAGACTGTATAAAGAACTCTCACAACTCAACCACAAAAGGACAAATGACCCAACTGTAAAATAAGCTAAGAATTGAAACAGACATTTCTCCAAGAAAGATACACAATTGTCCCAAGAGCACAGGAAAAGATGCTGAATACCATTAGTCATTAGGGAAATAAAAACAAAACTACAGTCAGATATGACTCTACACCAATTAGCATGACTAGTAATAACAATAAACCCAAAATAGAAAAAAAAAAAAAAAGGCCCTGTGCAAATCCAAGTGTTGGTATGGATTTGGAGAAATGGAAACCCCAAACACTGCCAATGGCCATAAAATGCCACCGCTGCTGAGGCACTGGGGTTGGCAGTCCCTGAGAAAGCTAAACAGAGCTGCCACGTGACCCAGCAACTCCGCTCCTACGCTCGAAGAATCAGAAACAGGCATCCAGAACAAAGCTTGTGCACAGCAACTGCTCATGGTGGCTCCCTTCCGCACAGAGGGGGAAGGTATCAGAGCATCCATCAGTTGAGGAATGGGTAGGTTGGATGCAGCACAGCACCCAGCAGAGCGTCACTCGGCCACAGGACAAAAGTGATACCTGCTGAAACTGGGAAGCTTGAAACGACTAGTGAAGAAAACGGAAGGCCACAGGCTGTGTGAGTCCAAGTTTAAAAACAAACAAACAAACAACAACAAAAAAAAGAAAACCAGAATAGGCAAATATTTAGGAACAGAAAACAAATCACAATGGCTGCCAGAGGGTGGGAAGTTGAGAAAGCAACTAAAGCCTTCCTTTAAGGATGATGAAACTAGGAATGAGGTGGATGTGGTAGTTGCACAAAACTCTGGAGGTGACTAGATGCCACTGAGTGGTACACTCTAAGATAGTTAGATGGCGGATCTAAAGTCACGTGAGCTTTGCCTCGATAGAAAAAGGTCCTGTTTGAATATAAACATTCTAAAAGGTACTCCTACTATCAGATAAAAGTAGTCAGGAAAGCAGGTACTTTGGGCTTCTGTCACAAAAACATCCTAGACTGAGTGGCTTGAACAGTACCTACTCTCTGTCCCTCCCATAGACCTCTGACCGATGTTGGTGATCCCCCAGCATCATACCACCTGCAAGAACACCTGACCTCAAAAGACTGGAGAGCTTGTAAATTTTGAAGGAAAGATTTACAAAAGGTCTTTAGAGATTAGTAGGTGGCTACCAGACTCGGGCAGAGCTGATGAAACAGGAGAAAGGCTTCCCTAGGATGCTGCCCTTTCTACAGACTGAGGAACAGAGATGGCTTCCGTGGCTCTAAGAACCATGTCAGTAGGGCTGAGCCACTAGGAAGATCTGATGAAATCATTCGTGTGAAAACCCAGAGCGCTGTGCCCAGCACAGGATAAGTTCTCAATTTATCTGAGTGTTCAATAACACGCCATAATATTTTGAACTATTAAATAATGGATCCTCCCCCACCCTAATTTCCTCCTACCCCTGCCTCTTCCCCCGTCAATCACTGCGCCAGTCTCCATCACCTCTGGGGAAGGATGAGTCTCAGGTTGGATTCCCAAGAAAGGGATTCCATTTTTCTGGGGAGGGGACCCCAGGTAGCAGGGGAGTGGGAAGGCCAGCTCCAAAGGTGCCACAGCCCCCCGCCAGGGCAGCTGGGGCTCATCCCACAGGGGAGGGCAGGGCCCAGCTGTAGGCTGCCTGCCCCCACTAGGAACCCATCCTGGCAGTCCCACCTGGCCACGGAGGGCCTGAGAAGTGCCAGAACCCTAAAGGCTACCCATGGTGGGCTCTGAAACCGACCGAGGGGACGGATGGGCGGGGTTGCTGGAGTCCTTGTGGCCAGCAGAGGATCCTGAGGAAGGAAACTTGATGAACCAGAGCCAGTTCTTGTAATGCTCAGGCTCTGAGGCCCCGCAGGGGAAGTGAAGGGAGGAGCAGAGAGGGAAGGGAGGAGCGCTTCCCCCTGTGCCCCAAGGGGAGCGGAGGGAGAGGTCTCTGAGACCATTCCCCAGCAGTCTGCAAGAACAGGGCGAGCACACACCAGACTGCAGTCCCTGCAAAGGGGTCAGAGGCTGCCCACAGAGTGCTGCCCCACAGTGCATTCCCAAGCACCCACGAGGGGCCCAAGAGGACCAGAAAATGGGCAAAGGAGATACTGTTGAACGGTCCTGAGCTGAGGGCTAGCACCGCTTGCCCCTGTACGTGACAAGAAGGCTGAGGCCATGGGGTGGGAGGCTAAGAGGTGGCCTGCATCCAGACCCCAGATCCCATGGCCACTGGCCACCTCTTCAGTGTGTCCTGCGCTCACAACCCACAGAGGCCTCTTAGTAACAGCTGGCCCTGTGGCAAGATGCTGAGCCCACAAACACCCTCCTCCTGGGCGTGGCATGTGGGGCAGGAAAACTCCAAGGGCCACAGCTGATTTTTGTCACTGTGAACCAAGGAGAAGGCAAGGCAGATTGTCTCTGTTGGAACCCTAGGGAAACTGAGGGACAGGGTTGAGGTTCCAGGAAGAGTCTGGGCAACCACATAGTCACCTAGACTCAGGGACAAGCACTTATCCTGCTGCTACCTGAGACTCCCTTTATTCTTGCAGGTGTACGGCTCACCCCTCTCCCAAACTCCTGAAAACTGGTCATGCTCTTTGGTGCAGCTTTTTTTTGGGGGGGTGCACGGTCAGCAGAGAGTTGAGAGAAATGTGAAGGAAGCAAGAGACCTTCCCAAGCTTCTTCATCGAACCCACCCAGAAGTTGGGAGAGAACAGGGAAATGCCACAAATAGACTTTGGGAATATGTGTTCAGGGTCATGGAAGAGAAGGATGTGGAGAAACTCACTGAATGGGAAGGGACAGACAGGGTACAGAGACAGCAGCTTCAGGTACAAGATTCTGAGCAAGTAAAAGCAAAGGAGCGACTCGTGCAGTCACCTGATTCCACACGCTAATTACGAGGCTTCCCTGCGGATGGTCAATAGCCTCCAGTCATTCTGCACCACTGTCCCCTGCTTCGTCACCAGGCTGTGGCTTCTCCCATCCCTGCATAAGCCCCTGTCTTGCTGGAATACCACTACTTTAAAAGGGAAATCTGTCCACAACAGCGTGAAAGTGCTTATGCCATTGAGTGGGACACTAAAAAAATGGGCAAAAAGGTAAATTTTATGTCAATTTTTTTTTTACCACGAATTTTTAAAGTAAGTACAGAGGAGGCAACTGTCATTACATAATGTGTGGAAATTTTACATTCACACAAAAACCTGCCCACAGATGTTCAGAGCGACTTATTCATAATTGCCAAAACACGGAAGCAACCAAGGTGTCCTTCGGTCGATGAATGGAAAAACAAACTTTGGAACATCCAGACAATGGAGACTCATTCAGCAACCAGAAGAAAGCAACTAGCAAACCAGAAAAGGCATGGAAGGACCTTCAGTGTCCGTGCTGAGTGAAGAAGGCCCTCGAGGCTGAGGGCTGCGTGGCTCCAAGGCTGTGAGGCTCTGGAGAAGGGGAGACCAGCCAGACGGTGAAAGGGCCCGTGGGCTGGGGCCTGGAGGGCGCTAAGCAGGCGGCCCAGAGGGTCTTCAGGACAGTGAAGCCATCTGCACAAGGCTGGAGGGGGATCCAGTCACCGCACGTGTGCCACACATATGAACGGTACCACAGAAGAGCTGCCCTAATGCAAAGTGTGGACTTCAGCCACGCACCAGTGTGGCACCACCTGTGACCAATGAATGCACCACGCCAGTGGGAGACAGCACAGAGGGCGGGGTCAGCACAGCACCCGGGAGCGCTGCACGGTCCCTGCGCGGTCTGTAGACCTTAAACTGCTCTAAAAGAACTAAGTCTGTAAACTTTAAAAACTTTCTAAAATTCAAAAAAGTTTTCAAAAGAGTGGGATTCATTCGTGCTCACCAGCAAAGAAATGCAAGTTTTTTTGTTTTCGTTTTTGTTTTGTCCTGGGGATTGAGCCCAGGGGCTCTTAACCACTGAGCCACATCCCCAACCCTTTTTATTATTTTATTTTGAGACAGGGTCTCACTAAGTTGCTTAGGGCCTCAATAATTTGCTGACAAAGCCATGTTTTGCCTAAACAAAGGTTTCTACAGCAGAGGGTCTCTCTGAGGGATGGGACTGCCTGGTTCTAGATGCAGGGTCCATGTCCCAGTGCCCAGCACCTGCAGGGCCAACTACATGCAATTCTCACCAAAACTTCACCCAAACTAATTCTGCTTGGTGACATAGCCATGTTTTGCCTAAACAAGTTAAGACCCTGAGAGGCCAGAGGGTGCAGAAGGCCTGAGCAAGTCAAAGCCAAGGAGCACCTCGTGCAGTCACCTGATTCCACACACTAATCACAAGGCTTCCCTGCGGGATGGTCAGTAGTTTGCAGATGTTTGGAGAAAAAGCCTGATGGCAGCGGCTTTGGCCCCTTGGAGGCCCGGGGAGAAAAAGGGAATGTTTGGGTTCAACTCCTGGTTTTGCCACCAGCCTGCCACGTGGCTCAGCGAGTGCCTTTAACCTCAGGATCATTCACTTGCAAAATGGGGTCAATGAGGACTGAACACGTCATCCCTGTGGCACTTAACACAGCGAGATGGCAGCAGTCTGCTGAAATCGTTAATGTCATGCCTGATGACTCCCTCTGGACATGGCCCGGCCCTACCCATCTCCTCAGGCATCCCAAGGTCCTAACACGCACCACCAGTTCCTTTGACTTCCCTCTCAGAACCATTGGTCAGGGTTTCAGGGCTGTCATCCAGGACAGCCTCTGTGTCAGATGGCCTTCACCCCCTGTTTTCTCAGCCATTTCTTTGAAGGGCTTGGACAGTGGTTTTATTTTAACATATAGCAAAGGTATCTTCCTTTGTTTCTTGGGTCAGTCCAGCAAGGCACTTGAATGCTTTTTGACACCAATTTTAGGTCAAACTTTTTGTTAAAATGCAAGAGAGAGAGAGAGAAAGAGAGAGAGAGGTCTCATGATACTGGGTGGCAGAATAGCTCCTGAGAGCTCCCAGTGACCCAGAGAGCCCCCAGTACAGGGTTGGCCTGGAGTGGATGGCATTGCCTGCCATGCTGAGTCTCCTTAGCTGGGAATTTGCAAGAATGCTCAGGCACTCACTTGGATGAAGCATTACATTTGATTTAGTGAATTATTTCAAACAAAAAATGGAAGAGTGAATCAGCACTCTCTAGGATGACATCAAATGGAGTATATAACTTTTACAAAGCAAGGTGACTGCTCCAATTTAGTTCCCACCTATTGAAAATGTGTTGTTAATTCATTCTAATGTTTACTGAACACTTATTGGATGCTGGATCCTGTTTTGCCTGGGACTGAGGGACTTCCTTGAATGCTAGACTTTACATTTTAGAACCAGACAAATCCAGGGGAAATTAGGATGAGCTGCCCTAGGGGTACAGGACACCAGTAAATGAAAGAACTTGTATCACAGAATTTATGTTCCAGTTAGGGATACAGACAAGACATTATAAAAATAAATTTTTAATATATTGGAAAATGATGGATGTCATGGAACCAACCAAGCAGGGTGAAGGAGTCTGGGACTATGATGAAGGAATGTGGGGGTGGTCAGGAAAGGAGCAAAGGTTGCAACTTTAAATGGGATAGGGTACTGTGATGTCTCCTGCTTCACTCTTCTTGATAAGGATTGCTTTGGCTTTTCTGGGTCTCGTATTCTTCCAAATGAATTTCATGATTGCTTTTTCTATTTCTATGAGGAATGTTGTTGGGATTTTAATAGGAATTGCATTAAATCTGTATAATATGGTAATTTTGGTAATATGGCAATTTTGACAATATTAATTCTTCCTATCCAACAACATGGGAGACCTTTCCATCTTCTAAGGTCTTCCTCAATTTCTTTAGTGTTCTGTAGTGTATTGTATAGGACTTTCACCTCTTTTGTTAGATTGATTCCCAAGTTTTTGTTTTGTTTTGTTTTGTTTTGTTTTGAGTCTATTGTTAATGGGGTAGTTTTCTTAATTCCTCTTTCAGAGGGTTAATCACAGAGCCATAGTAACAAAAATGGCATGGTATTGGCACCAAAACAGACGTGTAAACCAATGGTACAGAATAGAAGACAGAGGGACAACCCACATAAATACAGTTATCTCATACTAGACAAAGGCGCTGAAAACACACATAGGTGAAAAAATAGCCTCTTCCACAAATGGTGCTAGGGAAACTGGAAATCCATACATAGCAAAATGAAATTAAGCCCCTATCTCTCACCATGAACTCAAAGTGGATTAAGGACCTCAGAATTAGACCAACGACTCTAGAAGAAAAAGTAGGTTCAAACCTTCATCATGTCAGATTAGGTCCTGACTTCCTTAACTAGACTCCTAAAGTGCAAGAAGTAAAATCAAGAATTAATAAATGGGATGAATTCAAACTAAAAAAAGCTTCTTCTCAGCAAAGGAAACAATCAAGAATGTAAAGAGAGTTGCCCACAAAGTGGGAGACCATCTTTAACACATGCATGTCAGATACAGCACTAATTTCTAGGATAAGTTTTTCAAAAAACTTAACACCAAAAAAAATAAACAAATAAATAACCCAATCAATAAATGGCCTAAGGAACTGACCAGACACTTCTCAGAAGAAGATATACAATTGATCAATAAAAATATGAAAAAATGTTCAACTTCTCTAGTAATTAGAGAAATGCAAATCAAAACTACTCTAAGATTTCATCACACTCCAGTAAGGATGGCAATTATCAAGAATACAAACAACAATAAGTGTTGGCGAGGATGTGAGGGAAAAAGGTACACTCATACATTGCTGGTGGCATTGCAAATTGGTGCATCCACTCTGAAAGCAGTATGGAGATTCTTTAGAAAACTTGAAATGGAACCACCATTTGACCCAGCTATTCCACTTCTCTGTCTTTACCCAGAGGACTTAAAATCAGCATACTACAGTGATGCAGCTACGTCAATCAACTTACAATAGCTAAACTGTGGAACCAATCTAGATGCCCTTCAGTAGATCAATGGATAAAGAAACTGTGGCATATACACACAATGGAATATTACTCAGCATTAAAAGAGAATAAGATTATGGCATTTGCAGGTAAATGGATGGAGTTGGAGAATATCATGCTAAGCGAAGTAAGCCAATCCCAAAAATGTTCTCTCTGATAAGTGGGTGCTGATCCATAATGGGGGGGCGGAATGGAGGAACTTTGATTGGGCAAAGGGGAGAGAAGGGTGGGGGCACAGGGGCCGGAAAGATGGTGGAATGAGATGAACCCTAGGTACATGTATGACTGCATATACGGTGCGACTCTACATCCTGTACAACCAGAGAAATGAAAAGTTGTGCTCCATTTGCGTACAATGAATTGAAATGCATTCTGCTGTCATACATACCTGATTAGAATGACTAAATTAAAAAATAAAATAAAATAAATGGGATAGGGTAAGCTCTGCTGGCACCTGGAGAAGAGGGTTCAGGTTTCAGGCAATACAAATACCTAGGCAAATGCAAACAGCCAGTGCAAAGGCCCTGAGCTGGGAAAGTGCCTTGCCAGTTTGGGGCGTGACTCCCTAAACTCAAGCAACTGCATTCAGAGATGCTAACCTGCTCAGCAATATTTTGCTTCTTTCTAGGCAACTTCTATTTTCCTAGGTTTTTGTTTTCTCATCTGCAAAATGAGGAGAATTATGTCTAAGTACGAAGTGGCCTGAAATTACAAGTACTAGCAGCACCATATTTAGTCCAAGGACAAGTCAGGAACAGTCTTGATTACTGGGTGATGATTGCTCCTCCATGGTGAGTGGAGAAACAGGCTTGAGGCCTTGTTTTGCGCTGGAAGACGGGGCTAACTCATAGGTGGGACCTCTCCCCCACCCCCTGATTGCCCTCCTTCCTCCTTGAGTGCCATGTTGAAGGACTGTCTCATATCACGAGGCCGAATCTCCCCACTACAGCCTGGCTAAGTTGAAAGCCTATCACAAATCCTTGCAGCTCAGAACACGTAATATAAAATGCTACACAACACCCCAATTCGCAACTGTCTGGCAGGCTATAAACAGATTTGTTTATGATGTGGAATAATGTAATTCAGAATATTGTATTGTGATGGTGATTGCTTCATATAATTACAATAATTAGCCAGGAAAACAGCAAACAGATGCAATGCTGAATTCAAAGAAAGGTAGGAAAAAAGCATCCCCAACATTGATGTGAATCCCAATGCTACAGGAGTTAACCCTACACATTAAACCCCCACTTTAGAAAGAGGTGTGGACAGGTACTCTGTGCAAAGAAGATGTGCACCTCATCACAACCTGCAGGCCCATAGCACGGGGCAGAGGGTTTCACACTTACAAGGTAGGCAACTAGGACCCAGGTGATGCTCCGGCTGTAGAAAGAGGCAAGCAATCAGGTCCCCAAACCCCTCCTCTCCACAGAGCAACCTGCACTGACACTGGTTTTACATGCTATTTACATACAATAAAACACACCCCTTTGGTGTATGGTTCCGTGACTTTCAACAAGCAGTATGGCTGTGTAACCAGCCACGTGATCAAGACCTGTCACCCTCACTCCTCCCCACACCTCGCTGGGGTGGGCCCCTTCCTATGCCCCCAGATCCTGGGCCCACAGGGCAATCCTCTGCCCTGTAGGTTTGCCTTTTTCAAGACGTCATGTAAATGGCACTGTGAATGAAGCAGCGGGCTCAGGCCGGCTCCTGTGGCTTAGGACCATGCCCTGGAGACACCAGGTTGCCGTGAGCAGCCGCAGTCCACTCCTGCCCACTACCGAGGGCACCTGCCCACTGCCCTCCCTGCTGGGCATCAGAGGAGGGCACAAGGGGACAGGGCAGGGAATTCCTCTCTGTCTCATCAGAGAGACATCAGTGTCGGCAGACCAGGAGCCACAGCTACTGCCCTCCCCAGGCAGCAGCAAGGACCTGGCCCCGGGGTCAACAGTGGCCAAGTGGGCATCTGAGCTCAACCAGCCCCCTTCCCCTGCCAGGGCAGAGTCCCAGGAAGCTAAAACAGAAGTCTTGCTAAACCCAGCCTCTCATGCTCAAATGCCAGTCACACGGGGAGAGAAGGAGACCAGACTGATGGATGCCACACCAAGGTGCGATGGAGAATGGTGCCACGGGGTGAAAGCAGCCATTGAGGCAGCACTTCAGGGAACACGGGCAGACACTAGGGGCACGTGCAAAGCAGGGAGCCTGTCACAGAAACCGAGGGCAAAGGAAAAACCAACGGAAATTTTAGAATAAAAATACTAAAATCAAATGCTCACCAGTAAAGTGGGAAAGGTAGAAAAGAAAAATCAGAGGAACTGAAGGCAGGACAAAAGGCAGGACAGTAGAACCCGCCCCATCTGAGCAACAGAGACCAGGGCTGGAAAGAACCGAGCAGGGCCTCGGGCACCTGCCAGACCCACCCAAGAGCGGCACTCATGCCACTGGAATTCCGGAAGGATAGAGAAGGAGGCAGGGCTTAAAATGTGCTCAAAGAAACAACAGCAGAAAGTGTAACTGGCCAAAGACATGAAGTACCCTTCCAGAAAGCTGAGTGCCTCCCCCCAGGATGAGCCCAAGGGGACCCACACGGAAACCTGGCCTGAGAGCCAGGAGGGAGGCAGCACCTGCACCCCGGGGAGATGGCACTGGCCACAGCGGGTTTCTCATCAAGACCAGAGGCCAACAGGACAGGGCACCATCATCCCCATGGGCTGAGAGTGAAGATATATCAGTGCGACATTCTATATCCAGAGAAATCTCCTTCCAGAACGAAGAAGAAACCAGAACGTTCTCAAATAAGGGGACACGAAGAGAATTTGTCACCAGCAGGTCTACCCACGAGGAATGGCTCTCAAAACAGAAAGAGAATAATAAGAGAGGTGACCTGGAACCTCAGGAGGGAAGAAGAAAGTGGAGGCTGGGGCAAAACAGTGTTTCCTTTCAAGATTCTAAATTGTATTTGATGGTTGAAACAAAAATTATAACACTATCTGATATAGCTCAAAGTGTAAGGAGAGGAATTATTGAAGAGAATTATTCAAGACAATTTAAATGTGGGAGTATCAAGGCAGGTGGAATTTCTACACTTTATCCCAACTGTAAAAGAATGACCCCAGTAGACAGGGACAAGTCACATATCTACGCACCAAGTCATCCCTGGATATGCACAGGGGATTGTTCCCAGGACCCCCAAGGAGACCAAAATACAAGAATTTTATGCAAAATGGCATTGTATTTGCATAGGATCAGTGCACATACTCCCCTACAATTTAAGTCATGTAATACCTAGTACAACGCTGCTGCTGGGTAAATAGCTGTTATACGGTACTGTTTAGGGAATGATCCCTCTGCAACTCACAGCTGGGATGGTGACAAGCTATCTGCAGCCACACATGGCCTACCTGAGGCCACAAGTCCACACGGCGACTGCCCCCTCAGCCAGCCCTGCTCCCTTCCGTGCAGCCTGGGATCTCTACCCTCTGACCCCACTGGTGCCCAGACTTGCAGGTGCACACCCCATCACCACTTGTCACTGCTCCCCAACTGCCCTACAAGGCTGGCGGCCACTCACCCAGCACCTCCAGACCAGCTCAGGTAATCAAAGGCTCAGCTTCTCCGACAGAACTGAACCCCTCCCAAGTTTGTCCTTCCCAGAGCACTGTCCCTCGATCCTGGGCTCGGCACAGGGTGTCCCTGTGTCACATGGTTATTCCCTCATCGTGGTTAATTGTTCTTACCCTAAACTTCCACAGCACAGCCCGCCATGCAGTTTCCGTCTCCTAACTGGACACAGACAGGGGCAGACTTGGTCCTGGGAGTGGTCCCAAGAAATAGACCCCTAAATGTGGGGCTTGGGGATTAATTTGGCCTTGTCCTTGGACCTGAGCATGATGCTGAATTCCTTGCCAAGGAGAAACACAGCTTAGGGCCCTTGGCATGCCATGACATCACAACTAATCCAGTTATCACCTGCAGTCATTTGTGATAAAGCCACAGTTGGGCACGTGCCTTGGGTCGTGTCCTCCTCTCGTGGACAGCAGTGATGATGACCGTAAGGACTGTGGTGTGAAATTGATTTCTTGGAGAGTCCTTGAGCATTTACAGAGAAAAAAATGACAAGCTCGGGTTCCTTAACTGCCACCTCAAGTCACAGTCTGAAAATCAGACGGTTTCTGTGACAGCCCTGAAAGAATCTCATATTTCCTGCACCTGCAGGACTGACATTCCTGGACCCCAAACACAAAATTTAGTGGTGCAAGTTGCTGAATTAAAATGACCATTCAATATTGGCACCAAAACAGACCTGAAGACCAATGGAACAGAATAGAAGACAGAGACAAACCCACACACATACAGTTATCTCACACTAAACAAAGCTTCCATAAATATACACTGGAGAAAAGACAGCCTCTTCAACAAACAGTTTTTCTGGGAAAACTAGAAATCCATATGCAGCAGAGTGAAATTGAATCCCTATCTCTCACCCTGCACAAAACTCAACTCAATATGTATCAAGGACCTAGGCATTAGACTAGAGATCCTGCGCCTACTCAAATAAAAGGTAGACCCAACTCTCCATCATGTAGGCTTAGGAACCATCTTCCTCAACAAGCCTCCTAAAGCACAGAAAGTAAAATCAAGAATCAACAAATGGGATGGTATCAAACTAAAAAGCTTCTTTAGAGCAAAGGAAACAATCAAGAATGTAAAGAGAAAGCCTACAGAATGGGAGAAAATTTTTGCCACCTGCATCTCAGCATCTCAGAGCATTAATCTCCAGGATATATAAAGAATTCAGAAACTTAACACAAAAATAACAAATAACCCAGTCAATAAATGGGCAAAGAAACTGAACAGACACTTCACAGAAGAAGAAACACTATCGGTCAACAAATATGTGAAAAAATGTTCAACATCTCTAGCCATTAGAGAAATACAAATTAAAACTACAATGAAATTTCATCTCACTCCAGTCAGAATGGCAATCATCAAGACTACAAGTAACAATAAAGTGTTGGTGAGGATGTGGGGGAAAAGGTAAACTCATACATTGCTGGTGGGACTGCAAATTGGTGCAACCACTATGGAAAGCAGTATGGAGATTCCTCAAAAAATTGGAAGGGAACCACCATTTGACTCAGTTATCCCACTCCTCGGTCGGTATATACCCAAAGGATTTAAAATCAGCACACCACAGTGACAATATTTATAGCAGCTCAATTCACAATAGCTAAGCTATGGAACTAATCTAAGTGCCCTTCAACAAATGAACGGTTAAAGAAAATGTGGTACATATACACAATGGAATATTACTCAGCCACGAAGAAGAATGAGATTGTGGCCTTTGCTGGTAAATGGATGGATCTAGAGACTATCATGCTAAGTGAAATAAGCCAGTCCCAAAAAACCAAAGGTCAAATGCTCTCTCTGATATGCGAATGATAATGCACAATGTGGGGAAGTAATAGAAGTTCACTTGGTTAGATGAAGGGGAATGAAGAGAAGGGAGGAGGGAAGGGAAGAGGAAAGACAGATCGAATCAGACATCACTTTCCTATGTTCACATATGAATACACAACCAGTGAAACTCTACATCAGGTACAACCACAGGAATGGGATCCTAATTACAATAAGTCACACTCCGTGTATGTTTAAAATGTCAAAATACACTCTACTGTCACATATATCTAAAAAGAACAAATAAAAATAAATAAATAAAATGGCCATTTGAATTCAGTCTCGCCAAGTTTCTCACGTGAGAATCAGAGCGTTGATCAGGAGAGAGCCTGCTCCGAGGCCTGGGTGAGGACGACCTACTGGACCTAAGAAACGGACAGTGCTGAGTCACCCTGAGCCTCCCTTGCGAGTAACAGTAGCTGTCCCTGCAGTGTCACCCCGCGCAGCCTTCCTCAGCTGGGAACCCGGTGGGGCCCTTGCCTGGGGCAGACACCTTGGGAGAGGCTACGGCTCCTTCTCAGAACCCACCAAACCACCTCTGTTGCCTGAGACCCACAGCCAGCACCAGACCTCAGGAGGCCCTGCCGACACACGCCAGCAGGAGCTGGGGCTGGCTCAAGTGGGTTCTGAGGTCTGTCAAGGAGGCCACAGAATGACCCCAACAGTTCGGCCAAGTCCGTCCGTGTGGGGGCCTTGCCAGAGCCTCCGTCCAGTGCGTGGGCTGTGCAGAACCGTGTGGCTTCATGGTCTCCTAGGTGGGTTGGCAGAAATCTGGATGTGAGGGTGACCTGCACGTGATAAGACTGACATGCCAGGGCTCCCGAGGGGGGAATCCGAAGGCAGAGCTCCACGGGAATGCTGGGCTAGAGGCACTGCACCCCGACTCCTCAGGGAGACCCAGAAGCACCTTCTTCCCAGGGCACTGAGGAGTTGTGAGCCCCCCCTCCCCCAGCTCTGTGGCTGCTCCTTCCTTGGGCTCGGGGGGCTGCAGGGGATGTCATCATGGAGAAGGGCTTCCTCGTTTCCAGGTGGCTCAGGGATCCCAGAATAGGGAGGACCAAGGGGCAGGACTCATTGTCAAAGGCAAGAGGGCCACCAGCCACAGGACATGCCCGCAATCAGACTGCCTGGCTCATGCACATCTTCAACAAGAGCTGCAGGACTGCGCCATCCCTAGGACTGAATGGGCGGGCAGCTCACTAGGACATCGCTCCATCTACAGTTACCTGTGCCTATGTGCAAGTGACCTGAGCTAAGTCTCCAGGTGGAGACCCACAGCCTCCCGCCCAGTTTCCCGAGCGCAGCCAGTTTGCAGACCTGCAGGCGCCAGGCTGGCTCCCCTCGACGGAGGCCCCTGAACCCGCACCACCAGGACACACTGCAAGCCTTCCCCCACGCCTCCCGAGGGACCTGCGGCCACACACCAGGATGACTGCCTGGAGGAAAAGCAGATGCTCAGAGTCTCCGCAGATCACCAGATGCCCGAAGAGGTCAAGAGCCAGAGCAGCCGGGGCTCTGCCCGAGGGCAAGGGACACAGAGGATGGCGCTTGAAGAAGGCCAGAGACGTGAACTGCGACCTCACATCCAATCAGACCGTGGCTAAGGCCACCGGGGCAGCTTTGCACATGTTCTCTGTGAGCGGCACATGAACGAGCTCATTCACCCACGGTGCTTGGTCTCCGCTCCTTTCTCCTAATTCCCACTTCCTGTTTTTAAGTCTTACACACAAGTTATCCGAGGGTTACTTTACAACGTAGTCTTTGGGGAACAGAATATTTGGCGAGAGTGTGACTGAGTCTGAATAAAGAGCAATGGATACAGCTGCCACAGGACCCGGGGACTGTCTTCTCATCATGAGGACAATGAAGAGTCTTCACCCATGGGAGGGTGCTTGCTCTTGTCCAGTAGAAGCAGAGAGCCATTCTGCGGCCATAAGGAAGCTCAAATGTGCACAGCTGAGTGTACCTGGTGTTGAGTGGGCAAAGGGCCAACTGTGTCCCTCGCAGGTGGATTTCCTACCTGCTGTGCTGCACCTGGGCGCACCTGGCGTAAACAGTGCAACTCTTTCTGCTCTTCTCCTTAAAGTGAGCACAGGGCTAAGTCCTCCCAACAGAAGGTGCCAGAGGAGAACTGCAGGACGGAACCCAAGCTTCTGCAGCCCTGGCCACCCGCCCATGGCCCAGTGCGCCACGGGGACCTGCCACTCCTCTGCGACACCAACAGCCCATGGCACCTGCTGGGGCTGGAGCATCCACAGAGACCAGCCCCACTCCCCGGTCCTGCAGCTTGCAAGCTCTGAGGACTCGAGAGGGCTGGCTCCCACCTCCCCTCAGGACTGCTGCCTGCTGTTTGCCACATGAACTCCAGTCTGGCCAAACTGACCCAGTCCTCAGCCACTCGGTGGCAGATCACATCTTCTTCCATGAGATCTGAATTCCTTCCACATTCTCCCTTAGGTATGCTCTCAATCCTGGGATATCGCATGGAGTTTCCTTGTTTCTTATAGTCACTTTTAGTATGGTTAATCACTCTTATAATTACACCACTCTTGCTTAAACTTCTGTGTGGCTTCACCTTCCTGATGGGATCTAGACAGCTACCCCAAGATAGAGCATATCCCAAGTCATCAAATAACATAAACAGATTTGGAGAAATCTCACCAGGTGTGTAATCAGACCACAGTGGAGTCAAGCTGGAAATCCATTAACAGAAAGATAACAGGAAAACTCCAAATACTGGAAAACTAAACAACGGGCTTCTAAATAATCCATGGGTCAAGGAAGAAGTCTCAAGAGTAATAAAAAAGATACGCTGATGTATGAGAACAAAAATACAACATCTTAAATTTTGTGAAACATAGTTAAAACAAGGCCGAGAGGGAAAGGCACAGAGCTGTGTGCCTACTTTAGAAAAGACAGAGTTTCCAGTCAAAGCTCCAAGCCCTGCGCCATTGAGTGAAAGAAAGCAAAGCCCGAAGCAAGAAGAAGGCAGGAAATAACAGAGGTGGGGAAGAAATCGATACAATTGAAACAAAAATAATAGAGCAAATCAATGAAAGAAGAAGCTTGTTCTCAGGCAAGATTGATAAAATTGATTTAGAATCTCTTCAAAGACAAATGAAAAATTAGAGAAGACGCAGACTGTCGATAGCAGGAATGAGGCAGGGGCCATCGCTACAGACCCCTGGGCATCAGGGGGCTCAGGAGGAGGCCTCGATGAAATGGACCGGTCCTTCAAGAAGCACAAGCTACCAGAACCCACCTGATCTGAAGCAGACAGTGTGAGTAGCACTGTAACTCATCAGCTTGAACCTGTGATTTTAAACTCCCACACCAGAAGTCCCCAGGCCCTGATGTGGAACATTCTGCCCAACTTTTAAAGAAGCATCAACACCAATCCTATATCATCTCTTCCAGAAAACAGAGAAGAAGAGAATGCTTTCAGTTAATTTTATGAACCCAGATATTATCTTGACACCACACAGTATGAGAAAAGAAAGTACAGGCTGAGATCCCCTGTGAGTATAGATGCAAAAGCTTTCAGAAAGTACTAGCAATAGAATCCTATGATATGAAAGAGTTGCACACCATGACCAGGGGCTGCAGGAGCACGTGTGGAGCAATCCACCACACCAGCGGAGTGAAGAGAAACAACCAACCTAGGGAACACTTCTGACAAATCAACACCTGTTCCTGAAAAAAACATCTCTGAAAAATAGCAATAAACAGAGGCTGAGACAGGAGGATGGCGAGTTTGAGGCTAGCCTCAGCAAGTGATCAAGGGCCCAAGCAACAAAATCCTGTCTCAAAAAATGGGCTGAGGATATGGCTCAGTGCCCCTGGGTTTAATACCTGGCACTGAAAGAAAAAGGAAAAAAGAAGAAAGAAAGAAAGATAAATAAAGATAAAAAGGAGAAAAGAAAGAAGAGAAAGAAAGAAAGAAAGAAAGAAAGAAAGAAAGAAAGAAAGAAAGCAAAGAATGAAACAAAGAAAATAGCAATAGTAATCTTAATGTGATAAAGAGCATGGACATGACTGCAGAGCTAACACCACACAGTCTTCTTCCCTGAGATGACAGCAAGACAGAGACACCGTTCTCCCCACTCGGATCCAGCAGGTTCCTGGAATTCTAAGCCCTTCGGTAAGGTGGGAAGAAATGCAGGCTACAGGGAAGACACACAGCAGGGGACCAGCAAAGCCACTCCTGCTGGCCGGTGACTGGAGCATCTCTGTAGAGAGTCCTAGGGAATCCCCCCCCCTTCAAAAAAAAAAAAAAAAAAAAAAAAAAAACCCTCCTAGAACTAATAAGTGAGGCCAGCAGGGCACAAGATCAACACACAAAGATCAATTGCATGTCTAGAGCTAGCTGTGAATCATTGGAAACCAAAATTAAAAAACATAATGCCATTTCCACTCACTCAAAAAAAATAAATAAAATACTTAGGTGTAAATCTAGCCAAACATGTACAGGGCTTATGTGCTGAAACCCATAAAACACTGATGAATGAACTAAAAAAAAAGACCCTAAATAATAGAAAGGCATATTGTATTCACAGATGGGGAGATTCAACATAGTAAAAATGTCCATTTTCCTCAAATTGATATACAGACTTCTTGCAATTCCCATCAAAATCCCAGTAAGATTTTCTAAAAAGCTAAAATTTATATAGAAAGGAAAAGGACTAGAATAACTCAAACAATTTTGAAGAAGGGTAATAAAGTGGGAGAATCCGTCTACCTGACTTGAAAATTTATTATAGAGCTACAGTAATCAAGACTGTATTGTCAGAGGAATAGGCATAGGAATAGATCAGCAGAGCAGAATAAGAATAATAATAACGAAACAGAAATTGAGCTGCATAAATATGCCCAACTGATTTTTGACAAAGGTTCAAAGCAATTTTGTAGCAAAAGTGCAGCCTTTCAACAAAGGCACTGGGGCAAGTGACTTCCATTGCCAAAAGTAAAACTGAGAGCCCACACCTAAAACTCACACCTCACATGCACAAAAGTTAACTCAGATGCAAAACAGGCTTGAATATGAAAAGCAGAACTATTCAGCTTTAGGGGAAACCCATAGGAGAAGATGCTCAGAATCTAGGACGCAAGAAGGAGTTTCTAGACTTGCATGAGCCACACAAGAAAAATTAATAAATTTCGCCTCATTAAAATAAAAACTTTTTACTCTGTAAAAATCCCTGCTTGCAATAAGAGAATAGAGAACACTAGCCGCAGACCTGGAGAAAATATTTGCAGCAACATATCTGTCAAATAACTCACATCTAGAATGTACAAAGAACTAGAACGATGAAGAATAAAAAGAAAACAAAAAAAAAAAAATCCAACAACAATCCAGTTAGGAAATGAACAAAAGTCATAAGAGGCAATTACCAGAGGAGATAAACTAATGGCACATGACACATACAAAGACATTCACCATCGTCATCTACCAAGGAAATGCAACTTAAAACCACGGCGAGACAGCCCTGTGCTCCTGTCAGAAAGCAACAATAAAGAATGCTGGTGAGGATGTGGACGTGTTGGATAGGTCCCTGCTGTGAAGTGAAGTAGCACAACCATTCCAAGAAGGTGCAGCTGGACATGCAGCCCGCCATCACCCAGCAGCGGTGCTCCTGGAGATTCACCCTGGAGCCAAGGAAACACAGACACCTGAACACCTGTTGGTGAATGCTCACAACACTGGCTTTGTGATGGCCCAAGGTGGGAGTCAGCCCAGACGCCCTTCAACAGACCAGTGTTTAAACCAACTGCAGTACTTTCCTACAGTGGAATACTACTCAGCAGCAAAAAAAAAAAAAAAAAAAAAAAGGAAAAAGCTATTGACATGGATTTGGATGAATTTCCAGAGGAATTATGCTCAGTGAAAAAAGCCAATGCCCAAGAGCTGCACACGAAACAATGCTCTCACCCAACATTCTTGAAATGGCCAATTACAGAACTGCACAGTGGGTGGTTGCAGGTTAGGAGGACAGGATGGACGGAAAGAGCAGGAGAAGTCAGTGTGGCCCCAGGGTCCTGGCAGTGATGGAAATGTTCTGTATCTTGACTCTGTCACTGTCAATACCAGACCATAACTTGGAGATGCTGTTATCAGGGGGAAATTGTGTCAAAAGCACACGGGGACTTTGCCTTTTTTCTTCCACCTCTATGTGAACCTACAATTATCTCAAAACAAAGGGGCTATTTTTTAAAAATCATAAACAAACAGAATCAAAACGAGCAACGTTTCCAGTGAGAGTTAATGTTATTTGATGCAGCATCTATAACCTCAAACCTCAAACCTCAAACCCTGCCCTGGCCATGGGCACCTGGCCCCCCAGAAGAAACCCCAGCTCTCACAGGCCATTTTCTTCAATCTCGTTTTGTTTGTATCAACTCACTTTTCTTTTGTTCACATACTCTTGTGTTCAAAGGCAGTTGCCATTGCTACCATACATGGACAAGCTTTAGAGTGGCTGCCACCCAGAAGTCATCACAAAGAAGTCTCAGTTAAAGAGACAGACGCGCGAGGGGCCAGTGCCTGGTGGCCAGACAGTGCTCAGGCGAGGTCCCCTGCCCCATGCCCAAGCCACGGCCGCGGAACTTTCTCAGCATGAAGTTCCAGAATGGTTGGGCCCCTCTGGTGCCCCACCCTCGCAAGGACAGCACGGGAAGTGGAGCCCTGGGCCTGGGAGACAGACCCACCTTCGCCCCTTTGCTACCTATAACCCCCGTGACCTTGAACAAGTCACTTCTACGTGCCCTGCTGTCTTCCTTTTCTCACAGTGGGCTCTCGTCCCTTTGTTGAAGATCAGAAGGGACGCAGATGTGACTGTTGGCACAGGGCGGGCTCCCGGTGCGTCTGCCCTCATCAAGTGTGGGCCCCCACCCCCTTTTCCAGCCTTGGTCTCTGTGGACAGCCGCTGCGCTGCCTGCCAGGAGAAAGATCTCTCTGGCTGGTGACCCCTGGCCTCTCGCCGTGAGCTCATTTCCCCAGGCAGCTGTGCTGCGGTCACTTAGGTCCTCTCGGGTCACCCTGCTCATGTGGAGCACCCCTTGGTGACTGGCCCCGGCCCCAGTTTCCCAGCCCATCTTCATGCCCTGGCTCCTGGGGTCTGCGGCTGCTCTGAGCCTGCAGTCCTCGCAGGAGTAGGGAAGTGCGGGTGGTTCCAGGCACATTCCTTCAGACTGGCCCTGACGTGGACGCTGCGTCTCCCCACCAGCCACTCTTATCGTCCTCTAGGTTGCATCCTGTCCTCCCTGCATTTCAGAAGATAAGATCTCTGGTGTCACTCTTATAGAAAGATTTGCTACGGGAAAGGAGAGACGCGTTGCCACTCAGAACCTGGCTTCCACGGCTTATCTGAGATTCCCTCCAGCCCTGGGCTATTTTGGAGGCTGGGAAGCCAAATATGTGTATAAATACATGGTTCCTTGGCCCCTGTAAATCTCACTGAAAAATGCTACCCTTGGATGACTGATTAGCGTGGCTGCTATAAATAGCATGTCTATCAAATACCTTGATAGTTAGATTACACTCTGTTTAAAACTCTTGTGCTAATATAATGTATGTTTTTAACCAATTCACATCTTCAATTTAATTAGGTCCATCATTGGGGGGAAAACAGCTTATAAAGCACAAAATTCCCTTACAAATGTTTTCGTGTTTAGTAGAACATAGATTGTGAGCCTGGTTTCTGACAGCCATTATAAATTGCAGTAAATATTTTGACAAACACAACAGTGGTGGTAGGCACACAGGAGAATTGCTGAACTGGGTCAGACCCAGTTTCACGTAGCATTTCTTTTTAACTGTGGGTTGGGAGACAAATGTATCATTAAGAACATGGGTAAAAGAGCCTGTTGGTTAAAAAAATTTTTTAAAACTGGCCTCTTCTGTATCTGTGCCCTGGGGCAGTCACCTACCTTTATGAAGAGAGGTGCATTTCCAGCCAGAGCCACACCAGTTCAGACGCAGATGGCCTGGCCCAGTCTGGAGACAACGTCCACAGATCCAGTAAGGACCCCAGGCCGGCTGCACAGACGAGAACTGAGCCCCTGGAGCCTCGCCCCACTCGGCAGGGGACTTGCTCCTCTTTGCCGAGAAGGCATCTGGTGTCCTCTACCAGTTCCTGCTCCGTGGGCAGCATCTCAGAGCAGAGATGTTCCATGCACCTTAGAAAGTAAAATAAAAGAGAAGGGCCTCCCAGTGCTTGACCTTTGAGTCAACTCTGTGTTTAACTGAGAAAAGCACCATTTTGGGTAACCTGGAAGAGACTCAGGCAGAGATGAAACTTGTCAGGTTCAGAAAAAGGAAGTCAATTATTGTCTAT
Organism: Tamias sibiricus; assembly: GCA_025594165.1. Lineage (NCBI taxonomy): Eukaryota > Metazoa > Chordata > Mammalia > Rodentia > Sciuridae > Tamias > Tamias sibiricus. The sequence continues at coordinate 154,881,649 of CM046659.1, forward strand.
ACGTTACTTAATGTGACAGTAGCAACCCTTAGAAAACAGGAAGAGAGAAAAGCAGAGACCCAAAAAAAAAAAAAAAAAAAAAAAAGTACAGACACAGCTCAGGTCTTCAGTGGTGTGGCTATTGATCTAACAACCCATAAATGGAGGCTGCTTCCTAGGAAGGTAGGTATGCAAAATATTGCATTAGAGATGAGGCTGTTCTGCACAGGTGAGTAAGAACGAGAGCTAGGGTGTGCATTTTCCTGGAGATAGGGTTAGCAGAGCCTCCACCGAGACCCTGGAGGCTTCCAAGGGCCCAGAATGAGCATTTCCATTGCAGATGGCCAGGCGGGAGGTGGGCAGCAGCCACGGTCGCTGCAATGCTGGCTTTATTAATAATTTTGATACTGTGCTCAATATGGATTTGTTTGCATTGATTTCTATTTTTAAAACATTGCACCAAGTTATGATCTGAATGATGAGCCTCTGCCTTTAGTTGTGCCCCCAAAGAGAGCCTCTACTCCTGCTGCAGGCTGGGCTCTACTCTCTGACCTTGGAAGGACTGAAGACACGAAGGAAAGAATCAAGGGAGTTACAATAAGGAGAGATGAGACCAGAAAGGGGTGACGGGGTCTCCTAAGCAGCTGCCACGCCCACTCCCCCCAGGACCTAGCCAGTTGTTCTCCCAGCCTTTACCAAGGACATCCTCAGGAAAGAATCTGTCTCCAGATCTTTAAAAGACTTCCGTTCACCCCTCTTCTCCTAAATTTCACTTGGAATGCACTTTATTGAAATAAATTAATGGACAGGTTTCCTGTACAAAGCTACTTTATAAACAAACAAAGCCTTTGGAGTTGGTCTGATTAAAAACAAAGTATCAAATATGGACCACATAAAAAGAATGTGGACTTCCTGTAGGCAAGACAATCTTGAGGCAATAAAAGGGATGAGGTTCTGATTATTGCTACAGCGCAGGGGAACCTTGAGAGAGTGGCAGCACATGAAAGAAGACAGACACTAGAGTCACACCTTGTGATTCCATTTCAATGAAATGTCACAAGAGGCAGATCTATAGTGACAGAAGGCAGAGTGGTTGCCAGGGGCTGGGCATTAAGGGGGCAAGCCAGAACATGTGCTGGAGGGCACAGGTTTCCTCCAGGCTCTTGAACGGGCTCTGGAGCAGATCACCACGAGGCCGTGTGGCCACGCTGTCCCTGACTGCAGCCTGGTGCACAGCATGGTCATGTGAGTGATGGCCAAGTATTAAACAAATGCACCTCCATGCTCATGCTCAACTTCTCTGAGCACTACAGTGCAGTGTGACCATCACAGCATGCTACGGAGAGCCAGAGAGAGCGGAGCGTCAGGCCACAGTCACCAAAGAGAAAGAAAAATGACTTTCAAAGAATCAGCTTGCTTTCTCGGGCCTCTTTTTCCAAGAAAACAAACAACAAAGATAAATAACTTTCTTGCCAAGAGCAAGGCTCTTTGGCAAATTGCAGTCTGTAAGGCTGCTCTTTAAGACAAAACTCTCATGCAGCTAAATGGACAAGCAGGCAGCCACGAGAGGACACCAGACACTGCTGTGTCCAGGGGACACTGGTGGGAAGAATGCGCACTCAGGCAGGGCCACAGAGGCCTCGTGCCCTCACACCACCTACTGGCAGGAAGCCAGCTGGCAGATGCAGGATGCTCCCTTGCTTTTGGGGGAGTTCGGGGCTCGGTCCCCAGGACCCTCCCCAGTTCCATATGTGCAGTCACATGGCAGAAAGTCATCAGCAGAGCCTTGCCAAGCAGAGCCACCTGGCACATCTGAAAGGACAGCTGGGACAAGGGGCCCAGCACCGCCTCACCAGCAAGCAGGGGACTGTGTATCACCTCTTGCTACCTGGGCAGCTACGTGGGTGACAACTGTCAGACGCATCTCCATGGGGCTCCTCCAGGACTCAGCCCTGTCACCACAGCCTGCTGCTGACTGTGCTCTCCCCAGAGACTCATGGTCTGAAAGTATGTGCTAAATAAATGTTCACTCAAGACAGACAGCCATTGTTTCTCTTCTGGAAATTTCCAAGATGCATGCTCAGCGCATAGCTCTGCTTCTGTGTCCCCCCGCCCTTCCCTGGTCTGTCTACCCTCTCACCAACGACGTGGCGCCTGTCTCTGCCATCACACACTCACGTGCACTGCAGCACATTCCACTGAAGGAACCCCTCTGCCAGGCACAGAGTCAGCTCTGGCCAGCATCTGCTGACAAGGAGTGCACCTGACCCCTCCCTTCAGTGACCTGGCCTGTGGAGCCTTGCAAACCTACACAGCAGGCGGGGCCTGCATGACCAGGGAGGCTCGGCGTGCACTCCAAGGTGGAGTGCTGGTCCGTTTGCACACGTGCGCTCAGTACTCAGCTTCACTCCCAGCTGGTTCCCTCTGGGGGTCTGGTTCCCCAATGACCTCTGCAAAGACCCCTCCATTGTCAAAAGATGCTCTGTATCACCCCTGCATGACGATTATACCTGTCGAGTCCCTTCAGGAAGGAGCACTCCACAGAGGTGTGACAGCGGCTGGTGGCTGTCCTTCTCCCTCTGTACATTTCGAAATGTGGAACGGGATGAGCACCCCTGCAATTAGCTGTCTGCACTTCCCGTCCTTGGGGCCACTTAGATGATGTTTTTACTTAAAGCTTGGTGCATTCAGCCAGTTTTTGATTGTGTATGGTAATGGGGGTCAAGGATCAGCTGAATAATTGAAATGGAAACTTCATTCCCACTGAGGTTTCTCTCCTCTCCACCTCCTGCCTTACTCTCAAGCTCCCAGGCCAGAAGGGGGCACCATAGGGGCATAAGGGGTCCTGGGCTGCAGGTCCCCATCCCTACACACCCCCAGGACTTTGCTTCTAACTTGCAGGGCAATGATAAGCGAGCCCTCCACTCCCTGTGCGTCTGTGCCGGGAAGGGCCGTGGCTTTGCTCTTAGCCCAGCTGTGTGACATCTCCATTCATATTGATGACACGTTCCTTGGAACTGACTTGCTTTTATCATTTAATTTGCCCCAAGCTGTACTACTAGTTGATATGATAGTAATATATTTTTTGTAGTATCCATTAAAATAACTCTGTGAGTCTCACACTTCTTTCAAAAAGCTGTATCAAAAGGCCTCAGTGAGCCCAGCTTGCCTCCTAGAGAAGGGCAGCATTCAGGAAGGACAGGGACGTGCGCTCCAGCCTGGAGGTCGCTGACCCACGCCCCATGAGAGTCACGGGGTGAGAGGGACATGGGAGCTCCTGCACACACCGTGCAGCTTTTCTGTAAATCTAACAGAATTCCAAAATAAAGTTTACTAAAAGGAGGACAAAAAAAAAAAAAAAACCAGTGCCTCCTCAAGTTAAAGAAAGAAGGTAAAAAGTGAAAAGGAAAAAATAACACAAAAGCTCTCCTGGGGTTTGCATACCAGTCTCTGGACCAGATTGCACTTGTGAATTTTCCGATAGGTTAAGCAAGGGAACAGGCTGCCTTTGGGCTGGTTTCCTGGCCCAGAACCCCTCTGGGGACAGCTGAGGGAGGAAGCCGAGAGACCGTGCTCCCTGTGGACATTACTAGTGGCTCAGTGGGCACAGGATGGGCAGGTCTCTGCCAAGACACCGTCCTTTCGACCGCCAGACAGTCTCCCCGAAGCTGACCCCTCTCACCTTCTCTGACCTGCTGCCTCCACCCCTCTCCCAAAACAACAAAGGCCATTTGAGAAATAAGTGCCCCCCCGGGGCCCTTTTGGATTAGTTCCTGTCACCTCAGGGCCACCGAGCTGGCTGCATCCAGCCAGCTGGGCGCTTACATGAGGCTGTGGCTGAGACACTCTTGGGGGATGGGCGGGGTTTCTCATGCCTGGACACCAGTCTCCCCGCTCCTTCCCAGGAAGGGCCCCCTCAATGTGTTCCTGAGTGACCGCTGTGGGCCCTGCTCTCACAGCACGCCCTGAGCTGGAAAGCCAGTGGCAGGCCAGGCATTGTGTGTCCCTAAAGTGGACACACAATGTGGCTCCTGAGCTCATGACCACACGACCTTTAACCCCAGAGTTAAAACCTAAGCCCTTGCCACCACCTGGCCTGAGCTTGTTATTGTCACCCGCTGCTCTGTAGGTCCATTCATCAGTCCAGAAGGAACAAGTCACATTTTAACTATGACGACCAAGGCTGGCTCCCCCATCTCCTCCCCAAGAAGTTCCCTAAGTAAGGAGTTTGTCTTCTTATTTATTTATTTATTTATTTTTAAAGAAGAAAACCATCTAGCCCGGTGGGGACAACACAGGGAGTGAAGACCCTGCCACACCCGTGGCTTGCGGGGCTGGTGCATCAGCCAGCATCCGTTACATGTATTCAGGAAAGCAATATGTTTAAACATTTCAATAAACAGACTAAAACACAGATTTGTATATTAGCCTCTGCCAGCTGCCTCACCGAGCCAAGGAAGCTTTTGTCCTGTGAACCCGGATGATGGCTGTTCCTCGAGTCCAAGTGCTGGCCCGAGACCCTGGCCCTTCCTAGGCTTCGCTCGTCTTCTGCGTGGCCTCTGACTCTCAGCCCAGCTTCATTTCCAGCTGTCTGTCCTCTGGGTACTTTGTTCCGTAAGTCCCCTCAATTCTTGTTGGAAAGAGGCAGAGCTACAATTATAAGCCTCTAAGAGCAGAGCTCTGAATCCCACCCACACCCTAAGGAGGGAGCCAGTGTGACCTCCGTCCTGCTTTTCCTTGAACGCAGCAACACCAGTTTCCATTCCCAAGAACACTTGTTTTTATTTTTATTATTTTTTTCCTCTTTTTGAAAACCACTTTATTGAAGTATTTATTCTACTTTTTAAAAAACATAAGGAAACTGCCCTCTCAGCAGCACAGCTGGACCCAAGGGCATCGTACCTCACGTCCGCTGGGCTCAGAAAGTCTCACTCGCCCGTGGAATCCAAGATGGCAGGGAGGAGCCTGGTGGTGGCCAGGGTGAAGGGCACAAGGAGTGAGGAGGTGGTGGTCAAAGGCACATAATCTCAGGCTAGCTCTGGAGCCCTACTACATGGCAAATACCAGGAGCTGGCCATAGTGTAGACCACTTAAAGTCTTCTAGGAGGGCAGATCTTACGTACAATGTTCTCACCACACATCATGATAAGGAGGCTGGGAGTAACAGGGCAATGCCCACGGCCTTAACGGAGCTATCCACAGTTACATACATACAGCTTCTCACAAGACTTCATTTTCAGTGCTAGGAATTAAGACTTTGGCACCAAGGAAAGGATGAAGCCCATTTGTGCACACTCCGTGTCTATCCACCTCACACCACCAGGCGGGGACTTCCCGATCGTGTCTTCCAAGGCTAGACCCCGAATGAAGACTTCCCTTCCCTCGGGGTCCCCAGCTGATCTCTTACAGTGTCCAGAGGCTGAGACACTTCTGGAATCCCAGCCAAGGGTGCTCTAGGGATCATCGATTGAGCAAGGCCAGGTGCACCACAGCACCCTTCCCTCCTCCCACACTCAGGGTGGTCCCACAGTTGCTTATCCAAGACCTGCCTCACCCAGGCCTCCAGAGCCATCATTCCCCAGAAGACTTAGCACCTGTGCTGAAACCAGCTTGCCATGCCTTGTTCTGAAGACTATGGAGCAGGGAAAGCTGACCAGCTCGTGAGTAAGATGGGAACAGACCCACCTCTCACTGGAGTCCCCGCCATCACCAGAACACCAAGCTACAGATGCTGCTCTTCATGGCACTGCGTCCTGTGCGGACACAAGCAAACGCAGACACACCTGCACAGGTGCACGCCAACAAGAGGAGCAGGGCACCCTGTGCCTGGCCTCGCCCACTCCCCAGTCTGCTGAAACGGGCCCCAGCTCTCTCCAATCCGTTGCTTCCTTCCTCCTACCTCAGAGAGGGCTTTGTCTCCACAGACTGTCCCATCATCCTTTGTGTAGTTCATAATCGAGATAATTGGAGAGAAAAACAATGGCAAAAGCCAAACAGGCAGATTCTAATGAAAAAAAAAAGCAGTGACCGAAGAAGTCACGATCCCTCCCAGGTGTCCGGGAAAACTGCGTCTAATAGTCACTCGTTGGACAAATATTGATGGACTACCAACCCAGGTCCCTGCTCTGCTTGGGGCCACAGGACCAAGGGAGAAGGGGACGGTGAGGTCACTGCCCTCCTAGGCTGACACTCCATTTTAGATCAAGATGGCACAAGAGGGAGGAAAACTACACAGTGACAAGTGCTGAGCAGGGGACTAAGAGAGCGTCCTCACACTCGGCACACCAGAAAGACCCAGCATGGCGATGTCTGAGGGCAGAGGCAACAGGCAGAGGGGGCAGTGAGGACAGAGGTCCCAGGCGCTCGCTGGCAAGTTGGGAAAGCCAGCACAAGGCTGATGGGTCTGTAGGGCCACCGCAAAGAGGACAGTGCGCAGAGGGGAGCCAGAGGAGATGCCGGGGATGAGTAACAGAGAAACCAGATTCCAAGTAGCATGGGACCTGGCACGGAGGTGGGGAGAGCGCCTGAGAGAGATCCAGGGTCATAACCGAAGGACTTTCCACGTAATTCCATGAGAAGAGAGAAAAGGGGATGGAGAAAGAAAGAAGAAATTACGATTAAAAGACTCTAAGGAGTATTTGATGTGGATCATGTTCTTCAAAGTACTCGAGAAATACAAGCAAGTCAAGTACTTGCGTTATCAAGTGGCTTTCTGTTTACTGCTCCGACATTCAGAAACTGCTCAGAGACTGGACCACGTGAGTCCCAATTCCCAAAGGGCTACGTATGCATTCTAGGGGCTGACCTGCCTGCGTGGAGATACAATGTGTGCATCCTTGGAAACGTGCCAGGCTCTGGATGCATCTGTTTCCCCAGCCCTGAAGTGGGAAAAAACAGACCCAGGCCTTACTCAAATGTTCCACCCTCTATCGGGTATGACCCAGCCTCCAGGTGTTGGGAGCCACAGACACCTCTTGGCTCCAAAAGCCCCATGCTCCACACTGGACCCTTAGGACAGTGTATTGTCAGGACTGGTTTGCATGTCAGTCTCTCTCACCAGACTCTGCACTCTTTGACAAAGGAGACAAAAATCTAACTTTCTTAGCCTGGCTCCCAGTAAGTACTTGGTAAGCAATTATCAAATGAAACCTCTCTTTTGTGCTGGGAGAGCGAAAATTGTTTGTGGCTTTTTCAAAGAGTTCACTATTGTAAAAAGTAGTGGGGCACGGGCTTTCTCCCCAAGACCACAAGGCCAAAGCCTCAGCCTGCCCTGTCCTTGACCTTCTGGGGTTCCTCCTAATGCTCCCTGCCCCACTGCCTCACCCTTCCTAGCGGGTGCTGGTGGCCCTTGGGACAGTCAAGCAAGCTCTCCAGCCTTGCAATCAGGTCTTGGCTGCGGGAGGCCCAGGCTGCCTGGGCAGAGTCCAGCACAATTAAGCACTTCACCTTGTATGCCTTGGCACTTGCTGCTCGGTGAAGCAATCCGCTGCTCCTGCCAAGCCCCGGCTCCCCAGGGATCCACCCCAGGAGGATGCGCCCGGCCCAGTGAGGAGGGCCAAGCAGAAATCAGGCCCTGACCTTCTCAAAAGTCAGGCAGTGTGTCTTAAGCATGCTTAATATCTTGTTGACTCCTTCCTGTTCTCTTTGGGCCCAGTTCCTCAGGATTTGGCTCTGATGGAAAGAACTCGGAGCCCAGGGGCGGGAGCCAGTGCACATGTTCTCTGAAGCAAGGGTGGTGTGAAGCCAAGCAGGACGTTGACCTCAGGAACAGGGTCTAAACAAGACACCAGTGAGGCCCTGAGAGTGTTGTGCTGGGACAGTGCTGGCAGCCAAGTCGGATCTAGGTCAAAGTGTACAGGCCGAAGTCACCTACTTTCACCAGTGCCCCAGGCAAAGCCATTTCTACCATTTTCAGAGGGACATTTTCAAACACAAGATCATATCCACACATCCCCCCTTTGGCTAAAACCTTCCAGCAACCCCACTACTCTTGGGATAAAGCAATGTCCCCTGGCCCCACTGGTCTCATGTGCAGTCTACCTCCCCAGCCACTTCTTGTCACACACAACCCAGTCACGCACTGGCCTTTTAGGTCCTTGAACTCCTGTGCATGTCAGGGTCCCCAGAGAACCACACTCATGGCCCCAAATACTCTTTGCATTACTCATTACCTCTTACTGAAACTTCAGTGATCACGTCCTCAGGGAAGCGTCTCAGATATCATGCCTTGACCAGCTCAGAAGCCCACCAGCCCATCACAGTTATGATTAAACTAGAAGATACAGCATCACTTGTTTAATGTTGTTTAATGATGCGGTTCCCGTAAGGTCAGGAGCCTTTCTATCTTGTTCCCATGCCCCACATCCATGCTCAGGTGTGCATGGATGGATGGGTGGATGGATGGACAGAAGATGGATGGGTGGATGGATGGGTAGATGGGTGTGTGAATGGATGGATAGAAGATGGATAAGTGGGTGGGTGGGTGGATGGATGGGTGAATGGATGGATAGAAGATGGATGGGTGGATGGATGGGTGGGTGGGTGGATGGATGGGTGGATGGATGTGTAGAAGATGGATGGGTGGATGGATGGGTAGATGGGTGGGTAAATGGATGGATAGAAGATGGATGGGTGGATGGATAGGTGGATGGATGTGTAGAAGATGGGTGGGTGGATGGATGGGTGGATGGGTGGGTGGATGGATGAGTGGATGGGTGGATGATGTATGGACCTCCCAGTCAAACTGAACATCCCACACATTCTCCTTCATGCTATGCTTATACCATCCCTTCAGCCTGGCATTTCCTTCATTCCCTTGTTCCACATATCCAGAGCCTACACATCCATCAAGGTGGATCCCAAAGACTGCCTCCTCAGCAAAGGCCTCAAGGTACCCTTCCCAGCTAGTTTGATCTACCCTTGTCCTGAACCCTAGCAGCATGGTCTCTGTGACACTTTTTGATGGAATCTTTACCTGCCTCACTAGAATGGATTTAGCTTGGTTCACTGAACTATAAATTATCAAAGTTGAGAGCTAACACATTTTTATTATTATTATTATTATTGCTGTACAAGTAATTATCATGCTTGCTGGCCAGTAAGACCTCCAAGCCATGTGAGAGGAAGACACCTTTCAAATACCCCATTTTTCAGATGAGGAGAGAAGCTGGTGGAGGTGAAAGAGTCACCCCAGACCACTTAGCTGGCGATCAGCAAAGGCAACTATGGCTCAAGACACCTGGCCCTGCCAGCATGTTCTACCAGTGAACCATGCTGTCCGTCAGTAGATGACTTCCCTCAAAGTGACAGAGGGAGGGCAGGGCAGCCCCACTCCATGGTGTCCCCTGGCCATGGAGAATATCTCCCTACACGTGGTATCAGTCAGCACCAATGCTGGAGGCCAGCTAACTCCCAAAGGCCAAATCCCAAACTCTCTCAGTTGCAACTACTACAAATCTCCTTTTCAAAATAGTTCTCCTCCCACCTTAAGAAGCCCAGGCCCAGGACCTGGACTTCATGCTGTCCTACCTCATCCTGCCCCTCTCCACTGAATCCACTGACCAAACCAAAGAGCGGGGAGTTAGTGGCAGCTGAGAGCACATCTAGGCTCACAATCTCTTTAGTCAAGGGCAAGGGTCTTCACCTTTCAAACCTCAGCATATTCAACCATAAAGTACGGGCAACACAAACCCCACACTTGGAGAATTAAGTACAAGGTGCTTAAACACCCAACCACCGCCAAAGAGACCTTTATTGTGGTAGGATTATTCACAAAGTTCTCCAGTCCTGGGGCATCTCATCAGGAGGATGCCCAGAAAAAGGGATGCTTCCTTCTCTTCAGAGAGAGATGCCAGAAGCTCAGGAGGGGTTATCCCAGGAGACAGAAACCCTGTGGCTTGCTGGGAATACACAGATCGCGGTGGCAGGTCACGCACACATCAACACGCCCCACAGCCTCCTGCATCCACCTCCACATCCACACCGAGAGAACACACGTGTGTGCATTTGCCCCAGCCCACGTGCACGGAGAAACGTGGGCCTCCCAGGTCCAGCACCCCTCAGCTGCTCCCCCTGCCTGCTCCCCTGCCCCTGTAGAAAGCCCATGGATAGCTGGACTGGAAGCTGTGCTCCTGGGTTTTCCATCCAGGTAGGGGAGCCTGCCAGGAGGCCGAGTATATTTGCATATAATTTGCATGTGTTGACACAGCCCTTCCCATCTCTGCGCAGAGCACTTCCAAGCTAACCTGTTATTACTGCTCCTCCGAGCTCACGCTGTATCCCCACCCACTGCCAGCAATACTATGCCAGGAGACAGGCCCAGAGCTGGTGGAGCTTCAGAGACTCACAAGGACCTCCAGGGCCCGTGTTCCCCTCAACTACAAACAACAACATTCCTCTACTGGCAGACACAAAGCCAGCCCATGCAGCTGCCGGCACACAGTAGGCTGTTTTTTCCTATCAGAGGGCAGGAAGCAAGGCTGAACAGAGAAATTCTCCCCAGCACTCTGCCTGGGTGATGCTTGAGGCTCACAGGGAGGGTCCCCTGTGCTCTGGTGACTAGTGGCAGCAAGTATATAAAAATACAGGACGCAGGGCTAGATGTGAATGTCAAGGGAACAGTGGATACTATTTCAGGGTAAGTATGTCCTGGGCAGTCCTCTCACACTGAGAGGTGTCCGCTGTTTACCTAAAAGTCCTGTTCTAACTGGGAGACCCACGGCACGTCCGACCATACTACCTGGACCCCAGGCCCAGAGGCTTCTGTTGTCACGCACATCCTGTTTTCTCGCAGTGTGTCCCTCCACTCTGAGGGCACGTCCCTGCTACCTAACGTCCACTTCCCAGGCCCGGGTAGGAAGGGAGGGCAGGGATCCCTGCGAGGTAAATTGAAAATTGCCGAGGGGAGAAAGAGGGAGAGGGAGACTAGGGAGAACATGTGTTTCCTAACTTAGTTAAAGATCTCCAATCTGTTCCCCTCCGGCCTCTGTGAGGAGCAGTGTTATCGCTGCGAACGTGAGGCCACGCTTCCTGTGGTGAAGGGTCTGTGTGTTTTCATCAACAGAGCCCGTTTCTAGGGCTCCTTTCAGGATGTGAGGCTCACGGTGGGTCGCAGAGGAAGAGGCCAGCACACAGGGGGCCGTGGGCCAGGCGGCTGCAGTCCTGGGGCTGAGCCAGGGTCTACCTGGAGAGCCTTGGCCCCGCGGCCTGAGGGCCTGAGCCAGCCCACCGCCCAGCTTCCTGCCACAACAGGTCCACTGGGACCATTCCCAGAGTGCACTGGGGCAAACGGGCCTTGCCAGATTCCCTGCATGCACTGGGGGCCTGTGGGGTGGGTCAGAGCTGGGCACTTAGTTCAAGCCCCAGCTCCGCCACTCACTTGGAACCAACACGGAGGGCACCAGGCTCAGGCGTCAGATGGCGTAGGGTGAGAGGCCTCTGGGGAGCGTCTGCTCTGCACTCCAGGGCCCTGCCTTGCCAGGCCCTGCACTCTGGGGAACGGGTACTTCTGAATATCGAAGTGCTGTGGCCTGTGACACCAGCAGTGAATCTGTGCCTCACCCAGGGGGGACTGCTTTCCCGTGAGAGCCTTTTGAGAGGGAATTCTTATCTTACAATAAGATCAGTGGATGTGCTGTGGAGTATAATGCAACAGACTTGTATTTTTAAGATAAAATTAAAGCGTATATGGCTCCATTTTCTGCTCTATAAAGGTGATGGAGAGGGAAGTCCCAAAGGGCCTTTGCAATGACAGTGCAGGGACTTGAGGCAAGACCCCGAATAGCCACAGCAGGCCAAGTACGACTTTCTGTGGGGACAGTAATTCCCACGGAGACAAGACCCAGTGATTAAGGTCCCTTCATCTGGTCCTGCTCATCAGACTCCCACGTGCATGAAGAAATCAGGAAGCAGCCAAGGGAGTCCCGACTTGGGGCACAGAGGAAAGGGATGGATACTCTGTTGATTTCCTAGGGGCCTCCAATTGTCAGACCTCCAACAAATGACAGGGGCCTAAAAGCCATTTGCTAGCATGGTCTGCCAAGGTTGGAGCCCCTCCTGCACATCTGCGGCCACAGGTGTGACCAGCCTGGAAGGGGCCAGAGACCCCGTCCACCAGCCCTGCCCTTGGTGGACACTGTGCTCCTGCTCCAGAACCCCCCCACATGTGCCCATTCACCAGCTGAAGCCACCCAGTGGAGGAAGCTGTGAGCCATGGCCAAGGCACTTGGGGATAGTCAGAAGCGTAGGGTGTACCACAGAGCCATGGTCTGAGATGGGTGGGCTCAGGGCCCCAGATCGAGTGCTAGGCTCAAATCACAGCTTGTCACCTGGGACCCAGAGTCAGCCCCGCCTGGATCCCGGCCTCTGTTCTGCCCCTTATCCTCAAGAACTTCTGAAATTAGGGGAGGTTAATTCTTCTCAAAGACCTAAACGTCAGCTCTGCCAATGGTCATCAGAGATCCTCTGTACCCAACAAAGGGTTCAAGACTCATGGCAAGGAGCTCTCCCAGCCCACTCTGAAGAGCAGGCCTCCATCTAGGCCCTGTCTTGGATAGGCCAACCAGAGGCAACATATGAACTGATGAGATTGCAGTCAGCCCTTGACAGGTGGCACAAGACCAGGGGCCCTCCATGGCTTAGGGTAACTCTAGAATAGTTGGAGACTATTTTGAATGATCTTAGAGAGTGTAGGGAGGTCACCTCTAATGGTGCCACTGGCCCGATACCCGTGCAAGCACAGGAAGCAGTGGTCCCAGGGCTGGACTGCCACTTGGCTTCTCCCCATTCCTCTGCTCAAGCTGGCCACTGTGCTCTGTCCTCACCTCAGAGCAAGGCACCTAGGGGTCCCTCTTGTTTGGACATTGCTTTTCAGAGTGACCACCTTACCTCTGAATAAGAACAGGTTTTGGGGATGCCCCTGACACCATTTCAGCCAACATCCAACCAACCCCAGCCACATAGTTAATTCCTGCTAACAGCCTATTGCTCTTTGTCTAAGCTACATTGGAAGATGCTCCCTGGTTATGAAATCTACTTTGTCAAAGTCAACCTCGTTTGGAGATTGGAGATTGGGGGACTTCATTCTTCATCCTGACAGTGGCACAGTTGCCCCCAAACCTTTTTTTTTTTTTTTTAATTATTTTTTTAATTCCAAGCCATGATCTGATGTCTTTTTTTTTTTTTTCTTTTTCAAATTTCAGCTTATACAGCCTCTCCTTTTTGAAAAACAAAGCATAACAATTGCAATTCTCCCTTGGCCAGTGGCCAGACATCCAAGGCTGGAGCCAGGAGATTAACGGATACACCGGAGAGGACAAGGTCATAGGGCAGAACAGCCTGGACACGTGTTTGTATCAGAGACCAGATCCTGAAGGGCCAGGGAACGCCTGTGCCGAGGATGGACACCTCCAGTTTGGTGACATGCTAGGGCCCTTCAGAACCGTGTGTGGAACATGCCTGTGACATTAATTAATGCCAGGCAAAATGTAGCAGCAGATCTTGGAAACTAAAAATAGATCTTTGCCAACTGATTCATCCCCCGACTGCACAGAACCCGGAGCCTTTTTCTCTGCTTCTCTTCTACATGAACCTTATTACGTTATGGCCTTTCTCCTTTCTCTCCATCTTTGTTGTTCTTCCTTTTCTTTCTGTCCTTCTTGTTGAAAGGTTTCAACCTCCCGGAAGTGATGTCCCCACTCGGCTACCCTCCGACCCATAAACATGCTTAATAAGCAAGGAAATCACTCTTTCCTGGCTCCCAGGGTCGTAAGCCATGTCATCTGTACTGCATATTTTCCATGCGGATGTCTCTGCCTGTGGCATCACACAGAGAGCTCTATAGCTTCATTTCCGATTACAGTCCCTTCTATTTTAAACTTTGTTGATTTCTACAAGGAAGGAAGCCTATTTCATACAGATTAGCTGGACAGCTGGGTCTGATTGCTTCTGATTACCGGGCTTGGGGCCACTAGGGAAACAGGTTTCCCAAAGCCCCTTGGATGGAGAACCATTCCATATGGCCCCCACAGCGTGGGTCACCACACACTCCAGAGAGGAAGAGCCAGCAGCCTTGGTGGGGAATCAACAGGTCCAACCGAAGGCGGGGTCACACCTCAATCCCACTTGGGTGTCGGGGGCTGTGCTGGAAGGTGGAGGGGGGTATGGAAGCCCCTGGGTGGGAAGCTCTGCGGGCCCTGCGTGGGGGCTTGTGTCAGAGACCAGGGCGAGTGTCGGGAGGGGGATCCATCACGCCTGCCTCATAGACTCACTCGGAGGCAGGAAACCGGGCTCAGTGATCAAGACCCCTTCACCTGGCCTTGCATCCCAGACCTCCAGGTGCACAAAGAAATCACAAAGTCCTCTCTCACCTTTCAGTGGTCAGTCCACAGGCAGGGGGGGCTGCTGCTCTCTCCCGAAAGCCGGTGGCTCCGATGAGGCAGGAGTGCTCTCCCTGCTCGTCCCATCTCTGCCTTCTCTTTATGCCTCCTCTAGAGAAAACCGAGTGCTGGAGGTTTAAAAAAGAAGAACCGTGTGTGTGGAGGGTGGTGGGTGTCGGGGGGTGTCGGGGGTGCCAGGGCGCTGGGGGGGCGGCAGGGGGACACCGGGGGGTAGGTGAGCAGCCTGCCCTGGTGTGGGTTCGGGGGTAATGGCCGACGCTGGTGAGATGGTTTTCCTGCTGGAGCTGAGCGCCACGGCAGCTCTGTGTGGGCGGCAGCAGCTACACGGCTGGGTTTCAAACCATTGCACTGAACATTTGCAAACAGATAAAAAAAAAAAAACAAAACCATTGGGTACAAATGGAAACTTCTGCCTCCCTTCCTCTCTCTGTACTCTCTCCCCTTCACCTCTCTTCTTGGGATTCTGAGGAAAGTAAGGGTGGTCACTTTCCCAGCAGGGACCCCCAGCCCCATCTTTTCCAGCCACACCATCCCTGTGGCCATCAAAACACACAAGTAGGTCAGTTTTGAAGACTTGTGCCACAGCTTTGAGAATGTCCAGTCATTTGAGGAAGATTTCCTTTCCTCTGGGATCTCTCCCAGAGTCCAGCCACTGAGCGCCATCCAACCCAAAGAGGGTTTGGGCGTCCATAGTTGATGTTCATTCAGGCTTTCTAGTGTCGAAGCCACCTGAGAACCAGCCAACATGACTAGGGTGAGGTGTACCTTCATTTCTGCATGTGGCACTTTCCCCAAAGAATGTTCTATGAACGATGGAAGGAAATAGTCCATGGATAGCAGAAAGGGGTCCTGTGGTCAAATTCCTCAATATTCCATCCCATACTGCCCTGGGTCATCACAGAGTACTCAGCGAAGAAAGGCTGGGGGAAGTCCTGCAATACAGAATCTTGTTCTACTTGGTTTAATGCAACATTCTCACAATGTGGGAGACCGTAGATGAAAGGGTCCCCTCTTGCCAATGACTAGAGCACAACACACTCACACCAACCAACGTAGCATGACCCAAATCAACCCTCCTAGCCAGAGAGGGCAGGAAGAGCTCACTGCTAGGAGTGGGAATAGGGCAAGCTTCACACCTCAGGACACTCTCAGTTTGGCATTGACACTGGTGCCACACGGGGCTATCAATGAACTTGAGACTTTGGTCTTGGTTCATGAACAGAACACGGACAGGACCAAGATGTGGGAGTTTATGATCTCCCATCGCTGTGGCACCTGTCACTCTGCCTCCTCTCCACCCTAGTGGGTCTCCAGGGATGGGGCATCCTGTGGCTGAGAGCAGGAAGTGCCTCCCTGGCACTGTAGAGATGAGATGAGAGGTCTTCCAGTGTGAGGCAGATGTGCAAAACACCAGCACTGCGGGGGAGAGCTGCTGAGCAGTGGCATTCATACTGAGACAGCTGCCACAGGACGAAAGCAGGAAGAGGACAGAACAGGCAAAGACAGGGAGGCCCCCTCCTGGGTTTGGGGTTTCTGTGGGCCATCAACACAAGCGAGGTAAGAGACTGACAGACCCAGTCCTACAGCACAATATCTCTGGGGCCTTGGCCACGGCCCCTTCACACGAGCCTTGGCTTAAGTCAACTGTTCTCACCCAAAGGTGATTTTGCCCCCCAGGGGACACTGGGAAGTGTCTGGAGACATTTTGGTTGTCATAGATCAGGAAGGTGGTAGGTATCTCATGGGCAGAGCCAGGGATGCTGCTGACCATTCCTCTTTGCATAGGACAGCCCGCCACAGAGTGGATCCAGCCCCAATATCTCCAGTGCTGAGGTGGAGGAGCCCGGACTATGTGTCTGCTCCCTTCTCCACCCGTGGAGCCCAGAGGAGACAATGTGTGCAAGAATTCTGTGCAAAACAAAGGCCAATCACTTTCTATTTGGTAAGAAAGAGACTTCCATATCCTTTAAATGGCATTTGCTTACTTCTTGAGTGATAAGATAGAAACAAAGTAGAGCAAAAACTCTCTACTTTAGACAGGGAGGAAAAAAAAAAAAACTGGCCTGACCAATAGATGCTCCATGCTGTACGATTTTGTGGGGAAAAAAATGAAATAATAATAAATGAAGAAGAGGAG
Source organism: Tamias sibiricus (assembly GCA_025594165.1). NCBI lineage: Eukaryota > Metazoa > Chordata > Mammalia > Rodentia > Sciuridae > Tamias > Tamias sibiricus. The sequence continues at coordinate 154,898,161 of CM046659.1, forward strand.
GAAAAGGATGAGAAGGAGAAAGAAAAGTGCCTCTTCTTGCTTAAGTACATCAGATGACTTAAACTCTGTGTGAACAGAGTGGAAACCATGTAGGAAAGAAAGCTCTAGAAGCTTGCCAGCACTCAGGCAGGTAATCACTTGCAATTAGAGCATTTTATAGAATCCACTAAAGAGGTTTTAAACAAAGCTGAAAATTATTTGTTGACCTTCTCTTTGAAGGAAGCGGACGGTCACGCTGACCACGCTAATGCATCCAGCCTGGGTGGCTTTTCTTCTAAGGAAGTCCTCAGCCAGCTGCACCGCAGCCCTCAGCACACACACAAATCATCAGAGGAAAACGAAGAGAGGACGTGCAGCCGGAGTTGAGGTTGAGGTGGCAGCTCAGACGACCCCGTTTCAGAGTGGACAATCTGGCCGCGTTTCACTCTGTGCCCCCCCACCTACAGGACTGCTGAGGCAGGCTCAGGGTGCAGGCAGGGAGGCTCCCTCCTGGGTGGGAGAGGTCCCTGGTGGAAGGGATCATGGTGGGGTGAGGACAAGGCCCATCCCAGGAGGGAAGGAAGAGGGCAAGGTGAGAGAACACCAGCAGGCCTCCTGGGCCAGCACTCTGTGGCCCTAGGAACAATCAGGAAAGAAGAAGCAACAGCACAGTCCCTGCCTTCACAGATCCACAGTCAACCAGGAAGAAAAGTCAAAACTCAAAGACTGATAACGACAAAAAAAAAAGTCCAATTCCACCACTCACTGGGTGGTGATTTGAAGCTCTACCATGTACTAGGTGCAATCTGAGGAAGGAAGATACAGGGAGGTGAATCACCATCAAAACTCACCATGAAAAGGTAACATGAGGGTGTGGCTCATCCAGAGCCTTAATTAAAGCCAAGACCACCTCTTTTTCTAAAGGACTTGGGAAGCACCAGATTATAAGGACCTGCTCTTGCTCTTGGCTGACATCACTGGAGAGCGAGGTCTTCCATTCTGGGACTCTACCTGTAGGTGGTGGGAGGTGTGCACAAGGGAGGGGACACAGCCAGCTCCACCCTGGGCGGCAGGCCTCCTGAGAGGAGGCTGTCAGGACCTAGGACAGCTCCAGAGCCCGGTAGTCTACTTCCTCATTTCTCCCAGGCCCCTGCCAGGGTAGGGAGGAATGTGCCACTCCCTGCTCCAGTTCCCACCCACAGGATCGGCTACTCCCTCCGCACAAATTGCCCACTTTCTGCTCTTTCTTGGCCCTTCTTCCACGTGGCTTCCTCCCTGTGCCCACTGCCGACCACTGACTTTCCACCCAGCCCTCAGCTGTGATGAGGGAGGACCTGACAGTTCCCTTAGTCCACACGGAGCCTCACAATCAGGCAGAGGTTCCTCAAGCCAACTGTGTAGCTGCAACCGTGTAGGTGGCCTCCAGCCACCACTGACCCTCTAGCCAAGGGTCAGGGCCAAGTGAGCCTCGCCAGAGAGGCACAGCCAGCTCTCAGGACCTTCCAGTGCTGGGATGCTGGGAGATGAGGATCCAGCCAGTTGCGGATTCATGAGATCATTAAACATGGTTCACAGATGGATTTTTTTTATTAAATTTTTTATTTTAATGTGCTTTTGACAGTGCAGATTTAATATATCTAACTCATGTGTTTCCCTTTTAAGTAAAATTTTATGCATCAATTTAAAGCATTGATTTTAGTCTAAAACTGACAGAAGGAACTAGAATAGCTAAAATAATTTTTAAAAAGAATAAAGTTGGAGGCATCACACTACCTAATTTTAAGATTTACTGTGTAGCAACAATAATTAAGACCATGAAGTATTGATGAAGATAAAAAGTAGGATCAATAGAACAGAATAAAGGATCTGGAAATAGACCCTCACAGAGGGACTGGGCTGATTGGCAGAAGGGGCAGAGTCACTTCCATGGAGGAAGAGTAATCTTTTCAACATTGATGCGGAAGCTGTTGAACTTGGAAGGTTAAGAGAAAGAGAAAAGTTATACTAAACCTCACTCCTTCTACAGAGCATAAGTCAAATCGATCATAGATTTGAATGTAAAACCATAATAGTTTAAGATAGGAGAAAAGCTTTAGGATTCAGTCAAAGAGATCTTTGACATAATGCCAAAAAAAAAAATACAATCATAAAAGAAAGAAATCACTAAATTTGCCTTCATTAAAATTAAAAACCATTGCTCTGCACAGTCTGTTATGAAGACTAAAAGAAAAACTTTAAGTTGGAAGAAAATATTTTCAAACCACATAGCCAACTAATATTCAGAATGCATCAAGAACTCCCAAGACTCAGTGGTAAACACACCCACACTATCCAATTTGAAAATGGGCAGCAGACATGAACGGACAGTCCCCAAAGAGGAGACACACATGGCCAAAAAGCACATGAAAATATGTTCAACACCATCAACCATCAGAAAAATGCAAACGGAAATCCACGCTGAAACATCACAGCACACCCATCAGGTTAGCTAAAACTGAAAATGCCAACAACACCCAATGCTGGTAAAGTTGTGGATAAACCAATCACCCACACTTTGCTGGTGTGAATGTAAAATAGGACAGTTATTCTGAAAAACAGTTTGATGGTTTCTCATAAAATTAAATATGTACATACCACACAACACGTCAACTGCACTCTTGGGCATATATCCCAGATAAATGAAAATGTATTTTCACATAAAAAAATGCATGTAAGTGTCTATAGGTGCCACAGGTGCCAAAAACTGAAAACAACCCAAAAGCACTTCCACAGGTACACCTACAACCTCAGCACATCCAGACCATGGGACACTACTCACCATCAGAAAGCAACCAGCCATGACAAACCCAGCAGCTTGGGTGACTCTCAAGGGCAGAGTGAAGAAAAACCGTACAAGATTCAATGTGTGCCACATTCCTGGGAAGACAGAATTAAAACAAGAGAAATAAGTGTGATTGCCAGGGTTAGGGATGGGAGTGGGGTACCACCACGAAGGGACCATATGGGAGCAACTTCCTGCCCAGGGACAAGTGTGCAACCAGACAATGTCCCGAGTCATGCCCCATATGTGTGATAAAGTGCTATAAAATCACACACACACACACACACACACACACACACACACACACACACAGATCTGAAAAAGTTCTGCAGCACAGCTCACTGCTCAGTACCCATACGGGTTTCCTGCTTAAATACTGCACTCTAGTTCCATAAGACCTTATCACTGGGCAAGCCAGATGAGGGTCCATGGACCTCACGGCACTGATTTTGGAAATTCCTGTAGGTCTATAATTTTTGGAAAATAAAAGTTTCATAAAAGAATATTAAATAACACTACAAGTGATTTGTGAATACAGAAAAAGTTGTGATGGTAATATGCCTGAGGGCTGGGATTGCTGTTTCTTTAGGTGCTGGGGACCTGGTACAGCCAGGAGCACAGTCTCTGGATACCCATGCCTTAGGCACCTAATGGGTCCCCGAGGCAGAACACCAGCTTTTCTCCGGCCCAGGTTAGATCAAATTTAAAACCACAGGAGCCTCTGGGTCTAAACGAGCCAACTTTCTAACCTGCCAGAGGCCTGGTTTAAACTCAACAGAAACTAAATTGAATGACACAGCAGATGTCTTCGTGACAGGGCAGCCTCAGACGAAAATGCCAGACGAAATCAGCCCTAAGACGAAAATCAGCCCTAAGACGCACACTTGGAAGAAGAACCATTATTTTTTTGTTCCGCTATGAAAGAAAAATATGCAGCCAATTAAACCGTGACACAATGCTTTCTTATCACTTAGAGTTTTTAATTTTACTTATTGAAAGAGTTCTTTGAGACTTAATTAGACAGATTTTTATCACATATTACTATTGTGCATACATAAAAATGAAAATACAAGGGAAATAAATTGGTTGTTATTCCTCAAATTACTTTCCACCCAGGCCGACTCCTCGGAGCTGCTTGCTCAGCTCCGACTCATCAACGCCTGGGTCTCTCCACGCTCCGTCACCCCGGCATCCGCCCGTGCACACCAACGACGTGGCATTTCTCCCAAGACCCCAAAAAAGGATGAGGGGTTGTGAGCGCCAGGCTCTTGAGCAGTCTTTAAAATCGTGTACAGGTTTTGTGCTTTGTGTCAGCTTTCAGCAAAGTGGCTGAACGTGGGATCCACAGCCACGAGTCTGGGGGAGCTGACACACTCTCCAATCCGGCATTCTCCTCCCGGGTGCTGACAGTGGCTGGCTATGTGTTAGTGACACATTTGCTGCTGAATGGAACTTCAGGTCTAGATACGCGTCATTGGCATGTCCACACACACAAAGATCCAACCAGGCTCTGGCCTGACTGGCACCGTGGCCCTAAGACCCATTCTGATTCTAGAAATGCAAACACGGGAAACACTGTGTCTCTTGGAGCTAATGAAGGCAGGGGAGATGGACAAATAAAATAACATCAAAAGGGAACAAGTGCTTCAAAGAACATGAGGCAGGACACACCAGTGAGGAGGGCTAGGGTGGGGACAGAGGACTTTCTGAAGAGGCATCAGCCACAGGAGGGTCATCAGGAAGGTGACCCTGACTGTCCCTCGGGGCTGGTTAGATGGTTCAGAACAAACACTCCTCAAGTCCCAGTGGCTTACGACCATAAAGGTTTGTTTCTGATTTATGCTGCGTGTCTGTAAGTAGGAGGAAGCACTTCCTCACGTCAAGACCCAAGGTTGATGGAAAAGCCACTGTCTGGAAGTTCTCCAGTTGCCATGGCAAAGGAAAGGGGGATATTCCTCAGGGCTCTGGAAACTTCTGCCAAGAAACAGCACCTGTCCCTTCTGCCTACGATGCCTTCGTTACTAAGGACACGGAACTTCTTTGCGGGTGGGGAGCTGAGTGCACCCCACATGCCTGTGAGCAGAACCAAAAATATTCAGAGAACAGCAGCAATGATGACTGCAAAGGCAGAGAGGAGAGTAGCCCACAGGAGCCTCTGGGTCGAAATGAGGCCCAGCGGGGGGCAACAAGTGCCCCACAGGTGCACAGGGAGGAAGACAATGAGCAGAGGAGACAGCACCCTAACGTGGGGAGACCCACCCCCAAGGCCAGGTGCACCCTGGAAGCAACAGTTTCATTCTACCTGTGACCTTAAATGCCTGCAGAGAGAATTAAACAACTAATTGCATAATGAGGTGGTTGAATGACACCTAATTTTCACAAATGCTTTTGTTGAGCAAACATCACAATACCAGAATGTGGTTTTCAATCATTTAATTAGTCTTCCAAAAAGCTCCAAAATCAGTGTTAATCACAGTTTTAAAATAATACATTTAATGTGTCCTTAAATACATTACTGTGTCTCAGCATTAATCCTGCAATTCAATACATGGAGTAATTGATAGACATTTATCACCAGGTGTTTGGATTTTGAAAAATAATGCATCTCTGAACACAGGTAACCAACAGGTGAAGTCCAAAGGACCTTGGAGATTTTCTCTAGATGATCAGAGAGGAGGGGGTGAGATCTTGACACTGGGGGGTGGGACAGAAAGGACTTAGGCAATAAAACGAAGGGCTGTGGTTGTCAGAGGAGGCCTCGTGTGGTTAGAATAACAACCATGCCCAGAGAACATACGGGCAGTACCAGGCTCCCCACCTGATGCCATTTGCTATGAATGCTCTGTTGGCACCAATCCCACTTGGAGGCTGAAGGTTGACTGTGGCTTCACACTGCCACTCTGCACGGGAATCCAGCCCCTGCATGGACTTAACTGAGAGGGAAGGAAAGGAAATGCTTACCTGGTGGCACCCCACCTTTGGAATCCCTAGAAAGCTTGAGAACTTAAAGGCTGGAGTTTGAGGTTGACCAACTTTTTGGACCTAGGGACATCAAGGAACATTTCAGAACTCACTGTTCCCCACGCAGACTTCACTGGTGCATGGCAGTAAAGAGAGATGGATTGCCAGGCAGTTTTATCTTGTGCACAATTCTTCATTGATGCCTTTGGGAAAAAATAAAAAAGAACCAAGTCCAGGAGTGTATCAAAGGCAAGCTGCATGTAATGTGTCAGCCACCTGTAACTGCCCGTCTTGGGAGAAAAGTTTTGGCTTCATAATAGAGATTTAAAACAACAGTGGCTTAAGCGAGAGAGTGCTTACCTTCCCTTTATGCTACAGTCACAGCACAGGCAGTCCAGGGACAGCTGTGGAGCCACACAGTTGAGGACCTAGACCACTTCTGGCTGTCTGTGCTCCCGCTAGCAAATGCCCTGGCCCACATGGCCCAGGATGGCACACATGGCCTCCCAGAATGGACAAAGAGTGGGAAGTGTGTACTTCCCTCAAAAGCTGGACATGGAACAGTACCATTCATTTCTGCTCAAGGCTCTTTGGCCAGATTTTAGCCATCAGACCACATGCCACTGCAAGGAAAGTTAGAAAGTTTTTTCTTTTCTGCATGATCAGCCCAGCGGCAGAGCAATTGCCTAGCATGCTCAAGCCCCCAGGCTCCATCCCAGCACCACCAAAAGTTAAAAGTGCGACCTGTTCTGCATGACATGTGTCCCGCTAGGTCCAGGTGTCCTCACAGTGAGACTGAAAGGAAGTGATGTGGGACAACTTCTAGCCCAAGCCTGGTCCACCCCAGGAACCTGGAGCCTGGTGGGGCAAAAAGTACATGATCCACTCCACATTTCTTCCTAGAATGAGCCAAACACCTGTCAGGATGAAAGCCCAGAGGAAAGGGGAGACTGGGAACTGAAATCAGGAGGGAGCTACAGTATCTACCACAAAGCATCCTGCCAGGCTCAAGGGTGAACTTGCAAGCACCCCAGGGAGCTGGGCAGCAGAAGGCACCCTGGGCTCCAGAGTCAGAGGACAGAGTTGGGGGTCCTGCCCCGCCATTTACTTTCTGGGCAAATGCAGAAGGCAGAATTCTTAACCTTTCCCCAAAAGATTTTGGACCCCCCAAACTTTAAGTATTGCTGTAAATGGACATTGCAGATGAATTGGGGTCACTAATCAGATGACTTTCAGATAAGAAAGTAATTCTGGATTCTCCAGGTGGAGCCAATGCAACCACAGGAGCCCTCCAAAGCAGAAGAGCAGGCAGGAGACAAGCCACAACAGGAGGGAACAAAGAGCCACAGCATGAGGACCTGACCACCACTGCTGGCCTTAAGGGGACCGTGAGTCAAGGTTACAGCCTCTAGTAGTGGAGCCTGACCCCCAGCCTCAGCTTATAAGAAAACAGGAGCCCCAGTCCCATGGAGATGGATTCTGCCAGCAACCTGAACGAACTTGGAGGAAGACTTTCCCAGAGCCCCTGAAGAGACACAGTCTGCGGCTTCTTCATTTCAGCTCTGCGAGAGTCGGGGCAGGGAAGCAGCTGAGGCTCCCTCTACATGGCAGCACTGTCCTTGGTGCCGGGTCACAGTGATGAGCAAGATGGGTCAGGTCCCTGCAAGGAGATAAGGACAGGGAGCAAGAAAGTAACCAAATAAGCACACAAGACCAACTGGATAGAGGGGCCTGCCTTAGTCCATCCTCTGTTGCATAACAAAATACCCAAAGCTGGGTAATGTACAAAGAAAAGAGGTTTCTTTGGCTCACAAGTTGGAAGTTCCAGCATTGGCCTGGCTCTGATGAGGACCTCGTAGAGGATGGCATCTCAATGCAGGAGCACCTGCAAGAGTGATCAGCTGGTGAGATCAAGGAGGGACCAGGCTGCTCTTTACGACGATCCTCAGAGAGAACTAACCAGGGTCCCACAAGACTTCATTTATCTCATTTCTTTCCACTAGGCCCCACCTCTTAGAGCCAGCACCACCACCTAGTGACCCCACTCCTAACATATGACCACTTGGGGGACACTCAAACCATATCTAAGTCATGGCAGGGCCTTTCAGGTCTAGGTCAGGAGAAGGTCAGGAAGGATTCTGGGCATTGCCACGTTTGCTAGAGGGTTCTAGGATATGTTGATGCCACTGGGAAGCTGGCAGGGAGGTGACTTCCAACATGCCCAAGACATCTCCTGGGGACCAAGAAGGTAGCTCTGGGATGTGAGCATCTGCATGTCAGAGTGTCACTCGTCCTGCGGTGGCCAGCGCCATACCTCCTGGCTCTGGGACCTGAGGTGGGGCAGAATGGAAGTGAGTGTGGGGGGTGAAGGAAGAGGAGCCGGGGTCAGGCCCCTGCTGGTCCTTGTGGTCAATCTGTATCTCTGCTGTGAGCCCCGCCCCCTTCCCCAGGATGGGGAGGGAGAGAGCAGGAAGCGGAGCTCCCCGTCCCCGCAGCTCATGGGTCTGGACGGGGTAACCGCTCCCGCTCAGCCAGCCTTCACCTGCACTTGCTGTGCCAGCCCTGCATTCATAACTGTAAATCGACTCTTTCTCTTCCCTCTTCCTTCTTGGAAACTGTCAAATCGAGGCACTCTTGGGGCCACCTGGCCCGCCCACAGGCAAGGCTGACTGCACGGAGGTGCCTATGCACAGATCAGCATTAACATACGCTGCCTTAAATCATCTCGAAAATTGACTTTGGGTGAGAGTTTGACAGGTGAGGTGTATTTTCTCACTGGAAAAACAAGCATAGCGACTGCCCAAGGCGACCCCACGGAAGTCATGCGGCACCAGAGGTTGAATAGGCCCTAACAGATCAGTTGAGACACTTCCAGCTGTGGTCAGCAGCATAAGGGGCTGCTGTGTGGCCTTAGGAGCGGCAGCAGAGCAGGGCCTCCGACCCCTCATGGGCCAGCGAGGCCAGAGAAACAGCCTGTTAGACCCACTCGGCGCACCTCCCCCCACTGTGGGCTGCTGGAGATCAGGTTGAGGTTTTCAGGGGACTCAACTCCCCGTTTAGGAATCCTAGGGCTTCAAATGAGTATGAAAAAAACAAAACCCAGTTGGGGGAAAAAATGGGCAAAGATGTTTCCAGAAGATGTACCAGTGTCCAAGTAGCAGATGAAAAGATGCTTCACATCTCTGATCACAAGGAGAACAGGTAAAACCAGGCGGGGACTTCGACCTACCAGGCTGGCAAGGAGGCAGATGTTGCCAAGGCCCAGGTCCTGAAGGTGGGAAGCAGGATGCTCCTGCCCTGCTGCCAGGCCTGTCAGGCGGTGAACTTTGTGGAGAACAACGTGGCAATACTGGCACAACGATTAATCACCTAGGAATTTGCCCTGACAACATAATCAGACAAATTCACACTATGTACGTACAGGGTAGTCTGTCGAAGCCAGACAACGACCAGGAAAAAAAAAAAAAAAAAAGTGTCAAATCTCCAACAAAAGAAGCTTGGCCAGCTAAGTGATGGGCATCCACACAATGAGAAGAAATGAGTCATTTTAAATACCAATACGACACCACACTTTTTTGACTTAGAAAGATGTCTCTATCACATTATCGGGCAGAAAAATAGCGAGTTACAGAACAGCCCAGGATGATGTTCCCATTTATGCAAAATTGCTCAGACAATGGGGTGTGCGTGTGCCCGCACAGCGAGACACCAGAGAAGAAGTAACCAGAATGTTACCCCTATGTGGAGAGAACCAAAGGGATCTTAATTTTCATCTTTATGCTTTCCTGTGTGCTTTGAATCCTTTACAATGATCGTGTATCATTTTTATAATCAGAAAAAATACAATAAAAACGGTTTCCATTTTAAGAAGAGAGAGAATTTAATGAGGCACAAAGAATGCAAGTCTGAAGACCTCGCCTCTCCTGGCTAGGAGGCGAGCCCACCTGCAGGCTGGAGAGGAGGGCTGTGTCCGGCCGAGGTCCCCGGCCGGGGCTGCCTCTCACCTCCCGCCCCACCTTTCCCAGCATGCTCCTGCTGGTGCGGAGAAGCAGCCTCCCTGACCCACCCAGAGCCCTCCCCAGAGGGACACCCATGGAACCGAGGCCTATGAACTGGAGGAGGAGGGGCCGTGGGCCACCAGTGGGTGCAGGCAGAAAGGGTTCACTTGAAGCCCCTCCAGGCCAAAGCTTCTGGTGCCACCCCTCTTCTGTCGGGTGAGATGTGATGGCAGCCTTGCCAGCTCTCCTGAAGACCCTGAGCCAGTGCCTGGGAACATCTGTGTGCCAGCTGGAGGCTGGGTTTCAGAGCAGACAATTGGACCAGGTCACCACCATCTCTAAACTTGTGGTCCTGCCCCCACAGACATCGGCACTCTCTCTGGAGGAGAAATTTAAGTACAGAAATGGTGCCCCCGGGCATTGGTGGTCAGGGGTCTGCACTGTGTCTAGAGGGAGAGGAGGGCGAGAAGTTGGAGGAGCAGAGGGAGTGTCTGTCCTGAACCCCAACCAAGCAGTGCACCCGCAGAGCTGGTAGGTCAGTGTAGGAGCCTGGCATTTCCTTCCGCCCTGAGGTGTCGTGTTCCTGAGCCCCTATTATGCATAATGCATGTCCACACCTGTTGTTTTCGGGGGACCTCACCACAACCTGTGATAAAGGTGTTATTAGCCCTTGCTTCAGAAGAAAAAAATGGGGCTCACAGAGGTAGGTGACTACTGAAGTCACGTGGCCAATGTCAGAGCCAGGAGTGCCACTCAGATGCAGGATTCCCAAGTCCCAGAGCAGAGACCAGAAAACCACCCCAGCAAACCTGTGCCTCAAAGAGCCATTTATAATCACCTTTAGACTCCAGAGGTATGGGAGACTCACACCCACCAAGAGTTTGGGGCATTTCATCTGCAACAGCTCCCAGCACAAGAGAAAGCAGCTTGCATTTCAAAAGTGCCCTTGTGCATTCAGAAGAGCTGAAGTGCTCAGCCGCCACCGGCACGTTTATAAAGCCCGTCTTATTCATTAGGAGGGAAATGAGCCAAAGGCCCCAAACATATTTTTCTGGCTCTCACTCAGCAACGTGTGGGATGGAAGAAGGTGCATCTGGGGCTGTTTGCTCAGTCCCGGGCCAGACCTCAGCACCAGCCAGCACACCCTGGAAACTGGGGCCTCCATGTTTGGGAGATCCACATCTTCTCAGGGCTATGAGGGTTCACAGCCCGCTGGAAGCAGCACAGGGAGGGAAGAAAACGAGGACGAGACAGGGATGTGTGTCCAGCGTGAACACCGTGCCCCTGGGGAAACCCAAGACCACCTCGTCCTAGCACTGGCCCCTGCATGTTAGCAGCCCTTTCTTGTTAATAACAATAACAATAAAGAAAGGACTCCTCTGTCCTCACACGACAAATGGGGAAAACAAGGCTGTGTGGTTTGGTTTTCTCTCTATCCACATGGCCAGCACACCTGCCATTGGCTTGAGGTCCCCACACGTCAGGCATCTTGAAATCTGCATAAGGTCCAAGTGTAGTTAAGAGTGTAAATAGCATAAATGTCCCTCCACAGGGGAACGTTAAACGGGGCACATTCAGACCTTGGGATACCAGTCAGTCATCAGTAAGGAGCAGGAGGCTGTGCACACCTCGAGGACTTCACGCAGAGTGGAGAGAGTAGCCCTGCACATGGTGCCATTCAACATCTGTGACTTGCTCAAAGTGACAGATCATAGAGCAGGGGATGTTCATGGCGCAGGGTTAGGGATGGCAGTGGGTATAACCATGACATCATCGCTGCACAAGAGCACCACCACCTGCAGGGACAGGCTTGCAGCTCGACAGCAGCCAGGGTTCCATGAACCCTCAAACCAGGGAAGCGCATCCTGCAGGGATGAGGGGTGGCCATGGTGCAGATGGAAACGGAGGACCACTGGACGCAGGTACAGCCGACCCTGTGAGGAGTTGATCCAGGGAATGGGTGGCAGGCAGAGCAGATGTGGGATCAAAATTCGAGAGTTTCTCGTAAGCTGATGGAAATAACCGCGAGTTCTAAACACCTCGCGGGGAGGGCTGACACTGGAGATGGAGAGGAGGGGCAGTGGCGAAGCGGATGGGGACATGGGCGGTGGGAGAAACTGCGTTTCCTGAAGAAATCCTTTGGTTTCCAACATGGACAGTGATTAAAAGTCTTCTTGCGAAGTGTGTTGTGCAGGCCAGGGACGTGAGCATAAGGGACACTCAATAAATATCTGTTGATGGATTGATTTTCAAGTGTGGTTCCCGCTGAAGTCGAGCTCTGCGAGGTTCGCCTGATTGGAAGCGTCTCCTCGCAGCTCCTGGTGAGCTGAGGTCCTTCGGCGCCGTTTGCTGTCCATCCTGCCCTCACTCCAGCCAGCCCTCAGTTTGGCCTTGGTTTCAATTATCACTTCAAAATGGGTGAGGCCTGAATTAATGAGATTTCACTGCCTTCACGGCTCTAGATGAAAATCAATGCTGTACCCAAATGCCAGTCGATGAACAATAGTTGGGGACAGCAGAAACTAATAAACAGCTCTCTCCTATTTTCCTTGGCCAGGCCGGCCAGCCCTCTGTCTCTCTGAGCTTCTCTCCACCTCCTTGGCAATAGAGGAGATTCCAGGGCCTTCATCGCCAGCATTGTCTTGAAGGAAGAGAAGCCCATCACTGTCAAAACCAGGTCCTCCCCAATAAGCCTTGTTGAACAAAAAAGCAGCCCCTAGGGCAGGCTTCTCAGACTACCACGCACCCTCATCTCAGGCAGGAATGGTCTGGGCTGCAGGTCTGGGCTTGATACCCAGATCTGCATTTCTTTTTCTTTTCTCTTCTGTTCTTTACTTTTTCCAGTACTGGGGGGTTGAATTCGGGGGTACTCTACCACCAAGCTATATCCTGAGCACTTTTTTGTTTTTTGTTTTTTTTTTTATTTTGAGATGGAGGCAACCCTCCTGCCTCAGCCTCCCAGTCTCTGGGATGACAAGAGTAGGCCACCTGTGCCTGGCGTCAGAGCTGCATTTCTAACAAGCCTAAGGGTGCCAGTGCTGCAGGTCTGAGGGTCACTAGAAAGAAGAGAAGGACCTGCAGCAGAAGCCAACACTCCAGGATGGTGGAACCAGCAAGGACCTCTCATCATCTCATGTGCCAAGGGGTCCGGCCACAGGGCAAGGCCAGGGATGGCAAATTCAGGGGCTCCACAGTTCCTTGCAGAGACCCATGGCCTTTCTCTCTCCAGACCCATACCTCAGCCTGCAAGCTTTGCCCCTGGGCTGTCAAAGTCACAAGATGGCTGAAGCCATCGCAGCATCACACCCAGTCCCGACAACCTGCATCCAAGGGAAAGAGCCACCTCTGCCCTGCGCCCCTCCTCAAGAGTTGCTTTTCCAGAAGCCTCTGGCCCTGGTCAGAGCAGGAAGATGGCCAGGACTACCGCGTCTAACTAGAGCCCCCTGCCTGCGAGGCTTCACCCTCAACACGTTCCTGGCATGCTGGAGGCTGGTCACCCACCTGCAAGGACAAGGAGTGACCAGGAGTGTGAGCCCCCAGGGTAAGAGCCACTGTGTTCCCACTGAGCCCCCCAAAGGGGCCTGCCCTTTCCATGGGGCAGGTGAGGTTCTCAGAGCCATGACTTGTCTGAGCCTTGTTCATGCGCTCTGAGCCCCACGTGCCCTGTGTGGCCCCTCCCTGTCAGGATGGGGCATCCAGGGGCAGAGGGGACACTCCTGAACATGCTGTACCCACAGAGGCGACCGACCCCCCCCGCGGGGCCTGCTTCCCGCATCTGCAGTCCCCACCGGAGGGCTCAGGTTAGATAAAGCCGGATCCACAGCCAACTGTGGCTGCAGAGCCCAGCTTACCACCGACTTGGATGGCTAACCCCGAGACAGATGGCCAGTCGGGTACACAAAAACAAACCCTACATGGCACGGGGGGATGTTGCCAAGGGACAAAAGAGGCAACAATTTTATTCAAAATCAGAATCCGTACCCAGCTGTGCCCGCAGCCAGCCTGTGCTAACACGAGGCCAGACAAGGCCACCAACACAGCAACCATTTTTCTTTGCCAGTGGGGCCTGAGGAACGACCCTGGAGGCTGAAGTTGGAGAACAGACAGCCGGCCCAGTTTGTCCCTCAGGCTCCGGAAAGGAAGCCGCCCATAGGAGGAGAGTTTATTTTTCTCGAGCTGCTGGGAGGTCACCTGACGTTGCCACCAACACAGATTACTTTGCACCGGACGCCTCCCCTCCCTCCCTCCCACTCCCCACACCTGAACCAACAGTGTTCACCTTAAGGGGCGCAACGCAAGCCAAAGGCATGTGCACCCTGACAGGAGGGAGCCCCGTGTGGCCGCTTCCTCCGGTAAAGGCTTCGTGACCTTTCACCTGCCCCCCTTCAGAAGCACGGGGCAGAGCTCTTCCCTGGGTTCACCTCACATTTGCAAATAAGAAATGGGATCAGAACCCACCATGCTGCTCTCAGCACATGCCACCTCAGACATTTATCAGCGCCCTCGGCGGCTGCTGCCAATACCAGGAAGACCCCCTGCCCTAGGAATTCAGGGGTTGCCCACTCCCCTCACAGCGTTGACCTTGAATCATTTCCACACACCTTTCTGCGTCCTTCTTCCACACGGATTAAAGCCAGGTGCTGCCAGGTGGACCTACAAGCCCGCCTCTCCTTCCCCAAATCACGTGCCCACGCCCTGCCTTGCCTCGGGGCCCTTGCCCCTCGTCATCGCCAGGCCTTGTGACTCCACGACCCAAAGGTTTGGGAAAAACTCCTCCACCCCACCCCCAAGCCTTTCAGCTGGAGCTGTTCATGTCTGAGATGTGTCTCTGAATATGCAAGTGGGTATTGCCCATCACCATGCGCATGAGCGCCACGCATGACTGGCGACCTTCTCATAAACAGACACCCCGGACTTCTTGAACCCAACATCTGGCCATCTGTGTGGATGTGCCACCCTGCGGGCAGCAGAGCAGGGCTGGGGAGATGCAGTCCAGGGAGCTGAGCAGGCGCCCTCCAGCCCAGCTGGGCACTTCCTGGGGACTTTGGGCAAATCTGCAGCCTTCCCTGTGGCTCAGCTTCTGTCCTGACAGTGAAGGACAAGAGGCCAGGCTGCGGGGAGGATGACTTGGAAGCTGCGACTTCTGTGAAAGTTATAAGCTGCCACATCCTACCATAAGATACACCTTAAAATGTACCATCAAGCCACTCTCCAAAGACGCGGCATCCAGCTGGGTCTCCCCAGTATTACTTCAATGACCCCAAAGAGCAGAGGCAGGATGACGTGGTGGTACTGGAAACCACCACGAGCAATCTGTCACCAGCGCACTGAGCCCCACACATCCACTCAGGGAGCTCTCGGCACCCTCGAGGCTGACGGGATGATGGCCCCACCTTCCAGAAAGTCTAGGAGGCCAGCGGGCTCGCATGACGTCCCAGACCCAGTCAATGTCACTGGACTTGTACTGGGACTTGTTCTCGGTCTGGCTGACCCTGGGGCTGAGTGCTGACCCACTAGGCTGGGCCCAGAGCCTCTCATCCTGTCTGACCTTCAGCATCCCTTGCTCCTCAGGCCTTGGTTTCCCTCCCTGCGGAAAGAGGGAAGGAGCCAGGAGCCGGATGCTGTTACGGCCCCTCCAGCTGGGGCAGGCTCTGATCCTCGGAATGGAACTTGGTGGAGAGCAAATTGCAAACTCTTAGAGGAAGCACTTAATGACTCCCGCTTCACACTGCTCCCTGGCTGTGCGATTTTCTCCTGCTGTGGGGATGGGCCGTGAAAAGGGAAAAGCTTCCTGTTGCTCACTTTATAGCTCCCAATTCAGGCAGTGCTTGCCTCTAATAGACTGTCAACTGCATGGAGGCAAGTTGTTGTTGGGGAGGGGGGTGCTTTTTAAAGTTAATTTCCCCCTCCTCCTGAGTCTTCCTATTTTTTATAGTTCTTTGCCTTCCCAGACTTGGATTTGCAAGCCTGTTGTCAAGGCAACACTAGGTTTCTCTCTTTGCACTCCAGTGTCTCAATGGGGATATCCATGGCAACAAGAATACCTCGTGCTTTCAAAGTCAGTGACCTCCCAAAGCCTTGGGACTCGTGAAGTTAAACTATGTTTGGACAACTTTTTACCACAGCAATTGATTTAGTGCCCAATAACCCTAACTGGTGATATCTGTAACAGTCAGCTCCTGCTGAGTAACAAGCAATCCCAAAACTTGGCACAATCACACAGTAAGCACTTCACGTGGCTCTGAAGTTCAGTTGGTTCCTCCAGGTCTTTAGCAAGCTGCCCATCCTGACAAGCTCTCAGGTATCTGGAGCTATGGACTAGACTCGGATGGCCTCAGCAGGAATGACCAGGGTTTCCTCTACAGGGTCCCCAGGCTCTCCAGGTGGAGGCAGTAGGCTTCTGAGCAGCAGGATGAGCAAACAGAAGCCTGTGAGTTCTGGAGACCCAGGTCTGCCACTGACCTGGCATCACCTGCACCATATCCCATGGCCAAGGCCCACAGCAGGTGGCCCGGAAGTCAATGTCACCTCTTGATGGGAAGAGCTGGTCTTGTTGCTAACAGCATAGGACCCGGAGGAAGGCTGGCAGCCATTTTTATAAACAGTCCAGCATACTATCCCTCCATGTACCCATACTGTGCCATGGAAACTTCTGGGCATGAACCCATGGAACCTGAGCATCAGTAGCCATCAAGCAGCCTTGGCAGAGATGGAACACAGGCCTTGGAAGCCTCAGGTCTCCCCTGCCCCCTCCACAAAGCAGCCTGGGCTCCCTCGTTCTCAGGACCACTCAGAACTCTGGCTCTGATTCCGTCTGCATCTGTTGGTCAGTCACTTGAGCCACGCAGACTGAGAACGCAGCGATCTCCACGGGAAAACAAAGATTCCATCACCAGGAAAAGGACGTTGTGTGCTGGACAGCCCCAAACAACAGATGATACAGAAGTCCTCCCCTCCCCGCCACCAGCCAAGAAGCAGGAGCCCACGCTGGTCAACAGTCGGCTCTTCAGCAAGAGGAACGAGGGGATTTCTTACCAGATAGACCTCCTCCTTCTGTGAACCACTGGCAACTTTCAGAATTCTATAAAAGTACTTTTAAAAACAAATTCGAGAAATCTCAGCTGTCCTAGTCCTGGACCAGGAAAACAGAAGCAGCCTTCCTCTTGGTCCCAGGACCACAGCCTTCCTGAGCCTGGGGAGGGGCGTTGAGCTCCTTGGTATCACCTGGAGTGCCTCTGCCCAGGCGGGGCCTACAGCAGCCTGGCGGCAGCGGCACAACCCACAGCCGCGCCCTCTGCGAGTGCTCCACCAGGGGTCGCCTCACTTGGCACACATCAGCTTCCTGTTGCTCACAGTGGTTTTGGTGGCAAGTGACAGAGTTCCAGTCTGGGCTGGCTTGTTTCCAAGAGGAATTGATGGGCTTAGGGACCTGAGGTGAGGCTGGCCTACGTGAGTGCACATGTGGCTGGATCGGGGGCCCCGGGGCAGCAGCCCTCTCTCTCATTTCCTCCAATAGGAACAAAATACCCGTTCACTAGTGGGACGTCAGGCCCCACCACAGAGACCCCCACCGTCTACAGTTGTGGCGAGGGCCTGTGCATGCTGGGAAAACACAAAGCTAAGAGGTGAGAGACGGTGACAAATGGGCTTCTTCTAGGTCAGAGCTTTGGGGAGGTGCAGCATTTCCCAACTTTGTGCCATTGGTTCCAGCAAGAAAAGACCAGAGAGGGTCTGGGCCAGAGGCTAGCGGTCCCCTGGAGGCCAGGAGAGGGTTAACCCACTGTTGTGCAGGATCTGCGGCCCACCACCCTCTGTACCTGCCACCCACAGGAGACCCGCTCCCCACTCCCTGTGCATCATGCACCTGCTGCTGCTGGGCCCCTCGCTAATCCCCAGGAGTCATCCACTTTAAAATTCCCACTCTCCTACCACCACTGGAAATATCGGGCACCTGGCACCGCACCACCAGTCCCCAGCCCCTATTTTTTTTTTAAATCAAATGTTTTAAACAGAGACAAAAATTTAGATTCTCTCCTCATGGAGGAGCGAGGCCTGCAGAGGAGGGCACCCAGGACACCCAGGATGCCCAGGACAGAGGCAGCGACCAAGCCTCTCAGCTTTCTGTGTGTCAGTTTAAGGCAACTTGCAAGATGCACCCAGGGTGTGACGATTGATTTGCGTTATCTCGCTCATTTGTGAAAAACAGGAGTCGGAAGCTGTTGCCTGGTGTAACCCCTGCACAGCTTCACCTCTTAGCCGAGACTTAATGAGAGAAAGCTCATCCGGCCTGTGTTAATAAAGCAGCTTTTTCTGAAATGGGCTTCACATCAGCAGCAAGTTCAACGGCTACCAAGTTGACGAAAAAGCAATATGTCAAAATTGATCCATCGCCTGTGATTTTAACACTCTTGGATCATTTTCTAATTCACAGACCTGCTGATTTTCCGTGACGATGCTCCGTTTTTGTCAAAACTTAATATGAAGAAAATTGAACTGATAAAAGAAAGTAGGAGGCCGGGTCACCCCATGGTCAGGGGGCATTCCACCAGCTGCTTGATGAATCAGGTCACTTCTGGCCGAGTTTGAAGCTCCCAGGGCCCTGTTTGCTTTGCTTGGGTTTCCTTGTCTTGTGGTCCAGGTGCTCCTCACACTCAGCAGCAATCTGAGAAATTTCCAGGGGATAATGAATGGCTGTGGGGGGATTTGCGGGTGGGGCTCATTCTCCAGGTTGAAGCCCCTAGGCCAGGGCTGCTGCATCCCAGGTCCCACCCAGCATGAAGGAGGCATTGCCAGAGGGGCTAAGTGGATGAACCTACCTTAGAAGGCTCCCTTGGTGTCACAGCAAGTAGTCCCTGAGCTGATAAATGTGTGCACCCCACATTCTCCATGTTGAGCTACCCTAAAGTAGCCCCCAGAGAAGGAGCAGTTTCTGAGGTTGTGGGGGAAATCTAGGCCTGGGGTCTGGAGATCAAGCCTGGGCACAAGGCATGGCCCTTTGGGTACTTTCTCTATTTCTCAACTTGTCATTCTCCACGGGTCAACAGATCACACCAGAGTCACTGAGCAGAGGCATGTGTCCTTTGGGTGCAGGCCTGACTTGGCCTGCTCTCCCCTGCCCCTGGCCGCAGCACTGCTGGGTGTGCTTCTACCCTACTTCACCCCACATCCCCTCTCTGAATAGGCCCAGAAGCCCAGGCTGGGAAAGTAATGATTTCTGAAAGCATCTTCTCCCATTTTCCTTTCATCTCTTGGGTCATCTTCCCCACCAAGAGGGCTGGCAGTCCAGCACTAAAAAGGCACACCATCATTGTTCCCAGCAAGAGCAGGAAGCCTGTCACCATCCCCTGGAGTCAGCTTGGGGACACGCTCCCGCAGATTTTATCTGGACATCAACTCAGAAAACTTCATGCCACACTGGGGAACAATATCCTCTGAGGATATTAAGGAAGAAAAACAATCTCTTAGTAGAACATGGAAGTTAACCCTCTGTGTGGCCTGGAGCTATGGCTATTTGTGACCACTGATGAGCAGGCTGGAGGCGGCTCTGTCCTCACTGCAGAAGCTGTGGGGTGAGCTCGGAGCAGTTTGCTTCCTTGGAAGCAGCACATCTTGACATCTCACACCCTTTCTCACAAACACTGAGGGGCAGGAACGTGGAGGGGGAAAGGCCGTTGAAGTACTGTCCCTGTAACAATAAGGTGTTAGCTCCCCTGGATAGCCATGTCCCCTCAGAGCCAGCTTGAAGGTGGCGGTCCAGGAGAGTAGGCCATTCACCAGGAGGACCTGAAGAAGAAGCAGGCCTTCCTGGGACATACCACCTGGTACGGGCTTTCAGGAACATCTCTGCAGAACTGGGCCCCTCTATTTAGGCAGGGCAGACCTCAGAAAGACCCCACACACCCCCCACTCAAGGCTGTCACCCATCATCTGCTTCTTGAGGGTGCCCAAGCCCACTTCAACTTCTCCTTCCCACAAGCAAATTAATTTAGAAGCCTGAAGGTGCAGTATCTTGACTCCTAACAACAAAGACCTGGGGTTTCATCCGTTGTCAAGGCAACAATAGCAGTTTTCTCTCTGACTCCTTAATGCCTAGATTTATGTTTCCATAGTTACGAAAATCCCTAGTTCTTCAAGGTAACAGACTGGTCTGCTGAAACTTTCAGGGACAGGACTGTGGCTGATGGCCACAGTCAACCATGAGCACCAAGACACCTGTTCCCACCCCAGGGCTATTTTCCACCCCACTCCTGTCCTGAGAACTCTGTAGCCAGCAGAGACCCCTCTAGCTACCTCCTTGGCCACTCCAGGGCACTGAGAGTTTAGGAAGTTAGAAAGGACCCAGGAAGTGGACGGCCCCAGGTGGACCTGTCAGCCCCACCACTGCCAGTACCATCAGAAAGAGCTCAATTAAGGAAGCTTCCCAGAGGCTTGACTTAACAGCAACATAGGCACCGAGACTCGGGAGGCCCTGAGACATCTCTCTGGGACTGTACCCAAGTCCCCGCCTTGATGTCCAGGGTCCAAGAGTTCTCGGCTCCCATGGACCTGACCTTCCAGGCGTTCTCACAAATGGGCTGGCGGGGCGTGGTGATAACAGTTCTCTAAAACATTGTCTCTTCTTCACGTGGAAGGCCACGATGGCCAGGCCCTAGGGCAGAGCACACCAAATCGAGAGAATACAGAAATGAGTCACGATTTTTTTTTAATTATAAAAACTCAGTTTTATTTTGTTGTGTTTTTAACTTTTCATTGTAGAGATGATCAAGCTTGCACTAAGGTAGAGAAAACAACATGATAAATCCCCACGAAGCCCCCACCCTCCTTCAGGGGTCTTCGAGAATTTGCTGATCTGTTTTGGGTACCCTACCACCACACACACGTTTTCTGCACCATTTTAAGGCAACTCCCATCGCCACTATTAGATGACATCTCCATCCATGGAAGGCACTTGTTATATAACCACAACATTGTTTTCACACCTAACAAAATTAGCGAGGGCATCACCTGACATCCAGGCACAGGGGCCTCTCCGGGTGGCCTTGCTGCTTACTTGAATTGGGGTTACAGACGCGGTCCTCGTGTTGCAGTGGCTCTGTCTCTCTCTGACGTGTCTCTCCGTGAGAGATCTCTTCTCCACCTGTGGTGCTGGCTTCAGAGCTCCCCACCCCTGCTATCTCATTTAGGAAACGTGTCCAGCTATCCTCAGAAAGCCCAGCACCCCTGCTGTGGCCGGTTGCTTCTTCCTCTTGCCACTTCACTTACTGCCCTGCCCTCACATCCCTGGATGCGGATGGAAACCATAGAGGGTAGGTCAGAGTCCAGTTCAATTGCAGGGGCAGGGATACAGGCGGTGCTGGGCACTTGTGATTGCATTGCATCAGTGGGTGCATCACGTCCATCCCCTCGCTTTCAGAAATGCTCAAGTTGACCAGTGGGTCGAAGCGCCGTCCCTCAGGTCATCCCACCTAATGATCTTAACAGTATCACCAGCACCAAGGACCGTGGCCCCGAGGTGTTAGTTCACGAGGGTGGCAGAATCATGGTGCTCTGCTCCTCCTGTGCCTTCTTCACCCATTGACTACAGCTCTTCTGTAAAGGTCCCTCCCTCCACAGCCTTCCACCATGAGACTCAGCTGGTGCAGAAGGCAGGTGAAGGGCTCATGTCTTGTCCTTCGTTTTTCTGCTTCCAGAATAAGTTGGTGCCTGTCAGCTTTCAAGAGTGACCCGCGAGTCGCGGTTGGTTGGTTGGTTTGGGACACTAACGAGTTTGTTTCCATCAGCTGCTCTAGATATTTTGCTTCGCGCTTCCTTCAGCCAGGGGAAGCACCTCTGCTGTTGGCTCCTGCCTCCTGTGACATGGTCCTAGTCACTGCTCATAGCTTTCTTGCTTCCTGGCAGAACATAAACCTCTCATGTCCAACGTGCCCACTTCCTGCCCAGACCCGGAGAGAGCTGTTTCTCTGAGGAACTCTAGTTCATTTTTGGTGAGAAGTGGTGATTAGAGACCACAGTCTGGATGTTGTGATGCTCAGTGGCCCTGGGTTAGTCATTATTTCTACCACATCTCCATGGACAAAGTTAAGAAATAGGTGAGGGGTATTTTGTTTTTGTTTTTGAAAGGGAAAAAAATGAGTTCACACAGATATTTTATACCAATTTTTAAATTTGTTTTAATTAGTTATACATAACAGTAGAATGCACTTATGCACTTTGATATATCATACATAGATGAGATATAATTTCTCATTTTTCTGAGTGTACATGTTGCAGAATCACACTGGTCATGCAGTCTCACATATATACCTAAAGTAATAGTGTGTTTTATTCTACTATCTTTCCTATCCCCACATCCCCTCCCTTGACCTCCCTTTACTTCCCCCTACCTAATCTAAGGTAATGCTATTCTTCTCTAGTGCCCCCTGCCTTATTGTGAATTAGCATCCACATATTAGAGAAAACATTTGGTTTTGTAGGATTGTCTTATTTCACTTAGCATGATATTCTCCAGCTCCATCCATTTTACTGGCAAATGCCATAATTTTACTCTTCTTTAAAGCTGAGTAATATTCCATTGAGTATATATACCACATTTTCTTTATCCATTTATCTATTGAGGGACACCTAGGTTGGTTCCATAGTCTAGCTATTGTGAATTGAGCTACTATAAACATTGACGTGGCTGCATTACTGTAGTATGCTGATTTTAAGTCCTTTGGGTATAAACCAAGGAGTGGGATGGCTGGGTCAAATGATGGTTCCATTTCCAGTTTTCTGAGAAATCTGCATACTGCTTTCCATAGTGGTTGCACCAATTTAAAGTCCCACCAGCAATGTATGAGTGTACCTTTTCCACCACATCCTCGCCAACATTTATTGTTGCCTGTATTCTTCATTATTCTTCATTATTGCCATTCTGACAGGAGTGAGATGAAATCTTAGAGTCTCTGTTTTGATTTGCATATCTCTAATTGCTAGAGATGTTGAACAGTTTTTTTATATATTTGTTCATGGATTGTATTTCTTCTTCTGTGAAATGTCTGTTCAGTTCCTTAGCCCATAATTTTAAGACTGTAGAGTTTTATTTAACTTCTTTGTGTTTTAGAGATAGTTAAAATAGATACACATGCATATAGTAAAGATATAGACACATGAGACAGCGCGGTGGCACATGCCTGTAATCCCAGCACTTGGGAGGCTGAGGCAGGAGGATCATGAGTTCAAAGCCAGCTTCAGCAAGGGCCAGGCACTTAGCAATTCAGTGAGACCCTGTCTCTAATAAAATACAAAAAAAGGCTGGGGATGTGGCCCAATGGTCGAGTGCCCCTGAGTTCAATTCCCAGTACAAAAAAAAAAAAAAAAAAAAAAAAAAAAAAGATATAGACACATCTATCTTTATACTGTATTTTTGGGGTCCTAAAGATATTAACATCATTTTCATTACCTTTAACCTACATTATCATATAATAGTTTCCAAGTAGTAGTCGTACCATTATTATTATCAAAATAAGAGTTGTGAATACAAGTTAGTATTTCTTTACAGTTTCTTTTAATCCTAGCATAGTATTCTATTAGGGATGAGTATCCAAATACTCGTGTGCGGGGGGGGGGGGGGGTTAGGCACCAATTTGATATTTACTTAGATTTATTTACTACAGTTTTTAGCAGTTGCTATTTTTTAAGTTTTATTTTTAGTTATTCAAAATATGTATGAGGTTCCAGGGTCAATTCTATAAAATAAGACACATTCTCACAAATCTCACTTTCACTCTCTTTTCCTCCCTCCCTCCATATCTAGATAGGCATATAATGCAGTTTATTTGTTTTTTTCTTATCTTCCTATTTTTTACTCTTTTTAAAAAAAAACTCATACACCACACACACACACACACACACACACACACACACACACACACTTTCCTCTCTTACACAAAGAGAACACTGCTGTTCTGCACCTTGTGGCTTTTTTTGCTCAACCATGCACACGGGACCCCCGGAGCGGCAATACTCACAGATATTTATCACAACTTTTCAAGAGCACAGCACTCTGCTATTTGGATTGACCATGGCTTGCTCAGCGTGTCCACTATGGACAGACATTTGATCGTTTCAAGCCTTCTTCTCTTACAAAATAACACTTTAAAATTTGTTGTGTTGTGCCTCACAACAAAAATGCACCTTTTTATTGCTGAGCCTATGGTTGAACTGAAGGAGGCCAACGGCCAGAACTATTCCAATATTTACTGTGAAAATGTGACAATTTGGACAAATTAGAGAAGTCACCAAAGAATTCAGGGGTTTGGGGGTGGCACTGGCATTAAGAGGCAAGAGCTCAGACTTTGTCTCAAACAAGCCCCAAGTTCAGACCCCAGACTCACCATGTCCCAGCTGTGGGACCCTGAATAGCTGGCCTGTCCACTTCCAGCCTCAAGGGTAGCAACTGAGGTGGAGGGCTGTGGACCACCTGCCTCATGGTGATGCAGGACTTCCTGTTGAGTTAAACAAGGTGTCCTGCATGTACCCCCTATACCATGGAAGTATTTGACAAATTTACCTATTATTGTCTTCATCATTTTCTAATTTTTAAATCTTTTATCACAGAACAAGGAGATCCCAGGCTGTAGTCGCCTGAAGCGATGGCCGCTTGGAGCAAAGAAGCCGCGGGAAGAAGTTTTGAAACGAACTGGAAACAAACAGCCCTGTATTCTGATAACTTTTCTCTCTGGCTCTAACTACACCCCGACACGCCGTCCACGCTCCTCTAACCTCCAAAATGGCGCAGACCTCCTCCGCAATCTCGCTCAAGTCCCTCGAGATCTCCGGCCAAGTATCAGCAAGATCCCAGGCCAAGTCCCGTGAGACTACGGAAGGCGCCAATGCCCAAACATGTCCAAAGCCCATAGTCAACCGCAATTTAAGCCATCTCCCCAAACAGGGCTCCTGCACCAGACCAACAAGGAAGTTGCTTTATAGTATTTAACCTTATAATCATGGCAGATTTTATGTCAAATTTGTTTTTGAAAAAAAAAATGGGGTGCAACCTTTATGTGAACCTTTTTTTTTTTTTTTTTCCTGTGCTGGAGATCAAACCCAGGTCAAATACTACATCCCTATATGAAGCTTTTAAAAAGGCTTTTCCCAGTCTGTGTGAAGCTTACTTTGTTTTCTTTCTGGGTTTAAATAGGCTTTATTTCACCCACCACAAATGATTCTTTAGAGTTCAAAAGTCTAACAAGCTATCTAAGCATTGGTAACCTCTTCGATCCCATACCTTATTCTTTTTTTCATTTTTTAAAAATTTTGTATGTTCTTTTTCGTTACACTTGACAGTAGAGTGTATTTTCACATCTTATACATACATGGAGAATATAACTTATTGTAATTAGGATCCCATTCCTATGGTTCTACATGATGTGGAGTTTCACTGGTCATGTACTCATGTATGAACATAGGACAGTTATGACCGATTCGTTCCACTGTCTTTCCTATTCCCATCCCTCCTCCCTTCCCTTCATTCCCCTTCATCTAATCCAATGAAATTCTATTCTCAACTCCACCCCCTTATGTATGTTAGCATCAGCATATCAGAGAGAACATTTGGTCTTTGATATGTATATATGTGTGTATATATATACACACATACATATACATATATGTATATATATCACATTTTATATATATATATATATATATATATATATATATCTTGGCTATTGTGAATTGAGCTGCAACAACCATGTGAAGCTTTAAAAAAATTGCACCAATATTACTTTAAAATCATTTATTATTATGCTCTTTGGTACAAGATTAGGATACAGAGAATACTCGTGAATATATACTAAAATTAAATAGTCCAAATTGACACACATCATTTCTTTTATTTTTCTTTTTTTTCTTCGAAGTTGTTGTATATGACAGTAGAATGCATTACAATTCATAATACACATAGAGCACATTTTTACATATCTTTGGCCCTATACAAAGTATATTCACACCATTCGTGTCTTCATACATGCACTTAGGGTAATGGTATCCATCTCATTCTACCATCTTTTTTTTTTCTTTTTACCCCTTTGCACCCTTCCTTCCCCTCCCTCCCCATTGACATTTCTAGTGTTCCTCTAATCCTCCTATGCTCCCCGTTCCAACCTGCTGTGAATAAGCCTCCTCATATCAGAGAAAACATTCGTCATTTGGATTTTTGGTATTGGCTAACTTCACTTAGCATTATATTGTCCAGTTTTATCCATTTACCTGCAAGTGCCATTGTTTTATTCTCTTTTATTTCTGAGTAATATTCCATTTTGTATATATACCACATTTTCTTTTTTTAACCACATTTTCTTTATCCATTCATCTACTGAAGGTCATCTAGGCTGGTTCTACAGTCTAGCTATTGTGAATTGTGCTGCTATAAACATTGGACATACATCATTTCTTTATGACAATTTAGCAAACATTTGTCTGGTCTGATTTTTTTAAAAAAATTAAAAATTAAGCCGGGTGTAGTGCCACACACCTGTAATCCCAGTGGCTTGGGAGGCTGAGACAGGAGGATCGTGAGTTCAAAGCCAGTCTCAGCAAAAGTGAGGCCCTAAGCAATTCAGTGAGACCCTGTCTCTAAATAAAATACAAAAAAAATAGGGCTGGGGATGTGGCTCAGTGGTCGAGTGCCCCTGAGTTCAATCACCAGTACCCAAAAAAAGTTAACACATTAGTTGTTATAAGTTTGTGCATTATAGGCAAATACTACACCTGAGAAAATGTACAGCAGCTTGTGAAGTATGGACTTGCACATTTTAATGTCCGGTGTCCACAGATTTTGCACTGCTACCATTAGTTTTCTGTTATCTGATGCCATGCTCTGCACCACTCCCATGAGATGCGCTTACCGCCAGCACTGCAGCCTCTGAACAAACCACATGAGAGCAGTTGGCTTTCCAGCACTTTCCGAGTTGCAGGATGCCAACCTGCAGTGCTCAAGGGCACAAATGCATTCCCGCATGCCATTCTGCCCACCTCTCAGCAGCCTGACAAATGGAATCAGACCACGGGTGCTCATGCGGGGAAGCTAGAAACCCCTTTTTGAACTGAAAAGACAGGGTGGCAATAATTATGCAGGGGGATGCAGTGAATGAGGATGTGGAGATGCACAGGGACAGTCAGGGTCCGCACTTCACCCCGCACCAGCTGGACAGGCCCAGGTGGGACGGCGACAGGACACGCATGGCAGGTGCTCCCAGAAGCCGTTTCTCCTTTCTGCTCTTGTTTTGGAAGTAGAATCATCAATCCCTTCTTCATTCCTGCAACATTGGGCCCAAGTAAAGATCATCCCTGCCCTGTGGTTTCTTGGCCTACAGAAGTCATTGGTCACCTCCAGTCCTCCACCCCTTCTTTGGCTGACCAGCCACAGCCAAATCCTGGGTTAATGAGGGCAGCTTCTGTCCCCTGACTTGCTTCCAGTCCAAGCCACATCCAACCAGACCCTCAGCAGAGCCTGTTCACACACAGCCCTGACCTCAGGGCAGCTGTGCAGCTCCGGCTCAGGACACGTAACTTTCCAAGAAAGAAGGAGGATTCCTGCCAAGAACGGGCATCCAGCGTCCCCTCAGCCGACCTCTGTGAACACTGGCATGAGGAGCAGTCCTGAGGAGAGCTGTATTTCCCCTGGTTCTCATGATCCTGGGAACCTTCTCTGGGACTTTCAGCTGGGCCTTGGGAGCTTTCAAGGTCACCACAAAGCCAGAGGCCACATGGACAGGGCGTTGTCCCAGACTCAGCAAAGCAAAAGCACATTTGTTCATAGGTAAAGGGTCTCAGTTGAGTCCCCAACACCCAGAGACCCCTAAGGGATTAGTCCACGCCAGGTCTTGCCAGTGACTGGGTGATACACAGCCCATCCCTGGGAAGTGCCCCTCTGGGAAACACTTACCTAGAGCTGAGGCCTCCATCTTACTCCTCGTCTAAAGCCAAGATTTACTGCTACTTAAAAATCAGAGGGAAGCAACATTCACCGAGATTTAACCCCAGAGCTGAGCATCAGGAATAGGATCAAAGTACAATTCTCTGTCCTGTGATCTGGGAGAAATCCAGACAAGTAAATGGGCAGTTACCTTACAGTGGCCCTACTAGGAACGACAGGATGCACAGGGACTCCCAAGAGGGAGAGCTGGCATGGTTTTGAGAAGGTCAGAGTTCAGCTGAAACCTGTGGACAGGACCCAGCAACAGAGAGAGGCCCTAAGCAACTGAGCAAGAACCTGTCTCAAAATAAAAAGTTTTTTAAAAGGGCTGGGGATGTGGCTCAGTGTTAGAGGACCCAGGGGTCCAATCCCATGTAGCCCCTCAAAAGACCTTGCACAGCACAGCAGGAGGGAAAGGTCATGTGTGCTACAAGGACCTTGGGTCTAGTGTCCTTGATCTGTCACTTTATCCTGAACTGTCTGCACTTGGGCTTCTTGTGAGGAAGGTGAAGGCCTGTCCTGCTGGGGTGGCTCCTGTTATGGCATTGCTGTTGCACAACCACCTCAACCCCTCACCCACCGACCCCAGCAGATATGTGAGCATCGGGTCCAGGACTGAAAGGAGCATGCGCTCTGGGCTGAGTCCTGGTCCAGGGAAGAGCCTGGTCTACCCGACCAGTGTTCGGATGTCAAGAGAAGAAGAAAGAGGAGGCTGTGCAGGGAGGGCAGCAAGGCGAGGCCCCAGGAAGACAGCTGCTGCCCAGAAGGCCTCCTCACCTAGATGACTCCGGGCACCCCACCCAGCCCACAGCCCCAGCCCCGTGTTCTCCATCCAGGGAGGGAGAGCCCAAACCTAGATTGTGCATTGTCAGTTGGACCTTAACAGGAAGCCTGGGGACTTCAGGATAAAGGTTGATCCATGCTTTGTGAGTGGAGTCGGATGACCGGTGGGAGGGACATGGGTCCAGGGCGTGGACCAGGGAAAGCAAAGAAGGGGTGGTGTGGGGGTCCCCATGGCGGGATGCTGTGTCCTCGGAAGTGCGGGCTGTCTCCCTGACCTGAGGTGAGAGCAAGGGGCCACGTTGAGGGAAGTGGAGGCGGGAGCCGGCCCTCAAAGACAGCGACCATCTAGGGCCACAAACACACCAGGCCTGAGGTCCCCTTCCACTGCCTCTGAGGTTCCAAGCTGTCACCTGGCTCCCCAGTCCCTCTCACTGTGAGCGTCGAAACCCCAGAAGAATAACAAAAACCAAAAGGGAAGAAAAAACGAAGCCAACAAACCAAATGAAACCACAACCACAGGTTTGTGGTGAGGCCCAAAGAAGCTGAGGCAAGGATGAAGCCAAAAACCGTTGGCGCATCCTAAAATGCCACCTGTTCGCAGCTGTCCGAGACCCTCGACCTGCCACCAGGCCGGAGCTCCAGGCTCTCCACAGGGAACAACTCTGCAGGACTTGACTTGGCAGCCCTGAGTTGGGGCCAAAGATATCCACCTTCACCCTGCTGGGATCACGAGGCTGTCGGTGCCCAGGAGGAAAGGCCCACAGTGGCAGGCAGAGCCCAAGGGCCCTGGAGAAGAGAACGGAAGGAAGCCATTGCTTCCCCTCAGCAGCGCCGCTGGGAATGGCGGTGGGGAGCGAGGAGACAGGGGCCGTCCCTCCTGGGAGCACTTCCGAAGGAGCTGGCAGCCCAGCCTGCTGCTCTCCCAGTAAGTTTCAGTCCTTTTATTTTATACAATAGGCTCTTGAAGAAAACACACAGATGTAATATGCCCAGTTAGGCCGGCGTTAGACATGATCCCACAGAACATCATAGTAAAGGCTGGGATTATTTATTCGAGAAGGAAAACTTCACAAAGGTTACATTCACAGCCGCACGTACTCTCAGTAGGATGTGATTGGCACATTGGTTTTCAAGAAAGGCATGCGACTCCAGCAACAAGGGACTTAGAACCATCCTTCAACCTCAGTGACATTGACATGTGTTCACAGGGTGACCTGGGCACCCTAGGGTATTGTGTAGCACCCCAACCTCCACCCACCAGATGTCAATGGCAACCTCCCCAGAGCTGTGACAATGCTCCTAGACTTCCAGCTGTCCCCTGGAGGGCAGACTTGCCCAGTGCAAGGAGCACTGGCCTAGAAGCCAGCTCTGACCTTGAGCAAAGCCCTTCACCCCACAGAGCTTCACTCTCCCCATTGGAAAAGAGCCCCCGAGCTGCCCTGCTGGCTCTGGACTTTGAAGAAGGCCAAACACAGTCATGAAGGGACATCTGAAGGGCCGCGTCCACAGATGCTATAGGAGCTCCACCTGGAAAGTTCCTGCTCTCTACAGACATTCATTCATATCCTGGAAGAGAACATGAGTCTCAGCAGCAAAGCTCAACTTATGACTGCATCAGAACCTGTGCCCAGCACCCACAGAGACCCCAGGAGAGCCAGATGTCACCCTGTGTGTGTCAGGGTCTGCATAACAGGAGAGGAACCTGCGAGTTTCTATGTGAAGACTACACACTGAGCCCTGCCAGTGGACATGGGCCTCCTCCTGCTTCCTGGTCCTTTAAGGTCCTTTGGAATCATGATCTTAATAAGCAAATCTTTTAGGGAAAGAAATAAAGGAGTCCCTTCCCCAAAATGTGAGTGTCCCGCTCCCCTCTTGAGTGGCAGCTGGGAGCTGACACTCGACCATTATCCCAGGCAGCCCTCCCCACACAGAAGCCAGAGAGCACCCACCACTCACAGCACCTGAGCCAGAGTCTGAACAGCCCCCAAGCTCCTCCCCTCTCCCTCATCCCTCCAGCCATAAGGCCCCTTCCTGTCCATTCTATAGGAAAGCATGCTCCATACCTCCCTGTCTCACTTTGTCTTTAAAGCGGCCACCACCCTCTTCTCAGCAAACTGCTGCCTTCACAGTCAGAGGGTCCATCAGCCCAGATGCCAGTAATGTTTGCACAACAGCCCTAACCAATCGGAAGTTCAGCGTTGGTCAAATTGTACTAAATTCCAGTTAAACAGAAGAAATGAGTTAAACATGGTTACACTATGTGATAATAGTGTAATGTATACCTGAACATTGTTAAGAGAATAGATCCGAAATACTCTCATCATAAAAAAGATCCTAAGTATGTGAGGTGATAAATATGCAAATTATGTTGATTTATTCATTGTACCATGTTTACATATACAAAATGGTACACTGTATACATAGTTTCTCGTTTGTCAAGCAAACCTTAATAAAGCTTAAAACAAATATACTAATGAAATATACATTGACATATACAAAGAACTCTTAAAAGTCAACAATAAGAAAGCAACCTGATTTTAAAATGGGCTGAAGACTTTACAGATGCCTCACTAAAGAAGACATACAGATGGCAAATAAGCCCATGAATAGATGCTCCCCACCATGTGTAGATAGGGAGAGGCAAGTTGAAATGACATGACACTCCACCCCTGTCAGCATGGCCAGTCCAGGACTGGTGGAACCACAGACTGGTGCAGATGTGCAGCAACAGGACCTCTGCTTACCGCTGGTGGGAAAGCAAAATGGCGCAGCCACCTTGGTAAGACGGTTGGGCAACTTCTTACAAAACAGCATACCGCATGCTCCAGCAGTCACAGACCTGGGTGTTCATCCATGAGTTGAAAATTTGGGGACACACACACACACACAAAAAAAGCAGCTTTATTGCCCAAACTTGGACACAACCAAGATGCCCCCTCAGTAGGTGACTGGATAAAAGTAACTGTGGTAGATCCAGATAATGGAATATTATTCACTGTGAAAAAGAAATGTGCTGTCAAGTCATGAAAGGACTTGAAAGAAGCCAATGTGAAAGACTACATGTGGTACGACTCCAAGCTATGGCATTCTGGAAAGGCCAGGCCATGGAGACAGCAAAAGATGAGAGCTGGCCAGGGGTTAGGCAGGAGATAGGGATGACTAGACATGCACCAGGAGTTTAGGGCCGTGGAACTGTTCTGTATGAACGACACCAAAATGGTGGACACATATCCTCATGTCCAGACCCACGGGGTGCACACCAAGAGTAACCCCAATGCAGATTATGGAACTGGGGTGACGATGATGTGTCCAGGGTCCTCAGTTGTAACCCACATGCCACTCTGGCAGGAGGTGTTGATAATGGGGAAGGCTGTGCAGATGCAGGAACAAGAGGAGATGGGAAGTATACTTTCTGCTCATTTTTGCTGTGAATCAAAAACTGCTCTAAAAAAAATTAAGTCCATTTTTTTAAAAAACCAATATCAGCTTATAAATGAACCCAAACCAAACATCCAGCCGGCAAACATCTATAACCATATGAGCATAAAGTCCTCAAACTTGTTTGCCATTTCTGATCTCATCCAAGGACGTCAAATGCTGGGAATGTAAATTAAATGTGGATTGGAGTCAGAGAGGAGAATTCACTGGACTGAGGATGACAAACAGGCAAAAACAACAGCAAGGATCTAATCTGCCCTCGAGCTCTGCAACCAACCCAGACAGCAGAGGATTGAAGCTTCACAGTTCACTTAGCTGCCCAAAAATTCAGCCCAGAGCTGAAGAGAAAGAAAAAACTGGGATGTTTACTCCCAAATATTTTTTTAAAGGCCAGATTTTCATCCTACAAAATATGGCAAGAAAAGATAACAGGGTGATTTTCCACTCTGGTAACTGACTTTGGGAGGAGAGAAATATTCATTTTTATTGGTTTCTCATTTGCTCCTGGTGGTGCTCTTGAACCTGATGGTGGGCGCTTTTCGATACCCAGGCATGAGGCATAGATGTCCCCAGCTGCCAGCCAACACCATGTGGAAGTTACAATTATTCCATTCTGCAGAATTGATATCACACCTTGTCTCTGGAGAGCTCTAGGCAGTATTCAAATTACATTTAAACCCCAAATTAAAATTTTAACTATAAAAAATAAGGGGATAAACAAGAGAGAATTATATTATAATATTATATTAGTGACAATATGGCTGGGAGAAGGAAGTGGATTTTCCATATTGCCATTACGCTCAGTACAGCCTTGTTCCCATCAGCGCCTCAGGAAGCATATGGCCCATTTAGGGCCTCATCTCTCACTCACATTTATTATGGACCCACGGATACCAGCCGTTCTCCAAGCCAAGTCACTAGAGAGTGAATTCCTGTACGAGTTTTCCTAACAGTGACTAATGCAGACCTGCAATTTTTAACTTGCCAAAAGACATTTTTAATGAGAACAGAAAAGGGCACCTGGCCAAGTTGTGGAGAGGCCCACGTGAACTTTGTTCTTTGCTTTTCACCCAGATGTTCTGGTTCATAAGGCCAAAGCCTTGTTGGATAGCTGTGCCAAACAGGGGTTTCCTTTTCCCTTCCAGGACCCCCCTCTCCCTCCCTACAAGCAGGGGCCCTAGAACTGTTTCAAGCTACCGAGGTCTTTTGAGCAGCATTGGAAAAGACTGAAGGGCACATTTAAAGGAGAATTTGGTCTCAGGACTGATTTATGTAAAATAATAAATGGTGCCACTTGGCTGTTTATAGAGTTGGAGGTAAAATTAGATTCTAGACAGTCCTTCCTTGTGTACATGGGCAGTTCTGAGGGGTTACTGCTCCATATGACTTAGGAGAACAGCAGCTCATGGAAATTTACAAGGGGTCCTTGAGAACACAGTTTATAGCCACATCCAATAATTCAGAAGGATATTTTGGATTCCCCAAATGACTCAAATTTAATTTGAGAATAATACTTGAAAAGAGTAAGCTGGTGAAAAACACATAGTAGCTAACAATTTTGAAGTAACTTCACTCTCTATTGCTAAACAGAAATCATTTCTACCCAATTTCTACCCACTCTTACCTTTATGGATACATATTTAGCCTGAATTACCTTTTTTTAAAAAAAAAAAAAAAAAGGTTTAAAGCCGGGTGCAGTGGCCCATGCCTATAGTCCCAGCTGCTCAGGAGGCTGAGGCAGGAGTATCACAAAGTCAGCCTCAACAACTTAGCAAGGCCCTAAGCAACTTAATGAAATCCTGTCTCTAAATAAAATATTTTTAGAAGGGCTGGGGATGTGGCTCAGTGGCTAAGGGACCCTGGGTTCAATCTTTGGTACCAAAAAATAAAAGGTTAAAAGGAGAGCAGCAGTGACTGTGGACTTGAAGAGATCGGCATTTCATGAGCTGGCCAAGAAGTAAGGGGTTTGGGTTTTTAAAAGCTATTTCCCTTGACCTTGGAGGTTTTGATTTTTCATGAGAAGTTAAAAGAAATGACAGATCTGAGTGTCAGTGTCTACCTTATCCTTTCACATCTTCTTCGTCTGATGGAAGCTGCCCTTTGACAAGGGTGAGCTCTGTTGGATCCATTATTTTACGTAACACATGCTTCTTGGACAACTATGACCTTGGCCCTTTGGTAGTGCTGGAGATACAAACGGGCATCAGGAGCCATCCATGCTCAAAGCTAATCCATAAAGGAGGGTGCACAGTGCCCCCACGGAGGAACACAGAGGGACGGAGACAGCCTCCCAGAGAGAGAGGTGACTAAACTGAGGCCCGGAGGAAGAGTAAGCCTCCCAGGCAGAGGTGTTGGTGGAGGTGGTACAGAGGTCGTATTAGCAGAGGGCTAGGTTGATGAATTTCTGGCAGAAAAATCAAGACTCAGATGGCTAGACTGAAAAGCGGGAAGGGGAGAGGGGTGAGTAATGAGATTGAAGAATCAAGAAGTCAGGAGATAAAAGGCCTGTCCCGCAGCCACCTGTGTGCCTATGCCAACACTACCATGCAACGTCTGCCTAAGGAAGCTGCAGGGGGCATGCCCACCAGTGTCTGGTCAACACAAGCCAAAGTTATAATTTTAAATATGTTTTAAAGGTAAAAAATAAAATGCAAAATGGATTTTAATGATGTATTTTACTTAACCTGCTGTCTCCAAAATATTTCTGAATTATCATGGAATTTTGTATTTGTGTGTGTTTCAAAACATAAGAACATATGAGCTTGAACTAGCTAATTTCCAGTATGCAGTAGCCACCTGTGTTGGACGATCAGCTCCAGGCCATCAGGCCCATACCTCTACTGAAGTCCAGCTGGCCGGCAACAGTAGCCAACTATCCATGGAGAACTGGTACCATGGTAGCCACCGCGAGAAGCACCCTGTGCAGTCGAATACAATAGCGGTGCAAGTTCCCAGGCTGCAGCCCTGGCTCCAGAGCTTACTAAATCAGACCAGTAACATCTCTATGCCCCAAACTCTTGCTGTAGGATGAGAATGAGAATAATATCCACTGCTGGGATTGTTGGGAGAATTAAATGTATAATTACAGTCAAAATGCCAAGAAGAGAGACTGCCTTGGTAAATGCAGAATAAAATTTTGCTGTTACTCTTATCCCAGATCACATAGCTTCTTAAGAGGTCAACGAGACAAAGGTTGAACTGTCCACTGGATTTCCAATTAGGAGTTCTTGATAACCATACAAGGATAGTTTGACATGACTGGCAATGAAAGTCAAAACCAGTCTACTGGGGATGGAGAGGGGGATGAAGCAGGAAGTGGGGACACAGATCTCCAGATTCATTTAAAGTCCATAATTTCCTCAAAACCCCCTCTGCATTGCCTTATCTACACGACCACAGATTGAATATCTGCAACCTGCCCCAGCACCCTGAACACAACAGCATTCAATAACTGCAGCGAATGGGACCACAAAAGCCATGAGCAGAATCAAGAGCACTAAAAAAGCATGGCAGAGGAGACAGGCACGTATCCACATCTGCACAATAGGAAAAGAAAGCTTGGCGAGGGAGCAGGAGAGGAGTCAACAGAGATGGGTGGGTAAGGACATACTGCTCTGACTCGTAGGTCCTGGCTGTCTGTGCCTGGGCCTTCTATTCACAGTGCATCAAAGAAAACGTTTAGCAAAGAATTGAAAACCTTTTATTAACTTTTTATTTGGAAAAAAAATTTAAACTTACATAAAAGGAGGAAGAATAGTAAGTACAAAGAGTTCCCAATACCCTTTACCCAAATTCGCCAATTGCTAACATTTTATACAGTCACTTTGTCATCAATTCTCTGTCTGACCATTTGAGATTAAATTTCATACATCATGTCCCTTTATCCCTAACTACCTCAGTTCCTAAGAAAAAGGACAGTCTCTAATATAATGACAATAGCATTATCAAGTTCAGGAAATTTTACATTGATATGAACCTCTTATCTTCTGTTAGAACCAAGAGGAAAGAATGAAAGAATAGGAAGGATAAGCTTTATGATTAATACCCGCAGCGCTGCCCCTTGGGCCACCTCTGCCAACTGACCCGCAATGTCCTTGATAGCAATTTTTTTTTCTGACCCAGTATCCAATCCAATACCATACCTTGCATTTAGCAGCCCAGAAATAACTAACTTTTCCTTTATTAACCTGAATATTTGGGACTTCAGCACTAAATATTCTGCACCCATAGATACAGGAATGCAATTTAAATTAAGGCAGCTTCCAGGGAAGCCCATATCTTAAAAAGAGTTGAGAAGACAGGAAGAGCTCACAAAAGGTGTAACTGAGGACCTACTGTGTGCAAACCACATGTATGCAGGCATTGATGCAGCCTGGGTCCTCGGAGACACGTGTTGAGCACATGATGTCCCTTTGTTCTAGCATCACAGAAACATGGGAGTAGGGCCAAAGAAACGGGCCCAGCCCTGAGGAGATGCGAGTCTAGAAGGGACAGCAAACAAGCAGACAGACGATTTCACTACGAGGTGGGAATGCGGTGAACACCTGGGACGCGCATGCTGTGGCGTCAGAGCGTGCTGCCTAGTGTTGTGCTCTGGACTCTGGAGACCTGCAAGTCCTGGGCTTGCACCTCAAGGTGTCACAGAAGTGACACTTACTGCTTTGCCCTCTAGAGGGCACTCTCCCTCTCATCTGCCCACTGTCCTTGTATGCAGCCCAGTTTCTTTAGGACTTGCTGCAATTTGAATGTGTCCCCTAAATTCCATGTGTTGGAAACTTAATCCCCAAAGTCATATGTCAGTGGAATTTGAGAGGTGGGACTCTTGTGGGGTGTTGGGTCATTAATCTACTCACAGACTAATGGATGGGTGGGGTGTCAGAGCAGTGCTTTGCCATAAAAGCAAGTTTCCTCTGTCAATTTACTGCCCTGCCTTACGATGCCCTCCTCTGCCTATGAGACAGCATGAAGCCCTCACCATAACCAGCAGGTGCCAGGGCCATACCCTTGGACTTCCCAGACTCCAGAACTGTGAGTCATATAAATGTCTTACCTGCTGCCAGGCAGTTCGTTGTAGCAACAGAAGACAAGCCAGGTGCTGTAGTGCACACCTGTAATCCCAGCTACCTGGGAGGCTGAGGTGAGAGGAGCCTGAGTGCTGGGCCAGCCTGAGCTATGTAGTGAGACCCTGTCTCAAAAAAAAAAAAAAGAAAAGAAAAGAAAACACACACACACACACACACACACACACACACACACACCAGAAAACCAACTAAGACAGGCCTGTTCTGTGAAATCTCCACATATCAATCCTCCAGCAGCAGGCTCTTCAAGTTTCAAAAGCCTAGACCTACTCAACCGAGATCAAATAAAAGGTCCAAATAATGACTGAAGCACCCTCAGCTGGGCAGAGACGGCACAAGAGCATCTCCAGGATAGTCTCAGCAAGAAATTGAACAACTCCACAGGAAAAAAAAAAAAAAAAAAAAAAAAAAAAAAAGAACGTCAGAGTTGAGGGCAGGCATCCATAAACACAGAAAGGGAGTAGAAGCAAAGCCACACACATGTTAGTATTTGTCTCTCAAAAAAACAGAAAATTATTGATCCTACTTTGTTTTGAGAGAATAACATTGTTGAACATTTAGCCCTCTATCCACATCATTTTAAATTGCACATGGAATGCTGTGGATGGAATGCATTTTGAAGTGGAATATATCCCTGCGCTCCTACCAGAGGCAGTCATCATGGTGGATGGGTGGATCAGTGTTCTGACGCTTCCTGCAGGCACTCTAAGTTAC
The DNA here is from genome assembly GCA_025594165.1 of Tamias sibiricus. Lineage (NCBI taxonomy): Eukaryota > Metazoa > Chordata > Mammalia > Rodentia > Sciuridae > Tamias > Tamias sibiricus. The sequence continues at coordinate 154,935,895 of CM046659.1, forward strand.
GCCCTGAAAGTAGTGTCCTCTTGCAGCTGGTCCCAAGAAAGCAGAGATTCTAGGTATAAATGCTGATACTGTGCTAGTTGAACAGCATAGCTGTAAGTCACCCTGCAGTGTGTCACTGATGGACCAGGGCTCACCAGGTTCTCCACAAAAAAAAGCAAAGTTTGGGGTGTTCATGCCAAAGCTTGGCACTGAGCAGGGAGTCGCTTTTAAAAGCACAAGAGGAACTTGTGATGAGGGATATTTACACTGGGGGTGGTGACTGCACCTCTGTATACATTTGCCAAAAGTCGTGACCCTGAGCACTTAGGGGACATTTTATTGTAACAAATTTTATCAATAAGCCTGCTTTTTAACAAGGCGGGGGGAATAATTGGGTCAAAATGTATTCTGCTGTCACACATAACTAAAAAGAACCAATTTTTTTAAAAGTAATTAGGATATTAACAAGAAAACCCACAAAACAGGGAGGAGGAGATGTTTACAGATCGTGTGTCTGGTGTAGATCTAGTCTCCAAAATGTACAGAGAACTCTTACTACTCAACAACAAAAAGAAAAACAAGAGCAGGTGAGAGTTGGTTATTCCTCTACAAGCTCAATTAGAATTGCGTGTGATGCGGTCACGCCTTCCGGGACAGAGCAACACAGGTATTTGAATGACAGCTCACCTGTGAGCGCCCATGTTAGGCACCATGTGCAGAAGCCAAATGGTGCCTGCAGGTCCATCAGCCAAGGAACGGATGAACATAGTGTGGCTAGTGCTTACCAGGAGTATTCTTAAGTGATACAAAGCGACAGAGTGGGGCTGGGGATGTAGCTCAGTGACAGAGCGCGGGAGCTCTGGGTTAGCCCCCAGCACCGCAAAAAAACAGACCAACAACAAAAGGAACAGGGACTAACCCACGATTCAACATAAGGAAAGCTCAAAACTTATGCTGAGTGGAAGAAGCCAAACCCAAGTGTCGCAAGTTTCTGTGAAATATCCGGGATAGGTAGATCCACAGAGTCCCTGCAGACTGGTGGCCGGCAGCCTGGAGGAAGGGAGGTGGAGGCTGACTGCCGGTGCTGCCTAAGGCCTCCCCATGGGTAATGAAAGAGCAGAGCTAAAGGGGGAGGGGTTGCGGGACACTGTGATGACACCAAAAGTCACTGTGCCGTTCCTTTTAAAACGGCTAGTTTTATGCTATGAGAATTTCATTTCAATAATAAAACTGATTTTTAGGAGGAAAAAAATTCTGTTATTGACAAAAATAAAAAATCATGCTGCTCTGACCTTCTTTGTGGAATACGGCCAATGATCCCTCAAGAGACAAGCACTGAGGTTCTCTGTTGGGACCATCTCAGGGACCACGAAATGTCAGAGAGCAGGTGGTCAAGAGCCATGTTTGCAGAGGACACAGGAGGCCTCGGGAGAAGTAAAGTAGTGAGAGGAAACTTGAGGACTTACTGACCCTTGGGCCAGAGGTCCCAGATCCTCACTGTGTCTTGAAACTCAGCACAAGGCGCTGTCCTAGTCTGGGAACACTGGACCTTTCTCTACGCTGACAGGCTCGGGCTGTGACTTAAACTGCAATTGTCCTGGTCCTCAGTACTACCCTTCAAATGTCCTCCAGCTGACCTCTGGGAGTTTGGGGCTAGCAACTTGGCTCAAAGAAGTAAAAAAACTTTGACAGTAAAAACATTGGGGCTGGGGTTGTGGCTCAGTGGTGGATCACTTGCATAGCATGTGTGAGGTAGTGGGTTCAATCCTTAGCACCACGTGTAAGTAAATAAAATAAGGTCCATTGACAACTGAAAACAAAAATCTTAAAAAAAAAAAAAACTGTCTACTGTCAGGCAGTTGACAAAGCTCTGTGAGCACAACAAATCCAGACTGCCCAGAGTATACTGAGAAAAAAGTCCTTAGTGCTAGGAAGAAAATCAATCCTCAGTGCAAGAGAAAGGGTGGGGACAGAGGCAGATGAGCACTGTCCTCACCTCCTCTCTTGGCCCCAGTGAGGCCAGCAGGAGCAGTATCACAGAATGGAGCCACCAAAGGCCTCACAAAGTGAGAGGAAGATGCCAGGGACCACCAGAGACTGTGGTCTGACTGGCATCCAACAGGAAAGCAAGAAGAGCTAGGAAAAGTGGACTCTGGGGGATGATTACCACCTTGTTTCCCAGGCTTGGGAAATTAGGATCACTGAAGACACGTGTCCCCCAAGAAGTATGGATCACCAGATTTCCTTCACCCTGGAGAGTGCTCTTGGCTGCCCGCGAGCATGCACATCCCACTAGGATGGAGACACCAAAGAAAGACAGACTGTCCCAGGCTGGAAGGAAACACTCATCCTTTGACTGACAGAGCATTCAAGATTTGGAGGCCGTCATGGGTGAAAGATGGATTGAAATTACAAAGAAATTTAACAAGAGTCAGCATAGAGACGTGGGTCTCTTTTCTCTCTTCCTTCCCACTCTTCTTTCTTTTAAATAGCATTAAAGGACTAGGGCGGCTTGGTAGATGGTATGCAGTGGCCACCAAGTGCCATACCTGTGACAGGCTTTCTCTCAACTCATCTTCATGACAGTCCTGCAAAAGAAGCAATTATGAAAACTGAAGCCAGAGACCATGCAGCCATCGGCTCAAGATGGCTTACTCTAAGTCGGAGGCAAAGGTGCCCAAAACTCCAGAACACATTCTTGGGTTTCCACAGATACTCCCTTGTGAAATGAATCTTAACCCAAGATCAATTCATGTGCAAAAGACCTGGGGCTACCCTTGGATGTAGGTTTTCCAACGCTGTGTAAGTTGAAGACGACATTAACTAAAACACAAGTTCCCAGATTTGGGGGCACTTAACCACTCCAACTGTGTTTCAAGGAGCCAATTGAAGACCCATGTTTGGGAAGGAACTGAGAGCCCTCCAGCTGACCATTCAGTTTAGGGTCTCTGGGAAGAGTTTGAGGAATCTTTACCAATCCAGGGATCCTCATCAAGGAGAACAACCCCAAGGGAAATCTTAGAAACAAGGCGCCCCCTGGTGGTCCTCTTGACCAGGGACAATGGCCTGTTCCAGAGCGTTCTAAGCCACTCGTTTTATCTCCATTTTAAAATTGTTTTCATCATTGAAATTATTCTTATTTTAACTTTCATGACCAATCCCTTGTCTTTCAGGGACTATTTTCTATATATGTATTGACAGTTGTACCCCAAGTTTAGAAGTTGTGGAATTAAAATTTTAACAATGAGTTGGTGCCTTCCTGCCAAAGAGGGGGGAAAGAAAGAAAGAAAGAAAGAAAGAGAGAGAAGGAATATTCAGGCCCCCCTCCCACTTCCCCAGCATCAACACTGTCATGATGCCTTCGATGGGGAGTCATGGGAAAGAGGTGAGCACATTCCTAGTGGGGCTGATTATTTCTTCCAAGTCTCTGAAGTCATCTTGGCAGCCCAAGGGCACTCTTCACCTTTGAATTAGTGTCTTATTATTTATATTATCTGTCGTACGTCCTATTTGTTCTCTGCCTCATTTATTTTTATGAAAATAACTTGCAGAGTCTTTAGTTCTGATGAATGATTTTGCTTATTTGTTTTTAAGCACTGATCAGTCACAAGTTCTAAAATAAACTTGTAATTTCTCTTGAGTCTAGAAAAGCAAAGTTAATTTGCCAATTCCCTCTAATCAGTGATTATTAAAAATACACATAAATTGTCACTGTTCTGAATGAGTCTAGAATCCAGGAGTTGGCCAGGGCCAGAGAGGCGGCAAGTGCTACTCTTAGACCCTGCTGGTCACGGCCAATAGGTTAACGAGAGGCCTGTCCTGTCCACTGTAGCTTCGTTTACAAAACCTAACTCTGGGTGGTGGCTTGCTTGTCCCTTGTATTCTGAAAAGTATTCTTCCATGGGCGCCTTTCATTCGGAGAACACTTCTCGATTGTCCAATGCTGAGACCGTCCAGTAGCAAAATGGAATTTGCAATTTCATTCTAATGATACTGGCATTTACTTGGTGCATTATTGACTAGTTGGTGAAGAATATTTCTAAAGAAACTGAGTACTAAAATCGTAGTTACATCTGAGTAACTCATTTTAGTTGTCTACCTTGTCCCATGGAACATCAGTCACTTTTATAAATTAGCAAATAATTACTGGCCTGATTGTTTTTTAGTTATCATCCAGCTAGCCTCCTAACACACATTGAGAAAAATAAAAACAACCTTCTCTACTTCCTCTCTCAGGCAAAAGTGTGGTTGTTCTTTCAAAGTTTTAGACAAGTGCTTTTTTTTTTTTTAATATTTTCATTCTAATATCCAACTTGTTCATATGAAACCTTCTAAAGAATGGCATGAATTTTATTAGAAGGCTTATGAGATTTCTGGTTGACATATGCTTGCCTTATTTGCATTTAATTTAATTGGAGTTTTGAAGGAAATGCTGTGAAATCAGATTTAGCGTCTTCGTGCCATTTGATATCTGTTTTCTATCCACTTGCGGCACCAGCAACCAAGGGGCTTATCTTTGAGAGCAGTTATAGAACTGTATTTTGATGTTTTAAAAATCATCTAAAGGATAAGACCCAAAAATAAAATCATTATTTGTATCTTTGAGATTTTTCTTTTTGAATTTTCAGTTTAACACTCTTTAGTGAAACCTTCATTTATATAGAAGATTTTGCCGAAACCCTATTTTACCCTCATGATAAATTGGAATGTCTTGATTTTGAACTTGCGTCCTACCAAGTGACCCAATTTCTTTATGAATCTTATGGATGGAGCAGCAGGGCAATCTTGTGTATCAAGCAGATTCGTTTTTTTAAATGCAATTATGCATTTATTCTGCCTTAGGGAAGTTCCAGCCTGACTAGTCTTTGACCTGACTCTTCAGGGTAGAGCCATGAGAGCCACTGGAAGTCTAGAGGCAAATGTGCACAGTGTTTTGTTCCTAGGATTATCTTTTTCAACAACTCATGATATTTCACTGCAAGAAATGTCAAAATGGAATGCATAGAGGAAAAACAAAAACGGCAGTGTGCTCCATATGGGAATAAAAACCGATGTTGCAAGGACGCCCATGTTTTCTTTTGTGTGAAAACCTTGTTCTCAGCATACGTCTGCAACTGAGAAAGCTGGTTGTGCAGCCCATGCATGTCCTGGAAAAAGGACAGGGGCTCTGGAACTGACTATCTTTTCATCTTGACCTGGCAAGTGTCATTTGAGTTTCTAGTGGGACATGGAATGATCGATTAGTCAGCCCCATCTTCCAGGGGGAATCTGCAGGAAAGGTTAAAATCTAATAAAGAAGTTGCCATTTGTCTTCAGGTGATGTTTATGTCCCAGAGCCCAGAATCAATTTCATAACCAGCAAAAGCCACAGATGCTCCAAAGAGATGCAATAATGTCTCCTCAGACACGATCAGATAAGACTGCCAGGCCGCTCACTCTGCTTCTCAGCAATTAGAGCAAAGACATTTCCACTTTCTTCGGAAATGCCTTACAAATACAAAGCAAGATGAAATAAGTTACTGCCCAAGAAGGAGTGCACGCGCGTGCACACACACAATGGAGGAGCACAGGACGAAGGGTGACTGCCCCACTAGAAAAAGACAGTGCAGAACCCTGTTTGCGAGCACAGCTGCCATGCTGAGTTCCAGCCAGGCCGGGCAACTTCAGGCCACAGTCCCCGCCAGGGGTAGCCCCAAATCCCTGCCAGGGTCCAGCCTCCTCTTGCCTCAGGGCCAGAGTTGCCTTTGGCTAAGATGCGGCCCCACCAAGACCATTCCCAGCATGGCAGGCAAAGTAATTAACTGTACGTTTTTTAATTAAATTTTGAACAATGGCAACTAGAACATCTTCTCCCTGGAGAAGAGGGTTTGCTCTTCCCTCTCTGCATGCCACCTCCACAATCTTTGCCATGTCCCTGGGCCACCAGGACCACTCCCTACTTTCCTCTCGCCCTTCATGGACTCACTTATGTTACCTAAAGGGATTTATTTGGAAAGGGACCCTCCTGAAGTTCCCATGAATGGGAAAACTGGCACCACTATCCTGGGACAGAAAGTCTTTGCCACCCCTCCTGCTCTCACTGTCTCCAGCCCCTCTGCCAACCCCGCCCTGCTCTGAAATACTCTTCCCAGGATGATCATTCCACCCCAGGACTTCCCTCCAAACTGACTCGTGCCATCTGCCCCATGCCCACAGGAAGAGGACCCAGGCATGATACTCCTGCTCAGCCCTCCCATGTAGCTGGAAGTGCTTCAGGAAAGTCCCTCGATTCCTAAGCACCAGGTGCTTCCAGGCCCTCCGCCCAGCCACCCCAAGCCTCTCTTCAGACATGTAAGAAGTCCCTCCTGTGCTCCTTCTCCTGCCCCTCCTCTCCCCCGAATTTAGGAAGTCCCCAAGAACCTACATTGGGTCATTGTTATCCTCACCCTCCTTGCCCGTGGCATAGAGACAGTCTCCAAGTTTCACTATGACCTCAGCCAAATTATTTACCCCCCTCAGACCTCAGTTTTCTCTTCTGTGAGGGTAATAACAGTGCCCAAAGCATTGGATGGGAATCACTGGGGGGGGGGGGGGGGTGTTGGTACTGGGGATTGAACTCAGGGGCACTCAACCACTGGGCCACATCCCCAGCCCTTTTTTGTATTTTATTAGAGACAGGGTCTCACTGAGTTGCTAAGTGCCTCGCCATTGCTGAGGCTGGCTTTGAACTCGTGATCCTCCTGCCTCAGCCTCCCAAGTGCTGGGATTACAGGCGTGCACCAACGCGCCCGGCTTGGATGGGAATCACCTAGGGCATGTAAAGGGCTTCGTGTTGGGACCAGAACTTCCTACATGCTCCATTAGATGTATGCCTGTATCCACCTGCCATGATGTCACACCCGAGTCCACACAACTGACCCTTGACTCTGGGGGAGGCTCCAGTGTGCATGCCCAGCTTGGTTCTGACGTCTCCTCCTGGTGCCATAGTCAGCATGTGTGTACCAAGCACCCATGGGCCTTTGCTGCAGCAGGCAGACGGTCCCTTCTGTGGCCTGAGATTGGAGCCAGTGCCCCTCAGTCCAGCAGACCCTGAGCGTGTGGCCTGGAATGTGGTAGACACACCCCCAAAGACCCGGATGAATGAACAAAGCCCCTGCTGACAGCGAGGAAAGGGAGATGTGACAAAAGTCAGTCACACCTGGACAAACCATCGCAAATGCAGACAGGATGTGGAAAGGTCCAGGTGACTTACACAGAGTGGGAAAACTGAAAATTTTTAATAAACATTCTATACAAGTAGAAAAACTGAAGTTTTTGAGCTGCCTAGAAAGAGCTCATTCTTTCATAGAATAACTTGCTTTTAATTTTATTAATGCAATTGGTGCTCACGTGATTTCCCTGTCTTACAAGTTTTCATTGCCCTCAAGTTTCCTTAAAGCTTGAAAATAACAGTATTTTTGTTTGGGTAGCTTTCTTTTAACAAAGAAAGATCTGAAGTAGTAGTAGGAAAATGGTAAATAAAATATCCTGTTTTATTTCATTCTGGTTAAATTGATCACATTTTTATATACTTGATGCACAAAAGAAGGAGCTTTTATTAATAATTCTAAGCAAATTGTATTTTATTAAAGGAGCACTTAAGTGCACTGTGTGGGTTTCCTTCCTTCACATGATGTTTCTTATAAGTACATTTCTTCTGAGTGCTTTCAGAAGTCACGTAACTTAATTCTGTTACCATAATCGCCTCAATATTATCTCAACTAAGAGGTTTAAGTCTTTGAACAGAGGCGCAGTGGAGCCACTTTGGAGGGCTGACTTGTTTGTTCAGCATGATATATCCGGCTTTTCACTGTTATTGTGTTTCACGGGACATAATTGCCTGATAGTGCAGATGAGCTCATGGAAAAGCTATCCATGTTATTCCTGGACTCTATGAAGGCACTTTGTGAGTCAAGAGACATCACCCTGATTTTCATTCCTATTTTTTATTATATTTTCTGTGCAATTTATTTTCTTAACACAAAGTATTACATGCTCATTATGAGATATTTGTAAACACAGATAAGGAAGGAATTAAGTTGACCATAAGCTTACCACCTAATCCCCTTACCCAGGGATTATCATGATGGCTTTCTTTTCTTTCTTTTATTTACTAACTTATTTATTTATGTTTGTATTTGTGTATTTGTGTAATTTTGCAGTGCCAGGGATCAAACCCAGGGCCTCTTGCATGCTACGCATGCAGTCTACCACTGAGCTACGTGCCCAGCCAACAACATGATGACTTAATAAATAAATAAATAAGTAAAAGTTTTTGTAAAGTGTTTTGTAAAGCTTCCAGGATTTATTTTGTGTATGTGAATATACGATATATATGCAAAAAATGCAATATAAATGCAATATACATATACATATACATTTATATATATATCACATGTGAAAGTACAATAATAAATTGTTATGTCCACTATTTGTTACCTACTCTTACATTTTTTTCCCAATAAGTATGTGGTGAGCATTTTCCCACATCATGAAATTTTCTTCTCCATCATTGTTCTCTTATATTGAGGGAAAAGTTCACATAACATAAAATCAGCCATTTTGAAGAGAACTGCTCAGCGTCACTAGCACATTCACAGTGCTGAAAACCATCACCTCAGCTAGCTCCAAAATGTTTTCCTCACCCAGAAAGAAAACCCCAACCCCCAAAACCACTAGCTGGCCCCCTTCTCCAAGCCCCCCAACTCTGGATGGCTAGCTGGCCCCCTGCCTCCAGGCCCCCAATTCTGGATGTCTGGTGTGAATGGATCATGCACTGCGTGGCCAGTGGTGTCCATCTTCTTTGCTTAGCTTGAGGCTTTCAAGGTCGTCCCCACTACAGCCAGGCCAGGCCCTCACCTCCTTCGACGGTGTGCACCACATGGTGTGAGCCTCCATGCCACTGCCCGAGGACCTCAGAGTCCTTCTACACTGCAGCTACTGCCAGTGGCTGCTGCGACTAGCCATGCACCGGGGTTCACTTGAGTCCCATTTTCAATTCTTTTGGGTATCAGGGTGGGAGTAGATGGGGGGGGGCGGTTTAGGGTCATTCTGTTTAATATTTGGAGAACTACCAGTTTCCCACAGTAGCCAAATCAGGTTACTTTCTCACCAGCAATGTGTGAGGGTCCCACGCTCTCCAATTTTCACCAAAATTTCCTCTGTTCTGACTTCTAGTGCTATGACCAAACTAACATGTACCCCATGGCCTCTCGTCACAGCTTTCATGTGCACCTCACTCCCCACCTCCCTTCATGCCTGCGTCGCGGGCCATTGTGTGCAGGTAGGTTGATTTGCCTGGTTCTCTGTGATGGCCCTTTAAACTAGCCAATCTCTGGTTTTATATGCAGTGCAAGGTGGACATCATCTAACATAAATCATACGCAAATTCATTATCTTGTCTTTAATCTACTACCCGCCTTCTGTCCCTGTGGATTCTATATCCAAGGATTACACTCACCTCCCATCAAATATACTGGGGACACAAATTGCATTTGTCCTCAACATGTATATTCTTTTTCCTTGTCATTATTTCCTAAATATTACAGTGTAACAACATTTACACAGCGCTTGTCTTGTATGGGTATTATGAGCAAGCTAGAGAGGATTCAAAGTATACAGGAGGATGTTCGTAGGTCATATGCAGATGCTGCATTATTTTATATAAATAACTTGAGCACTGCAGATTTTTTATACCCAAAGGAGAAGTCCTGGGCATAATCCCCTATGAACACTGAGGGATGACTATATATTTCCAAAAGGGAATTTGTTGAAGCAAAATAAACTAAGATTTTGTATGTACGGGTAAATGGTCTTCAATGAACATTGATCCAATTTGCATTTCCTATCATATTTGTCTTCATTTTTGTGAATCACTGATTCCTTCCAAAATACATAATAGGCCCTTTAAATAAATCTCACCCACATTAATGCCTGCTGGGACTGAGCTTGTGGAAACCTTTGTCATTGAGTTATGCACGTGGGTTCTCCCCATATTTTAGAATATAACCAATATTGTGCTTTAAAATTATCCAAAGGATGCAACACATTTATATGAAAAGCCCTTTAAATCATGACAGCTCCATTTATGAGCAGTCGAATATAACGGTTGGGTCATTTGGATTCCACCCTTTGGGTGTGAGCAGTCACTTACTGGTTGGATTAGACCCTCAAGCCAGGCAGCCCACTGTGCGGTCAGCACGCCCTGCAGAGCGGTCACGGCTGCGCTTTAGACAACTCTGTTTTTCCTCTGGTCATGTGGCCTGGCCTGTGCTGGGTCTTTAACCTTCTGTTTAAAAGATGGCAGTTCACGTGTTAAAAATTATTAAAGTAACAAAAGCCACCCCTTCAGTGATGATCCAGATTCCTCTTCACGGCCTCAAATTGTTTTTGGAGTTGCTGACTTGTGTTACTACTTACTGAAAAGAGCTCATTTCATGCATCTTGAAAGCATTGCCTATGGTTACTAATTGAAGAAAAGATTCCTATGGGCGAGACAAATGACAATTTAGCTGTTAAGTACTTTTTGTTGTTTCTAGGTATAACACCTAAATTACAGAGCAGCAATTTGGACATGCCCACTTCCATAAAAGCAGAACATAAAAGTTATAATAATGGGTTTTTGTTTTATTTTTTTTTTTTCACAGTATGACTTAGGTTGATACAGCACAAGAAATGCAAGGCCTTATTTTTAAAAGAAAGGTTTGTACTGGCTGAAAGAGTGCACAGAGATACATAGTCACCCGGACTAGTTAGGTGCACTAAAATAACTAACTCATGAAAACTGGGGGAAAGGAAAAGTTCTTAGGAGGGAAATTTTCAGTCTGAATGCATAGTACAGACAATCATTATGATCATAATTTCAAATAATTTCTGCCCCAGAGAGAGCACTTTTCATTTAGTGTAGGAAAAGGGACATGATCATGCCTCTACCCCTAAGGGCCAGGGGTAGAGGCACCTACTTGGCAGAGGCAGCTCAGAATCTGAAACTGCAGAAGCCCCACAGAGAACGGAGATTAGACCGTAGGCAGTGTGCAGTTCATGGGTTTCAACTGCTGGGACCTAATTAATAACTCTCTACTTAATAATTAATTTTCTGGTTTCTTTTCCAAAACATTTGTGTTGAAATAAACAACAATTTTCACATTTTACATTTTGAGGTTTTGTTGTTATTGTTGTTTTAAGTTTCTAGTGCTTCATGTTGTCAATATGGAGTTGTCACTTAGATTATATAATCACTTAAGCTACTTCTACTTACACAAATTATATAGACCTTGTTAGGTAAATTTATGTGGGAAAAGGGGGGCTATTTGTGGAAAGAGTTTACTCTACCTGCCTTACATAAAATCATAGACAACAAAACAAAGTTTCCTCCCTCACCGAGAGGACATAGCTGTCCCTCCCTTTTCTCCACGCTCTCCTTCCCCCTCGCTCTCCCTCTCTCCCCATCCCAGTAATGTCCTCAAGGCCTGGGGAAGTTCTCTGTTTTGGGGTGATCCCTGCCTCTGCCAGCGGTACAGACTGGTGCCCTCCACTTCCTATCAGCCAGGATCTGTGCAAACACCCAGGCGACGCCCCTTGTGTAGACCTGTCCATGACTGTAAAATTGTCGACAGAGATCCAAGAAGTGGATGCACCTAAAGCTCACTCAGTGTGACAGCGGCAGAGTTAGGGACCCGGGGGCGGCCACTGCAGGGCCACAGGCGGGTGTGGTGGGAGATCCAGACAGATGCTTACTGACCCTCTGGCTACTGCAGCACCTGCCCATGGTCCTGGGGGACTTTTCGAGCCTCTTCTTTGGCTGTCGGTATCTTTCCAATAAATCCCTATCATCTTAAATTAATCAGAGTCGATTTCTGTTGTTGGTGATCAGAACCCTTGATTGATGGAGTCCCTATCTTAGCTTAAACTTGAAATACAAATTTTGAGTTTGCCACTGATTTTATCTATTAATAGAAAATAAATTTGAAATTCAAATTCATTCAATATTTGTGGAGGGACTATTGTTAAAGGTATTATTCTGAGGAATAAAGAAAGCCTAGAGATATTGGATTTTCCCCCATGGACTCAAAACCCCGTGAAGACAAACATACATGTAACCCCCACGGCAAAGCAAGGCAGGTGACAGGGCTTAAGAACTGTGTTCTCTGGGGGGGGGGGGTGTGCTCTCTACAGACAAGAGGAGGCTTGAGCCTGCTGCATGGCACCAGGCTTGTCAGAAAATATCACATTTTCTTGTCTAGGACCGTGACATGCTAGAGCTCATGGAAGTGTTAAAAAGTAATACTTTCTCGAGATGACAGAATGATCAATCAGAGTTGGTCACAGAGGCACTTGCCTGTACTCTGAGCTACTGGGAGGCTGAGCCAGGAGGATCACAGGTTCAAGGCCAGCCCAAGTAACAATGTGAGGCCCTGTCTCAAGATAAAAATGATGAAGGGCAGGCGGTGTAGCTCAGCAGTTTCCTAGCATGTGCTGTGTGGAACCCCCAGTGCAGAAGAGGAAGAAGGTGGAAGAGGAGGAAGAAATCAGAGAACTCATGAGCTGACCCCTCAATCTCCCTTGGAAGTCCCTAGAAACAGGACTCCCCCACCCTGCCTGATTGCTTCTTCCCCAGGAGCACCCCTGGGTGGTTCCCGAGCTGAGGGTGGAGGCACCGAGCACCATGCCAGGTGCCCAGGTCGTCCTGTGAAGAGCGAAGCCTCTTGTTTTCACAGGAAGATGATGTAGAGCAATGAAAATATCAGTGGTTTCATTTAAAAATATTTAACTAAAGGGCTGGGGTGCGGCTCAGTGGGAAGAACACGTGCTTGGCATGCACAAGACTCTGGGTCCCGCTCTCAGCACCAAAAAAAATTTTTTTAATTAAAAAAAATAAAAATATTAAGCTGACTAAAACGTGAAAGCTCTTTGGGCAGGATGGACTCAAGGTTAAGTGGCCCATTTATGTGCCATTAAGTTCTTTTTTTTCTGGCAGCATTGATATAATTTCCAAAGTTCTCAGAATCCCCAAAGTCTGAGTACTCTTTTGCCATGCTCTACTGGCTACACCCAAAAATTATAGACATAAAAGGAAGACTCAGAAAACCAGAGCAGGAAGAGTTGGAATTTTCTGTGACTGCCCTGGGCCCGGGGCCCTGCACTCCCACTCTGCCTAACCACTTCACAACGGAGCATGGTGAAAGTGAAACAAGGTCTCAACACCGATTTCCTATGGAAGGGAGAGAAGTATTTTTGGAATAATTGGCAAATTGTTCCCATATGTCACACAGACCAAGAGAAGGCATTAGATATTCTATGTTTAAAATTTTGATATTCTCAGAAGACCTTCGATTTCCTTTGTGTACATTTTTCAAAGTGAAATTTAAATGTTTGCTTTAAAGAACTGTCCTCCTAACCAAGAACATGAGTGTGCAAATTCAGACACGTGAGGAAGGGGTTCAAAGACAGAACAATATCAGGCAGTCACCTTGGATGCACAGCAGGCTGTGAACCCCCCACTTGGCCGATGTCAAAGGTGAGGCTAAAAAAGCCAAGGGAACTACCTTCTGGCAGAGGCAACCAAAGCAGCTCCCCCGCCCTCCCTGCCCCAGAACCTGTGGCCTTGCCCCTCTAACACCCACAGTGGTTCTGAGCTTTGCATTCATCTTGTGCCCTCATTTGGGAGTTAAGTGGTGAGGGACATTGAGACTGCACACTGCCCCTGTGACCTTTTACATGGTATAACTAGAAAAAGTTAGCCATATAACCAAGGCCAACAGGGAACAGTAGGTAGCCTCTCTCGCCTCCACTGGTCCCTTAGTTCTCCCCAGCTCAGTAATGGCACTGCCAGTAGCACGAGCCAGGCCCATGCATCACCCTTGAAGCCATCTCAGGGTAGCTTTGTTCAGATGTTCAGGCTGCACACTGCACATCTAAGAGGGTGACATTCTAGACTTAGAGTAGAACATACAAAGACACAGAGATTCTGGGCCTCCCAGAAAAATCTCGTGCTTCAAGAGCAACACCAGTGTGTGCTTAGGAAGAATCTGCCTTTCCCACCAGCCAAGTGCCGCTGCACTTGGGTCACTCTCTAGTTGGCGCCTAGTAGGTGCTCAGGAAATGCTGGTGGAAAGTAGGGATGGTTATCTCAGAGCAGAAGAGAACCTTAAAAGAATCAAGTGTAGGATCTTCTTGCTCCTTCCTTAGAACTTTGTGATCCCTCCATAGACAAAAAAAAATCTAATAGGTGCCCTCTTCACGTAGAAAAGAGGCTTCTGATGAACAGAGCTTAGTAATGCAGGTATGGCCTGCAGTAAAAGCTAACCTGCTCACCTCCCTCACAGAGATCCATTAGTGTCACTCTCTTTTGTAAAAGAAGACAGAATGCAAAGAGCACTCAGCCTGCTTCTGAATGCTTTGCCTTTGAAGTCTTGCTGCTCAAGTAAAATGTCCATCTTCCACATCAGAATCGCAACGGAAATGCAGAGGATCTGGTTTTTTCACAAAGGTGTTATAAATTAGTAAGTAGAACATTGTTGCAAGTTGGTAAGTGTGAATCAGTCTTCATTATTTGGTGCTCTATTTTTCTGTTCTAATACCCTCTCATTGAAAAGACACCAAAGTGAAAAACTCATTGTGTGATCTCTTCAGGCTCCATGGGTGCATAAGAAGATGAAACAAATAAAGCCATCGGGGCTTTTCATTCCTGACGTTCACAGCTCTCACACCGCGTTTCTAAGAAATACAGTATTCTTAAACTATCCAAAATGTCTTACATGTACTTAGAGAAGAAATGAAGCCATTTTCAAAATTACAGATGAATAAAGAGCCTACTTTTTCATTAGAGCTTGACAATGGAGACTTCATTCAAAAGGATTTTAAAATGTATCCCAGAGCATGCTGTTCAAGTGTTGGAAGTAGGTCCTATGGTGCTTGCAGGCGGTAATTGAGTGCATTATCTTGTGATGGTATTGCTTGTTTAAATGACGGACAGCTTGGTCATCAGTGATGTGTTATGGTCAAGATAACTCTGCAATACATATGTTGGGTCAATTTCTGTCATTATGGAAGTCTACTTGAAACTCCAGTGTCAGTTCCTATGAGTCAGCCAAGTTGGATACTTTATTTCAACAAGTGCTATGAGTCATTTGAAATTATGTATCATTCATAAGCAGAAAACTTTTTAAATTCTGTTGTATGTCCCACCTACCTGTGACATTTTGATTCTCTATAGAGTGGGAAAAAAACAGTATACATTGTAATTTGGTGTCTATTTTTCAGGTAATTGACTTAATAAGTTGAAATGAAATCGTGTGCCACCCAGTTTGCATAAGAGATGGAGAATTAAGTAGAAACTTTCCGGGAGCAGCAGCAAAGTTCAGCATGATAATTTCGGAAAGCTGTTTTTCCCCTGGGTAGGGCAGGGCTGTTAGAATCCCAGGCAAGTTTTTCTCTCTCAAAAACACCACAGAGTTTCTCAGAATAAAGTATGTGCAATGCATTTATGCTGCATTTTAAGCTTACTAGCACGTCCTTGGGGGACCTGGTGTCCGATGAGGAGGGGAGGGTGCAGGGCACTGTAACCTTCACCTGAAGGTGCTGCAAATTTCATACCCAATTTGTCGGTGTGCTGCTTCACTAAAACTGGCTTGATTTTCATTATTTTAAAGAATTCATAGCTTCAAACAGTGACGCCAGAGTAAATACTAATTGATGCAAATAACTTCTCGGCAGAGTGCAGGAGAAGAATCCCACCCTTTCATTACAGCGTTTTTGAACTGAGCATGGCTGCCCTTGGTCTCTCTGCTACGTGGAAGGGTGCATACATTCCTTTGATTTAAGCCACATTATGCAGCCAGCAGCTCGTTTGCATCCTGTGTCTGCATCTTTCACCACCCTCATTACCCACCGGTGAGACCCCTCCTGTTCTTCCTGTGGGAACGCCCAGTGTCAGTGAGGAGACCCTCCCCTGGGCTTCCTGACAACCTGTGCTCAGTTCCGGACCTAAGAATTCTATTTCCTAAGCTTGTCTTTCCCTGCCCTTACCTCTTCCCATCCATCGCCCCCAAAAGGGAGTGGATAAACCCCTCACAGCAATTCCATGTGCTCAGTAGATTTCTGTGACATGCAAGTCACAGATACCAACAAGATACCAACAGCCAAATACTGCAGCCGTGGCCACAACTGAAAGTTAGAGTGTGATCAATGACCAAGTAGAGGTGGTAGCAGTGGGGCGGGATAGTCATGGGAGTTGAGCTTTCTAGTTTGGGTAACTGGTGGCTACCTGGAGGAGCAACAGGAGTCATCACTGGGTAACACCCTAGGGGTTAGGGTTTAGAGATGCAGTGTCCCCAAAATCTCCTGTGTTACTGCAGCAATGTTCAGAGGTAAAATGATCACACTATGAAAACTATAACCTGACCAGTGGATTAATCCATTTGATGGATCAATAATTTAAAGGACTGGCTGGATGGTGACTGTAGGCAGATGGGTGCAGCTGGAAAAGGTGGGTCACTGGGGACTTCCCTGGAAGGGTTGTTCTTCCTGCAACCCCTTCCCCACCATTGTCTGTTTCCTGACCCTGCCCTGAGCTCAGCATCTTCCCTGAGCCAGCCCTTCCACCATGATGTTCTTCCTTACTTAGGCATAGAACAATGGAGGCTGCCCACCGTGGACTGAACCTCTGAAACCATGAGCCAAAAAAAGCTTTTCTTCCTCTAAGTTGTCCTTGTCGGGTATTTTGGTCACAGAGACAAAAGCTGACCAACCAACCCACTAGGGAGTAACAGGGCATATTCCTCTTCTTAGGAGAATACCAGCCACCAGATGAGAAGCCACCCTAATGGATTTATCTTAATTTAATTTTATCTGCAGAGACCTTACTTCCCAAATAAAGTCACATTCCTACATGTGAAAGATTCAGACTTCAACATATCTTCCAGAGGCAGAAGGACCCTATGTTCAGCCATAACAGGTACCTTGGGGGAAAGTGTGTCATTTAGGAAATAAGGGACACAGAAGGTCCGCATCATATTGTAGGTGCATCATGGACTGGCTGAAAAGAGGGGGACATTTGCCTGGGCACAAAATTTGAAGAGGTGCCCAAAATCTCAGTAATTAAATAAATCATATTCTAATGTAGTAGATATTTTTAAATAAAAAACACTGCAAAAAAAATGATGATATCACCACTTAATCAAAGACAAATAATATTGACTTTCTTCATGGGGCTGGGCCGGATATGTCTCTGCACCATGACATGAAGCTCCCAGGGTAAAGGATACGCTCGCCAGTGGCCATTTTGCCACAGTGCAGAGAGCTCACTCAGGAACAAAACCTCAGAGATGGGAGCAGAACCCAGAGGTCAAGAGAAGCAGTCATGAGGCCACGTCTGCACCTCCAAGTCCAGCCTGGGAGTAAGATCTGCTAGGCTTTCCATGAAGCAGCTACATCCTGCTCTCAACGCCAGCCTGCTTCAGCTAGATTTGGGCCCTTCTGACTGAAAGGACTGGAGGACTGGCTCCCACATAGGCAGCCGGTCCTTCTGGGGCTTACCACTGCCCAGCACACAGAGCATGGCCGTTTAATTGCTTGGACTTCCCAAGCACTTCTCTCTCAGGATTTCAGGATTCTGTGTGGTGTTTCTCCATCATTCCTCTAGAAAGGCTGGAGTGTGCTTCTCCTGCACTTGGCCTTAGAGATACTTGGAATGGCCCTCAGAAATTGTTTGAGGACTGTGACATCATTAAATGTAGTTTGTAGTAAGGGTGCTTCTGCTGCCTGCTTTGACATCATAAATACGTGACCCCTCTGCATTACACAATTAAACACATTCTGTGGGGTAGCTGTTGCATGGAGCTAATCACTGTGGATAGGAATTTTTTTTTTTTTCTTTTTCTTTTTCTTTTTCTTTTCTTTTCTTTTTTTGTTTTTTTGTAAAAACTGGATTCTGAAGGACTGAGAGTATAGCTTAGTGGTAGAGCAGTTACCCAGCATGTGCAAGGCCCTACCCAACATGTTCACTCCCTACCAATCGGGAGAAAAAAAGTATTGTATGTTCAAAATCCTGATTAAATAATCTTTGGGGACAAATCCCATTTGTGTTTTAGAGATCAGCCTTATGTTCCAACCATGTCATCTATTTTTATTTTGCCAGGTTTCTCATGATCGTTAATTCACTCACCCCACAGCAGTGAACCCCAACTCTGCATGGAGCTGGGCACAGTAATAACAGTGATCACATGACAGCTCTGCTGCCTGGCGAGGAAGCTGGCAGTCAGCGTTCCCAGGACAGCAAGCTCCGGTGCCTGGCTGGACCCACACAACACCCTTCCTTTGCCCTCCCAGAGTGCATCTGGGTCCAGGTCCACTTTCTCCCCTGTGGCTTCACAGGACGAAAAAGGACTTTTATCTGCTCACAGCATCAACTACACTTACAAGCCTTCCCATCCATCTAGACTTTGACTATATAATTTTCTAATCTTCGCAAGCAGGCTAAAAATGAATTCCATAAATTCACTGAGGTCAAAGTGTATGTCTCAGTATATTTGTGTTCCCATAGCACCAGAATTAGAACTGGGCATCTTGAAGCTTCTCAGCAAATCTTTTGTCTGATTAGGAATTGGAGCTCTTTTTTGTTTGTTTGTTTTGCTTTTGTTTTGTGGTTATTGTTTTTGCAACAGATGTGTTCTAGAATAATGCATACAGACCACTGAACATTCACAAACCCAATCATTTACAAAAAAAAAAAAAAAAAAAAAAAAACCCAAAGCTGTGTTACTAAAGTGAATCGTCACCTCCTTGTTTATCTTTTATGCACATCTAGGGTTTCATGTAGTATTACATCAACAGCTTCCTCCTGTGATGGAATGACATCTACAAGTGATTTAGGCATTTTCTAAAACAGCAAATAACTAATCGTAAAGCACAGATTGGGAGAATGTGTTTATCCCGATGACAATTTGCTTTCGTCAAATATTTCAACTGAGTCCACTTTTGAAAGGACATTTGACTTCTTCACAGGTTCCTAAAGGGAGCCTGAACATTCAGTTTCCTCATTTTATTATGTGGGATATTAAAACGAAAAAGTAAAAGTTTCCTTAAATTCTGGAGATGCACCAGGCACTTCCACTGGTACATGTTTTTGAAAATATTGGTGGAAAGAAAGTCACGTGCAACCACCCTTGTTTTATCTTTCAAAAGAAAGCCTCTCCTTAAAAATTATAATTTTTGAATAGGAGGCTCTGAGCAGTGGGAGTTTAACTGACAGTTCTTGATTCATTTGTTATTGAGAAAAATAAGGAGCGCGTCACATGTGAGGAGTTCCGGAGTGCACAAAGAGAAGCAATCTCGTGGAGAGGACAAGGACAGGACACAGGTCACACAGGTGGCCCTTCCTCAGGTGGCAAAGGAGAAAAACAGAGGAGGCCTCTGTGGCATTTGTCAAAATCAAACAGTCTTAAGAACGCAGTGGACTGCAGGGGCGTGAGTGGATAGTGTGTGTGTGTGTGTGCTAGAGAGAGAGAGAGAGAGACCACATTCCCCATCTTTATGAGGGATATTTGGCCTAGGGCCCACACTAATGACCTGACATTAACAAAATCGTCTGAAAGGTCCCTTGGTCCTAGTAAGGTCACATCCACACTGACTGGGACTCAGGACTTCAGCACCTTTTTTTTTTTTTTTTTTTTTTTTTTTTTTTTTGCAGGGGCGGGGGGACATGGTTTAGTCCACAACAACAGCAATCTACTTCTGGAAAGGGCTGGATATAAGTGTGTGGTGCTATGCAAGCCAAGGGCTCAAAGTGACTCCCCTCTCCTGCAGTAGCCACCATAGAAAACACATTTGAGGGTGCTTGGCTCTGTTCCAATTATTCATGGACAGTGCAATATGAATTCCATATAACTTCATGTGTCACAAGCAGTACTCTCCTCTTGATTTAGTCTAACCATTTAAAGATATATACAACCATTGTTAGCTGCACACACAGGCAGCTGGTTGGATTTGGTCCTTGGGCCATAATTTGTCCACCCTGCTCAAGAGCCTGGAGCACATTTCTCCCTGGCTTTCATATTTTTGCTCTAAAATACACCAGCAGGACACCAGGAAGCAACAATCTAATCCATGTCCATCATGTGCCCACAAAAAATTTTCAAGGAGCCAGCACCCTGGGCTGCTACAGTCCTGAGGACCATCCTCCAAGAGGGAGAATCAGCCTAGAGAAGTTTCTGACTGCTCAGAAAATGAAAATAAATACCTTGCTCAAGTTGAAAGGGTACTTCACATCAGATGCTAGAGATGTTTGGGGGGAAATGTGTGATATCTCCCATTTGATGATTGTGCCCAGATCACAGCATCTGGTAAGAATAGGAAATTAAAGCAAGTGAAATTGACATCAGAAATCTTTGATGTGAAAAATAAAATTTTCTTTTGCAAGTTTGATATACTGTGTTTGAGTCTCTACTGAGAACAATAACTGGAGAGTTTCATTGCCTCTTTGGTTAAAAAGGTGGGCAGGAGGACATCTTCCTGTCTGGGTTTCAAGTCTGGCTGCCTTTGCAGCACCCCCTGAGCTGAGAGGGAACGAGGTAGAGCCACCACCCCCCAGCGGATGCCCAGACCCAGCACCCGCCCCCCCCACTTCCCAACACCACAATGACTAAATAACCACTGACGTGTAGTTGGGATCTGAACAAACCAATGTGAATTGATCCATCTGGAATAGTTCGATGGATATTTAACTGTAGTCAATATTTGGCATCATGCAAAACCAGAAATCAATTGCCAAATTTTGAGACAATATTTCAGCAAAAATATCTTGACTGTAATAGTCAAGATATATCAGTTTTGACATTTTCGAGCATCATTTTCCTATTTTATTTGTGGCTGATGTCAGTAATAATTTAGAAAACCCATCAGGATCTTGAAACTGCATCTCTCAGTAGCTAAAAAGCGATCACACTGAGCTCTTTTGCATTTTTTTAAAGTAGAAGACAGAGGTCATGCCCCTGTGGAACTGTTTAACATACAAATAAAAATATCTCCTAAGATTCTTTTCTTTTTCATCGAAATAAATAACTCACAGTCAGCTGAGTGCCCATATCTGAAGGATACACCTGCAAAAGCCCTTTAGTAAACACCCTTGCCAAGGTCAGGAGCAAAATGTGGATGGACACCACCTCTGCTCACTGTGGTATCAGAGAACACAGCCAGTACTATAAACTATCTGATACATCCTATTTCATTCAAAAATATTCTATGTTTTCATCCATTTTTGTCCATCTTTGTCTATTTTCCTTATCATGTTTACCATAGGAATCATATTCTGAAGTTCTTATTTGCCAACTTTGATATCTAGATAATCTCTGCTCCTATTGACTCTCTGGTCTTCTTGATGATCAGTCATCTTCTTTTTTTCTTTTGTCAGATAATTTTTTGGTTTAGCCAGACATTGTGGGTATTACATTTCAGAGTTTCTGGATTATATTATCTTCTTCTAAAACATGTTCCCAAAAGTATTTCTGAGACCAGTCTTGGTGGTGCACACCTGTAATCCCAGCAGCTCAGGAAGCTGAGGCAGGAGAACCGAGAGTTCAAAGCCAGCCTCAGCAATTTAGAGAGCCTTAAGCAACTTAGCAAGACCCTGCCTCAAAATAAAATATAAAAAGGGCTGGGGATGTGGCTCTGTGGTTAGGCCCCCCCAGGGTTCAATCCCCAGTGCCCCCCACCAAAAAAAAAAAGTATTTCTGATAAGCGAGGCAGGGTGGCTCACTAATCCCAGCAGCTTGGGAGGGTGAGGTGAGAGAATCTCAAGTTGGAGATCACCTGGGTAATTTAGCATGATCCTGTCTCAAAATAAAAATAAAAAAAATAGGCTGGGCTGGGGCTGGGGCTCAGTGGTAGAGTGCTCATCTCACATGTATGAGGCTCTGGGTTCAATCCTCAGTGCCACATAAATAAAATAAAAAGGTATTGTGTCTACCTACAACTGAAAAATATTAAAAATAAATTAAAAAGGCTTGGGGTGCTGGGCGCGGTGGCGCACGCCTGTAATCCCAGCACTTTGGGAGGCTGAGGCAGGAGGATCACAAGTTCAAAGCCAGCCTCAGCAATGGCGAGGCCCTTAGTAACTCAGTGAGACCCTGTCTCTAATAAAATACAAAAAAGGGCTGGGGATGTGGCCCAGTGGTCAAGTGCCCCTGAGTTCAATCCCCAGTACCCAAAAAAAAAAAAAAAAAAAAAAAAAAAAGGCTTGGGGTATAGCTAAGTGATAGAGCACCCCTAGCTTAAATCCCCCACACATACACACAAAAGAATCTTATTAATATTTTGTAATCATGAAAGTAAAAAGTCTTGCTCCATCATACAGGCAAGATGCTTTTATTTATTCTGAACCAAATGACATCTTTAGCCACATTAAAGACTGCAAATTTTCACCTCATTCATAGATTCAGTTGTTCAAAATGTTGCTCTGAAGACCATTTCATTGTTAGACCATGCTCAAGCATTGCAATCCAATGGCTCCATCCAGAAGCTGCCTGCCCATCACAACCGTGCTCTGAGCTTCTGAATACTCTGAGAAGAAAGGGCAATGCCTGTCTTTCCCACCACGTGACTCAAGACCTGGCTAGCCCCTGAGAAATTATGACACTTCATCTGGAGACAGAATTGTCTTTTCTCCCCACTACTTCTTTACAAATGAGCTGGGTGATAATTAGACAACGAGTCGGCTCCTCTATTCATGCAGTCAGATTCTTGCCTTTCTCAATAGCCTCATAATTTTCTTTGAAAATGTAATGCAACCTAAGGTATTTTATTTACCATGTTCTTATCACTGAGAATTCCCAGCTCGGGTTTCCTTAATGCACCAGTGCTACTGTCCTGTACATGGAGCTGGATTTGCCATACAATATTTGTCACTACGTTCTGTTGCTTCAAACCTTTAGAACTGAACCAAACAGCACACATTTACACCTGCAGCTGCCCCTCATTTATGACTCACTGACGGTACTAACTGGGGAGTGGGGTAGATAAAAGATAAAATAAAATATGCTTGCTTTCTACATCCCTTTGCTGCATGATATTTAATTCTACACTGACGCTTGTCACATGAATAAAACGTACATGAAATGAACCAGGAAAACCCAAGTGTGCCTCATTAAAACCACCATCTCCACCGTCACCTCACATTTTATGGCAACAGCTTGGTAGTATATAAAGACTAACAGCAGGACTTGAAAGTAAATTGTTTTTTATTATTAAATTGCTCCAGGTTACTTAAGGAAAAAAAAAAAAAAAACAGAATCTCTAGCCCCTTGGATTTTTGATCTTTGAAAAAAAAACTAGAGCAAATGTTATTAAAAGACTAAAATTTAAAGCTGTACGTTAAAGAACTACAGTATTTAATTATTGGCTTGGCACGATTTTTATAAGTAGAAGGTTTGTATTCAGTAGCTAAACCTAGCTCTACACTTCTCACCTTTAGCCTGTGAATGACTAAAACAAGGCAGAAGCCCCAGTTCCCCAGTGATTATTGTTTATGTCACAGAATTGATTTTGCATTTTAAACTGCAGATGTGCTCTGACTAGTTATTTGGTATTTATTAAATGTCAGCTGTGTGTCCAGCTCTGGGATTCTTTGAATATTATTTTCATGATTATATGTCTGCATAGAATAATTGAATCAATAAAGTATTTAACCACGTCATGTACAGAATTCACCGACAAAGACTTTCTTGGGAAAGAGGGGATATTGTGGTGCAGTTAACTAATATCTTTCTATTTTCCATCAAGAGAAGAAAACCAATTTGGTTAATTAAAGTGGGTATTGCTCAGTCAGGCCAATCTGGCAGCTGGGCTCACATGATAAACAGCCTGGCCTTTCCAGTCTGGGCACGTTACATAATCACAATGCACACTTGGATCTGGTTTTCTTTGGGGTTCGTGTTGCCAGCTTCAGCAATGAGGGCTCGGTGGTCCACATCCTTTGATGCACGATCCTAAATTATTTTCAGAAGGACCCTTCAGAGAGAGCCTAGGCCGTGCTAAGGCAGAAGCTGGTCAGCCCACCTGCAGAGGCTGCCGCAGTGGGGAGGGAGTCCAGCGTCTCTGCTGTTCTCCATTCTCTGCTACTGCGTTTTAGTCTTTGTGTAGAACATGACAAGTCCACTCCAACTCTTTTGGTGAGTTTCTGAATGCTTGGAGCACTTCTGAGTCTATTTTGATTTGTAACTTTTGCTCTCCTGGAGGTCGGGTATAAATTACTTGTTCTTTTACAAAGCAACATAACCTTCTGTCGTAGATTTAGTTTTCTCCCCACAGAATCACTTTGATTCATAGAGGAGGTTCACTATTTTTAAAGACCGACTTTGGGCTGACGTCATGATTCCTGACCTGTGTCTGTCTCCCGCGGTGCCAGAGCCCTTGGCGTCTGCACCCTCCTCCACACTCTCCCCGAAATCTTGGTGACTCATGGTGCCATTGTGTAGCAGTCATCCAACACCCACGCGGACGTGGGGCCTTGCTCGGTCCGGCATGAAGCTTCGTGCCTGTCTTCTGTCTCTGGAGAGGCTAGATCTGCTGAAGCAATTTAAGAGACTGTGGAGAGGAAGAAAGATAAGGCGGTCAAGCAACACTCCAGATAAATTACCAGCCGAAAAAAAAAACACAGTGAAATTATACAAGGCATCAGTGTTTGTGGTTTGGGAGTTAGGGAGGCTGTGAGAGGAATACATAAATATGTATTTGCCTTTTGGAGGAAAGCAAAGCCAAGAATAAGGACAGAGACAAGGGCAGGGGCTTGGAACCACAGCCCCCCTGGTCTGAGTGGGTCCTTGGACATTCCTCTTTCCTGGTCCCCAGTGGGTAGAGCAGCTGAGAGCCCAGCTCCCGGTGGGATTGATCCTGTTGCTTTATCTTAGGAAAACTAAGGCTGTGCACATAATTCTGGCAGTGTTGGATTCATAGCCATGCATATTATATGTAATCATTCCAGAGTGATTTTCCCCCATTTGGGCCTTTCAGTAAGAACAGGAGGAAAAGCTGCTCACTTTGTGTGCCTCGAAAAATCTGTCCACCTCTGAACTCCACCTCAAAGCAGGCTCTCAATTCCGACCTCTCACACGTGCTAGCATTCCGCCTTCCCATCAGCATCTCTTGAAACATAACACTGTCTGTTAATTTCACGTCCACCCTCACGACAGACATGGAGACAACTCTCCCCACTTGCAGTCAAGCACAGTTCGTGTTCTCTCCTGGCTCTGGGTCAGGCTAAGCACATGTACACTTGTGTGAAAAAGCATTTAGTATGCACTGGGAGCACTTTATTTTGCTCCAAAGTTATGTTACAACAAAAGAATTAAATAAAATCACCTGCTTTTTTTCCTCTGCACACCAGCCATTTTCTTCCCGGTTGTTATTTTGTTGCTAACACAATATTTTTAAATCGTTAAAGGAATTTTTAAAATTCACCCAGGATCCCTCTACTGTAATAAAAATGTTGTTTTTCACTATTCCCTCTGACTCTGAATGTGTAATTGTGAAGTATATGTTGTTTTGTATTCTGCTTTTGTTCCCTATGTAATTGTATATCAAATATTTCTCTGTCTTTCGTGGTTCTCATAATTTTCCATATTAATGGCTGCAAGCTCTTCTGCAGAATGATTACAATACCATTTGCTTTGACACTCCTCTTATACTGGGCATTTAGGTGACTTCAGATTGTTCATTAAAGCAAATTACTCTCCTGTAAACAGATTGTTCATTAAAGCAAGCGCTCAGCCATCCATCAAAGGAGGTGATGTTGATTTCAACCAGGGCTCTATCGAAAGGACATGAAAAGGATCACAGATGTGGGCTCTCCTTTGAGGAGCACTAAGTGGGCTCTGGACAGCACAGCACTGTGGCATGCTGCCGTCTGTTAAGGTATGGCAAGCCTATCCCTTGATCCCAGGCTCTGACAGCAAGGAAACAGCTGGCCAAGTAGGTTTGCCTTGATTTCTCTGAATGGCCAGCCCCCCAGTCAGTGCCTATAACCACCAGACCCAGATTGGAGGAATGCGTGAATGAACACATTAGCTCATCTAACTATCCCAACAAACTTGTGAGTTAAGTATCATCATCCTATGTTACAGATAAGGAAACTGAGGCTCCTGGACAAAGGAACAAGGTACCATAGAAACGTGGGGCTTCTCGGTTTGCATCCGTGACACTGTGCTTACCCCATGGTCGACGCCCTGAGGCCGACGTAGGACAAGCCCAACTTTGCAAATGAGGAAACCAGGCATCAGAGAGACACTGATGGAAGCACACCCCACTTCCAAGTATTAGGCTCTGAATTCAAACCTGTAATTTCCGACTCAAAATTCCATGTTCCTTTCCATGAGCTCAGCTTTTTCTCACATGTAGGATTAAGGGGCAGAAAGATAGAACTGTCCGTATTATTCTGCTTTTTATATTTGCCGACATGTATTCCATTTATTTACATTGAAAAGAAAATCACCTGTGCCCTGCACCTTCACTGGTGTCACCAACAGCCTGCCAGCGACAGGGATGTGTTGCGACAGCTCTGCTAATGTGGATGGTTCTAATGGTGCCTTCATCTTCCCCTGGCTTAGCATTCCTGTAATTAGCAAGAAGCCCGCACCTTCTCAGGTTGGCTCTGGCAGAAATCATCAGCTTGTGAACTGCGTCTCCATTCATCCAATTCTGTTACTCTTACATTGAAGTGATTTCTCTAAATATTAACCCTTTGTCATATTTGATTCCCACATTTTCTCCCAAATCGTTTTCTCTTTATGGCTTTTTTTCCATTTTTATATAAATGGTATCCAGTCATAACCAACTGACTGGTTTAGTTGGGTTTGCACAAGACAACACTGTTGCATCATAAAAAGGAAGAGGTCCTGCTTCTTGAGCCAGCCTGGATGGAAGTGGAGGGCATCATGTTAAGTGAACCAAGCCAGGCACAGAAAGACACATACTGACTGGGATGGTGGCCACGCCTGTCATCCCAGCAGCTCAGGAGCCTGAGGCTGGAGGATAGCGAGTTCAAAGCCAGCCTCAGCAATTTAGCAAGACCCTAAGTAACTTAGCAAGACCCTATCTCAAAATAAAATATAAAAAGGGCTAGGGAAGTGGCTCAGTGGTTAACACCCCTGGGTTCAATCCCTGGTATCAAAAAAAAAAAAAAAAAAAGACACATACTGCATGACCTCTTTCACACATGGAATCTAAAATGTTGATCTCATAGATGCAAAGAGTGGAGCAGTGGTTACCAGAGGCTGGGGAGAGCAGCAGGAGGAAGTGGGGAGGAAATGTTCACCAGTTATGGTTGGGAGGAAGAATTGGTGGCGAGGAGGTTGTGAAGGTGTGCTGCCTGCATGGCTGGTGACTGTAGCTGCCAGGAAGGAACTCGACACTACAAAACACCAGCAGAGAGGATGTGGGAAGTTAAACTGTGGAGCAATGGTAAAGAGAAGACAGATTTATTTAAACTGGTTTAAACATTACACCCTGCATAGTGGGAAACATGCCACGATCCCATCACATTACCCTGGTTTAAAATAAATTTAATGGGCTTGGGTTGTGGCTCAGAGGTAGAGCATTCGCCCAGCATGCATGAGGCACTGGGTTCAATGCTCAGCACCACATAAAGTAAAATAAAGATATTGTGTCCACCTATAATTGAAAAATAAATATTTTTTAGGAATAAAATAACAGAATAAGTTTAAGTTTTTAAAAGTTTGGTTTCTTTGTTGCCTCAGTCCTTAGAGAGTCTGGGTACAGTCAGATTTCTTAGAGTGAATGTACTAATGCAGGAGTTCAATACAGGACAGGGCAAGGATCTCACACACATTCCCCAGTCCCCTGCCTCCCCTAGGGCAGGGAGTGCTATGCCACACACATGGGAGGACCAGCACCCATTCTTTCTTCTTGGGGTGGGGCATCAATGCTGCACCTGCTCTGCTCTTAATATTTTAAACATCACCTGGTGTTCCCAGTACTGTATACTAAATAACCCACCCTTTCATCACATTTTTATGATACTCTCTCATAGATTTAAATTTCACATATTCTTTTATTTACTTCTGGCTTTTCTATTCTACTGACATTTTTTTCATATTCTGTTGATCTATTTTTCTACTCCACTTGGGTCATCTTTTAATTATTACAGCTTTACAATACAATTTTATATCTGGCAGGTAGATTCACCTGAAATTTAGACAATTTGTCAGGGAGTCTCATAAAGTAGATATATTTGGTTTTGTAAGTTTTAAAAAACTTAACCGGGAGAACGAAGTGCCAGAATGCCTCCCTCCCAGGCATGGCGGTGTCTGCCTAGGCTCCTGATAAATCCACTGGGCTGCTCTGCACCTATTTAAATTGTTGACTTTTTCATTTGGTCATTCTATTCTTTTTTTTTTTTTTTTTGGTACCGGGGATTGAACTCAAGGGCACTTAACCACTGGGCCACATCCCCAGCCCTTTTTTGTATTTTATTAGAGACAGGGTCTCACTGAGTTGCTAAGTGCCTCGCCATTGCTGAGGCTGGCTTTGAACTCGTGATCTTTCTGCCTCAGCCTCCCAAGTGCTGGGATTACTGTGCCCGGCTTGGTCATTCTTTTCTAATGAAATTTATAATTATTCACTTTAGGTATTTGTGTTTGTTCTGCTTAACCTCTTCCAGGGCTTGTGAGTGGACATGGGGAGAATTATCATCTTTAGAAAACCTACTACCCTCTAGAACACAGCACAGCTCACAGTCCACCAAATGCTCCTCTGCAATTCCAAGTGACCCTTTCGGTGTTTTTCACATATCTGTCCCTGTTAAGCTTATTTCTAGGGAGTCTGCACTCTTTGTCCTCATGATTAATGGGTTGTCAATGCTGGTATATAAGAGTCCTATTAATTTTAGAGATTTCTTTGATATCCAGCAACTTTTATCAGAGTTATTTATGTCTTAATTTGAGATTTTATTTTATTAAACACATATCCCAAAACAACATTGAAGTAAGGCAGCCCCTTAATTTCATTCTGCTTTTAAAGACATCCCTAAGGTTCTTCCTTTAGTATTTTTTCATTTAAAAAAAAACTTTTTAGTATATTAACAAAATATATTTCTAGTACCTTTTTAAAAGGGGGCATTGGAATGTGGGCTGAATTTTGTCATGTTTCAACAACTCTGGAAATGGCTATCTGCAGATCTTCATTTAATTCATTGGTGCCTTGAGGTGTGTTTTCGTAATTGAACCATCCCTGCATTCCAGGGATATGACTTTCTTTGTAATCCAATGTCCTTTGGCAGGTTTTATGTAAGACCTCTCTGTCTACATTCCTAACATTGGCTGGTTGTTTGGGGTGCTTCTCTATGTCAGGTGTCTACTAAGTGTTTCTATCAGGAACACTCTTTGTAATATACTATTATATACTAATTTTTTTTTAATTTACTAGCAGATTCAGATTCTTTTTCTTGGAATCTTCACAGTTTTTTGATGATGACTTTCTGAATTTATTTTATTTCTTATTAATCTATAAAGATTTTCTTCACCTTGCATCAGCTTACAAAACTTTCATTTTGTGTGGAATCACTCACTTCCTTCTATGCATATAGTAGCATGCTTACAAATACCTGTTTCTTATAACTTTTATTTCTATACAGTTTCTATTTCCTTTTAATTCCTAATTTTATGTGTTTTTTATTTTTCTGGAGTAGATTTGTCAGATGCTTTTATGTTAGTATATTTTCAGGGAATAAACTTTTGCCTTTTTTTTTTACTGTTTATTTTCTTGCTTTCTAATCTATGACTTTATCTTTTTACTTCTTCCATTGTATTCTTTTCTTCTCTAAGGTGTTATATTTAATGATTAATTTACTTTCTCTTTTTCATTTAACAGCAAAAACAGCTAATACTTTCATTGAATTTTTCTCTAAGCATTGATTCTGATTAATTTTTATCGGTATTACTATTACTATTTTCTAAGTTGTCTTTTATTGTATTCTTGATTTTTTCATTCCCCCAGTTGTTTTTAGGAGAACATTTTAAAATATCACTGTGATTGGTAATTTGTATGCTTACTCTTAACGCTTTTAATTTCTAACTTTAGTTTGTAGCCTTTAAAACCTCTGGTAAAATTATTCATTGAATTATAAGAAAAGATGAGTAAATGTTTAAGTAATTCTAAATAAATGTCTCATTTATAGACTACAAAATTTTGTCTACTTTGCCTGTTGTGGTCTTGATTATAAGTACTTTCCTCCTACCCTCTAAACCTTTATTTGCTTCTACTTGAAGTTCTTACATTCTTCGTTTTGCCTGTTACGCTGTTATGTTATTTGGTGCATATAGATTCAGTTATTGTATCTTCAGTATATAATGTATCTATCTTTTGTATAACCACCCATTTATGTCACATAATATATTTTATTCTTAATTGCTTGATGTTATTATTGCCACCTTTGCTTTCCTATACTTATTATCATTACTTTATCTCTACTGAAACTTCATTTTAGGTTGTTTGTGTGACTTTTAAAATGTATGCTATTCATGAAAAGCAGTGTTGAATTACATTTGGAAATCTTTTGGAGCCACTTTGCCTTTTAAAGGGTGGTCCACATAGTGTTTTTCTTTTAGTTTCTTTTTCCTTTCACAAAAATTTTAAAACTTTTGTGAATTTGATTTGCCTAAATAATCATTTTCATATCTGATACTTTCCTTCATTTTAAGACACTTTGTATGCATTTTAAAGGAATTAAAAGGGGAAATCCTGGCACTTTCTGTATCATCCTTTCAAAAGAGCACTGCATTGTTTAATAAAATTTAGGCAATTCCAAGTTTCCAAAACGTCCCCTAGCACAAATACAGCTCTCTTACTGTTCAAGTGGTGCTTTCTTGAATTCTATATAGTTTTTCCTTGCCTCCCCTGAAATGATTCTTATATCAGAGATCTTGATTCTAAGACTCTTCTGGTACAATATTTTTATCTACTTCAAATTTTAGACATAACAACTACATTCCTTTTTCATCAAAAATACTATATACACACCTCATTTTATCTTCCCCTTAATTCCTCTACACAACTCCTGTTTTCTATGCTCTTTAAAAGTTCAATAAACCATAGCATTTGTTAAGTTTATTTCATGAAGAACTTTGAGAAAATAATGTTCCAAAAGCCAAGTCCATCTTTTTAATGAGCACTTTATGAAATAGGCTTTCTTTAAAGGTCATTATCACTCTTGTTCCAATTATAATATTAGTGTCCACATGGGCTATTGAAATATCACCTCCATTTTCTTCTAGTACTTTCTCACCTATTCTGAGGGAAAATTTGTCCTGAGTAAATGATAAGCATAATTTAAAATTTCTTCATGCAGCACCAATTTCTCAAAAATGTCACACCTTTAACAACTATCATCAATAACGATACTAAATTAACTCTTATGAAAACCCAGTTTTATAACCATGAGTAGGTATGGTCATAAGAAATGAAAATTGGTGGGGGAGTAGAGAATGGGTAGACAGGTACACAGGAAATAGATAGTAATCAGGAAGAAGGACCAAAAGATTAATAAATAAACGCTATTCTTTATTAATATTGGAATTTCCAGCATCGGTGCACCCCCTACTGACTGAAGTCCAAATAAGGCTGTTTGAAAATAGCATTGAATGCATGTTGTAAAAAGAAATCAACAGAGCTACTTAGGAAGAGTATTTATTAATTTCCTTCCTAAGAAACTTTGTTGGAACTTCATTAGCTATAGAATGAAACAACAACCCAGTAACCTAGAACTCAAAGCTACTCAACATCTGAAAGAAGTATGTTTCTTTATTATCTGATAATCCATTCAGTACCTACCAGGAAGGGAAGCTGCAAGGGTGGCCAACACTGAACCCCATGTGTCTTAAATTCTCCTGGGGAGCCAGACTGCAGCAGGAGGTCACTGTACCTCCCTCCTCTCTTCCTCCTAGGGACCCACATCACCACACTAGAGCCTTGTTGCCACCTGCCCCCACCAGGTTGCAGCCCCCTTACATCCCTCCCTGTCCCACATGCTCTTCTTTCTCCTTACAACTTGCCACTCCCTTTCCCTCCCCAAGTAACGCCACTTCTGTTCCTTGTGATCCGACCAGTAGATCATTTTTTGAACAATGTGTTCTTCTAACTTAACATTACTATGAACAATTCTGTAATCTAGACTTTTCTCCAAATTTTTGAGTATTTCCTTACAGTAGATTCCTGTACTGGGGATCATAAGGACAAGGAGGAATATTTAAAGATTCTTCATCGATATTGCTAATCTGCTCTCCAGAAAGATTGGACCAATTTATGCTTTCTACAGAAGTGCACGAAAGTACTGATTTCACTTTATATGCACCAACTTTTTTTTTAACTTTTTTTTTATTTATTTACTTTAGTTGTACACAATGCAATGCATTTAAGTTTACGTGGTGCTGAGGATCGAACCCGGGCCGCGCACGTGCAAGGCGAGCGCTCTGCTGCTGAGCCACAACCCCAGCCCCTGCACCAACTTTTAATAAGAGCTGTATTTTGATTTGCTGATTTGATAGTCCAATAATACAGTATAGTGTTTTAATTTGCACTTAGTGGGTTACCAGTGTGGTAGAGTATTTTTCACATTTATTCACCATTTGTACTTTTTCTACCAATTATCTTCTCATAACATTTTCATTTTCCAAAATTTTGGTAGGTTTTTAATGGTTTATACAATTAAAAAAAAAAGAAAGAAAATTGATTCTTTGCTTCATATTTGTGACAATTATTTTCATACTCTATTTTCTTTTTCATGTTGTTTTTGATGTTTTCTATACCAGTAAATTAATTTTATTGATATGGTTGAGTCCATATGGATAATTAGACTTTAAGCACTTATCTCTTTGGTTGGGTGAGGATTGATTGAGATACACAGCCTTAGATAATCTGACTTGCTACTCTCTCCAAACACTTCCCTGAAGGTCACAGCACTATTTGTGTACTAATATGTCCTCTCCCCAAATGCATATTTTAAGGTCAAGTTTAAGGTAATACATCTCTTTCTGCCCAGCTTCACTCAGGATTGCACTATTTCAGCTACTGTGGCTGCGTCGGGTTTGGGAAAGTCTTGTGTATGAGTTCTCTTTGGCTTTGCAGAACTTTCCTGTCAATCATCACCTCTTCACCCTTCCAAAGGACAATTGCAATCACTCTGTCAGGTTCCCAAAGTGTCCTGGGGGGACTGTGATGGGAATTTCATTAAATCTACTTAGGAGGAATTGACAACATCAGAATGTTCAATCTTCGTGCCCCAAGGGAGCATGGAGGGCCTTCTCATGCCCAAGTTTCCTGTTCTGCTCTTCTGAAAAACTCTGAGTCTCTTTACCTGGGTCCTATAAAACTCTCATTAAGTTTTTCTTCCTAGACAATTCATGTTTTGTTTTGGCTAATGTTTATAAGGGATCATGGCTGTTATGAATTACAGGCATTGATTTTGTATTTACAATTAATTTTGGGTAAAATGTAAAATATGTTCTATCAGCTTTTCCAATAAATCAGTTTTCCCAAGCATAATTTGAATAGATGTACAATCAATGCTCTGTGCCAATTACATGAAAAATGTAAATACCTGAATGCATCTGGTGCTAAGGCACCAAATAACCAGAAGTTATTTGAGGATCTCATCTTGTTCAGACACATCCAATGCCATTTGAAGACACAAGAAGCCACCAGCACCACTTCCCAAGGCAGGCTTTTCCTACTCTATTACTCGTATTGAATAGACAAGTCTGAAGAGGAAAAGGACTAGAGCCATAGATGTTGGTCTTGCTTCCCTGCATTCCAAACATTCTCAACATGTGGATTCTGTGACCTCTGTTTCCTCATCTACTGGAGTCCAAAGCATTTGGAAGAAAGGTCTGGGTAAATTTAAGTTTCCATTATGATTATCAGCCAGCGGGACTCAGGAGCCCTTTCACCATTGTTAAC
This sequence comes from Tamias sibiricus, assembly GCA_025594165.1. Lineage (NCBI taxonomy): Eukaryota > Metazoa > Chordata > Mammalia > Rodentia > Sciuridae > Tamias > Tamias sibiricus. The sequence continues at coordinate 154,969,849 of CM046659.1, forward strand.
GTAGCACACGATCAGTAAAGGTGCATATTTTCTGGCAGAGCTTGTGTTTCCCTTTGTAGTCCTGACTCCTGAGAAATGTCCTTACTTTCCCTCTTCCCGAGTGGCTACAGCACAGGCATTTGTCAAATATTTCTCTTGATGAAAAATGGAAGTGGAAGGAGCTGGGTGGATTTTGGTACATTTTGACATTAAACAAACTTGCAGTACACAGGGGCTGGCTGGTTATTTTCTAATCAATCATTTGGGCACTTTTTCTAATAGAGCTGCGCACTGATTTACTGAGGACATATGGCTCAACATTTTTTTTCTCAGCCTTAGGCCCAAGCAAACAGCTGGTCTCTCAAATGAAGGCAGTTTGGGCTGTGGGCACACACCTCCCTCCAGACCTGCCCTCTCCACTCTGCTCTGGTCTACCTAGATGTGACGTGGCCTTGGGACCCATGGAGCTAGAGGCAGAACTGCTCAGACTTAGGCACCTACTGTTCTCTGCCTGTACCCTGGTGTTCTTTCTGGTCTAGGGACATTCCTGTTGTACCTTTTGAGTTCCAAATTCTGGTAATTGTCCAGATTCATCAACTGTCCATGCTCCTATTGACTCTGATAAATAAGGACAGGTGTTACCAAATGCTAGAGCCTGGCTTGCTTTCTGCCTTCCTTTATTCACTCAACAAAAGCTTACTTAACAGCTACTGTGCACAGCCCTGTGCTAGGGACTTGAAGGATGCATCTGTGAATGGGCTGGCCTGCTAATCTTTCTCTGTATGCTGTCTCTGGCCAGAACTGAGAAGGTTCAAGTCCTAGGTTCTTGCAGGCTTCCGGGTCCCTCTAATCCTAAATTGGTTTGCTCCCTAATCTCAAATATTATCAATTTACTGCATACTTTCTAAAAAAAAAAAAAAAAAACTCTTGGAGAATTTTCAACTGATGTTGAAGCATCTTAATGTGAATAAGCTGTCCTTTCTTTCTGTATGTGGGAAGCACACAGAAGGCTAGAAGGGCCATACTCTTTGATTGGTTTGGGAGGAGACAGAAGGACACACAACTGGGATGGAAGTGGACATCCATCCCTGTGTGGTCTCTTCCTATAGTTATCCAACATGGCAGCTGGATATTCAAAGGCTCAGCTTGAGCATTGCTGGCCAATTTCTGGGCTCCATCTTGGACACCAACAATCAATGTTAATCTTTCTTTTCCTGCATGACTGGAAAAACTAGCCCAGGCCCAGGCAATAGATGCTCTGCACTCCCCAGGGGGCCAGGGCACCTGCTAGGCCTACAGGCACCTGTTTTCAGATGCAGACCAACCTCCTGGGCCTTGGGAAGGAACCACTGGATATGGATATTACTCTTGGGACCTTACTCAAGAACTTCTATGCACAGGTGCTAAGTGCCTCACTATACTCCATAGTACCAGGCTCCCTACTGGGGCTAGAAGAATGTGGTTGTTTTTTATAAAGGAGCCACTGACCCTAAGAAGATGGTCAAGCCATGACAGACAACTGGTTTTCCCTCTACCCTTCTACTCCTTTGTGCTTCTTTTCAGTACAACTCTTAAAACATACATAAAATGCCACACATCTGCACAGTGGGTCTCTCAGAAGACCATGACAAAGCAAAACACTGACTGCACCCCAAATTCTGTGCAGGAAGTACTCACTGCACTTCCACTTAAGCCCAGAATATTGACATGCACCCACCAAGTTACAGAATGAATAAGGGCCACCATTGGGTCACACTCGAATTTTAAAGAGCAAAGCTCTGTGGCTGCTGCCCTTGCCCTGTGGAACCTGGGAAACAAGGGGGGCCCATCACATAGCCACGGGTTGTCGTCCCGCTCCCCTCATCCACTCCGCAGGCTAGAGGATCAGATTCAGAACTGGATGGAAGAGGCCTGACATCTCCTCGCCTCTGTTTTCTAGCTGTAAATCAGGAATAATGGTCCCTACTTCCCTTCTGTACAAGATGTAACTCTGGCAAATGAGAGGAGAAAAAGGGTGTGCTCTGAGCTGCTTTGGAGAAAGGAAAGATATTTATTAATCCCAGAATATGCTTCCCAGGCACCCGTCATTGAATGAGCCGGGCTGGGGTTTGGAAGAGGTAACAGTTTGATCTTTTGAAACTGTAGGCAGCTGAAGTGCTCTCAGGAAGTGGATTGTGGCTATAATTGTTCTCTCCCTCCATGTTCATGCCATTGGCTTCTGAAATGTTATAACTGAAAAGTCCCCAAGATAAAGTCGAGCAAGGATAAGGCCACACAAAAGGAGCCGTCTAAATCACCCAGGCCAACACACAGCTGCACCTGTAACTCTGGTTCCAAAGTCCTCTGTGGATGGGGGTACTTGGGAGTGGAACCCCTGACAAGGCCTAAGTCTGGTCCATTTGCCTCCAGCAAAGACCGAGAATTAATTTGCCTCCAGCCAGATGGAGAGACCTGCCAAGCTCCTCGTCAAGAGCCAGGCTCTGTCCCCTTCTATAATCCTAATTATGCTTCTCACAAAGAAGATGAGTCCTTGGCTGCACAGATTGCTCCCCTCCCTCTTGATGACATGAAAGACATGCAGTCCACTGGCTATGTGGGCCATGGTCACCAAACAGCAGGTCACCATCTGAGTGACTTCAAATAAGAGCATCCTTTATGAGAGAAAACAAAAAGAAAAATGCACCTCCCACCTACGCTCTTCCAAAGGCCGCTTTTAGCCTTCTTGGGTCTTCAGGTGCCTGGCAGTGGGCCACCAACCTCCTCCTACCCTTCTATATCCTGATGTTGCAGTAGGGACCAAACAATGTCAATTAAGTGAATATGAAACACAGGTCGGAAGAACTGCTCATACAGAGAATGTAAGGTATGATGACATTTTTATTATCCCAGTAAGGCTTTCTGGCCAAGTGTTATACCCTGGTGTGTGTATATGAGAGTCTTTTTGCAGTAAAAGCTTTTAGCACAGGAAAGGGGTAAAGCCAATTTTGATACAGACTACCTGGTTATGGAAGACTGCTAATAAAGCAAATTGATTTAGCTTTAAGAAATTACCCTTAATTTCTCGGGATGAGGAATTACTGGAAAAGCCAAGCCCTCTCAGGAGGAAAGATTCATTTCTTATGACAGGAATCTAGGAATAACTTGGTTAGGTATTTAGGTAAACAGATAACAGAGGAAAGACTCATATAGACCTGAAGTTCTAGACAGTTACCTGAACTCTTCAATCGCTAATGGGAACAAAATTGAATTTGACTCTGGGTTCTCATTAAATCAGAAGTGACGTGCCATTCCGCAATGGGGCAGTGCCCTGAGCAGAAACCAGCTGTGGGCTCCACACACAGCCAGAGGGCTCAGAGGCCTCCCAGCCCTCCAGCTTCCTGGTATCTTCTCTAGGCCAGTCTCCCTGGGCAGGAAAGACCAAGGGACACTGTGGTCTCAGCCTGAGTTGTGCTGGTCACTTCTCTGAGTCATTCTATGGTCACACAGACTGGCTTTATATTTCATAAGGGCCACTTGGATCACAAGATGAAAATGTGTGAGAGCTCTGCAGGAAGGTTCCCTAAAGATAGCTAGAATTCACCCCTTCCCCTCTGCCCTCGCTTGCCCCCACCCTGAGCACTTACCGTGTCTTTCTGCTAATTGATCTTCCCATGTAGTCCTTGCTTTAGGAGTTTAAGAAGGCCCTCGTTTTTAGTGTGAAATTGGTAACCAAAAAAAAAAAAAAAAAAAAAAAACCACTGAAAGTGAATCCACTCAAAACCAAACACCAAAATTCCATAGTTAATAATGAAGACAATATGTTGAGACTTTATCCTGAAGAATGAAATACAAAGTGGTGATAGTAAATGTATAAACACATGCACACATATACACATGTGCATATATGCAATGATACATATGTGCATAAATTATGAAATATATTTATATATTGAGACATAGGTATATATACACACATACACACACACACATACAACACAGATTAAAATGGTAACTCTATGCTAATTCTCACTACATAGTATGAATGAAGCACTAGTTTTGGCATACTTTCCCCCACAAACTGAGAAATAACACTATATAATATGTTTGATTTTCATAGCCCAATTATAGTGGTGGCCATTTCTGCAGAAATACTCAAGGACTTGATTTGTTTTCTCTAGGGTCTCTTCCAAGCCCAGTTCTTCAAATCATTGCTGTCTGACCTGCTTTTTCTTTGGGGGTCATCCCTTGTCAATTTTCTTTCTCAAGTGCCAACTGCCTGAATTCTACTCAAAGTCTTCTGCTGCTAGTTTGGTGTAATTTGGAGAAGTTCTTGAACATCGCTGTCATCAATGTGATGAAATTTTGCATCTTTTCCAAGAGTTTTGGCTTCCGGGGTGAACATCTAGTCTCGACAACCAGCATGAGACACTGGCCAGCACCTGGGTTCGAACGACAGATGAGGATCTGTGCTCTTGCTTCCCTGGGGGCCACATAATGACAGCAAGGACTCAAAGTCTGAAGAGCAGCAAAGGAGGAGTCCTTTCTCTCTAATAGTGTCCTTCCTTCTCACTTGAGACTATAGGTGTGGACACAGACACACACCCGCGCTGGCCCAGAGCACGAGGACTGTTTAAAATGCAGCGGTCTCTCGTGGCAACAGGATCATGCTTGGGGCAGAGTTCTGGGAAAAGCATCCCACAGAGGCGTGGGGACTGAAGCATTTGTACAGAACCTCAAAATGTGAGTAAGGCTCTTCAGGAGAAATATAGGGAAAGCATATTCTGGGCATGGAAAATTCCATGTTCAAAGTTCAAGGGTGTGGAAGTGTGTAAGTGAACACAGAAGGTAATGATGTAGCTATAGGGTTCAGTGGACTGGGAAATGGAGGAGGAAACAGAAGCCAGACAGGTAGGCTGGCAGATTCCTTTTAGCCATACTCTGGGGTTCCTACGCCACGACACTATTCACTTTGGTGCTGTATTCTTCATTGTTGAGGTGTGCTGTCAATATCCTAGACCTTGTAGAATGCCAAGCAGCCTTCCTGGCCTCTGTCCCCTAGACACCACAGCACCTTCCCAACAAGAGGTGAAAATCTGCTCTGTCTCCAGGCACTGCCCAGCAACCCCTGGGGAGGTCCCCCAGCCAAGGACAGCTGGTACAGTCACCTCCATGACCACAGGCACACCCTGGAGTGGATGACAGTGGCTATCTGTGCAACAAATTAATAAAGGGAACAAAAGTCAAAAGTGAGTTAAGAAGAGAAGCAGGACAAAGAGGGACATAGTCATTTCAAAGAGGAAGGGAGGGAAACTGAAGGAGATCACAGGAATCCAGAGATGAAGGTCGTTGTGAGAGCCTCAGAGGAAAAGGGGGTTTGAAGTTGGAAGAGAATGGATAAAAGTCAAAAGAGCATTTCAGAAGTGTGCAAATCAGCCCCAAAGTAAGACCCACCCCCTTATGGAGTATATGGAAAAACACCCAGGAGCCCATAGGGTTTATACTTTTATTTTAAGAGTTATGTACTTAGCACTTATTGGGGGGAAACTGGCTTTCTATTGACAGCACAATAGTTACATAAAGTTTCATTTAGAGCAAATTCATGAAGCTATGACAAATCAGCGTTTCCCCTGTGGACTCTCACCACTGACACCAGGTGTGGGGCCAGAGGAGGAATCCTGCAGAAGACTCTCGGGGCTGACGGCCTACCTGGAGATGAGGTCAGATCCCCAAGGCTCCAGGCTCGATCTCTGGAGACTGCCCCCACTCCAGACGCCAACCTCAAGGCCCAGCTTGTGACCTGTGCTTCTGATAGGCCACCTCTAAACTGGGATTCCCACTAAACCCCCTTGGTTTTGGTGGCTTGTTAGGATGCCTCACAGAAATCAGGGAAATAGAAGTTTGTCACAGAGGAAACCATATACCCAGAGGGAGAGATGCACTGGACAGGGTCCAGAAGGGCCAGGAACACAGGACCTCAGCCTCCTGGCATGCAGCTCTGTTCACCAACCCAGAAGCCTGTCAAAGCTCCCGAGTTGGGAGTTGAGAGCTTAATCTCCAGCTCTACCCAGCCTGGCTTGGAGACAGATGAACAGGGCTAAAATTCCAACCCTCTAACTGCTTAGCTTTTCTGGTGTCTGACTCCATCCTGAGGCTAGCTGGGGCTCCACTTAAATTACCTCACTATTATCAGCTTAGGTGTTACCTAAAGGACTCACTGTAACAAAGGACATCTCTATTAGGAAGTTTCTCAGGGTTTAGAAGCTCTGTGACAGGACCAAGGACAAAGACCAAAACAGTTCTTTTTAGACTAGTCCCCTCCTTATCCTCTGGGGATATGTTCTAAAAACCCCCAGTCAAGCTCTGAAACTATGGATAGTGCCCAACCCTCTATACCAGCACTGCAATGGCTGGCGACTAGTCGATCTGATCTGATAACTAAGAAAATTATTTGTAACAGGTGGGTGGGCTATACAGTATGGATACAACAGATAAAGGAATGATTTGTGTCCAGGGCAGAACAGAAGGTGGCATGAGATTTTATCACACTACTCAGAACAGCATACAATTTCAATCCCATAAATTATGTACCTCTGGAATTTTCAGTTTAATATTTTCAGATCACAGCTGACCGTGTTTAACTGAAACTGTAGAAAGCACAACCATGGATAAGGGTAGATTGCTGTATATGACACTGATGTTTTTTAAAAGTTCCAATAATGGAATGGGTGGCCTTAAGATAGTGCTAATATTGTGAAAATGTAGAGTAAGTGAATGAACTTTGGAGATAAAAGGCACTAGTTATGGGCTGGGACTGTGGCTCAGTGGTAGAGCACTCGCCTAGCATGTGCACGGCCCGGGTTCGATCCTCAGCACCACATAAAAACAAAGGCATTGTACACAACTAAAACAAATAAATAAATATTTTAAAAACAAAAAAGGGCGCTAGTTAGAGCCATGACTGCCAGCTTCCCCACAAGGCCTGTCTCTGCTATCTGCTAATTCGGGAGCCACCAACACTGGGGCTTCCATGTGCCTCTTCCTATACTACTTCCTGATCCCAAACCCACAACCATCTCCTTCTCTGAGATCCAGGAAAATGCCCTGCCCCTTCTTTTTTAAGGACTGAGGTTGCACAATACTGGATCTCTGCCCTCAGCACAGCCCTCCCTTCAGGTATCAATTACTTCTTGACTCCTATTTCAGCTTTTTAGTCAATTGTGAAGCTTCTTGCAGGTAGCAGTCACATCTGCAATCTTCCTCTCAGGATCACAACCGGAAGGGAGTGGGGATAGGTGTCATCCCTGGGACAGGGCCAAAAAGCCAGTTACCTAGTTCCAAATCAGGTTAGTGAACTGCTAACAACTTCTCTCTTTCTGTGAGAGGCACTCTCAGTAACATAGTGTTAAGGATCTAAAAACCATTCGTTTGGAGCTAGAGCTTAGTGGCAGAGCACTTGCCTAGCATGTGTGAGGCACTGGGTTCAATCCTTAGCACCACATAAAAATAAACAAATAAAATAAACGCATTCTGTCCATCTACAACTACAAAAAAAAACTTAAAAAAAAAATTTGTTTGCTTCCTGTATGTCTCTTAGGTGAGACTCGAGGAGATAGTACCAACAAAAAGTCTTCCTCTCCAATGTAAGAATTGGTAGAATTGGTATCATTTCCACCACAGAACGACACTTGGATTCCAGACCTCCATCCTGCCATACCTTCATCCCCATCACTTCAGATGTAATAAGTAAAAAAAATCAATGAACTGATAAGATGTGTGTATGGGAAGGATAGAACAGGTGTCATTTAACTTTCATGATTCAAAAACAGAAATCTTGAACTGGAGGGCAGAGTAACAATTCTCTAAAATAAATAAAATTGGGATGCTGGATGGTAAACAGCCTCATGGAGCTCCAGGAATAGCAGGGACAGACTGTTCTGTGTGGATGGTTACGTGTACCAGTGTTTTTAGCTCCCAGGGACGTTACTTTCGCATCTTAATCAAGGCTAAGGCACTCTCCACAGTCCTTAATGCATTACCTCCCCAAGAAAATCACTCTAAGTACTGTATGGTTTGGGGCTTTTTTAATCCTAGGTACCACAAATTGCACTTAGCAACTACCCAACCATATTATTTCCTTCCTGTCTAATGTAACGCTTCTGTTGTTCTTTTATATATACATATATGTTTGTTTGTTTTTTATATGTGTGTGTGTACGTATTTTTAATTATCCACCTTCTTAAATTAACCTTTTGTTTTTAACAATCAAGCAAGCTAGGAACAAGAACATGGCAGTACTTTTGCCTAGCTTTTGAGAAACCAGGTGTAAAGCTTGCCCTCCACAATCATCATTTCAAATGGTAATCGGTCCCTTAGGACAGTACAAGGTTGTGGCCAGTGGGGGTTGCAGGGCTGGGAAGACTCCTCCCGAAAAGTAAGCAGGAAGTTCCTCCCCAGGGCAAGGCTCAACTCTGAATGGAACCTTAGGCCACCCCCTTGGGCCCCCTCACTTCTTGGTCATTCCTTTAAGCAACAAATGATTAGTAGGTATGTACAAGGAATCCTTGAACAAGTTTGGCAAGAGCCTCGCCCTCGGAGGCTTACCGGCTTGCGGAAGCCAAACTAGACGGTTTCGTTAATTCATTAATTCGTTAATTCATTCCAAAAGCAATTATCTCCTTTTCCAATGATCAATGAGCCCTTCCTAGGTAGGGCACCGAGACTCATCACCCACCAAGAGAAGCAAGATGCTCGCATTCAAAGGCTTCCTCCCAGTGGGAGTCAAACATGATGACCTCTGGGTGACAAGGGACTGCCTGTGGGCGGGCCTGCTGAGGCAGGTGGAGGGGCACAATGACACCACCCGACGGCCACGCTAGTCATCCCCACCGCGGGCAGGTGGTACCCGCGCCGTGGAGGGCGGCGGGTCACCTACAGAAATTCAGCAGGCATCCGAAGCAGAGCGGACAAGGTCGCCACGACGAACCGCGCCTGCGCAGCACAGCCACAGCCGAGCCCGCGCCGCCAGCTCTGCGCAGGCGCAGCGCGCCCCCCAGGGGCGGGGCTTGGCTGCGCCGCGGGGCGGGGCCCCGTTGCGCCAGCGCGCTGAGCCCTCAAGGGGCGGGGCCCGGTTGCGCCGCGCGGCGCTGAGGCCTGGCCTGGCCGGGATAGGGCGCGGGGCCGCGCGTCGGGACGTTCTCGCGCCGGCCCGACGGCGCCTGCGCGCTGTGCCGCCAGGTGCGGGTGGGGCTGGGCAGTGTGCCTTGGTGCCTCATTGTACCTCAGAGTCGCCGGGACAGGGCCTAGGCCGCCGGCACCATGAAGATCTGGACCTCGGAGCACGTCTTCGAGTAAGTTCGGGCGGGCGCGGAGGCCCCCGGGGAGCGACGAGCCAGGCCCGCGGGCGGGGCAAGGTCACGACCCCAGCCCCAGGCCCCGCCCCGTCGTCGGGGCCGGTCCAGGCCGTCGGGGGCTCGAGGGCCGCGCCGTGGGCGCGCTCGCCACAACGTGCCTATCGGGTGACCGGGCACCGGCGCGCCAGGCCCGGGGCGCACGGCCTCGCGCTCGGAGCTGGAGGTGGGAGACCCCAGCGCGGTCTGCGAATGGGAAGCCACAGGCAGGCCCGGCTGCACACGCCGCACCCAGGCGCCTTCAGACTCGCGCTGCTCGCCCTGAACTTGCAGCAGCCCAGAGGCCCCACACCTGCGCCAGGTTAGGCCTCGTCTCCTCTGCGCACACCCCGCCCCCCACGAAGAACCACCTGCACACGCAGCTGTGTCCTCTTGTCCTAAATCAATGCGTTCCTCCTAAATCAGTGCGTTCCTCCAGGGCTCTGTGGTGTGAAGTGCCACCATCTTCCTGCTGTTGCCACACCGTTTTCACTATTGTAGCTTTGTAGTTTTGTCTGATTTAGACATTTGAGTCTGTAAGTGTTTCTGAGGGCAATTTTAAAAGAAGTCAACACTTTTTCGTGGTAAATCAGACCCCTCGGAGGGCCTGTTTATGCAGAAAGAACAAAATGTTAGAACCAGACGGAAGCTTTTCTTTTCTCCCTGAAGTTTAGAACCCACTTGGGTGGTGAGGAAAGAAAGACCATAGTCTATATTGTAGAGTTCATAGTGTACTTTAACCTTGCGATGTCCTGTAGTCCACTCAGCATCAGGGTGCTTGCCCAAATTGGAATGCGTCAGAAGTGCTTGGTACTGAGTCTGGCTTTTAGAACTCCCTTCTCCTTGGTCTTCCCTGAACTTCTCCTCACCTTGCCCCAATTCCTGTCCTTTTTCTCAACATCTCCCTTACTTTTTCGTTATTCGTGTGAATGTTGAGTGAGATTCAGTTGTTGGCCTGCCTGTCTTCCATTTCATCAAGAAGATCGTACTCTTTTTCTCTTTTTGTCAGAAACCTCTTTAAGATTTGATGAAAGCTCTGGGACCTCCCTTCGAGAAGATAGGCATCTTCAAATAAATGCTCTTCATTTTTCCAGGAGAAGGAGCAGCAAGCAGCTCTGATCCACCTCTTCTCAAAATGCCAGCTGATACACATTTATGGCATCCAGATCTGTACTTTGATCTCCAGCCTCTCAGGAACTTCCCATTGTTATTTTCAGGTGTCTACTAGACACCTGAAATCACTGCCCACCATGCACTGTCCAACACCTCTTCAGACTCAGCATTCCTGAAGTCAAAATCAAAATTTCCTCTCACAAATCTTATCATTGTCATCTGTTCCATCTTCAGGATGTGGCTGTCACACCCATACCCAAGTTTTCGTTCTATGTCATACCCAGCCTTGATTTTCCAGCACTTCCTCTTGAGGCCTAGCTTATAGTTGATGTTCAGTTGATGACTTCAACATATAAGAATGCCTAGTATGTGCTAGGCACTGCTCTTTGGACTGGTTACATTGTAGTAAATAAATCAAGATACTGCCCCAATGGAGTTTAACAATGTCCCCATCTTTTTTTTTTTTTTTTTTTTGGCACAAGGGATTGAACACAGGGGTGCTTAACCAGTGATCCACATTCCCAGCCCTTTCTACTTTTTGTTTCATATTTCATATACATATATTTTCTATTATATTTGCTAAATTGCTTAGGGTCTCACTAAGTTGCTTGGGCTGGCCTCGAACTTGTGTGCTCCTCAGTCTCCTGCATTGCTGAGAGTACAGGTGTGCTCTAGCACACCCAATCCCACCTCATTTTATAGGTGAAGAAATTGAATAGGACTGTAAGCCACCACTAGGTTCCCTTGACTCCACTTTGGTGCTATATTTGAATGTCTTTTGGTATTAGATCTTTTTCACATAATTATGTTAATACAGTTAAAATAATTGTTGGAAGATTGTAATATGCAACCTTTGTAATGTTTGAGCTTCTTTGTTTCATAAAGCAATCTTAGTTTGAGCTATGTCAACATCGATGTTTTCAAGTTGGCTTAGAGCACAGAGATGGGCAAAATTACAAATAATGCATTACCACCCTGAAGCCATGCAGTTATTAATATTTTAGAGAGGGTGGGAGGAAGAGATAAGCACATGGAAGCCAGCTCACCATCGTATATGACTAGATGGACAGGGAAAGTGTTCATCTGATTTTCATTTTAGATAGTTGCCTTGGTGATAATCAGAGTGCTTGGCCTATATCACTTCCATTTCAGGGACTGTTTAGATTTATGAAGCTGTTCCACTTACATATCTGCATTGATTACTAAATAAGTCTTGAGATTAAAAACAGAATGAGTTTAATTTATATAATATTTTAGAGAAAATGAAAACATTAAAACATGTCACTGGTTGTCCAGGGTTCTGAGAAATTAATGGAGTTTTGAGGTTTCCTGTCTGTTAACAAGATGTAGTTGTCAGTCTTGAGTTCTCAGAAATAAATTTTCTACCTGTTTTACTTTTAGAAAAATAAGAAGTAATGCTGAGTGATTTGTATCAGTCAAGTATGACTTGAAACATCATCTCCAGATCTTGTCTTTTTCCTTTAAATGAACACAGAAGCACAGGTACATGGTGTAGGAGGACTGGGGTCTGTCCAGCAGGTGGGCCAGACCACCTTCAGTACTGATGGTAGTTGACACACACTTTTTGTAAGAGGGACATCTAAAGCAGCTAATTCACAGAGGTGTGTAAAGAGCTAATATATATCACATTTTGAGTCACTCAAGCACATGTGCCTTTTCAAGAAAATAAAGACTCTGCAAGTTCTCAAATGATATGGTATTATTAACTACTTCGGTCCTAGGCGATAAGAACCACCTATTATGTTAAGAGAGATTATTAGAAAGTAGCATATTGGGGGCCAGAAGAACATTTTATTGTATTGAGTGACCTTTTCAAAACAGAAATCAAAATCACTTCTTTGAGGAAAATAATGGATATTGACTGGAGGGGACACTGTTTTATATTAATGTAGAGAAATTTTTCATAATTAAATCAGCAAAGCTTTGGATCTTCTATAATTCCTATAAGAATTTACAGTGCCTATAAGTTCTTTTACTCTTTATAACTTCATAGGATTGTGGTCAAACAAAAGAATAATGATAGTGCACACCTGTAATCCCCAGCTCCTCAGGGGGCTTAGGCAAGATGATTGCAAAGTCAAGGCCAACCTTGGCCACTTTGCAAGACCCTGTTTCAAAATAAAAAATCATAAGGGCTGGGACAGAGCTCAGTGGTACAACATTCCTGGGTTCAATCCTCAGTACTACAAAAGGGTGGGGGGTGGGGGAGCAGGTTTTGCTACTTGTTTCAGAACATAATTTTTAAATGCTTTTTCTTAATGAATTAGTGGTTCTTCCTAGAAACAATTTACATGTAAAAGTGAATAATTGTAAATAGGAAAGATTGTTTAAGAAACTATATTTTAATTCTCTGTAGATAATTTGATATTTGTAGACATCAATTACATTATATAGCTTATGTTCTAGAAAAATACCAAACTCTGTACACATTAAAAATGTAGATCAGACTCCCAAAATCATCATTCAGTCAGTGTTCAGAAAATAATTGTCCCTAGGTAAACTGATTAGATTTCCAATGTAAAGAGTGATTTGATAAGTTATAAAAATTGTTAAATTCACATGCATATTTTTAAATGTTTGATTTTGGGTTTTTGTTGGCAGCCACCCATGGGAAACTGTTACAACAGCTGCAATGCAGAAATACCCAAACCCTATGAACCCGAGTGTGGTTGGAGTTGATGTGCTGGACAGGCATGTAGATCCCTCTGGAAAGCTGCACAGCCATAGACTTCTCAGCACAGAGTGGGGACTGCCTTCCATTGTGAAGTCTGTAAGTGTGCCCCAATCCCCAAGAAGTGTGCCTGCAGTGCAGAAGTTTCCTGAAACACATTATAATTTCAAATAGGTTGTGGGAGCAGATTCTGAATATCATTTTTGCATCAGTTCAAATTGTATTATAATAAACTTGAGTTATGAGTGTATAATGAATTGGAAATATTATTACAGTCTTCATGAAGGCGCCCGATAGAACCTTCTGAAGGGAACCAGCTGATGCTGTATAACCTAAAAGGAGTTTATTCTGTTCTTCCTGCTTTTGCCAGCAACTTGAGACCAATAAAATTTAGATGTAATGGTTCAGTCATGACTGTTAGGTGACAGTTGCTGGTTGGTAATAGGTTGTACACATGAAGGACTTAGCATTGTCCTGTTTGTGCCTCAGCCTGGTACTCCTTCCTGTACCGTGGAAACAGTTCTAGTCGGTTACAAAACAGCAGGCTTTAGAGATCCACTTTAACCAGCAAGAAATTAGAATGCCATTTTATCACTGTGTGAGAAAACTGATGTGGCAAATGGAGCCGGTTTTCTGTAGAGGGTTTGTCTTCAGAGAAGGCAGGTCTACTCAGGAATCTACGTTTTTCAACAGGAATATACTCATCCCCTATATACAAACCACAGCATTAGGTGGCAGGGACACAGAAGTGACCAAGAACAGGAAGCAGCCCTGGTGCTGCGAATCCTCCACTGCAAGATGGCCGTTTTGTATCTGGAGCATGAAGCTGTGGGGCCTTTCCCATGGAACACTTCAGGAGACAATGACATGCTTTGGGGCTCTTCCTCTCCTAGATGCTGTGTTGCCCCAAATCTTCTGATTTCTGTATTTTATTTGTGTACCTTGGCGGTTTCACTGGCATGTGTTAGTTTGCACGCACTCCCTTAGGCCAATTCCTGACTGCCTTTAGGAAAGATTCTGGGGTATAGCAATCTTGTCTCATCCATGATGTGTGAGTTATTATTGCCCTCCAACAGTTCTTCTTTCTGATCTTTGTTACCTCCTGTTTTTTCAAAACAGATTTTGGGTTAAGCTATTGTAACACATTTATACAATCAAATAAAATATTGATACACTCAGTAAGAAATCCTTCCTCCTCTGATTACTAATTCTGAATGTTTTTCTTAGCTTATTGGTTCAGCAAGAACCAAAACATATGTGCAAGAACATTCTGTAGTTGATCCTGTAGAGAAAACAATGGAACTTAAATCAACTAATGTAAGTCTTGGCTCTCTCTTGTTTTAATTTTGAACTGTTTGGCTTAATTTTTTGTTGTATAGTTGATACCAGATGGATGTGTGCAGAAAGTCAGTACTTGGGAGCTGAGGTCAGCACTGCTCAGCTTTTCAGCCTTGTTGCTTTAACGGTCCCACTTCTTTTTAGGGGCTACCATTCAATAAAGTGAATTCAGGATCATGTGCATAGAATTATAATTTTCTTAATTTTTTAAAATAAAAAGTAGATAGCAAGTAGTGAAATTTAAGTTGTATTTACACAATAATATCAAAGTTTATTTGTGTTTGGCTTTTTGTTGTTTTGTATACTTAGTAAGATTTTTGGTTTGTGTGTTAATTTTGGAAATATTTTTAATCTTCATTTCCAAAATGATTTGCTTTATTTTTTCAGTATTTTTTTAAATTGTTGATGAACCTTTATTTTACTTATTTATTTATATGTGGTGCTGAGAATCGAGGCATTTGTGCCTCACAAGTGCTAGGCAAGCGTTCCACTACTGAGTTACAACCCCAGCCCCATGATTCTCTTTTTATCCCCTTGTTCTGTAGATTTCCTTTACAAATATGGTTTCAGTGGATGAGAGACTTATATACAAACCACATCCTCAAGACCCAGAAAAGTAAGTAAAAATATTTTGACCAACATACTTTACAAGGAGCTTTGATTTTTTATTTTTTTAATTATTAAATCTTTTTAAAAGGGGCAAGTTGGGTCATCTCACATTGTGCATGTATTTTGTGCCAGGACTGTTTTGACTCAGGAAGCCATCATCTCTGTGCAGGGAGTCAGCCTTAGCAGTTACCTGGAAGGACTAATGGCGAGCACGATATCTTCTAATGCTAGTAAAGTAAGTAGGCTGCTGCTTGATGGCTTGCTGTCCCTCGGTTCATTTCTGGAAGACCTTAAGCTGAATTTCTTTGTCCTTGTAAGCTGACCCTCAGCCACTCTGCAGTGAGAAGCCAGACAGCATCAGGCAGTTATTTGCACAGGCTCTAGAGTCTAGCACACCTGAGTTTACATGGCAGGCTCTTAGCAACCTTTCAACCTTGGGCAATCAAGTGAACTTTTCTGTGCCTCAGTTTCCCACCTGGGAAGTGGAGATTGCCCATCTTACAAGGCTGGCATGAGGTAAATGAGATAACATGGAGCATGTGTGGCCTAAGGCCCAGCACATAGAAGTGCTTAATGACGTGTAGCTGTGTGCAGTTTATGTGCTGTCCTACAACAGTTCTTTATTATCATCCCCTTCATCCATCTTTGATGTTTTTTCTTCTAATCCATGAGGTATATTTAACACTACATACATATATGTGTGCTTTAGATATAAAAGAGTTCAATATTTTCCATTACCCCCGAAGAACCAATTTTTGCTCCATCTAGAATCACTCTGTTTAAAACAAAGTAAATTTGGGGAAAGAATTGACTAATGCTCTGTTCTTTAACACATGTTTAATATAGTCATGTGGCAGTCAGAGATACTCAGAGACTTTCTCTGTGCCAGGCAGAGTACTAGGCTGGACTGGGGATAACAGCAGGGAGCAAAGCAAATGTGGTCCCTGCCCTTGTTGAGTTTAGAGGAAGGCAGTGTGAATCTCAACACACATTTAGGAAACGAGAGTAAGGATAGGCAGGCGAGTGTGTAGTGATGCCAAGTGCTGAATGGGGGTGGGTTGTAGGGTAGGCCAGGAAGAGCATTGGGTGGAGGAACTGTGTGTGCATAGGCCCTGACAAAGGAATCATTACATGTTCCTCCTTCCATTCTTCAAGGAATTTTGTAGAGCACCAGGCAGGAAGGGGTGAGGAGGGAGTTAAGGACCAGATCCTTCAGGGCCTGATACACGATTATAATCTAAAATTTAGACATGAAAAAGGGTTTGGCCACTCTGTTTACGAAATGCACAAGACATGCTGTCATTTAATTGTAGATTCTTTTGAGAACATCTTTTGCATACAAAATAAAAATCAGTTTATGGATCAAGACAGTTGCTCAAGGCATTTGATATTTGGTAAATAATATAGGAAAAAAGAAAGCAAGGACAAAAACGATCTGTCCTCTTGGAGCTTAGTTATGCTCCTAACACTCCTTGTTACTTCCTGTTGTATATACCTTTGCTATCACTCAGTAACAATAAATGTATTGGATTTTTTTTTTTAAGGGCCGAGAAGCAATGGAATGGGTAATACATAAATTAAATGCTGAGATTGAAGAGTTGACGGCTTCAGCAAGAGGAAGCATAAGGACACCAATGGCAGCGGCGGCATTTGTAGAGAAATGATAAAGTCAGTATAAAGTATCAGGTCCCCAGGTCTCTCCAAGCAGACAGTGTATTTATTTGTTATTTAAAAACTACAGCTATATTTTAGGTAGAAGTTCTTTGTCTAATAATCTGGAGTAAGGCTATGTGACTTTTGATCAAAACAAAAGATACAGGGCTTCTAAAATCCAAGGGATCATCTGAGGTTAGTGTGGCTTGAAATGACTAATTTCTAGGGTTCTGGTATTATGTGAAAATTTAACAATTTTTTTTTTTAAATACTTGGGAGAAATTGGTATTGACATTGAGTCTCCTTAAAATAAAATTTTAACACTTTTCAGGCATTGGAACTGTACCTGACTTTGGACCAACCCCAGAGCCTCTCCTTATTACACACTCACCTTGCTAATACAAACTAGAACAGCCTGCATGGGGGAACTGACTCTAAAATGAGAATATGTATAGTTTAAAAAGACATTAAATTGTATAAAATAACTTGCTCTGCTAAAACCACAGTGTTTTGATTTGGTATTTAAATGATATTTTTGGAATAAAAATCATCACTAAGTCTAATATGTGACTCCAACATAAATAATATTTTATTGTATTAAAGAGTACTGTATTGATTTGCCAAAGTTTTGTAACTTAGTAAAGGTATTACCTTCCTTGGATTTGTACTTTATGATTTAGCATGCTGTACCGTGGGCTGGTTATGTTAACTAAAAAAATAAAGTCATTACCTGAGTTTTGCAGCACTCTTAAACAGAACACTCACACTTAAACAGATCAGCTGTTCACATCTTTTAGCATTTCACATTTGCCTAACTTATAAATTGCCATGTGTCAAAATCATGGTTTTGTAATTGCTAAGGCATGATATGTCAGGTTATTTGAATATAATTACTTTTTGAGGTAATTGTGACCACAAAACATCTTTTTTACATGAAGAGCTGTACATCATTTGAAATTACTCAAATGATGTCTTGATGTGAAGCATAAATCCCAGGTACTTAATGTTTTTAATAATATGGTGCCATTGTGGGGGTGTGGGGGCGTTTGGGGAGAAAAAAGAATAATGGGGGGTGGGGACAGAGTGGCCCAAACTAACCACTGAGCGAATTGCACTGCAGGTTTTATTAATGGGATGTCCTTATTTTTTGATGCCAGAGGGTGGCTGAAAAGTGAAAAACAATCCAATAAATGTATTTTGTTTAATATTTTGTAGCAGGCAGTTTTAATCACTCAATTATATCTTTGATACTTGCAGTTGTTGCATACAAAATATTTTTGTTAAAAGGTGATGAGCTCTTGCCTTTATTTTACAGTGCTTAATGAGATCACCTTCTATAAAGAGACCAGTTAATATGTGTACATAAAACGACAGGAAGATACCAAACTTTTAAAAATTATGTTTTTCTATTGAAAAATACTGTTTAGCTAAAGAATTCTTAGGATATTTGTAAAAGCAAGTTAAATCCGATAAGGTTTCTGATTATGTTTTTTTGTAACCAGAGATGGTTTTTACAACTGAAATAACATTTCAGCTAAAGAAAACATTGCTAAATATTAATGTTTCACAAAAAGTGACTTGTATAATTTGTTATACTTTTTCTGAAAAAAATGTACTATCCTATTGAAAAGCAATTTCTTAAATCCTTATCTTACCCTTTGTTTTTTTTATTCTGATCTAATGATAAAATCCTATTTTTATTTTCCCATACAGTTAGTTCCATCTTTTTAAATAGCTGATAATTTGTTGATTTTGTTAAAATACAAATATAATCACAGCCAGCAAATTCACTGACGAGGACTGAGTTAAAGTATTGATGACTGCAACTCTTGAACTCTTGAGCATCTCATAATATTTAAAATGAAAGAAATTAAAAACTTCTTGTTAATAAAAACTTTCTTTGGACTGTGGTGTTTTTCTTGCTTATACTGCGTTTTCCATGACTGAAGGTGGGCCAGCACACCGGCACCGAACTGACGGGTCGCGGCCCGGCTTTGCCTGGCACCTACGACCCAGCCAGCTCCTCCAACCTCGGGCGGGGCCCAGCGCGGCCTCGTTGTCCACCGCCCGCGGGGCACAGCGGGAGCCAATGGGCAGGCGCGGCCGGTCATCCCGCCCGGGGATTGGCACCCGCGGCCCGGGCCGCGCACCCCCATTGGCTCCAGGCGGCAGGGGGCTTCTGCGGAGGCGGGGCGATAGGCAGTGATTGGCAGGTCCGCGAGCCCGCCCCTTCCGCTTCTCAGGCCTGACCTTCCTGCCGCCCGGCTGAGCTGCTACTGCCGTGTTTTCGCGATTCGACCCGACGCCCCCCCCATCTCGTGACATCATGGTGGCCTACTGGCGACAGGCTGGACTCAGGTAGGCCCGGGCCTCCGGAGGGAAGCGCACTGGCCCGGCGCCAGAGTCGCGACGGGCGGTAGTCCGCGCGTGGCCTGGCCCTGCCCACCGGCCTCCCGGGCCTCGGCGCCCCCGCCAAGATGGCGTCGCCGTGGACAAGGGCCGCGGGCCTGCAGGCTCCGGAGGACGTGGACGCCGGGGGCGGCCCCGGCGCCGGCCGTGCGCCGTCGGGCCTCGGCTGCACGCACGGACAGTCTCGCAGAGTCGCGTGCCCTCTCGTGTTACCCCTTGACCTCGGTGTCCTTGTGGAAGAGGGTGGAAGCTCCTCTGAGTTGTGCAAACCTGCAGAGCAGAGTGGTGGCCTGGGGGGGGGGGGGGGCTCGAGTGTGGAGCTGCCCCCGTGCAGGGGGAACCCATGGCCCGGGTGACACATCTTCGAGTTGGCTAGATTCAGTAGTGGTAACTTCCCCAACTACTGAGTAGCCCAAGTTCCCTGATGTGCTGAGGTCAAGCAAAGCACGATGGACTCGAAAAACAATAACAGGAACCATTAATTAAACCACCTACTATGTGATCCAAGCTTTTTCACACTTTCTTCCTCCCAAACCCCTGCAGGGCAGGTATTATTATTCTTTTATTCTATTGTTTTTACAGGTGAATAAACAAGCTGACAAGGGCTGAGCAGACTGCAAGTCACCCAGTTAGCAGGCATTGGAACTCTTAACCTCTGACTCCTAAAAAACGAGTTCTAAGACATGAGCAGTAGCTACCACCACCCTCTTCCTGTTTTCAAAAAAAGTGTGAAAGTGATCCAACATCTTTAGGGAAAATAAGATGTTGATAGAAGTCCATCTACCAAGCAGGGAGCAGATTTTTAGATACTCTGCTAGGATTGATGGTGTTCTCTGAGGACTTTTCATAATTTAGAAACCTCGAGTAGGAGATATTTTCAATGGCAGGCTTGTGAAAGACAGTCTGGTATTCTCAGGAAAGCCTGTAAATATTTATCAGAGAAAGAGCTGTTTTGGTTCAAATTAGTTTTTTCTCTGTCAATTATAAATACCTTACCTTGTAAGAATAATGTAATTAAAGAAGTTTTAAGTAAAATGGGAAAATCATTTGTGCTGTATCCTCCAATAATATTTTGGTCTGATTTTTGGTTTTGTTTGGTTGGTTGATTGGTTTGGGGTCCCTCCCCCCCCCCCTCCCCCGTGTTGTGGGATTTTTTTTTTTTTTTTTATGCCCCCTTTACTGTAAGTTAAAATCATGACCATTGAACCAAAAATCAATTGATCTTTTGGCACATTTCTTTCTCTTTGTGTAGAGATTTCTTTTTGTAATTAGTTTTAAATTCAATTCTGCAATAATGTCCAACTAAATCAAAATTAAAAGTATAGGAAAGAAACAAAAAACACAGTAACACAGCTGTCTGGCAGGATTATTGATAATTAACATATCTTCTCTCATTTCTCCCAGCTACATCCGATACTCTCAGATCTGTGCAAAAGCAGTGAGGGATGCACTGAAGGCAGAATTCAAAGCAAATGCCGAGAAGACTTCTGGCAGCAGCATAAAAATTGTGAAAGTGAAAAAGGAATAATCAGTAAGTTACGGATTTATTTAGAAGAATAGTTGTATCTTAAATTTTTAGAGCCACATAAAAATCAAACTAATTCTAGTTTGGGCTTCTGTTCATTTTTTTTTAGTTTCTGCATTTCAAAGTTAGTTATTGGGGTAATAATTTAAAATATACAGGGTGTAGAAGTACGGTGGCATGATAAAAGGGTGTCCTTTTGGGCCCTGACAAGCAGAAGTAATTGGCACATTGATTTTCAGTTCATTTAGCAATGCTTAGGTAGAAAGCCATCTTATTTTAATTAAACCTGTTTCATTTGTCTGCACAAAATCAAATAATTTGGAGGATAAACTCCTCACTTTTCTAATTGCTATTGGAGTTATGTAACAGTTTTCAGGAGCATGAAAAATTACAGCTCTTTGCGTTTTTATTTCCCCCACATCTGCTAATGTCCTCACAAATCACCATTTCCTAACCATAAGGACTGCGAGTACAGCAAGGGTCCTGCTGTTTTTCCGAGCAGTAAAATCTGCAAGACCCTGCAGTGAATACTGTTTTGCTGAATTTATTATGCTTTCAGACTGTTTGGCTCATTTTAGTTCTGCAAAGATGTTGGTGATGTAAAGTTTCCTTCTTATGCAATAAAAAGACAGTTCTGTACAGTTGATAAGTTCAGACTTTTGTACTCCAAACTATAAAAGTGGTTTGATCTCTCAGCTACTTTCTTGACATTGTTATTTCAAAGATAAGGCAAATTATCAGAGCAGTGTTTTTCAGATTGAATTTTCTTGTTTTGCTTTTAAAAAGCTGCAGACACACTGTAGCATAGAAGTGTGGTAAATGTTAACCCTTTGGCAGCTCATGGATACGAGCAATTTTACTTAATGGAGCTATCTCCCCTAAGCACTTTTCATTCTCATTTTGAATTGGTAGATATTAAGAGTCTAGAGATGTGGTGTTTTGAATTTAATCCTTTTTTAGGGGCTCTCTAATCTCATATATATTCATAGGAGTGAGACCTGGCTATATGTTGCATTTTATTTCAACAATGAGCCGAGAACATCTCTTAGTCTGTGCAGTGGTGCTGTGCCAGACACTACATCTGACTCCTGTGACTTTGCCTTGTCCTTGGGGTCAGTAAGTTCTGTTCAGCTCAGCAGTGAGGACCCTCTCCATCAGCACCAGGGATATTGATGTCTTTCAAAGGCAAAGTAGTTTCTTTCTTCCTAGGCAAGTGTTAGGTTTATTTATTGGGGAGTGCCAGTTGGGTGCAGCCCTGAGCTCTCAAAGCTGGCCAGGGATTGCACCTGCGGAGGGAGGTGTAGCTACAGTTACACTGAGGTTCACTATATGAATGTCCTTTCTGACATTCCTGTTGGATGTTTAAGAAAACAGAACTGGATGGCAACTGTTGCATTTTCTTTTTTTTTCCTCCTAGACCCTGACTAAAGCTTGAAATGCTACATTTTCAAGGTGAAGAAGTGTGGGCACATGTTATGGCAGATTAAAATCATCTCGCTTCATGGGAAAAAAAAAAAACGGTCTTGTTCATAAATTGACGATGCCAATAAATTGATGTATGGTTCACTCTTACTATTGGTTTTTGGTTTCTGTCAAACTTTTTGTTTATAAAAACTGCACAAATGCATGATGATGACAGCTTCTGATAAGGGGAAAGGGCACATGCGATATTTAGTGACCAAAGAGACAGAGAAAACATTTTTTAAATGTCCTAAACTAAAAGTTTCTGTTTTTCATGACATTAATTGGTGATTGAAATTAGACATTGCCATTACTGCTCTGTTGTCCCTAATCTTTGAATTGCAGAGTCACATCAGAATAATGGCTCCGTTGTCAAGCAGGGGCTTCATCCTTTTGTCTAGACAGAAGTATCTCTAAGTGCTGCTTAGCCAGTAATCGAAATGAAAGTAATTACTGAAAGCATACATTAAAAGAACAAACACTAAATTGTAGCGCTCATTTATTTATTGTGCACTTAAAACCTATACAGGACTGTTAATGTTACAATTTAATCACAAAATGCACTTCATATTGTTTTATAAATGAATCTATATTCCAGTAGCATTTCTCTGAGGAAATGAGGCAAAGCTGTTCAATACCTGCTTATTGAGATCCAATGGCCAGGCTAAAATTAAAATCTGAGATTCTTGACTACAGATCTGAGGTATGATGCTGCAGCAGTTTTGTGGTGTTCGTTCATTCATTCAATTCATTCATTCAATATTTAGTGAGGAAGAATTGTTGCAAGTGTTTGGTTTTTATCTTTCTATGAAGCTTGGAACACTTGCCTGACTTCACACCATTGCAAAATTAACTGCACATTTTTACTTTTTGAAGAATGGAGAAATAAAATGGAACAGGAAGTTTTGGAACACTTCTAGGACCACTTCTCACCATAGCACTTAAGCTGGTGATAATTTATTAGGGCTGAGGACAAGATGAAGAAAATGTCTTTGTTCTCAGTTTCTGGGAATGACCTTTGACACTTGACCTATAGTTTTACTGAATTTTCACCACAGCATGCAAGAAGGAGCAGTGGATTGAGTCGGAGGGGGTATGCGGCAGGGGAGAGGCCCCAGAGTCTGCCAAGGGCCTATATTCCTGCTGTTAGGAAGTTAAAGCATCTCCCTTCAGTGCCAGGGTCCCCAGGGTTAAGTTAGCAGGAAGCATCTTCCATTACAGAGGATAGGAATAAATGAATCACAGACTGTCGGGTCTTTTTAATACCAGACAGATAAAGTAACTAATAGGCAAAGGACTAAATTACTTCAAACCTAGTGATTAGAGACCAGTTATTTGCTGGGGAGGCAGAGGGGATGAATTAGAAGTGAGGCTGAAGGACAGCTTGTGATATGGAGAGAATATAGGGCACTGAATAAAAGACAAAATTTTATTGTCCAGCAAAATTTTTTGATGTGCTTTCTGATTTAAAAAAAAAAAAAAACAAACAACTGAACATCAAGTATTATGATGAAATGAACTTCCCAGACCCAAAAGTGCAAGGTAACTGGGAGGACGACTATACCAAATGATGTAGGGATCCCAATCAGACTGACTTGTGGGTAGTTCACAGACCAGTTGGGTGATGTCAGAGGGAGTCCAGTCAGATAAACTTTTCCTTCTTGTGGCCTGGGGTGTAAAGTGAAGGAATTGGACAAGCTCTAAAATTTGATAATTCTGCTATTTCAGTCTCTGAGAAACCAATGTCGCCGTAGCAACCGTAACCACTAAAGGAATGAGCTCTTCAAAATCAGGAGAGATAAATTTCTCTCATTTCTAGTTTGTTGTTGTTTTAATCTATTTGTATCATACAAAGGAGTGGGATGGTGAGATGCATTTTGAAATATTTTTAACTACTCAAATTAATCAGTCTGGGTGGTTTAGGCTCCAAGAAAAGGAATTTATTTAGTTTGAAATAAAGCAATTTAGCCATTTAAAATTGAATTTCTTTGTACTTTAATGATTACTATTGAACAAACAAAAAGTCTTTACAATAATATAAGTCAACAGAATTTTTTAAAAAAGATCTTAAGTCCATATCTTTCCTTGCATCTATTTAATTGCCTTTTTAGATTTGAGAACAAAAGTGCCTGAGGAAGTGTGTGTGTGTAAATCTGCCATAATCACATGCCCCAAGTCTTCAGCATCTAGGAAAGTTATTACCCTAAAAGAGTGTATATATACAATTTCTCACTAAATCTAGTGCTTCTTAAACCACACACAGGTAGAAAGTGTCTAAACCCTATTTTTTGTGCTTTTTTAATTTTGTAAATAGAAGGCTTGTGAGGGATGCCAATGGCAAGGCCTAATTTTTTTTCTCTTGATATATGTTTTAGTTATTTACTCAAGATGCACACAGAAAAGAGGGACATTTCCCAGAATGAGCAACTCGTCCATCCACCTGCTCCTTTATTATTGCCAATAACAAAAGCAAATCAGGAGATGGGAACCCAGTTGCCGGCAAGTAAATATTTCCTAAAGTCAGTGTCAGAGCATTTTCCTGTCACCAGTTGTGCATGGTCCCATAGTAGAGAGCTCAGTGGTGATTCTAGAAGGCCATTAAGACCCTCACGGTATGGAAGGGACCGCAGTGCTGCGTGTCAGAAATAGGTAAACTGTAATTAAGAAGTTATGGATGATTTGATTACGCTCTTGTGTATTTGGCCCTGTTGTAATGTGAGCAGATTAAAATCGTGTAATGGGTAAAGCTGTGTCCTCTTGCAAACATTTATGGCAACTTCTGCAAATTAATTTGAACTGTAAAAGTTCCCTAATGAGACAATGTCCTCCATAACCAAGAAGGACACTGAGCCGTTTCTGTTTAATTCCTACATTTGCGTGGCCGCCGAGTGCACGGCCTGCCCTTTCTCAGAGAGCACAGAAGCCACACAGTGTTTTGGGGGTTGGGGGGAGAAGGTCAATTACTGAATAAAACTGTAAAATATGTTTCCAAGTTGCCTATAAAAGGAAAGCCAAAGATAATCATTAATGAATACCTGAAATCTAATAATAATAAGAAACTTAAAATGCATGTGTGTGTGTGTGTGTGTTGAAAGCTAATTATTCAGAAATCAGAATCAGAGGATCAGCGTCTTAGTTTTGTTTTTCTCTCTCTTGTTTTTCTGTTGAGCCAGAGACATCTATGGCTTTTCTCTCCTTTTTCCCTTTCCAGTTCATGTGTTGAGGTACATATCCGGTCTGTGCAATATACTAGTGGACATTGGTACTTTCCTGAGCCTATAAATCACCATATACTAGTGGTCACCGGCCTCTTAAGGAGGCCAGGGTGAGTCCTGGCCGCCCCAGGATGCCAGGACCTGACAGTGCTGCTAGAGCTAAGGGTGAAGTGCAAACCCACACAGTCTGGTTGCCTGGCATAGGGCTGGGCGTGCAATCAAGACTCCATACACTTTAAAACAAAGGAGGCACTTATGGTGTTTTCACTTTGCTACTAAAAAAAAATGTGTGTGTGCATTGTCTATCAAACCACTCGTAGTGCACAACTGGGCAGATGCACAACTGGGCAGATACCCTAGTGCCTGTCAGCCACAGTACCCCCCACCCCCCGAAAAAAAACCCCTCCTCGGCTGGGCTGCGGAGAGGCGCAAATCTTTGGAGAAACTTCAGTGAGTGCCTCCCCTGCAGCCTCTGTCTGACTAAGGGTCCTTATCCTCTGCATCCGTCTCCACCTGCTCCAGGACCTCCTCACTCTCTTCCAGATTGGCTTTGGCATCTTGAAATTGTTGGTACTCGGACACCAAATCCTGGACGTTGCTTTCGGCTTCCCCGAACTCGCTGATGTCCATCCCCTCGCTGGTGTACCAGTGCACAAACGCCCTCCTCTTGAACATGGCCGAGAAGTGCTCAGAAGCCCTGCTGAAGATCTCCTGAATGGCCGTGTTGTTGCCAATGAAGGTGGCCGCCATGGTCAGCCCACGGGGAGGGATGTCACAGACAGCCACCTTGACGTTGTTGGGGATCCACTCCACGAAGCAGCTGCTGTTCCTCGTCTGCACGGACAGCAGCTGCTGGTCCACTTCCTTTGTGGACATCTTACCCCGGAAGATGCAGGCCACCGTCAGGTAGCGGCCCGCGGCGAGGGTCGCAGGCAGCCATGATGTTGCGGGCGTTGAACATCTGCTGGGTGAGCTCGGCCACCGAGAGGGCGCGGGTACTGCAGGCTGCCCTGCGCAGTCAGCGGCGCGAAGCCAGGCATAAAGAAGTGCAGGCGCGGGAAGGGCACCATGTTCACGGCCAGCTTGCGCAGGTCCGCGTTGAGCTGGCCCGGGAAGCGCAGGGAGGTGGTGATACCGCTCATGGTCAGGGACACCAGGTGGTTGAGGTCCCCGTAGGTGGGCGTGGTCAGCTTCAGCGTGCGGAAGCAGATGTCGTAGAGCGCCTCGTTGTCGATGCAAAAGCAGGCGTCAGCGTTCTCGATGAGCTGGTGGACGGACAGCACGGCGTTGTAGGGCTCCACCACCGTGTCCGACACCTTGGGTGACGGCATGACGCTGAAGGCGTTCAGGATGCGGTCCGGGTACTCCTCTCGGATCTTGTTCATGAGCAGAGTGCCCATGCCGGAGCCGGTGCCCCCACCCAGCGAGTGGACCACCTGGAAGCCCTGCAGGCAGTCGCAGCCCTCGCTCTCGCGCGCCTCACCACGTCCATGACGTTTTCGATCAGCTCGGCTCCCTCAGTGTAATGGCCCTTCGCCCAGTTGTTGCCGGCCCCAGAGTTACCTGGAAAGAGGAAGGGGGCGGCCTGTGAAGGGCACCTGCAGGAGGCATCCTCATCACCTCTGCCCGGTAGAATCTTCTAGAAAAACCTACCATGCACAAAGCTGTCTGGCTGGAAGAGGGCTCCTAGTCGGCTGGATCGTATGCTGTCCATCGTTCCGGGTTCCAGGTCCACCAGGATGGCTCGGGGCACGTACTTCTTGCCTGTGTAGAACAGTAGGAAGGTGTCAGCTACTGAGGTTTTTCTAGAGGTTAATGTTTCATCAGGATGAAACCTTGTGATCCTGGTCCAAAGAAAAAAACAAGGCTGTTCTAGAAAGGGGTCTTTGGTAGTTCAGGATTTGAGTACCTCCTATAGTATCTTTCATCTCTTTCACCCCAAAAACATGTCACACACATCTATAAAATACCACATACACACACACACACACACACACACACACACACACACACACACACACAAATATTTCTCATCATTGTCTGCTTTGTTTGTTGTATTGCTCCTTCCTATCTGGATGATTCTATCATTTACAAACATTTTTTGTAAATTTTTGTTTGTAAATTTTCCTTTTTAGGAAAGGAGCTGCTGAACCTGCTTGTGGTCTGGGTGACTTCCTCTCCAGTCCTGCCTCTTGAACAGGGCTGGGGACCCCACTCTGGGCATTCAGCGGCCTGCCAGTCTGCCTGCTCCAGGCCCACAAACCCTCATTGGATGCTTGGATCCCGAAGGCCTTTGCTCCTCCTCTGCCTGCTGCCTGGTGATTGGGCCACCACCAACCCCAGCCCACCAGCCCTACCGTAGGCTTCGTTTTGTAGTACACGCTGATTCTTTCCAGCTGCAAAGCAGATGCCCCGAGGTCACTCCCCGCACAGTCGATCCCATGTTCCTCACCAATCACCTCCCAGAACTGAAAGCAGGAACAGGGTTGGGTCAGCATAGATAGGGGTCCGTAAAGCCCCAGAGGGCATCAGAAAGAGATGGAGCTCTTGGGCTTGTTTCCCTTTGTCAACCTAACCCTATAGGACATTCTTCTTGTCCCAAATCGTAAATGACCAGGGCATTTCTTGGTTTTTGCCTGTACTAAATATAAATATGAAGATTGAATTTTATACCAGCTTGAACTCCTGCAGTAAAATGTGAAACACAGCTGGGCGCGGTGGCGCACGCCTGTAATCCCCAGCACTTTGGGAGGCTGAGGCAGGAGGATCGCGAGTTCAAAGCCGGCCTCAGCAATGGCGAGGCACTTAGTAACTCAGTGAGACCCTGTCTCTAATAAAATACAAAAAAAGGGCTGGGGATGTGGCCCAGTGGTCAACTGCCCTGAGTTCAATCCCCAGTACCGAAAAAAAAAAAAAAAAATGTGAAACACATAAAATACTAAATTGGATTGTTCTCCTATTAAATTCAGGCTGTTGCTAGGCAGGGTGGCCACACCTGTAATCCCAGAGGCTCCAGAGGCTGAGACAGGAGGACAAGATGTTCAAAGCCAACCTTGCAACTTAGAGAGACCCTATCTCAAAATTAAAAAATAGAAAGGACTGGGGATGTGACTCAGTGCTTAAGCACCGCCGGGTTCAATCCCTAGTACCAAAATAAATAAATAGATCCAGGCTGTTAGACACAGTAAAGCTGTCATTTCAGAATTTCACATCAGTCAGTACGTCTCTACTTTCACCTTGTAGAGCTCTGAGTTACTCAAGTGTGGATTCCATTAAATGAAAATGAACTGAATTCTTATCAGATTTCACAATATTATCTCATTTCACTTTGGAGATTTCTTTTCATGAAGTTTTCCCAAAAGTACATAACCAGGACCTTGTGCACAATTTTAAGTAATATGCATTTTTTGATGATCAGGCATGCACATGGTTCAAAATTATGCATTAACTGTTCTCTTGCAGCTGTGAAGCATGCTGCACTTCCAATCACATGCACAATATTTGTCAACATAGTTACGTAAAACGTGCCCTGTTCCCAATATGGAAGCTATTACTCGGTGGGCCATTTTTTTTATTTTAATTTTTTTGGTACCAGGGATTGAACTCAGGGGCACTCAACCACTGGGCCACATCCCCAGCCCTTTTTTGTATTTTTATTAGAGACAGCGTCTCACCGAGTTGCTAAAGTGCCTCGCATTGCTGAGGCTGGCTTTGAACTCGTGATCCTCCTGCCTCAGCCTCCCAAAGTGCTGGGATTACAGGCATGCGCCACCACACCCGGCTACTATGTGGCCCCTTTTGATCACCTGAAAAAGCACGTGTTAAAGTGCAGTGAAAACATACTCATTTGTCAAGACCTCCTCAAGGGTTTTCCTAACTAAGTCTGTAAATGACACCTTGCCTCCAGTCATGGTCTTAAAATAGGCTATAAATAAGAATTGAGCAGGCTCTATTTTCTAGTAAGTTATAAGCATTGTCCTGGGAGTGAGAGTGAATACACTGAAGTTCTGAGACACCACAATTAAATGTGTCTCAAAGTCCTTACAGCCCCCAAGTAATAATTCTCTGTTGGATTCTAACCACTGGGCTGCACCACCCAGGCCAAGAGCTTACCCCGTCTCTACCATACACTTCCTCTCCAGGGCCTCTATCCATGTTATCTTGCAACATCAGAGCAGGGGGCTCTCCCCCACCCCTCCCGCTTCTGTGTTAGCTATGAATGTCTTGTCATTGTGGCATGCAAGGACAATGACTGTTTTTCCAGCTATAACATTCTCTGCCCTCAGTTTAAAAAAACCTGCTCTTACAAACCTGAATTCATAGCAACCTTTCTCAAAATAGCCAAGAGGTGGGGCAACCCCAGGGTTAGTCCATGGACAGATGGATGATCAAAACTGGGAAAGCTTGAGGATGTCAATGCTGCATGAAATAAGCCAGTCCCAAAAAGACAATACTATATGGTTCCATTTAAATAAGAGTGGACAGACTCATAGAGGCAGAAAGTAGAACAGTGGTTCCCAGAGCCTGGAGGAAAATGGAGTCAGTGTTTAATAGGGACAGAATATCAGTTCTATGAGATGAAACACATTTTGGAGTTTGGATACACAATAATATGAAGATACTTAGCACTACACAACTGTATCAGAAATGGGTTTTTTTTTTAACTATTTGTGGAATGTGTTTTTTATCACACCTAAAAGCTTTTTAACCCTCTACCTTTTTATTTTAATTTATTTATTTGTTTTAGTTGTATACAATGCCTTTATTTTTATGTGGTGCTGAGGATTGAACCTGGGCCGCGCACGTGCTAGGCAAGTGCTCTACCACTGAGCTACAATCCCAGCCCAACCTTCTACCTTTGTGAGACTGCATAATATTCCATGATAGGGATAGACCACATTTTGCCTATACATTCATCCATCAGTGAACATTTGGATTGTTTCTGCCTTTTGGCTATTGTGAGAAATGCTGCTCTGTAAAAAGTAAGGCCTCCAAATGGAAATGTTTTAAAATCTTACTTTTAATGCAATTCATTCTAGTAAAAGTAATTTTCTTTTTGGACTACTGGGGATTGAACGTAGGACCTCACACATACTAGACTAGCCCTCTACCACTGAGCTACACCCCAGTCCTTTTGGGCTTTCTTTTGAGACAGGGTCTTGCTACGCTGCCAAGGCTGTCCTCAAACTTTCAATCCTACTTCAGCCTCCTGAGTTGCTGGGATTACAGGTGTGTACCTGGTAGACGTGATTTTGAAATAGCAAAGAGAACAAGTTATCTGGGTGTTACAGAGTCCAACTGTTTATACTACAATGAGGACTGGAGATCTTGAGCTCAAGCACCTGTCATTTTGGTTTTAGCCAATTGAATCAAGTATTTTGTAGAGAAATTTAAGCAGAAGGAGTAGAGGAGAAACAATCCAAATGTTCACTAATGGACGAACATGTAGACAAAATGTGGTCTATCCATATTATGGATTATTATGCAGCCTCAAAAAGGAAGAGGGTTAAAAGCTTTTAGATGTGACATAATACCTCATACCTCAAAGGATGCATTTTAATTATTTCTGCCACTATACACAAAAACTTTGTTTAGGGTTTACCTCTTTAATTTTCTATTGCACACTAAATAAAACAATTTTTCTTTTATAGCATGAACATGGGAGGGGAGGGAAGAGACATTGTAGCAATAAGTCTAAAAAACTTCCCAACAAGCTTCAAAATCCTCATTTGAGACACATTACTGTTGTTAGATATAAAAAGTTTATTTCTAAGATGATAAAAGTAAAATGGTGGTGGCCACGCCTGTAATCCCAACAACTCAGGAGGCTGAGGCAGGAGGATTCCAAGTTTTGAGGGCCTCAGCAACTTAGCAAGACCCTCAGTAACTTGGTGAAACCCTGTCTCAAACAAAAATGTGGGGTGCTGGGATGTAGCTCAGTGGGTTTAGTCCCCAGTACCAAAAGCAAATAAATAAATAAATGAAATGGTTGACGCGTATTACATACAGATAACTATGGACCAAACTAGCATTAATTAAACCAATCTCTCAGCCTTTAATAGCTTCTGTGTCTCTGTAACTAAGGACCTGTTTAATAAGCCAAGTCCTCAGCAAGTGCCTGCATCTTCGAGGTCACTGTCTCCCTGCTAGCTGGGTGCTTCCAGGCCTGGGGGGCCTGGCCAGCAGTCAGCTCTTGCCTACCTTGGCTCCGATTTGGTTGCCACACTGGCCGATCTGAATGTGCACGATTTCCCGCATCCTTGCTTTTGAGCCCAGGGCCAGCTCTTCTTGGGACACTCAGACTCCAGGAGACCCACCGTTCACTAGCAAGAGCCAGCTGCGACTTTGGTCATTTCAGGGATGAGACCAGCTTTCCAGGCCACCCTTGCAGTTGGCCCCAGGGTGTGTCCAGCCCACAGCCCAGCCCCAGCCCTCACTGCTCTCTGCCTATCACCCTTCCAGACGGGTTGTCCTTCCTGTCCTGACAGAACATTGCCCAGTCATTTCCCAGAGCGTGAGTGTAAGATGGGGGCCGCTTCTGCGTGATGCCTGTGCTGCACCTCATAGGCCTTCCCTGGTGGACTCTGGGCACTGGTGCCAGCTCTGATGCCTGAGTGTGATAATGGCTGTGGCTCCCAGCTGGCTGCGGTGGCTTGGACCACCTGCACAGGGCCTTGCCTGTGCAAGTCATCAGTTGTCTGAACCCCACACTTGACCTTGTCTTTGGCTGCATTTCCCAGGGAGTGATTTGAAAGCCACTTGTGGTATGTGGTGATATCCGAGGGAACGTGGGGGGGATGGTTCTTATGTTTTAAGTTGTGAACTTTATTGTTAATGGAAAAATAATTAGTACTGATCGTAGTAAAATGATGATGAACTCGACCCACCACTGGAGGGTGATCTGTGAGTCTCAGGAGCTCAAGAAACCTCCACTGAGAGAGGAAATCCAGAGCCACTGCTTGGCCTCCAGGCCATTCCCGATCCGACCCCAGCTGTCCTCCCAGCCTCTCTCCAGTCCTTGGTCCTCACAACCCTGTGCTATGACAGGACCTGGGAAAACGTCCCACAGGACAACACGACACTGGACTCAAAGTAGGAAGTCCATGAGGCGTCCCTCCATGTCCCAACCAGATCAGTGACCTTACTGGGAGCCAGAACCTGGAGTTCCTGCTCTCAAGGGCCCGTGCGGGGGCTGTGCATCCTTGGCCCTGTGTCCAGCCTGAGCCCTGTACTCTGTGCACGTCCCAGAGGCCTTGTGAGCCCTGAGGTGCAGGCAGGAGCCCACGCAGGGAGGTGACCAACAAGGGAGTCTCAGAGCAGTAGCCTCTCGCTCTCAGAGGAGGTCAACCCCAGCATGGAAGGATCTGGGCTCTGTACCAGAGGAGCAGCCCAGACCTGACCAGGGGACTTGGTCTGAGAATGCCAGGTCCAGTGTGTGGTCCTCCAGATTGACTTAGAGTCCCCATCAAGACCACCATGGGCCCTGGCTTCACCCCAGAGCAGGGGAAAAGGCCACTCTGAAGGACACTATAAGGACACTTGTCAAAATTCAGACATGGGCCAGGTGCGGTGGCGCACGCCTGTAATCCCAGCACTTGGGAGGCTGAGGCAGGAGGATCACGAGTTCAAAGCCAGCCTCAGCAATGGCAAGGCACTTAGCAACTCAGTGAGACCCAGTCTCTAATAAAATACAAAATACAAAAAAAGGCTGGGGATGTGGCCCAGTGGTCGAGTGCCCCTGAGTTCAATCCCCAGTACCAAAAAAAAAATCAGACATGGACTTGAGCACTGGGTGATATACACCCACCTTCTGTTTTGTGACTCTGGCCACGGCACAGTGGGTATGTGTGCAGGAGTCCTCCTTCTCAGGAGGGACCACAGTGCCAAGCACTTGAGGGTCAGGTTGTGACACTGCCTGCAGCTCACTCTAACACAGACCCAGTAATAAAGCCATCAACCTGGAGATGACAGGTAAGCAAGGGCGGCAAGGTAAGTCTTCTCGAGGTACAAAGTTTGCATTTTTGCAACATGACTGTATGGTTCAGATTTCTTTCTACTCAAATCTGAGTTACCACATGATTCTTGGATGCTTCTGGTGCAGACAGCCACCACCCAGAGGTAAGGAGAAGAACGTGTAAACTCAAGAGGAAGAACCCCACCTGCGTGCCTCTGTGTTCCTGACAAGTTAAAAAAACACACACATAGGCAGGCACCATTCAGTACCCTCAGAATCTAGCCTGGCCTCCCCCGTGGTGTGCGAAGCCACTTGTCCCTCTCTGGGGTCCCCTGCCTGTCAGACCTCCAGAGCCCTAAAACAGCTCCATGAGGGCCCCCCCCCCAGCCACTCCTTCTCCAGAGACCCCTCTGCGTGCCCAGGACCGGAGCACTCAAGCCTCCAGTGGATGGCCAGGCGTGCCCCTGTTTGCTAACCGCTTCGCCACGTGCCTTATCTCCCTGCCAGCCAGGAGCTGCAGGTGACATGTCACCTTTGAGTCCCCAAAGTGCCTGATACATAACAGGGCCTCAGTAAATGTTTGTTGAGTGCACACAGGCAGCTGGGTGAGTTTGAGCAGCGATGCTCAGAATGACAACTGTTCCTAGAGCCGGTAATGTATTTACACAAGAGTATGGCCCTCTGATGGCCGGTGGGGACACAGTGCCCAAGGACTTTTTTCACTCCACTCCCTAGGAGGTGGTCTAGGCTGAAAGTAAAAAACGGATCTGAGAAACCTGCCCGTCAGGAGCAGACTGGAAGGGTATGGCCGCAATGAGCTGCCACAGGAAACCAAGGCCATGGTGGCCCCAGCCTCTGAGGCAGAGCCACTGAAAAGGGGCCCGTGTAGGCCGCATACCGCCTGGCTGTGGGGACCACTGGGCTGGGCCGGAGGGCAGTTTGATGTCCCTGTGTTCCCTCGCGGCCAGCCGTATGTGCAGGGCCCGTGAGCTGCCCCCCTCTCCCCGCAGCACATTCCTCTTGGTCTCTGGTCTCTCCGTTTGCTTAGGGCGGGAGAGGCCAGGTTTTCCAGATGGGAGCTTCAAAAGCTTTTCTGTTAATGGGGCAGCTTGGCAAAAGGGAGGAAAGAAGAGAGCCCTGTTTGCTTTGATTTTCTGTCTTGCCAGCAGTGTTTACTCAGTCGCGGGTACTGAGCTTTGGACACTGGGCTGCCCAGGGACCAGGTGGGGGCAGATGCTGGGCGGGGGAGTTGGCAGGTCCCCGGGCTGAAGCCTAGTTCCGCCGCTGAAGGGGCCCATCTCCTCCCTTATCCTGGGTTTGTCCACCTGTAAACCAGATAAGGGTCCCTGAGTCACAGTCAGCTGTGAGGATGGGGCACAAGGGCTGACCCCGCACACCTGGCAGCTGGCGGACTTTAAGCGGGCCTTGGCTTCACTGGAAGACAGGCCTGTTCATCCCATACCTGTGGCCAGGCTCCTGCACTCAGGGTGACGAAGCCTGGGCAGAGCTGAGGTAAAGGGAAAGCAGTGCCCCTGTGAAGCAGTCCTCCTCCTCCGCCCTCCTCGTGAAGGAACCTGTTCTCCTGAGAGGAAGGAGCCCTCGTGCGACCGCCAATCTGGTGCAAGCCAGTGAAGTGGGGAATACTTAGTGCCTTACCCCAGCCCCAGAGGATTGTCCTTTCCAGGACGCATCCCCCCCCAGGCTGAAAGGGACACCCAGCCCTGAACTATGGCAAGTGATGAGAAGAGGCCATCTCTGATGGATGACACCACCGTTTCTGACCCCCCAGATGTTTTCTGGCCACGACCAAGGCAGGGTGACACTGACTGCTCAAGTGCAGAGCTGCCCTGGGCACTGCCCACAAGGCAGAGGGCAGGGGTCTGGTGGAGCGCGAGCTACACACACACTCTCGGGCACCCCACACACCTGGGTTGCTGAATTACAGTGTTTGCTTGTGACTCAGAAGCAGAAGCCAAGAAACGTTGCAAGTCAGGCCAGCTGCCCACGTCCTGGACACGTCTCCTCCAGCGGCCACTGCAGTCGGCCTCCACGGGGAGACTGGGCTGCGACAGGCCCCTTCCTAGATGACACTTGGTTCTATTATGGAACAGAACTACAAAGATAAGAAAAAACAAGTGTCACCCAGAAACCCCCAATCGGCCCCTTCCAGACTTCCCCCAGAAGCTGTCCCCAGGGGTCAGATGGAGGCCCCCCCTCCACTTGGCAAAGGAAATATAATCAGGAGAAAAACAGAGTCCTCAGAGAATTCACTGAGTTCACCCACCCCGATCTTCCACTTCTGAGTGCACTGAAGTTCCTTGAATAACTCAGAGAAGACTGTTGAATTATAGTGTTTGCTTGTGATTCAGAAGCAGAAAATTTTTCCAAATGTCTTAGCAAGAAAATGACATCTGAGGGGCCATTATGAGTGACTCAGCGGGTGTGGGCAGCCCCCTAGATGAGCTGAGCTCTACTTTGTTGCACTCTGCTTCCATATGTGTTCTCTTCCTGAAAAAGAAAGTTCTAGGAGAACGAATAAGTAACTTGAAGAGGACAGGGGCTAAGCCAGGCTACTCAACTCCGTGGAGAAGTCCTCCACCTCTTTGCCCACCTGAAATGACCATGGTGCCCACACCACACAGGCTCACTGGGCCGCTTGTCTTCCCAGCCCAGCCTACAGCCCACACTGTGGAAATGCTGGGCCATCTCTTAGGTAGCTTGAACACCAGCCTCCTGAGCAGCGCAGCTCTGACTTACAGGAGACACATCCCATCACACACACGACGCACCTCTTTCATTGTACTGCTACACCCGGAAGGCGACGGGCATGTGGCCCTTCTCAAGTGCCTCTTTGCCATCTCCCACGGTGTGCAGCTCCTGAGAAGCAAGGTTCTGTGGTGTCAGCAGAGATCAGCATAATACCCATGAGCACCTGGAGTCAAGACCAAACAAAAATAGAGACTTCTGCAAGCCCCATGGGTGCAAGAAGTCTGTTGTGTGAGTCTCAGAAATTCATTCATTTGTCAAGCAAATATTAGCAGAGTGCTGTTTGGGAGACTTGATGTTCCTTAGAAAAGCACAAAGTGTGGGCCTGGCCCTCCAGGGGATTGGAGGGTGACAAGAGTACTTGCTTTCCATCCTGCTGGACATCATGCACTTCTCAGCCACCATCTGTCCCATGTTTGGCCACCACCACCACCACTACTACCACCATCATCATCACTGTCACCACCATTATCACTACCCACCATCACATCACCACCACCATCACCACCATCCTTCACCACTACCATCACATCACCACTGCCACCATTATCACCACCACTACCACCACATCACATCATCATCACCATCACTACCACCACCATCACTGCCACCATCATCACCATCATCACAACCATCATTACCACCACCACCATCACCATTATTACTACCATCACCACCATCATCACCACCACCAGAAGACATAGAGACAGAGGCTCAGGAAGGGAACTGATTTGCCAAAACTTCAGGCTAATATGGCAGAGCCAAAAACAGATGATAAGTCTTCAGGCCCCTTCGTTCAGGGGGACAATCTGAGGTGTCAATTTGAAGCATCAAGAGGCAGTCTGGCCAGATGGCCTCCATCAGTCAGCCTTGCAGCCTAGATGCTCTTGTCAGGCCTTGCTCACCTCTAGTGCTGTGTCCTGCCCTTGCTCTCACCTCTCCAGCAATACTCTGGCTTCATGGATGCTGGATAATTAGCCACACTAATTAGCCCCTCACAGGCCAGGACACCTCCTTCCAAGCTGCCCTTCCCACAGCCACCAGAGCTCAACAAACATACAACAGGTCTTGTACAGCCCTCCTGAAGCTAGCGACAACCTGAACCTCATACGTGGCTGGTGTGCTCCTTCACATGAGACTGGGATAGAGAACATCTGAGCCAGGAGGCAGGACAAGGGATAGAAGAGACCAGGAGAGGACACAAGAGGAGGGGTGAAGGCCCTGCTGGGTAGTGGAGGTCTGGCAGCCGTGCGGTGGGGGTGGCAGCTGCCATCCCTGCAGCCTGCTGTCCTGACAACCCTTCTGAGACACCCCAAGGGCTGCCTCTGGGTCACACATCTGCCAGACAAGTTCACGTGCCAAGGTCTGCGCTTGCACGCTTCCCTTCACAGAAGTCTCCTTCCAGCACATTCCAGGGCTGTGGCCTCGTGATTCAATCCCAGCTCATAGAATACCTAGAGAACAATCCCAGAGCAAACTCCCCAGAGGCCCAGTCCTAGGATTCTCCGTTTTCTCAACTTCCGAGTGCTTTCTCCTCCTCCAGCTCCTCTGCCTGCTCCCGCTCCAGAACGCAGGCTGCTCAAGGGCAGGGACCTGTTCACTGCCGCATCCCATGGCTGGAAGTGGAAGTCCGGCACATGTTAGATGCTCAAGAAATTCATGCCGACAGCCCAACGTTAGAGGGCAAACAAGTTCCATGGGGTGAAACCGTGGTATGCAGACAAGTGGGCCACACACGTCCGCGCCAGGCTGCAGGCGGCATGTTCCAACAGTGATGGTGACAAGGCCCACCATGAATGAGACCCTAGGGAGCTGCCCCCACTCCAGGCACGTGCGTGTAGCAGGTCACTGTGCAACCAGGCCGGGGCACAGGGCACGATGCGCCATGTACCCGGGGATGGTGGCAGGATCCAGAAGGTCCAAGAGAAGGTCTTCACCACCCAGGAGTCTAGGAGCTGGCCTAAGGCTCTGGCCAGGGACCGAGGGCTGAAGAGACACTGGTGAGGAAGCCATTGTGCCCTGCGAAACCAGCTGGCCACCAAACACTGTCAGCAGCCATCAAAACAAATGCCGTATCCAGGATGTGGCTCTACTCAGGAATGTGGAATATAATAGGAAATGTCTGCAGGCTGCCGGGTGGGAGCCAGACGGCGCAGCGCAAGGACGAGGGCAGGAAAGATTCCGAGGCCTCTCCACAGTGAACTAGAGCTCTTCTGTATCCTCCTCCTTAGGCGGGAAGGTGGGCTGGACCTGGTCTACGTATAAAATGCATGTGTTGTTCTTTTTGAGGATGAGGGGTAAATCAACCTTATTTTTAGAAATGAATAGGCTTTGTGTCTGTGTCTGGCCTTGGATCATGTTTGCCAGAAAACTTGATGAGAAATTTTTTTAAAAAATGTCTACATTCAAATCTGCACCTAAGACCTCATGCTAAGTGTAGGCCTCTTGACCTCACTGGAGGCTCAGTCTTCCCACCTATGAAATGGGGCAACAGCATCTTACTGCCCCCTCCCCAAGCCACACACACACACACACACACACACACACACACACACACACACACAGGGTTGTGCCAAAGCCCAAAGGAGGATTGCAGAGGCCTCCAGAATGTCTGAATTGGCCCTACCCTCCACTCTTAAATTCCGCTGGGAGCAAGAATGACTCAGGTACCTCTAAAAAGAAAAATCCAGGTCAGGTGGCCAGTTTCTCAGACAAAGAACTTTATAGTGGTTTCTGGGAGACACCTAGCTCCCCAGTGCCTGTTGGCAGAGGCTAAGCTGCAGGCAGAGGCGTACAACAGCCGCTTCTAAAGGCGGCTGGAAGTAATGCTTAGGCAAGTCGGGCCTCCGGGCTGCAGAGTGACAGCCCTGCCCGGGGCCTCCTCGCTTCCAACCCAAATGAGATGAGTCACCATCCACAAATCGACCTCAGTGGCACCTGAGTGGTGTCAGGTGAGAAACACACCTTTCAGATTTCCTGGAGTCCCCAGGCTGCCAGGCAGGTGAGTCTGCCCTAAAGGGAGAGAGAGCTGGGGTTGATACTCCAGGAAGGAGAGATGCAGCCGCAGCTCATCCAGCAGGTTCTCTATGCCCCTCCTCTACCTCAGTCCCCGTGACCTTCTCACTTCATCCATGTGCCCTCTGGAGAACTGAGATCCTTCACTAATAGCAACACAGGAATTTGAGTTTGGTGGGTTGGTGGCTGCCCCACGACAGAGCACTCTTGGGAACCTCACTGAAAGGACCTCCCAAGGCACAGTGGTCGACCAGCTGCTGGGAGCAGGGAGGTGGTCGCGCACCTACCAGCCAGAGCCGGGGGGAAGAGTCTCGATGTGCTGGGCTCTGCTGTATCTGGCTTGTCACAAGGGCTGACAAAGCAGACATCGAGGGAGTCACAGCAAGTCTCACTTCCTTCCTCTTGGCCTGAAGAATCACGGACTTAGTGTGGGGACTCCCTGCCCTACTCTCCTGGCCTGCCCTCCCATCACTGAGCTCTCTATTTGGGAAATTCCACCAGGCCACAACTTGTCAAATGTTGAATGTCCCCTTCCCTACAACCCAAAAATGTCCTTCCCTTAACTGCAGTGAGATCCCTCAGATAAGTGAGGCCTGGTGACTTAGCCTCAGAGTGCAGGAGGGAGAGGGCAGAGTCCAGACCCCACCCAAGGGCAGGCCGGCAGGTAACACTGCTGTCACCATGCTGCTGCCTAATGTACAGTGTCACCATGCTGCTGCAGGACGTACAGGGCCCAGGGAAAAGCAGGCCTAGTTTACTTGTTCCCCTACCCCATTGCAACTGTGTGGGGCTCTTCTGAGCTGGGGCTCTGTGTGACTGCTGGGATCACATGTCCATGTCGCAGCTCCTGACAGTCCTTGGAGCATCCCAGACTTCTCAATGCCACCCGAATAAAAGGGCTTGTAACTTGAATGTGTTTCCACACAGTGTTAGGGATGAGGGCCCTGGGCATCACAGCCCAGGTGGCAGAGGTTAAGTCCAGGGTAAGGCTTTTCATCAGGGGTCCCCTGTTTTCTGTGTTGTAGAATGTGTGGACTCTAGCATCCAGAGCCTACAGTCTAGATCTGGATGGGTCCCCACAGTCCCTGTTACCCTACTAACAGTGAGGTTTTTTGTTTTTGTTTTTGTTTGTTTTGGTACCGGGGATTGAACTCAGGGGCCCTCAACCACTGGGCCACATCCCCAGCCCTTTTTTGTATTTTATTAGAGACAGGGTCTCACTGAGTTGCTAAGTGCCTCACCATTGCTGAGGCTGGCTTTGAACTCGTGATCCTCCTGCCTCAGCCTCCCAAGTGCTGGGATTACAGGCGTGCGCCACCACGCCTGGCTTTAACAGTGAGGTTTTTAAACCCTTCTTTCCTTCCTTTCTCCTTCTCTCCTTCCCTTTTCCTTTTCCCTAACTCTCCCTCCCTTCCCTCTTTCCTGTGTGTGTGTGTGTGTTGTATGTTGTGTTGCTAGGAATTGAACTTGGACCTTGCACATGTGGAGTTCAGGTTTCTACTGCTGGGCTACATTCCCAGCCTCGAGCTCTTTCTCTAGAGGAAACAAAGAGCCCACCACTCCAGCAGACCCTCCTGGAGGACACTGCAGGGCCAACAGAGCCCAGCCCTCTTCCTCCTGTGAATCCCCCAGTTCTTTTCAGTCTTGAAGGCAAGAGAAAGCACAGGTGGGGTCAGGCAACTCCCTTATACACCCAGAGGGAGGCACAGAGGCCAAGCCCAGGGCCCTTGCTGGGGAGAACTGACCTGGGGAGGGTGGAGAGTCCACCTATCCTACAGTTCAAACTTGACAGTTTCTCCTGGGACCTTGAAAGAGCCTCACCCACCCACCGCCTCACAACTGGCTCATCACTGTGAGTGACATCTCAAGCAGACAAGACCTGACAGACAGAGCCCCACGTCCACACTCTTCCTCAGTGACCACTTTTCAAGGACTAGGCCAGAAACTTGAGGGCAGTTAAGCGGTGCCTGGCCCTTGCCTCTGAGGTCTTACTCTCCTCTGACAGGAGGCGGCCAGCAGGCTTTCCAGTCCTGTTGGGGTTTCCACTCGAGGTCCTGGAAGCAGCTGGCAGGCCAGGAGGCAGCCATGACCATTCTTGATTCCCACTAGGCACGGCTGTCAGGCGAGCCAGGAGTGTGGGAAAGGTTGACAAGCTCTTCTGAGGACCTGTACCAGGAACCTCATATCAAGTGCTGTGGAGACCCTGGAACAAAATGCCTGGGCCCTTCTCCTACCAAATGGGGAAGGCCATTCTGTGACCTGCTGAGGGTGACCACCGCCTGTGGGGAGTAGACGGGAGGGGGAGAAACTCTTCAATTATGAAAGGAGTCTTGTGCCTTCTACTTCGGCTTTCTGTTCCTCATTGGACAGTGAAGAACTTGGTTAGCAGGAAACCTTTCCAAGCATCCTTGGAAGCCGGAATGCAGAACTCGTGATTTATGTGCCTGGTGAAATTTTCCTTTAGGGCCATACTCTAGAAGGCTCAGGCTCTTCCTTCTCTGGGAGAGATAATCATCTCCCCAGAAAGGGAGTAGGTCTCTGGGAAAGGGAGTTCAGAAGGCCAGATCAGGACATGATTGTGTAGGGAAGGTGGCCTCTTCCCAGGACATGGGGACATTCCTATGGAGGGCTGGCCCAGTTGGGATGCTGGGGCATCTCTCCAGATCCCTGGATCCCAAGAATCCTGGACCGGCGCTGACCATCAAAGCTGCAGCCCCCACTCCAAGGTACCAGGGCCCCAGAAGTGCGCCCTCAGTTGAAGCCACTTGACCACTCTGTAGTAGTGGCTGGGTCAGCCTCGGGCATGACCCCGAGTTCAGGTGACCCTGGCCGGGAAGGGAGGCTGTGCCCTGGGTTCCGCGGCGGGCGGGGCGGGGCGGCCCCAGCGGGAAGGCCCCGCCCCGGGGGTGTGTCCGCCGCCGCGCCACCTTAAGGGCCGGGCGGGGCGGGAGGAGCGCGTGGGTCCAGGCGCCCGGGTCAAGGGAGCGGCGCGGACCGCGGAGCGGAGCATGGCGTCGTGCGGCCCGGTGTGGGCGCCGCTGCTGCTCGTGCTGCTGGCCGGCGCGGCGCAGGCCGGCCTCTACTTCCGCCCGGGCCAGACCTGCTACCGGCCACTGCGGGGAGACCAGCTGTCGCAGCTGGGACGCAGGTGGGCGCAGGCCGTGCTGGGGGAGGGGAAGGCCCATCCCCGCGGCTGTGCGCGCGCTGCTGCTTGGCCTCTAGGAACCGAGGTGCCTGGCCTGCCCAGGCCTTTGCGGGGAGCATCCCCTTACGTCCAGTTGGAGCCCCACCTGGCTCTTGGGGCTTGCCCCTGCACTTGGTGTTGCTTGGGGAGCCCTCCTTCCCTTCCTCTCGGAGGTACCTGCTACCCACATTTCCCCGGTGCTGGGGCCTGCTGGTGGATGAGGGGCTCCCTGGTGACCAGGCCCTGCACTCCCACTCCCACGTCTTGGGAGAGGGAAGAGGGCCCAGGAGGACTGCCAGTAGTGGACCTGGGTGGGCTCCCAGCTAGCCCAGGAGCCCCAGCCTCACTTGCTCTCTTCCCAGGACATACCCCCGGCCGCATGAGTACCTGTCCCCATCTGATATCCCCAAGAACTGGGACTGGCGCAACGTGGATGGTGTCAACTATGCCAGCGTCACCAGAAACCAACACATCCCCCAATACTGTGGCTCCTGCTGGGCCCATGGCAGCACTAGCGCCATGGCAGGTAGGTGGGCTGGGGCCTAGGGCTCCATGATGGTCCTGGCTGCTGCTGGACTGAGGGCCAGAGCACCTGTCCAGGCTGCCTCCTGGGCGGCACAGGCAGCCACAGCCAGGCTCTAGGGGCCTGTGATTCTGAGCCAGGAGTCAGTCGGGACCTTTGCCCTCACCAGAGTGACACAAGCTGGGTCATTCTATGGGAATCCATTGTGGGCCCACTTGAGGCCATTGGGTACAGGCAGGAGTGGGACTGAAGCTCAGTGACAAATGGCTCAGCCATTGAGAAGGAACCAGAAGTGCGACCTCCCCGAGCTCCCAGCCTGGCCTCGGGGCTGTGGAAGTGACTCCTCAGGAGCAGTTACTATCTGAGATACATGGTGTCCTGCGCGAAATGTTGAGTATGGCTGCAGCCCCTGGCCTGATCTGGCCACTGCTTCCAGCTGGGTCTACTGGCTGCTGTGGGGACAAGGAAGGCCCAGGGCAAGGAGGGAGGGGGAATCTTAGCTCCCACCATCCTGAGGGCTGCTGCACCCTGGCCTGGGAGAGTGGACAGAAGCAGAGGAGCCTGGGGCATCTGGGAGGGGCCTTGCCCTGCAGCGGCCTGAGTTCCAGGAGCCTGGATTCCACCAGTGCAGGCCTCACCCTGGCTGGGAGTTGGCCGGCAGAGGCTGGGTGCTATCTCCTCCCTGTTTGCTATCTCTGGCCAGGCCTGTTGTAGGTGCGGCTTGTGTTGAAAGGGTTAGCAACA
This sequence comes from Tamias sibiricus, assembly GCA_025594165.1. Classification (NCBI taxonomy): domain Eukaryota; kingdom Metazoa; phylum Chordata; class Mammalia; order Rodentia; family Sciuridae; genus Tamias; species Tamias sibiricus. The sequence continues at coordinate 155,013,394 of CM046659.1, forward strand.
GTGTGGCCACTGCTGCTGGCAACTCTGGGGACAGGCCTCATGGGGAGCATCTTCTTTTTTTTTTTGGTGGTCCTGGAGAATAGAACCCAGGGCCTTGTGCATGCCAGGCAAGCACTCTACCAACTGAGCTATATCCCCAGCCCGGGAGCATCTTCTTTATGCCTCCTAGCTGCCATGATGGCTCTGTTGGCAGAGGAGGAAGCTGCAGCTCTCTGTCAAAAGATGTCCATGGTGACAGCTGGGGTTTGAGCCCAGAACCCTGTCTGGGGGTGGGTCTGGACCCTAGAGCCACTGGCTATAGCTGTGACATTTAGCAGAGACTCCCTTGGTGGCCCAGCCCTGTCTCTGTTTTAGGACTGGTAAGGAACATCCTTCTGACCCTTCAAGGAAGAGGAGGAAGGAAGCAGGTCTTCAAGGCCCATCTGACTTAGGTAGAGCCAGGCCTTTCAGCCCTCAAGGATCTGAGAGGCCTGGGCCAGGCTGGGTGGTTTGAGCAAACCTGGAGGCAGAGGATCCAGGCAAAGTCCAGGAGAACACCCAGTAATGGCGGCCAGTTTTGGGGAAGTGAAAGGGACTTCTCTGCAGAGCACAGGGTGGAGTCAGGGTAGAGAGAACTAGAAAGGTTGCCAGTGAGGGGTCATGTGACAGGATACACATTTGTAGGCCATCTCAGGGCAGGGAGGAGATGGGATGGCTGGAGGCAGTTTGTCCCCTCTCAGATGGGCGCCCAGCCCTGTTCAAGACATCAGCCCTACATTTCTGCAGTGGGATCTTTGTGCAGTTGCTGATTCACTCTTCCCCTTAAACTTCTAACATCAAGGCCATCGAGGCCAAGGCCCTGCTTTCACTGAGAAAACAGAAGCTACTAGAGGCTTCTTTCCATGGGGGTCAAGTGTCCAAGTCTCTCACTGAGGCCACCCATCCCTGTCCATCAGGTCTCCTTCATCCCCTTGAGGAAGCCCTTCTATCTCAAAACAAATGAGTGAAAAGCCCCTTGACCTTGCCCCACCTCCCACCACCCTACTCCTTGGGCCCTGGAAGTATCCGCACCCCCGTCCCTTCTTCTCATCCTGAGCCACACTGGCCCTGCTGCCATCTCCACCACTCCACAGTTCATGCCAATGAGTTGCCATGATCAGAGTGTGGTCCCCAGGCCACTGCCTTCCTGGAACACAACACCCCACCCCCACTGGCTCTGCCTCACCACTGCGCGCCTCCCCTTCTCATTCCCCGAATTCCGGGCATCAGGTTCCCAGGTGCAGCCCTGCCCCTAGACTCCTTCCCAACACCCTCTTGCTCGGATTCCTGCCACCTCTGACCAGAGGCAGTCAGTGGCTCTGAGCATCTTGCCCTGCCCACCACTCCCACCACACTGCCATCCCCCTGCAGTCCTCTCCACCATCCCAGGGGGTACAGTGCCAAAGCCTGGAGGCCACCGAGCACATGGAGGGCAGCCTTGCTGCTAGCGCTTGCCCCCTGGTCCTGCACCCGCCTTGCTGTCTGGGCTCGGCTGCTACAGCTTGCCTGCTGGCCCCGTGGGGGAGCACGTCCTGCAGCTTGCACCCTCTCATGAGTTTGCTCAAATAAAAGATGAAAGCCTTCTGTGAACTACCAGAGCCTACAGGCCAGCTCCCTAGGCCACCCTGCTCAGGCTGAGGGGGAGCCTGGCGCCTCTTTTTTTCCTGTATCCTTGTCACTCCTGTCCTCTCTCCTTGGCTGGCTGTCCCCTGGACGGACCACCCTGTATACCTGCTGCCACGCCCCTGGACGCTCCCCACCCAGCACTGTGCATTTTGCTCTAGCTGCTCTGTTGGCTCATGGCCTCCTGTCTGCTAGGAGCTGGAGCTTCAGTCTTCTCGCTCCTCTGTGCCCCCAGGGCAGGGTTAGGGCACAGTGCTCTGCCCACAGCAGGTGTGAACAGACCTCTACCGAGGGCCCAAGCTGGGGAGGGGAGTTATGAGGGGCATGCCAAAGAGAAGCAGCAGCCAGTGTGGGGCACCTGCTTCCACCCCAAGGGGTGGAGCAGCCATGGAGGACAGCGGCGGACCTAGTGTGTGCAGACCCATCGCTGGAGGGCAGCTGCTGCAGGCAGAGAGGGAGTTTGGAGGTGCCCAGTTCTGGGGAAGGAGTCAGGGAACCTGGGCCCATGTGCCTTGCACAGCTGGGAACCTACCCACCAGTGGCCCAGGAGGTGGGCACAGAGACTTGGGCTAGGTGGTGGCAGGCAGGATGAGCTTGCCTTTTGAGTGTTTCAGCCCAGTGGATTATGGGGAGGGGGATCCCAGAAGGCCCAGGCTGGTCAAATGAGTGGACCTATGGAGCCAGGACCAGTGTGAGCAGGAGTCTAGAAGGTGACATGAGGAGGTGGCACCCCAGATGGAGCTGCAGGGGGAAGGAAGAGGGATTGGGCTTGGAGGGGCTGCTGCTGAGCCATGGTAGCCAGGAGACAGGCAGGTGAGGCTACAGGAGAGGAGGGTGGGCCTTGAGGAGCACTGTGTGTCCCAGTCCTGCAGAATGGAGAGCAAGATGATCCTGGTTGGGCAGCCCGGGTCCTCTTCTGGGAAGGGAAGCAAATCGTTCAGGCCCAGTGGCGCCCTCAGTGTGTGAGCCCAGGCTCAGGGCAGCCGGGGCTGCTCCGGCCCCTGAACCACCCTGTGCTTGGGTCTAGGCCCCGGCCTTCCCCAGCCCCCTGGGCTGCACTGGCCCCTCTCCACAGGGCTCTCTGACTCTCAGCCTGCCTCATGTGGTGGCCAAGCCGGCCCTTCAGTCCTTCAGCAGGTGCTTCTTGGGGACTTACTGGGCTGACCCTGTGTGGGACAGGACAGATCTGGCCTTACCTGGTGGCACTTGCAGCCTGGCACCACAGCGCTCCAGAAGGCCGGGCAGTGAGCTGCAGCCTCGGAGAGGAGGTGGTGTGGGAGACATGCAGCCTGAGCCCTGAGCGTGGCTGGAGGCAGGACGGTGGGCAGCGCCCTGTGGCCTGACCTGGGCCTCCGGTGCCACCTGGAGAAGCGAGGAGGGTGCTGCTGGAGCCAGGTGCTGAGCAGACCCTGACCTTCCAGATCGCATCAACATCAAGAGGAAGGGGGCGTGGCCCTCCACCCTGCTGTCGGTGCAGCACGTCATTGACTGTGGCAATGCTGGCTCCTGCGAGGGGGGCAACGACCTGCCCGTGTGGGAGTATGCCCACCTGCACGGCATCCCCGACGAGACCTGCAACAACTACCAGGCCAAGGACCAGGGTAGGCCCTGCCCACTCCCCCCCTGCCCTGTCCCTCTTCCCTGGGAGAGTGCAACTATGAGCCCAGGCCACCCCCACACTTGTGATGCTGTGGCAGGGATTGGTGGGCGGGGTGGGGTCAGCACCCCTGGTCCTTGGGGAGACTTGTTCCCAGAACCAGTGCTAACCTCACCCAGTGCTGCCTTGAACCTGGTAGAGCTGTGGAACTCATCTTTGTGGAGACCCTCCTTTGGCATGGGGAGGGGTCAAAGGACACCTTCCCAATTCCTGGGCCTCTAGCCTTAGGGCCAGACCAAGTTCCTGCTGCAGTGAGGTCCTGATGTGATATATGGGTTCTGACTGTGACATTTGGTAGTTTATGGGCTTTGCAGGGAGCAGGACCCTGTGGGGGGTGGAGCCTACTGTCCAGGAGCTGGGCGCAGAGAGCCAGTGGGGAAGCTGGCGCCCAGAGCTAGATGCAGGAGGTCCAGCGGTGGGTCCGCCAACCTGGTCCCTGCCCCAGTAGCTCTGGGCCATGTGCACCCAGATGTGTCTGCAGCCCATGGGCACCGTGTGGATGAGCAGAGCCGGCTGGCCCAGAGTCCCCGGAGTTGACACATTCCTTTTAGGCTGCTCCTTTTGGAAACCAAAGGAAAGAAAAAGTCCAGACAAATCTGTAATTTGGCAGGTTTAAGCCACCTGACCACAGATCTCTCCCTCACAGCCAGAGCAGAGAACCCTGGGAAACTCAGAAGGCATTTGAGACAGGTGTGGGAGGAAGAAAGGGTAAGGAGCCCAATGCTGTCCCTGAGCCCTGTAAACACTGGCTCCAGTGCCCTGTGCCCACTGAAGTGGCAGAGTTCTCAGCACCGCCCAGGCCAGCGGGATACCCTCTCTTTGCCTCCTGGGCCAAACTGCCCAGCCAGAAAAAATTCTCTGTCCTGGTTGAGTAAACCCAGCAGGGTCAGAGACCCCCCAGGGGGGACTTCCCCATGGAATCACATGGTCCTGGGGCCCTTCCCACCCCACTGACATCCCCAAGCCGGTATTGTCCAGCCGAGGCCAAGTCACTCTGATCCCAACTCTCCTGACAGGTGGCTGGAGCACATCAAAGACCTGAATGTTTGCCATAAACAGTCTTGTCTTTGTATTGGCAAATGTGGCTGCAGATCCACCATTTTCTGGTTGTGCCAGGCCCTGGGCATTTGGTGTAGACAAATTAAACCAACAATTTAATCCTCAAAGAGTTTACTGTCCCCGGGGAAGATCTGGACAGATGTGTAACCACAACAGAAATAGGCAACAACAAAGTGGTAGCCAGGTAGGCTGAGGACCAGGCAGGGCGGATGGGTAGAAGTACAAATGTACCAGGGTTAGGGAACATGGCCATCGTGCCTGTGAGGTGGAACCTTCTTTTTCTTCTTTTTTTTTTTTGGTACCGGGAATTGAACTCAGGGGCACTCGACCACTGGGCCACATCCCCAGCCTTTTTTGTATTTTATTAGAGACAGGGTCTCACTGAGTTGCTAAGTGCCTCGCCATTGCTGAGGCTGACTTTGAACTTGCAATCTTCCTGCCTCAGCCTCCCAAGTGCTAGGATTACAGGCGTGCGCCACCGTGCCCGGCTTTTTTCTTCTTTTTTAACCTAATCGTGGATCTCTTTCAAACCAAAATAACAAGAAAGGTTTTTCTTTTGTTTTGTTTTTTAACTGTTTTGTAATGGCATATTTATTCACTACCCAGCAGTAGAATTACCTTGTTTTAGTGTTTTGATTTACTCTCAATTTCAGCTCTGAAATATTGTGGAAAGGTCCTCTTCTGGCCTTTATGGAGAGGAAAAGCCCACCCAGAGCGCCTGCTCTGTGCTCCTTAACCTCTATTCTCTCCCTGGCACCCGGAGCCCTCCTCAAAGTCCTCCAAAGCTGAAAGAGGAGCGAGACGATTGTTTTCCTAGTAATGAGCAGGGCACTGGTCATGCCTGGTCAGCTGGGCAGTGAGGAGAGCCCCAGGCTGACTGCTTGCTCTCACTCAGAGTGTGACAAGTTCAACCAGTGTGGGACCTGCACGGAGTTTAAAGAGTGCCACACCATCCAGAACTACACCCTGTGGAGAGTGGGCGACTATGGCTCCCCTCTCAGGGAGGGAAAAGATGATGGCCGAGATCTACGCAAACGGTCCCATCAGGTGAGTGCAGGCCGCCAGATGAGGCTGCACCAGGTGTACCTGTGCAGGTTTGTGTACCGGTGTCAATAGCGCTTGCCCCACAACCAATTTAACCAAAGTGTGAGCTACAGCCACCATACTTTCATCTTTGAGAATTTCTGTTTTCTTAGAAGTAAACCCCAACCAATGACCGATCTGCCCCTCCTGGGATTATTGTGAGACACATGTGGGTGAGAGGCCCAGCTGTGGCGAAAGCTGTGGTCCTGGGGCTGGAGGATGCAGTGGTAGCAGCTCAAGTCTGTCCAGAACTATTGTGTGGTGGGGCTGGATTCACCCCTTGGAGAGTCAGGCTACTTGCAGCCTCTCTCTGGGTGAGGTGGTAACTCATGGCTTGCTCTCAGCTGCGGCATAATGGCAACAGAAAAGATGGACAATACACAGGTGGCATCTATTGCTGAGTACAATGACAAGGCCTACGTGAACCACATCATCTCAGTGGCCGGGTGGGGTGTCAGCAGTGACGGGATCGAGTACTGGATTGTCCGGAATTCATGGGGTGAACCATGGGTAAGATGTTCTCACTTTACGGTTTGTACCCAGGAAATGGAGGCCACACTCCTACTGTGGCTGTTGGCCTCTAGCTGCACACTGTGGCCCAGAGCCAGCTAGACCTCTTGCTCCTGCTGTCAGCCAAGCTCTGGCAGGTCCTTCTTGCTTGTGTAGGGCTGTTCCTGTTGGATGCATCGTAGGGTGCGTGGCCCCGCTGGGACACCCCCGCCAGGATGCAGTAGCCACCTCCCTCCTTTACCACCAGATCCTTTTCCTGCCAGTCTCAGACCTCCTCAGGAGCATTCTGCAGGCTTTGCAAGAATATTTTTAAGTTGGGCCAAAGATCCAGGGGTGATAACTGCCAGAATTTTGTTTTTAAAACTAATATTAGCCATTAATAGCTTGACAGAAATTCATTATTATGAAATGGAGGAAAATGGTAAATGTAGAAGTGATGAAATCAGTGTTTTTTATTAAATAACTACAAGTGGGGATATCAGTAGGTAGATAAGTCATCTGGTCTAAAGAGTCAACATGTTTTGTTACATTAATTAGCTATTGGCAGAGGGCCTTGTGTTAAGTATTAACCAAGTGAATATCTCACATGAGGCATTTTTGACAAGGGTCATGGGAAAGGGTGCTGGGTGACCAGGTAGGCTGTCTGGATATTTTGTTCTGTGGGACTGGCTTTTGGGGTGGAGGCCCAGGGCCCAGTCTGAGTCTGGAGAGAAGGGAGGAGCAGGAGACGACATGCTGAAGGGCTGACACGCGGCCTTGGCATCTCGCAGGGCGAGAGAGGCTGGATGAAGATAGTGACCAGCACCTACAAGGGCGGGACAGGCGCCAGCTACAACCTGGCCATCGAGGAGAACTGCACATTCGGGGACCCCATCGTCTAAGGTGGATGCCTCTGGAAGGGCAGTTTACATGAGTCGGGATCCCGTGCACCACGTCAGTTAGCAGGTGATGGTCAACCTTGGACACTGGTCACCACACCGAACAGCTAGAAGGGCACCTGTTGACCTGAGAACCACGTGGTGCTGGCTAAGAGCACCCTGAGGAGAGCTGACTGATGATGACTTCAGCACCTGTACGAGGTGGCTCCATGGGCCAAGACCCGGGCGGGCCTTATTTCTTCACTGTGGCGGGGGAGGGTATTTTTTGTGTTTAGCAGCTGTGGTCTCTAATACCGCATTTAAAGAGGTAAAATGGTTCAGACTTGTCACCAGTTCTTAAGTCACCTTGGATTCAGTGCAGGGAGGTGGTGATTTCAAATTGTCCCAAGTGATGAATAAAACCATCTGACTCCACCCAAGGCCCATGGCCCAGTGTGCCTTATTCGCTAGAACCCAACACAGGACCTGAACCTTGCAATTCAGCACAAATGCTTTTTTTAATTTATTATTAGCAAATTTAAACAATTATAATAAAACATCAACTAACCAATTGGGTTCTTGTGAGAAAACTTAGTCAGCCTTGAAAGCAGTTCACCAGAGTCTCAGCTTCACAACTCCACCACCCCCAGGGCCAGCAGTGGGTTCATGCCAAGGTGATGTGGAGGGAAATGAGCACTGGTTGACCACACAGGGAGGGGACGTCCCCAGCAGGCTCTCACCCTGCTAACACTTTCTTTCTAAGGAAGTCATCCGCCCCTCCCAGCAGATTCCCACATCCAAGGTGCTGACTGAGCTTCTGCAAATGGCAGCTTCTTGAGGGCCCTCCATAGGGGGGCCTGGAAAGCTCTGCTTCAGCTCTGCAGAGGCTTGGACCTAGTTCACCATGATGAAGTTAGACTTGCAGTGAGCTAAAACCAGAGGCACAGTCACTGGGTTAGAAACAGAAGGTGTAAACTGACACGTACCACTGTAGCCGGCCGGAGCAGATCCACATAGGCCTTACCAAATAAACTCTGTCACAGGGTCATGTTCGCCTTCTGTTTTGATGGTGCCCCGCAATGCTGCCATTTTCCAAGATAGGGAGGAAGAGCTGCACAAAGTCAGAGGTGTATGGAGGAGCAATGACATCCAGTACCTACGTGGGAAAACACAGGGCTGCTCTGCCTGCTCGGCCAACATGGGCACCACACCAACACAGGTGAAATGGCACTCCTGAGACAACCCCCCCACCCCCGCCCCTGGCTTCCCTGGTGACACCAGTCTCCAACACTAAGGCAGCAGGGTGGTAACGTAGGGAAAACATATAACACAGTTCCAGCAGATAGGAGGGCTCACAAAATTGCTATCTGTCATTGTCATCACAATTATCAGAAAGCACACTTCTCAGAGATAGGTACAAAATGAACTAAAATTAAGCCATAAAGGGCACTGCTAGTGTAAAGAACATGAAACACGAAACCAACGGTTGCACTTGCTGACCTCAGTGACAAAATAGCGAATGAGTGAAATGTCAGTGTCCAGCTTCTCCAGACACTTTCGGATGTAACTGACAACAGGAAGTACATAACCTCGACTCAGCAGGTGAACCATCCTGTCCAGCAGTGTCTTCTTCAGCTCAAGCTGCAGAGAAGCAGGCCAGAAGAATAGGTCAGCATGGGGTGCACCCCCAGCCCCGACGCGCCCCAGTGCCACTCACCTGCTCCATCACAATCCAGTTGGGAGTGCTCAGTCTCAAAGAGCTTAACAAGCAGTTGCAGGACCTGGGGGTGCAGGAGCTGGTGGCAGGTGCTAATCTACAAACAGGGCATGGAGAGCCTTGCTGAGCAGTGCAGTCAGATCTCTGGGCTCACTCACCATGCAGAGAACCACTCATTGTCACTGCCACCACAGGCAGCTCATCCTTGCTGCTGATGGACCCAGGGCCGGCCAACTCCTCAGCCCCTCCTCGTCCTTCCCATGACACTTGACAAAATTGAGACATCTATGCAGTCAATGAAACTAGAGCCTTAAAAAGGCAAATCCTCATTTAGGATAGAAATAGCTAGTTTTTGAAAAGAGTATGTATGAACACGCCCAAAAAATGCAGTGAGGTGCCAACACACATGCAAGACAGACGCCGCGCACCTAGGAGCCCTTGGCCTCTCACCTCGTCCAGCAATGCCAGGTGCACAGGAGTGTGGTCAGTCTGCAGTTGGAAGTACCCTTGGTTCTGACACGGTCCAATCCACCCATTTCAGCACACCCATTGCTACCACTGGAAACCTGCAGGTAAACGTAGCAGAATGCCTCCTTTAAACCAAAGCGGGGGAAATACCAATATGCAACAAGAGCATAAAAAGGGAGGAAGCTTGAGAACAGACACAGGCTGCCCCTTCATCTGTGCTGCCAGGAGCTGCTTATTAAAGGGGTGGCCTGATGAGCTCAGCAGCCTCTCCCAGGTGCAAGGTGAGAAGCAGACTCTACTCTCAGCCCATTCAAACCCCTCTGCTAATGCAGAAGAGGTGGTCATGCAGAGACCGCTATGTTTGGTACATGGGCTCAAGTTTACCGTAGTTAGCAAACCCCTTTCTATGGTTCCCACACAGATAAACAGGACAGATTCAAATACCTAAGAGGACACATGATTTCCAGGGCACTTCTATTTGTAGAGTCCCAGGTCATTCGTTTCTATCTGAGCAATACTATGTTGGTCTTAGACTTCTGCTATAGATAGACCCTTTTCTTCTTTTTCTGTGGTCCTGGAGATTGAATCCAGAGCCTCATGCATGTTAGGCAAGGGCTCTATTGAGCTACATCCCCAGCCACTTTTTTTTTTGAGCCAGGATCTAAGTTGCCCAGGTTGGGCTTAAATTTGTGATTCTCCTGCCTCAGTCTCCCAAGTAGCTGGGATTATAGGTGTGTACCACTGCACCTGGCAAAAATGAACTTTTTCAATTCCACTCTTGTAATTCCAGGTGGTCTTCCTTTCACTGAGTTAAATTTATGAAATTACTGCCATTAAACGACTGAAAAATCACTCATGCTGTCTATACATGTTACTCATGCTCTCTATATCCATTTACAAAAAGATAAAATAAGGGCTGGGATTGTGGCTCAGCGGTAGAGCGCTCGCCTAACACATGCGCGGCCCGGGTTCGATCCTCAGCACCACGTATAAATAAATACATTGTGTACAACTAAAGCAAATAAATAAATATTTTTTTTAAAAAAAGATAAAATAAAACATACAAGTATCTCTGCAGCTTTTGTCATGTGAACTTTCAATATGACAACAAAGCCACCTCCCCCAGTGATTTGGTTTGGGTAATCAGTTTCACAGCTCACCTAATACACTGATAAAGTGTACTCAGTTCTGCCACGAGCTCAGAGGCCCTTTGTTCTCATTGCAAACACAAATTGTGCACAGGTTTCCACAGCCTTCGATGTTGACTTCAGCTCATCTTTATTGATGCTCACCCGCTTGTTCTGAAAACACACACACAGGTTGGTGGATTCTGACAGCACCACAGTCTTGCAGTGGAATATCCCGTCCCTGGCCACTTCTCTCTCCATATCCCCTGCCCTATCTGTGAAGTCAGAAGTCAATTTAATAGTCAAACTGCATGGTTGTGCAGAGTACAGAAACTGAAAACCAGTGAGACCCATGTTTGTCTCTGGCTTAGGGACCTCAGTTTCTCTTCTTTAGTCACACTTCACACTACAGTCTGAAGAAGTATGAAAAGGAGCATTTTCTTGAGATGTTTAGTACTTTCACCATCAGTAAAACACTAGACAAGACATGTTCTCTGTTGGGCAGTTTCAAATTTCTTGCAGCCAAAGCTCCCCAATAACACCAAAGCGAAGGAGGACTCTTGTCTTCTGAAAGGCTGACATACCTTCTTCCAGGTCTCGACCACACTTGCTGCGTAGGCCAAGATGTGGATGTACTTGTGTTTGTGGTCCTGGTTGATTCTGGCCCCTGGTTTAAAGAGTGGACTGCATGAACAGGTCCAGGAAGGCTGGCACCCGGATCTGGGGAGAAGCACACACCAAGCACAGTAGGGCAGGAGAGGGCATGCACACTTGCAGCCATCTGCAGAGCTCCAGGCAGTAGTTCTGATGGGCATGAAGGCTGGGAGTGGGACAGGGAAGGACAGAAATTGACAGCAACATTTCACAAGGAATTTGCACTCACTGCCTTAGAGAATCAGGGAAACTTGGAGACTTTCCAAAACAACCCTGCCCTGGCACAGGGGGACCCACTTGTTATATAATGAGAGGTAACTTACCAGTTCAACAGGAGGTGGGTCCATGCTTGTGAACATCTTGAACAGGACAGTGATGTCTGCAGGGTTCAGGGCTCCTTTGGACAGCATGGCCCCAAGGGCCTGGCAGGCCCGGGGGTAGGAGGCAGCTGTGCCCAAAGCCAGCGTGATCTGACTGGCATCATGGCCTCTTGACAGAAAAACCACATAGCCTGTCACTAACGATGTTAGGCAGATTTCTCTTTCTCGCTCCCTCTTTTCTTAAATTCCATGCTCTAAACTATTAGGATCCTTTTTTTTTTTTTTTTTTTTTTTTTTAATTTTTGTCATTCACTGGTTTATTAACTAACTGACCCATGGAAACAATGTTTAGAGCAATCTGGAAAAGAATGATTCTAATGCAGCTTATAGACTTGATAAAGAGACTCATACTTTTTAAATACTTTGCCAAGACTCTAAAAATAAAGCTAGGAAGATATAACTTTGGTCTGTAAGACACAGACTACAACATAATAATCACTGAATGACTATTTTAGGACTACTGTTATTTGCTATCGGTGAATCCCAACCTATAAAAGCAGAGTCAGCTGGCAGTACACTCAAGTACTTCACAAAGCAGTCCTCAAAGCAACACTCTGGAAGGCAAGCTCCCCACACAGGTTAAACTACCCTGACCACCAGCTCTAGACAGCAGGATGGAAGGGGCTAGAAGCTGGGCTGTGGACAAGGGCCTGAGGGCTCTGTGGGAGCAACAGAGAGGGGCGGGGCAAGCAGAAGCCTCACTTCTCCTGGGCGAAGCGCTGCACCTCCTGTGCCACCCTGCGCACCGCAGAGCCGCCCTGCTCCTCCTGGGCCAGCACGGACATCATGGCCTGCGCAAACAGGTACGTGTGCTCCCCGTGACACACCATCTTCTACAAAACAGGAGGCAGGATAGGGGTCTCAAGACCACAGCACTGGCAAGCGCAGACAGCAGTTCTTGGGCAGGGAACCTACTCTCTGGCAGGTGACTTTGGACCTGGAGATTCTCCACGGGGAAGGGGATTTTCATGTTTGGAAACCCAAACCCCCAAACCAGCTGCTTCAAATCCAAGATTCACAATGTCAAGAACTTACGGCAAACTCAGGGAGATTTTTTTCAAGGTTTTCTTCTCCTCCATCCAAGATGGTGGCTAGAGAGGTACGGAGCACTCTGGAGAACACTTCCAACTGCTGGCAGGCAGTGGACACACTGGTGATCTCCCCTTGGTACCCTGCATCAGAAATCAGCTGCCACACAAAAACAAAAGTAGAGTGTTGGCACCTGGTGACCCACCTTTCAGCACCGGGCTGCTGGGCAGCGCGTGCGGCAGGTGGAACAAGCAGGCACTGGTCTCAGGTCCCAACCTTAACTCTGCTTCCTGCTTTGCCACCATCAGGGCTGTGACCTGGGCTCCCCAGCCCTCCCAGGTCTTGATGCATAAAAAGGAGTGATTGATCAGGTGTGCTTAAAGGCTTCTCAGAACCACAGGCAGAAATTCTGTGCTCCCTTCCTCAGGGTAAGGCATGCTGAAGTGCACTGATGGAGACCTTTGCCAGAAACGGTCTTCACAGGCAACAGACCAGACAGACATCAAAAACCACCTTCGATCCTGCACACGTTCCCCCTGATTCTAAGACTCTTCCTACCTTAACAGTAAAGTTAAGCATCAAACAGTCCGGATGGGCTTCAGCCAGTTTGTAAAACAGATCTCTCCACGTGGTGTGCGCGATCATTTGTTCAAGCCAAGCTGGGGTCTGCCAACAAACAGACAGTGAGGTACGATGCCTGGTGGGAGCCCGAGAAGACTGTGGCATAAACACCCCAGGACATTCCAGCTGGAAGAGCCCCGTTGGCGTCCAGCTCTACAGGAAGCAGACTCAGGGCTGGTTGTGGCCACAGAGCTGAGAAGCAGGACAGCCCCTGGACGCCCGCTCTGCTTTCACAAGTTCCCATTCAATATGAGTGCAAGCAGAGGGAGATTACCGAGAGACATCCAAGAGTCCTGTGGCAGAAAGTGCATGGCAGAGCTGCATCGCACATGTGACTGACTCACGCTCAACCAGCTGCATGCCCACAGCAGGACAGAAGATGTAGTTCGGACCACACTACCCAGCTCATGTACTCATGTGATACGCCACACATCACTCCATACACAGAGCTGGGAAAAGGCCCTGGGATGTACCACCAGGCAAAGAACAACATTCCTCACCTCTCCTTCTTCAGTAAAAATAGAATCTGCTTTGCGGGGATCAAAATGTTTGATCAATAAACTCTTCAGGTGATTTTCCACAGTTTCCTGGACCTGCACTGGCTCAACACCTGAAAGAAAATATAAGACAGACAACAGCAGTCCCTGAGGCCACTGTACTCCTGCAGAAAGGGCCAAGGGCCACGTCTCTCTGAACCAAACAACACAGAACTGCCTCTGCCACTTTTAAAAGCAAGACTTTGGACCCATTGAAAACAGTTATTAATTCTACTTGCTAGTAAGACCCAAGAAGGAAGACAGAGCAGCAGACACCACACAGTCTACCCCTACCTAATGGAAAGGAGAACAGCACCTTCAAACCCTCACAAAGTGCCAAATAGACAGACAGGGCGACAGGAAATGCTGCCCCATGGAGGAGAGCAGATGCAGCCAAGAGGCTCGCTGGAAGGAGTCACCATGACAGCAATGTGTCCACTTCTTTCCAGACACTGCATGCCTGAGTGACCATCTAGACACAGCCCAGGGGATCTACAGTAGGGCTCCGCTGTGATCCTATGAGCCAGAAGCCACAACCACAGCCAACTCCAAAATGACGTATCACTCACTGCTTACTGTAACAGGCCTCCTGAAAATGACACACTGAAGGTACAGCATGTCATCCCGTAACTCACAGCAGGGCAGAGAAAGCTGCTCAACGGGAACTCCTGTCAACCTCAACTACTGAATCAAACGTAAGAGTCAAACAGGTAAAAATGGCTAAGAAGTTCAACTCTTACTTACACAAACCTTAAAAATCAGGAATACAAACAAGGCACTGCTGATTCACTAGCATCATATTGATGAAAGGCCCATTAGAGAGGTGGGTTGGGGTAAGAGCGAGGACAGCACCTGTCTGAATGAGCCACTCAGCCAGCAGGTTCACAGTCTGGGCCACAGCAGTGTAGTTCTCAGATAGGAGCTGGATGACATTCTCTGGAGACCCTCCTGCCTGAAAATACCTGAGAAAAGCAAAAAAGCAGCCACCTCATTATAGTGGACACATGTGAATGGGGATGAACAGGCAGGTAAAGAGGAAGATAATTACATTTAAACATTTTTTAAATGGCAAAGGGGACCCTAGAAGCGTTCCATAACAGGACCACATTCTTCTCATTTTACCTGTCGTCATCCAGTTCTTTCAGAAAATTCTCTGAACAAGCCCCTCCTCCCCATGCAAACGCTGTCCGCACATACCTCTTCAGAGTGTTGAAGATGGAGGGCTCCATGATGTAGTCCCGGGTAGAGAACTTATGAAGGCATTCCTGCTGCACCTCTGCATCGTCCTCTCCTTCGCCAGAGTCATCCTCCTGTTGCTGAGAAAGGCCAGGAGCAGGGTATATTTTCATTAGTATAAATATCCTGAAATCTCACCTGTGCATTATGAAAGTATCCCATACACATGATTTCATTTGACTTTCATGACAGTCTCATGATGTGGCCTGGACAAGTGGTGAGTGGCCATGAAAATGGAATCCAGAATCACCCCAAGTGGGACATATGACCACCCTAGCAGACTGTGAGCCAGTCATCAAGTCCCCGAGCCTCTCTGAACAGCACATCCCTCCGCACAAAGACACTGCGGGTGCACCTTCCTGCTTGCTGATTTTTGGAAGCATCAAGCCTAACACCTGACATTTAGTAAAAGTTCACTAGACATTTGCTATTATTATTATTTTCACCATTATTATTTCACATATGCCATTTAATCTTTACCGACAAAGATTAACACGATTCTTGAGAGCACGATCCATCCATTTTGTGGTTAGAAAATAATCTCTGACTTGCCTCCTACCAGCAGCAGGCCTGGCCCTGGACTCTAGTTCTGCTTCCAGGTGGGAGCACCGTAGGCAGGTCGCTGAACCCCAGGGCAAACCAGACTGCCTCACCTGCTGATACACACGATGATGGGGACTATTGACCCCAGGTCTGTCCAGTTTTAATCCTGTCACCCTAACTAATAAGCAGCCAATTTCTGAACATTTACTCTGTACTAAAAAGGTGCTCATCATCCCCAGAACCTAAGAAAATCAGACAAGATATAGGTTTTTCCATGGAAGGAGTCCACAAACTAGGAGAGCTAACCAATTCAAAATAATGGGGTAAGAACTGGGTCAGGGATCAGTGAACTATGGTCAAATGTTGCCTGTTTCCAGTTTTTATATATAAAGTCTTAGTGAAACACATTCACACCTCTTCTATTACATTTTGTCTATGACTGCTTTCCCTCTACAGCCACAGAGTTGAGTAGTTTTGACAGAGCCCCACATAGCCTCAGATATGGATTGTCTGGCTTTTTACAGAAAATTTGCCCACCACTATTTGGACTAACACCCTGGGAACAGTGCTCTGAAGCAGACAGAGCCTGCTGGCTACACTGGAAACACTGGGGAGTCTTCTCTCACCATTGGTGAGGGGGGACCCACGAGGAAGGCTGGACTTCCCGAAGACTCATCTTTTGGTGTCCGCATTCTTGGGCTTCTAGCCTGGCCTCCCACTCCCTCACATCTCCTTCATCCTGCCAGCCACCAGCCTGCGTATCTACAATGTGGCCTGCATCTCTCTTGGCTCCAGAGCCAAGTGTACTGCATCTCATTTAATTTCCATTCCATGCCCACTTGTACTCCAAAGTCTAAAACTAACCTTGTCTTACCCCCAAAACAGATCTTCCCACAATCCACAGTTTATTAAAGGATCCTTCCCACCATCCACCTGTTACCCAGAGGCCTGGGAGTCATCCTCAATTTCTCCTCCTTCACCCCAGCCCACCCCACCCCACATCCTGTCACAAAGAACCATCAATTCTATCTCCCATATATTGACCAAATTTGGCTCTTCTTTCCATATTTATTTTCCTCTTATTTTTTGTATGCTTACAGTAGTAATCTCCCTATGCCTTGGCTTGTCCTTCCTTGCAATCCACTTTCACACTGATAATATAGTGACATCCATAAGCCACAGATGTGATGTAATATAGTGACATCCATAAGCCACAAATGTTATGTCTCTCAGCTGCTTAAAGTTTCCTATCTCCCTCTGGGGAAAAAAAAGAAATCCAGGCTCTAGCATGACTTTGGCTTTCCCACTTGTTTACTTGTCCAGTCTCACCTCTTGCCAATCCCCATGTGCAACCTGCAGCCAGGCCCATCTACTTGTCCGTAGCTCTTAGCAGCTCTTAGATCCGACCAGCTTGACATAACAAGAGGAGCCTCCTTACACACAGTCCTGCCTCTCCAAACCACATAAGCTGGCATCAAGTGAAGAGAATTTGGGTCATCATCTTTCCTCATCTCTTCCAACTTTAGTACAGCCACAGCTGGAATGAACATGAAATGAACATCGGGCTCATCCCCTCTCATCAATGAAAACCCATTATGATCAACAGACCAAATTAGGGTAATGATTATAGTTGGCCAAACATGGGACTACTCAACCTTTCATCAGGGGGGTCTAGGCCTGGCTCAAAACTCCCGAGCAAATAAGCTGGGGCAAGTAGCTCACGTGTTTTATCTACAAATTGATGGCGGGCACAGGACTAGATGGCCCTAAAGTATGTCTCAGTTGCAACACCTCCCTATGCCTCGGTCTCAGTCCTTATGACTCAAATGCACAATATGAACAAGATGTGCCAAACACCAACCCACTACCAAGCTAATTCAGACCTTATATTTCTCTCATCTGGCCTTCTTCAGTGGTCACCATGCTGATAAAGTGGCAAAAGAAACAAAGGGGATCTAAATCCCCATTCCTTTATTAGTTTTGGGAACTTGAGGAGGTAAGTTTTTTGGTCTCGCTTTCTTCACTTAGGAGATAAAGTAATAGCCAACTCATAACCTTGAGTGTGGAATGCAATACTGCATGAAAGCACCTAGCTCAGGCTCCTATTAGATACATTTGACTGCTCCACTAAAAGTTCCCAGTGTTGTGGGATGATCCAACATGTGGATTCTACTCACATCACACCCTGACTAAACTCATGAACAAGCTTTACCGGTTAACAGCTCTAAGGTCCTCTGGAACCTGGTCCCTACCAACTTCATGCCTCTGTTCCACATGGTAACTAACTACGAAGGACTTTCTTCAGTTCCAGAAGCACACAGCTCTCTGCATGTCCAGTGCCCTCGCTGCACCACGAAGTAAACCCCACTTCATCTTTTATTCCTTCCCTGGGAAGTTTTATGTCAATCGAGCGCCTGGGGTGGATCTCCTGGGACTTCCCAAGTCCCGGGCTCCCACCCCATTCCTGGACCGTCCAGGCTGCAAGGTCCGGCCTGTCCAGGGAAAGTGGAATCTGCCCCAAGCGCTGAAAAGCGCGGTCCCCCAGCAGGGGGGCGGTGTGAGGGAGCCCAAAGTTCTGCTTTCTGCCCAGGACGCGGGTTTGAGTTCAACTTGGATGACAGCAGTGCGGCTCCCGCTTCCCGCCTGGAGACCGCGCCCCCGCGCCCCCGCGCCCGGGGCGGGCAGTCCTAGCGCCTCGCGGGGCCGCGGGGCCCGCCCCAGGAAACTGCGGCGGGGGCCGGGCCGGGCGGGGTGGCGCGGGTCGGGGCGGCGGAGGGCGCCGGCGACCCCGGGCGCACGCCCCCCGAGCGCCGGCCTGGCCCGCGCGGGCTTGGCGGGGGCGGGGCCGCCGGCGGGGAACGAGCCTCGGCGCGGGGCGCCCGGTGCCCCGCCTCACCTGGCCGCCGTCCGCCTCGTCGCCCCACTCGGCCGCATTCCCGAAGTAGTCTTCGGCCATGATGGCACCCGGCGCGGCCCCCGCCATGCTTTTCGCGTGTCGGCTCTGCGCATGCGCGCGGCGAAGCGGGCAGGAGGACGCACGCGCGGCCGCGCGCCTTGGCTCTGGTGGGAGGCGGGACCTGAGAGGAGAGAGGCGGGGCGGAGGCGCAGCTGCGGGAACGCCCCCTGGGTTCTGGAGCGCCAGCCAGCCTTCCGTCTGGACTCCTTGCTTGGCCCTACCGGTTGCGGCTTTTGGTCCTGGGAGCATCAGTTTCCTCATCGGACAACAGGGCACGAATCCATCAAGGACAGTGTCTGGCCCGCCAAACTAATTTATTTTATTATTGGCAAAAAGTACGAATTGCAGTGTAAAACGGAAGTTTTAATATGTTTTTAGTGGATGAGGGACCCTCGAAGGCAAAAGTGCCCGGACACCCCAAAAGTCAAGATTTCGGCCCGTGGAAAAGAGGCACGACTTCTGGTCGTTGCTGAGGCTAACCGAGACAGCGTTTATATCAGGCCTCAAGCGCGGCTCCTAGCAGGTGGTAGGAGGTCCAAAATGAGGAACAGATGATAATCAGAGAAAGTTCTGAGCTGGAGGTCAACACCTTCAGCTCTGGGTGCTTTCAAAGGTAGTACGGGTGCCAATGAGGAAAGAGCGTTAGAGAAAAGAGTCCAGGGCCTTGACAGGTGGGGCTGAGTACAGAGGGTGGGTGGGTCGGGAAAGTGCCCTGGACCTCATTCTTCTCTCATCCACTCACTGAAGGTTGCTAAATGTCCCCCAAGGGCCAGGCACTCTGCCACCCTCTGGAGCCCCATGGTCCTTGCCCCTGGATGAACTTACATTCTGCTGAATTAGCTGAACAGGGAACGGATAAAAAAAATAATGACAGGAGGTTATGGGTGGTGGTATTCTGTGATGCTAGAAGAGACTTTCTTGGGCTGGTCTAGAGGCCTGAGTAAGTTACATTCGACCTGGGTGTGATGGAACTGTTGGGCAAGATGAGACCCAGGAAGCGTTTTCAGAGTGTGGAATTGTCACGGTAAAGACTTGGCATGTGTGCTTAAAACAGAAAGGCCACTAAGACTGGCACCTGGAGGTGAGGAGCAAGGCAGGCAGGCCCAGTCTCCAGGGCCGTAGGTCTTTATTTACTAAGAGTACTTGCAAGGGCTTATTACAATAACTTACTGTGAAAGCACTGAGCACAGAACTAGCACGTAGTAGGTGTTTAATAAGTGTTAGTTGTGATGACGATGAAACATTTGGATATTTTGGTTTTCTTTTTTATTCTTATTTATTTATTATTTTTGCAGTGGGATCAAACCCAAGGCACTGTACATGCTAGGCAAGAACTCTACTACTGAGCTAACCCCCAGCTTCAAGGTGTATTTGTTTTGAGGGGGTGATGGTACAGACATAAGCTGGATTTTCTAAGCTGTTTCTCATAACCAAAGAAGACTTACAGAAGGGAGCAAGGAGCTAAGTTAAGAGCCCTGATGACAGCTAATGGCTGAAAAGGGGCCAGGGCTGCTGCTGTAAGTAGGGCAAAGGCCAGAGGCTGTGGCAGCCTCGTCGATGGGGAGGGGTCCAGGACCAGAGGCTGGGGAGGTGCTGCTGAGACTCTCAGCCTGTGCACCCAGGGATGGCCCGCTGTTGACACTGTACTCAGCGGGAGTGCAGGTTTCTGCAGGGGACAATCATGAGTTCAGGTTGGGATGTGTTGAATTGAAGGTATCAACAGAACACCCATGAGAAGATGTCTGGCAGGTGGTTGGAGGTAGAAGTCTGCAGCTCCAATTCAGGGAATCCGGCTCCAGCTTCGATTCACAAGATTAAAGTGTATGGAGTTAATGAGTGCCCCTGCTGTTGGCTTGTTTCAGGGTTCATTTTCATTTGCTTTCTGAAATGTTGGAAAGAATAGAGGGCTGTTAAACTCCCACTACTTCTCCTTTTAGATTTTGTTTTAAATGGTACCTGAATTGAAAGCAGACAAATTAATATATGTATAACTAATTGTACCTACAGAATCAGGGATTATTTAACCACCTCTCTCTCAACCAAAAGGTTACTTATTATTAAACGGATTAACAAACAACCCATAATGAAGGCATTACATTCAGTCTAGAAGTCACAATGATTTGGAGTAATTGGATCTATAGATCTCACCTCCTGAGATACTGTTGACCTGTTTGTTTTTGAAAAGACTTGTCTAGAATGTCTAAATTAGCTTGCATAACTTAAAATAAATACTCTAAAGCCATTTAAAAGATTTTCCTGTTTAAGAAAAAAATCAAGTGGAGAATTTCCATGGAAATGAAAAGTTGGTTTTATATAATTCATTCAAGAAATATTTACTGAGCACCTACTAGGTATCATGTGCTGGGACATAGCTGAACCTGGACAGAGCCTGTGTGATGCTAATGGCCGGAGGGGGTGGGTGGGAGGAAGAAGTGAATCCATCTTTAATGACAGAAGTGCAGGGGCTTCAATGGGAGATCAACAAGAGACTTTTCAGAGAATGATGTTTATATCAAGACTTTTAAGACTTGAATCTGGAGGATAAACAGAAATATAGGGTGCAGTGGAGACATTACAAGGTGACCCTAAAAGAAGATGGTGGTAGTGCAGACATTAAAAGGGGAAAGGGAAGGGAGGAGGCAGGATCCATGCAACTTAGAGATGTGCAAGAGTTTTAGATTTGGTCCAGGGAAGTAGGTGGACACGGGAGACTTTCAAACCAACAGTGAGGTGACCCAGTACAGGTTTACTGCTCAGTCCAGATGCCTAGTATGTAAAGGATCTCAGAAAAGCAAAGTCAAGTTTGGGAGACCAGTTAGTACAATGCAATGTCCACGTGAGAATTCATGGGAACCAAGATTAAGGCAGGCATGTGGATAAAGTGAACATGCCTGGGAGAGGCTTAGGAGCCTAGACAGATGGACGTTTGGAGGGTCTTTCCTGGCAAGTGAGTCATAAATACCCACATCTTTAACTTTTTCATCTTCTGTTCATGCTCCAGCCTGCTTGTCTTCTGTCCTTCGTGTCCCTACCACCGTTTTTTTTCCATGTCCAAAGAACCGTTCTCTGTGTTTATTCCATTTGGTCTCTCTATAGTTACTGACGCAGAGATGACACGACTGACCTTAAAATATGACCTTCCTCTGTACCTGCAGCACCGCAGCCTGGTTTTCTCCAATCTTATTGGCCGCTCCTTGTCAGACCTCTGCCTTGTTGTCCCTCTGCCCGATCTCTGGATGCTGCAGTCCCTGAGCCTTGGGTATGGACCTCTTCTCTGCTTCTCTTCTCTTCCTGGGACCCTTCCCACACCTTCAAACCATCAAGATGCTGAGAACTCCCCCCCCCTTTTTTTTTTTTTTAATCTCCAGCCCTCCTGTCTCCTCTAATTCTGGACTGAAGTATTTAACTTTTAACTGAACTAACTGCCTCTCCACCTTACTGTCAGGATGCTCATGCACATCTCAATAACTCCATCAGCACCCCAAACTGGATCCTTCTGCTGTTTCTCCTCTCAGGTGGCCATGGGACCAACAGCCTTAGTTACCTATAACAGATGTCTGGAAGTCCCTTAACTTCTGTTCCCCTTCACTCTTACCCCATCCAAATGCAAATCCTCCATCTCACCAACTTGGAAAATATTTCCAGTCTATTCCTTTCTCTCCATCTTTACTACAACCATCTTAGTCTGGGTTCCCACCAGCTCTCACACTCTCTCTTACATCACTCACTTTGGAGGAGGCCAGATGCCAACTTGTGACTATCCCTGTGGAGAAACTCCCAGCAAGAAGCTGAGGCCTCCAGCAGGTAAGGAAGCAAGCATGGAGGTGGGTTCTGCCCTCCCAATCCGGTCCCAGCTGACATCTTGTTTATCACTTTATGAGAGGCACTGAATCAGAACCAAGAGGTGGGCTGCTTCTAAAGTTCTGGCCAACAGAAATTATGACATAAATAATAAAATGTGTGTTGCTTCAAGCAGATAAATGTGGGGTAATTTCTTGTGGCGCAATAATTAACTAATATAGTTTTACCAAGTATTCACTTAAAACACAAGGAGATCATGGCTCTCCTGGGCTTCCTCTTTCACCCAGAAAAAAACAAACCATTTTCTCATGCCTGGCATGATGACAGAGTGAGGTCAACAAATTCTGCCCCCCAAAGCAGCAATAATGCTAGACAAACTGTCAAAAATGGTCATTGCAGACCTCTGCAAATGGACCCAAGTCATCCCACAAGCTGAGAAGCACTTAAAATTAGTCAGAATTACAAACTTTAAGTAAGAACAGCATGAATCTGTGACATTTTTGCCTGAATATGCTCCTATTCTCGAAAGCAAAAAGGGAAGTATGATTAATAAATGATTTCTCATCAGAACCAATGGGGACAGGAGCAGTGGGATGGCATGGTGAACATGCCAGAACAGAGAGAGCTGTCAGACCACAGCTCTGCATCCAGCAAGTGCCAAAGATGAAGGTGAAGGACATACAATCAGAGATAAACAAAAATGGAAAGCATTTATTGCTTCCAGGCCTGCCTTGTAAGAAACACTAAAGGAAGTTCTTCAAGCTGAAAGTAACAGTACACAATAACTTCAATTCACAAGAAGAAATTGAAGGATGCCAGAAATGGTAACTACAAAGTCTCTTTAAATGAGCTCTATTTCTTCTGCTGCATTTAAATACACACACACACACACACACACACGTATAATATGGGATAAAGCAATGACTGTAGCACTCTATTATTGCATTAATAATAGCAAAAGGGTAGGGGGAAATGAGATGTATTGAAATAAGTTTCTATATTTTACTGAAATTAAGTACTATTCTAAAGCAGTTTGTACTAAGATGTGAATCGTAATCCCTAGAGCAATTATTAATGAAAAGACTCAAAGGATAGTAAAAAAACAAACAAGCAAACAAACAAACAAACAAAAGATAAATCCAAAGTAGTTTGTAAAAACACATTTAACATAAAATAAAGCAATGAAAGAGATCAAGAGAGCTGATATGAATAGAAAACCAATGGCAATACGGCAGTACAGACCAGGAGTTTTGTTAAATCTGAATAGTTTAAAGACCCTAAAGGCAGAGTTAGGCTAGATGGAAAAGTCACATCCAACAATATGCTATCTATCATGAAAACACCATAGGTTCAAAGACATAAATGGGCTGAAAGCAAAAAAATGGCAAAAAGACATACATCCTGTGTGGGTCAGCTTTTCATCACTGTATCCAAAATACCTGACAAGAACTGCTTAGGGGAGGAAATGTTTATATCAACAATTTCAGAAGTTCAGGCCTTCGTCAGCCAATTCCATTGTTCTGGGCCTGAGGTGAGGCAGACCATCATGGCAGAAGGGCATGGCAGAGAAAATCTGCTCAGCACCTGGCAGTCAGGAAGCAGAGAGAAAGAGTCAGGGACAAGATACAGTTCAAGGGCCTTCCCCCAGTGGCCCATATCCACCATCCACACCCCATCTGCCTTCACATCACTAATCCATCAAGTGGAGTAATCCACTGATGATGTTATAGCTCTCATAATTCAGTCATCTCATCTCTGAACATTGCTACTTGGCCTAACACATGAACTCTTCGGAGAACATTTTTAGAACCAAACCATGACACATGGAAATAGCCACCATAAAAGCACTGGAGTTTCTGTTCCAATATTAGATAAAATAGAGTTCAAGACTTTAAAGACAAATCATAATAGGTGGATCATAAATGAGTTATAAGTTTGTGAAGGAGCCCTGATTGGGGAGATGGCGGAGATTGTGTTTGGCTACATAGAGATGCCCGGACATTGCTGCCTTCCGTGGTCTCGCCGGACTCGGCATGGGATCTGGAGAGACTTAAGCCGAGAGGTGAATCAGGTTGGTGCCATTTTGCTGGGGCTCGAGAGACTTAGCCCGAGAGAGAGCATGCGGAGTGAACGCCATTGTGTGTGTGTGTGTGTGGTGGCTTCTTGTAGGAGTGTGTGTGGTGTTAGAGGTTGCTGGAGCCGGAGAGAGAGGAATAAAAGAACTTTTTCGTTTCCATCCTGCCTCCGAATTTTCTCCGGCAGCGTTGCTGCTCCAAGCGGCTATCGCTACAGACAACAAGTTTGATAACTTATGTGCATCTATTAACCTCTGTTGATTAACTCAGTGAAGCAAAAATTGAACTGAAGGGAAAAACAATAATTCAACAATAGCAGTTGCATATTTCAATACATCACTCCCAATAATTGATCAGCAACTGGAAAAAACAAGCAGAAACCGTGGGATTATAAAATGGTGATACAGTATGGAAAACAATATGACAGTTTCTCAAAAAATTAAAAATGGAGCTACCAGACAACCCAGGCGTCCCATTTCTAGCAATGTATTGAAAAGAAAGCAAGGTTTTGAAGATGTTTTCACACTCATGTTCATAGCAGCAACGGTCACAATTACCAAAAGGTGGAAATAACTTGAATGTCGTGGATGGATGAGTTGATAAACAAAACTGGGTATGTACTTGCAATGGAGTGTGATTCAGTCTTCAAAAGGAAGGAAATTCTGAAAACTAGGACCACATGATGAACTTTGAGGGCATTATGTTAGGTGAAAAAAAAAGCCAGTCATAAAAAGAAGCACTGTATGATTCTACATAAATGAAGTATCTACAATAATTGAAACCATAGAGAAAGTAGAATGGTGGTTACCAGGGATTGGGGAAGGGTGAAGAAAAGGGGAGTACTTGTTCAATGGGTATTGAGTATCAGTTTTGCAAAACAAAAAAGTTCTGGAGATCTATTATGGCATGTGAATATACTAAACTCTACTGAACACTCCAAAATGGTCAATATGGTAAAGTGTGTGTGTGTGTGTGTGTGTGTGTGTGTGTTTTTCACTCTTAGGAATTGAAATCAGGGATACTCTTAACACTAAGCCAGATCCCCAACCTCTTAATTTTTATTTTGAGACAAAGTCTCACTAAGTTACTCATGTTGGTCTCAGACATGCCATCCTCCTGCCTCAGTCCCCAGAGTCACTGGAATTACAAGCATGTGCCACTACACCTGGCTATATTATGTGGTTTTTACCACCTTAAAAAATCAAAACTGAGTTGGCAAGGATATGGGGAAAAAGGCAAACTCCTACATTGCTGGTGGGACTGCAAATTGGTGCAGCCAATCTGCAATGCAGTATGGAGATTCCTTGGAAAACTTGGAACAGAACCACCATTTGACCCAGCTATCCCACTCCTTGGTCTATACCCAAAGGACTTAAAAACAGCATACTACAGGGACACAATTCAAAATTTATAGCAGCACAATTCACAATAGCTAAATTGTGGATGCCCTTCAATAGATGAATAGATAGGGAAACTTTGGTATATATGCACAATGGAACATTACTTAGCAATAAAAGAGAATAAAATCATGGCATTTGCAGGTAAATAGATGGAGTTGGAGAAAATAATGCTAAGTGAAGTACGCCAATCCCAAAAAACCAAAGGCTGAATGTTTTCTTTGATATGGGGATGCTGACTCATAATGCAATGGGGGGCGGGCATGGGAGGAATGGAGGAACTTTAGATAGATCAAAGGTGAAGGGAGGGGGCAAAGGGGTAGGAATGATGCTGGAATGAGTTAGACATCATTACCCTAAGTACATGTATGAAGACATGAATAGTGTGAAAATATTTTGTGCACAACCAGTGATTTGAAAATTGTGCTCTATATGTGTAATATGAAATGAATTGCATTCTGCCATCATGTATAACAAATTAGAATAAATAAATAATTTAATTTTAAAAAATCAACACTGATATGAAGATGTGAACAACACCATCAGCCAAGTCAACCTGATATTTAAGGAAAACTCCACCCAAAAGCTAATGAACGTATAGGAAAACACATACAGGATCTTCTCCAGGGTAGATCCTAATATGCACCACAAAACAAAGGTCAATGAACTTTAAAGATTAAAGTCAGACAAAATATATTATCTGGTCACATTCAAACTGAAATGGAGATCCCCAACAGAAAGAAACCTAAAACTATCCCCCAAATGTTATAAAATTAAATAACACTTCTAAATAACTCATGAGCCAAGGAAGGTCCAGTGTGGGGGTGCCTGCAGCTTTGGAGGAGCCTGGGGTCTTCCTGCTGAGAGTGGATGGTGGCCCTTGTCTTGCTGCTATATCTTAGGGTTGCTCCTTTGCATGAGGGTATCCCTGTTGTTGCCGGAAAGGGATTGCAGCCCGGAACGGCGGCGCCATGGGAAGGAGTCCGGAGACAGGATGGAGACGAAAAAATTCTTTAATCTTTCTCTCTCTGTCTCTTGTAATTTCTAACACCACATACACACTCTCACAAGAAACCAAGACACCTACTCTTACAAGAAACTACAATATATCTATACAATAGCGATAACCCTGTCCGTTCTCTCTCAGGTCTCATCCCATGCGCCCGAGCAGGAATGGCGCTAGCCCGATCTGCTGAGTCACGGCTCAAATCTCTCGAGATCCTGGGCCAAGTCCCGCGAGATCCCAGGCCAAGTCCCGTGAGACTACGGAAGGCGGAAATGCCCAAAAATGTCTATGGCCCGTAGTCAACCACAATCTTAGCTATCTCCCCAAACAGGGCTCCTGCATATCCCTGGTGGTCTCTCTGCATGTAGGAACAGCATTGAGATCTTAGGACAGCAGCATGGCCGAGCCTGAGGTATCTGAAACCCAGATGGGTGGGATAGTGACTGGGTTTGAGAGGGCTGATCTTGGTTTGGTGATCCTGAGAGATGTCAGACTCAGGGATGATAAACTGTTGAACACTGATAGAGACAGTT